>CM066033.1:1006804511-1007417201 GCA_033557465.1 Ichthyophis bannanicus
CAATCCTTCTGTGATAGCGTCGCTGGACGCGAGGGTCATGCAGTGTCTCTCAGTGGGGGCTCACCTTCTGCAACTCACAGCTAACCGTTTGGTCGCTGTTGGTGCTGTCATGGTTCAGTCCTCGGCAGCCTGGAGCTAGGGAGTCTCATATGTGAGGACTGACTTCCTGCTTGTTCCTGGAGAAAACATAGTTACTCACCTGTAGCAAGTCTTCTCTGGAGACAGCAGGAATCAGTCTTCACAACCCTCCCTCCTCCCCTGAGAGTTGCCTCTCTACATTGTTTTAGTTTTTACTGTTGTCCTAGCTATGTCCTGAGCAAGATGGCACCCATGGGTGGGAAAGGAACCACACATGCATGGTAGCATGTCCCAAAGGCTTTCTTTGAAAGCTGGGGCAATGCTCCGTGCGGGCTCTGTCAGCGCTGACGTCGTCCATATGTGAGGACTGATTCCTACTATCCCTGGAGAACACCTGTTACAGGTGAGTAACTACGCTATTTGTGTTTTGGACTGTTCTGAGATTTAGGTTTGTGGAAGATTCTCTTTGTAATGGCATCTCTTAGGTGGCAGCATGTTGTGTTGAATGTTCTTCAGTTAGCCAGAAAGGAGGTACAAGGACATACTTGTATATAACATTAAAAAATATTTTTTATATTATAGATTAAAATGGACTAAAGTAGTAACTGGCTGTATGTGATGCTGGTTTAACTGATTATTAAAAAAAAAAATCTGTAATCTGGCAATTTGTTACCTTCAGGATCTGTGTTGCTATATTTAGTTAGCCACAACATTTGCTCGATTTCAGTGCTGGTCAAATTCGTATTTAAATCTAACTTTTTTTTTTTCCAATTTGAGTTGTAATGTTCGGTACAAGGTTATGCCTTTTAACAGGCTTCTTATTGCAGCCATTTTGATTTTCTTGGTGATCAAGAAAGAGTCTGTGGTTAAAATAAAACCAAATAAACCCTTGTTTTTCCTTTATGTAGTCGCACTCCCGGAAGCCGGCAAGCCTCTCCTACAGAAGTAGCTGAACGTCTGGGTGCTAATCCTAACAGCACAGAGGCCTTAGGACAGCTTACTAACCCTACAGCCAGTAAGCCTCTAGTAGAAGAATTTTCAAATCCTGAAGCTCAGAACCTTGATGTGATGGATCAAGTTGGTCTTGATTCTTTGCAGTTTGACTACCCTGGAAATCAGGTACAAATGGATTCTTCAGGTGCTACAGTGGGACTTTTTGACTACAGCTCTCAGCAGCAGGTAACAGCTGTTTTCCATAAACTAGAGAATAATATATTAAAACAATTCATCTATGCTTTTTTTTCTGCTATGTAGTCAGTTATTTAACACATTTTCTCTGGGAACAAGCAGGAAGTCAGTCCTCACATATGGTGACATGGGCACTGACAGAGCCCTCGTGGAAGCATCCCTCCAGCTTTCAAAGAAAGGGTGCCATCTTTCTCAGTCTCCTTTTTTTCCATGGAGCCCTTCAGATGTTTGTGTGCTCTCCCCCCGGATAAAGTTGATTTTTCCTGACCTGAGTTTCATACTCTCCTCCGGTAGTGCACCAGTCCTCTTCCCGCTACCTGAGCCCACTGCCCCAGCATCGCGTCTCGGGTTCGTAGTCTTTTTTTTTTTTTTTTTTTTTCCTCCTTCCTTGGTGCCTTTTTTCCCAACTGGTGGCACGGTGGATCTTCGACCTCGCTGGGATACTTTTTTCTCCCATGGCTACCAGTGGTTGTAAAAAGTGTGATGGATGTGCCAAAATAATGTCCCTGACCGACACACACGACTACTGCCTTTGCTGCCTGGGACCGGACAACAACCCTATGGCATGCGGCCTCTGTAAGATGTCCACCAAGGCCCTCGACCCACCAGCAGAAGCACAATAAGATTTTCCAGAACTCCCTGGTATCTCCGAAGGCCAAGGCTTCCTCTGAAGCTGCAGAATACCGGGGTAGCCTTATGGACCCCGACTGACGCCGTGGTTCCTTGGAAAGGGGGTCTCCCTCGAGGGAACTCAAGAAATCAAAGGCGGTATCCCTGGACGTCTCAGACGAGCCGGGTAAGTCCCGAGCCAGGTTTCGCAGTCCTAGGCCCTCATCCGAAGGATCGGAGAAGGAGCTACCTGCGAAGCTGCTCCGAAAGGATTCTACCTCGAGACGGCCTCGGTCACCTGACACCATTCTCATCGAGGACTCACCCTCGGGGGAACCGGTGGTGGGTCCTAATTCCCTTGGTCCCGCGCTGATGGCTGCGGAGCCTTCTGGCCTGCAGTCCAGAAAGGCAGCCCTAGAGCACAGCTTGTCTCCTTCATGGACAAGCAGCAGGTGCAGTTGTCCGGTTCCACCGGTTCCTCCACCCAGACCACCAGGCCCTCGACTTCAAAGACATCCCCGGAGGCCAAGCTGAGCCAATTCTCAAGGTCCTTTGGCCTCGATTCGATCCTCGGCCGAGGTCTCAATCCAGCTCCTGTTCCACGTGGCCCAGATCTTCCCCAGTCAGTGTGCTTGGCACTGGCAATGGGGCCTCAGAGGGCTGTGGGTGGGGATCAGCCCCGGAGCCCATGAGCCATCCTTCCCTCGAGTCCTCGACGGAGGATGAGGATTCGCCGGACACCCTTCACCACTGTGACATCCCCTTGGACTCCCCTCGGAGCCCTGGTGTCGGTCCCTACCCAAGGACATAGTGTTCCTTGACTTCATCAGGGAACATGTCGAAGGCCCTAGTGTTCCCGACAGAGTCGGAGGAGGACTCACGGTCGGAGGAGCTAGAAATCCTTCAATAGAGGCCCCTCTGAGGGAATCACTTATGGTGCCCATCCCTCACATCCTGGAATGGCTAATGCTTCGTATGTGGAAGACACTGGCATCGGTGCCAGTGGTGAGCAAGCGTCTCGACTCAATGTATCGAGTCCACTGGAGCCGAAGCTTCCTGAAGTCACAACTGCCACACAACTCCATGGTGGACAATTGACCATGTGTCAACTGATGAGTCAGACGCACTCCTCTGTGCCCCCCCAGCAGGGAGGCACGCACCCTGGATGCCCTCGGCAGAAAGTGCTACCAGGGCACGATGCTCAACGGCTGGATCCAGGCATACCAGCTCTACATGAGCATGTACATGAGAGGCCTGGCGAAAGAACTTGCTGGGTTCTCAGCTGGTCTTTCCAAGGCAACCCTGCAGCGGTTCAAGAACCTGGCCAAAGCCGTCTGTGAGTGCTCCAAGTTTGTCTCGGGCATCCTATGATGACTGAGTTGGCGGCTCGAGTAGCGGCAGACATTAGTGCCTGATGTCAGGCTTGGCTGCAGTCATCTGACCTCGAGCATTGGGTTCAGGACAAATTGGTTGACATCCCATGCCAAGGAGAGAACCTCTGGCAAACCCATGACCGACAAGGCTGCCGAGCCAGAGACAGAGTTGATGAGGAGGACCAGGCTCTCTAAAAAGACCGCTGCCCCTCTCCATTGGAATGCTTGGGTAAAAAACTCTCCTACCCGAGAAAAGGGGTTGCTTACAGAAACTATCCAACTTTTCAGGCCTCTCTGGCTCCCCAGCAGGGTCAGCAGGCCAAGGGACATGGGCATGGCCCTCATTAGTAGCAGGCTCCCAAACCCCAGGTGTCAGGTGTCGGCCCTGGCCCAGCCAGGTTGGAGCTTTTGACTCCTTGGGCATAGTCTCTCTACCCCAAGAAGGTCAGCAGCCCACAGGGAGACGTCTCATTCACTATGCCCAAAAGTGGCCAGTCATCACCACCGATTCCTGGACACTTCAAGTGGTCAAGGAGGGCTACCTCCTCCATCTGGCCCAGACACCTTCCCCTTTCTTTCCGGGCAAGCCTTCCAGTTCTCTCCTTCACCGGGACCTTCTACTGAAGGAACTGTCGGGTCTTCTTGAGGACAAAGTGGTAGAACCAGTTCCCCACTATCTCAGGGGCAAGGGGTTCTACTCCTTGTACTTCCTTGTACCAAAAAGAACAGGAATCGTAAGGCCCATCCTCGATCTGCGCAATCTGAACAGATTCTTGGTGAGGGAGAAGTTCAAGATGCTCTCCTTTGGAACATTGCTGCCTTACCTCCAGCAGGGAGATTGGCTATGCTCCTTGGATCTGAAGGATGCCTACACACACGTCCTCATTCACCCCAACCACAGGCAGTACCTGAGGTTCATGGTGGAGGGCAGCCATTACCAGCACAGCGTGCTGCCCTTTTTCTTGGCTTCGCCCCAAGGGTTTTCATCAAGTGCCTGGCAGTCGTGGCTGCCTTCCTCTGCCTCCAGGGGGTGTTTGTCTTCCCCTGTCTGGATGATTGGCTCATAAAGGGAGGCACGGCCTCAGAAGTGCAGCAGGCAACCGCATGTACCATCCAGGTCCTGCAAAATCTCTGGTTTGTGATATACTACCCCAAGTCCCACCCTTCCCCTGATACAGTGTCTGGAGTTCATAGGGGCAAGACTAGACACCCTGCAGGCAAGGGCCTTCCTTCCAGGGGACTGAGTTGTCCGGCTCAGGGCTCTGGCCCTGGACATACGCTGTCCCTCGGTGTCTGCTCGGCTTCTGCTGCGCCTACTCAGATTCATGGCCTCAATGGTCCATGTCAACCCAGATGCCCGCCTACATGTAAGGGCCACACAGTGTGGTGCCTTTGGGACCAGTGGACGCAGATCACTGACCGTCTCTGTGACAGAATTGTAGTGACCCGCCAGTTGGTGGAATCCCCAACCTGGTGGCAAAATCCCCAGTACCTCAAGGCAGGAATGCCCTTCCAGACCCTGTGCCCCTTAATGGTTCTCGCAACGGACGCCTCCTTGCTGGGATGAGGAGCCCACTATGAGGAACTCCACATCCAGGGCAGCTGGTTGCAGGGCGAGAGCAACCAGCAGATCACATTCTGGAATTACAGGTGATACACCTAGCCCTCCGAGCCTTTTGCCTCAGCCTACAGCGCCAACCAGTGTTGGTTCAAACAGACAACCAGATGACTGTGTTCTTTGTGAACAAGCAGGGGGGTCCCATGCCCTCTGCAGCAAGGCGATGGTCCTCTGCTCCTATGCAGTTTAACAGGGCATACTCTTAGGGGCAGTATACCTTCCGGACCAGGACAACACACTGGCCGACGGATTAAGTAGGGTCCTTCAGCTGCATGAGTGGCAGCTGGACCCCAGAGTGGCCAGCCAGCTTTTCCACCTCTGGGGAGAGCCATGGATAGACCTGTTTGCCAGCCAGACAACTACCAGTTGCCCCGCTTCTGCTCTTGGCAAGCCCACCCTTCCCAGGTGGCAGCAGATGCGTTTCTCATTTCAAGGTAGGAAGGTCTCATGTATGCCTTGCCACCCACACCACTAATTGCCAAATGTTATTCAGGACACTCCGCGACAAGGCCTCACTGATCCTGATAGCTCCTTGATGGCCCAGGTAGCCATGGTTCCTGTTACTCCTCCGGCTGTCAGTGGAGACTCCCATCTCATTGGGGAGCTCCACAGGGCTCCTGTCACAGGAAGGGGGGCTCTCTTGCACCCCAATCTGAGGTCCCTGTCACTGACAGCATGGCTGTTGAAAGGGTGACACCTAGCCCCTTTCAACCTCTCGGAGGAAGTGGAGGAGAACCTGCTGGCTTCCCGTAAGTCCTCCACCAGGAAAGCATACGCTTTCAAGTGGCACAGATTTTCAATTTGGTGCACAGAGCAGGGGATTAGCCTGTTTTCCTGTCTGCAGCTGGTCCTGCAGTACCTTCTCCATCTCTCATACTCCAAACTCAAATCACCATCCGGTGGATGGCAAACCCCTCTTGGCCCAGCCGTTGGTGGCCCGCTTCATGAGGGGACTTCTTTTATTGAAACCTCCAGTACGCACTCTGGCGACAGAGTGGGACCTTAATGTCGTATTGGCACAGCTTACTCGCCCGCCTTTTGAGCCCTTGGCTACCTGCCATCTGCGATACCTTTCATGGAAGGTGGTGTTCCTGGTTACGCTCACCTCTGCTCGCAGGATCAGCGAGCTCCAAGCCTTGATGGCAGAGGCACCTTACACCAGGTTCTACAAGAACAGGGTTGTGCTCCGCACACACCCCATATTCCTTCTTTTCACCTCAACCAGGAGGTGGTGCTCCTCACCACCTTCCCGAGGTCTCATGCCAGTAGGGCAGAGACTCTCCTCCATACCTTGGCCTGTAAGAGGGCCCTTATCTTCTACATTCAACATACCCAGGGCCACCGTAAAGCTTTTCAGTTTTTGTCTCGTACGACCCCAATAGACTGGAGGAAGCGGTGACCAAGCATACACTATCTATCTGTTGTAGTTGTTGATATGGAAGGACAGACTAGATAGGCCATGTGGTCTTTTCTGTCATCATGTTTCTATGTTTCTATGTTACCTGGGTGGTGGACTGTATCACCCTCGCCAATGAGCAGGGGCTATCTCCAGGAACAAGCAGGAATGAGTCTTCACATATGGGTATCGTCGGTACCGACGGAGCCTGCGCTGGAACGCTCCCCAGCGTCCAGTAAGAAAGCTTTTGGGAGCATCCCACAGCTGCCTTCCCACCTTTCCTAACTGCCTCTCTCCAGTTCTTCGTTTCTGCGGAGCCAGCAGTTCGTGTTTCCTGTCACCGCTGAAGAATTTCTTATTTTCTTTTATTTTTCTTTAGTCGCGTGTCTGCCTTCTTGATTCCACACCGGTACCACCGGTCCTTTTCTTTCTTTTAAAAAAAAAGAAAACTTCTACTCTTTTCATTGCATTTTTCTTCTGGGGCCTTAGGCCTACAGATATATTTTTCCCTCATGGAAAAACCCGCCTCCAGGTTTAAAAAATGCACAAAGTGCAGCAGCACTATTTCTGTCACTGACACCCATGACTGGTGTCTAAAATGTTTAGGTCCTGACCACTCCAATGCGGATTGTGAGTCCTGTTCCATGATGTCTAAAAGAGGGTTACAGAATCGAGCAGCTAAGCTCATTACCCTGTTTCCCTCCGATGCAGCTTCTGTGGCATCGACGTCTTCCAGGGCTGCTTCTTCATCCCATGGATCTCAGGTAACCAAACTTATAATCTGGCCGGTCCTCAAAGAGTTCATCTCCCTCTAAGTATCGAGATGCCCCCGGGCTTACTCTTGAGGATACCACACCAGCAAAATTACCCCGGCGGGAGGCTCCGGCTTCCAAAGCACTACCTATGGGGTCACAGGTTGACATCGATGGCTCGGCCTCGACCGATCACCTGTTACAATGTTCTGGGGTACCGGCAGTTTCTACCGGTACCGACATCCAGACATTGGTGGCGTCAATGGATCAGAATTTTCTGACCATGCAGCGTGCCATCACGGCATTCATTCAAGCTGCGACGCCTACGGTACCGCAACAAACCCCTTTGTCGGTACCTGTACCGATTCCGGTACCGGACCCGATATCGGTCCCGATACCAGTACCGCTTGCATCGACATCAGCATCGACCGCAGCGGTACGCTATCCAGTGATGCCCATCAGTACAGACCCGGTACCGATTATTCCCGATGTCAATACCTCCCGGTACGCGTTTCGGGCTCTGTGAGAGCATCCAGATAGTTGATACTTTGATTCCTCTGAAGACTCTGATTCTTCAGAGGCCTCAATTGAAGCATCGGGCATCCTTCCTCAGGAACCCTCTTCTCCAAAAAGAAGAATGTCTCCTCCTGAAGACTTGTCTTTTCAGGACTTCATTAGGGAGGTGGCCAAAGGCCTGTCCATCTCAGTGACCTCTGAGACTGAACCTAGAGCCAAAAAATTGGATATCCTGCAGTATCCTAAGGCTCCTAAAGAGGCAGCCACCTTGCCAATACATGAGATTCTTTATGATCACATGCTGGGCATATGGGAGACTCCTCTTTCCACCTCCCCTCATTCCAGAAGGTTGGACACCATGTATCGTGTTCCTCCTTGTCCTGGGTTTCATAAGACTCAGCTTCCTCACCACTCTATTGTGGTAGAGTCTGCTATGAAAAAGATCAAGAGTACAAAAAGGCACTCCTCTGCTCCTCCAGGAAGAGAATGCAGAACTCTAGATGCCTTTGGCAGGAAAATCTTCCAGGCCAGTATGCTTGTAGCCAGAATCAACTCCTATAGTCTCTATATGGGGATGTTTCTAAAAGAAGTTACAGATCATCTGCAAACCTTATCTCCTTTTATATCAGAAGATAAGAGAGAAGAATACATCACCTGGCTTAAACATGCACAGGATGTATCCAAGTTTTCCAACCGTGCAGCCTTTGACTCTTTTGAGGGGGCCAGTAGAGCCTCGGCTATTGCCATAGGTGCACGCAGAGTTGCTTGGTTGCAAGCCTCTGATTTGGAATCCTGGGTACAGGATGGTCTAGGTAACCATCCCTGTACAGGCGAAAACCTGTTTGGCAAAGATTGGCAAGCAAAGTCCAACCAAATGGATGCTGAAAACTCTGCTTTAGATAGACTTTCAAAGTCTACTACTGCTCCTTTTAGAAAGAGGTTGTTCAAAAAGGGATCTTTCCCAAAGAAAGGGAAATTTTCTTCTTATGGTCAGGCCTCTTCTCAAGGTCGTTTTGCTACAAAGAGACAGCAACAACCAAAACAGGCCAAAACCCAGGCTGCGAGGACTGCTACGGCCCAACAGCCTCAGCCTCCTCAGGGTCTTTGACTTTCCACTAGAGAATTTAGCCTTTCTGGCTCTAGAACATCCAGAGCCTCTCACCATCCCAGGAAGGTTAGCTCACTTTGCTCCCAGATGGGAACAAATCACAGCAGAGCAGTGGACCCTCTCCATCATAAGGGAAGGGTACAAACTTCATTTCTTAAACCTTCCTCCTCACACCATGGTGAAACAGTTCAATTCTCCAACATCTCTCCTAAACCTTCTAGGTCAAGAGATTGCTACCCTTCTTGCCCAGGGGGCAATAGAAGAAGTACCCCTTCTTCAACAGGGCTCAGGGTTCTACTCCCCCTATTTTCTCATTCCAAAGAAAACAGGGGGCTACAGACCCATATTAGATCTCAGAGAATTGAGCAAGTTTCTATGCAAGGAGAAATTCAAGATGACTTCTCTCGGAACTCTCCTTCCATACCTCCAGAGTCAGGACTGGCTTTGTTCTCTAGATCTCAAGGATGCGTACATCCATGTTCTCAACCATCCAACACACAGAAGATTTCTTCGATTCCTTTACCAAGGAAAGCACTACCAATACAAAGTGCTTCCTTTCGGTCTGGCCTCTGCTCCAAGAGTGTTCACAAAATGCATGGCAGTAGTAGCTGCATTCCTGCGCACTCTAGGAATATTCGTATTCCCATATCTGGACGACTGGCTCATCCGAGCTCCATCCCAGTCAGAGGCCCAGACTTCCCTGGCCTGCACAGGGCCTGTTCTTCAGTATCTGGGACTGGTAATCAACATTCCAAAATCCCATCTCACCCCTATTCAGTCTCTAGAGTTCATAGGGGCCTTACTGGATACCACAACTGCAAGGGCCTATCTTCCTCAGGCCCGTTGCCTACGCTTGGTGCAGTTAGCCTCCCAGATTCAGTTAAAATCCCATTTAACTGTTCGAGAGATGTTGCAACTCTTAGGCCACATGGCATCCACGGTGCATGTGGTTCCCTATGCTCGCCTTCACATGAGAGCAGCTCAGTGGACCCTATCCTCCCAATGGACCCAGGCATCAGGTTGCCTGTCAGACAAAATAGCAACCTCCAGTCACCTTTTTTGGTCCCTCCACTGGTGGAAGTCCACTCAGAAACTGTTGCTGGGGTCCCCTTTTCAACAGGTGTTACCCCAAGCCACCCTTACAACAGATGCGTCTCCAAGGGGTTGGGGGGCTCATCTACAAGATCTCTCAACCCAGGGCATCTGGTCTCCACAGGAGACATCTGTTCATATCAACCTCTTAGAGCTCAGAGCAATCTTTCTGGCTCTGAGTCTTCCACACCCTGCTCAGCTACAAGACAGTCCTCATCCACACGGACAACCAGGTAGCCATGTTCTACATGAACAAGCAGGGAGGGACTGGCTCTCTGTCGCATTGCAACGAAGCTCTGAGATTGTGGGCCTTCGCCAGAGAGCATCAAATCCATCTCATGGCAGTATATCTTCCAGGGGTTCAAAACTCTTGGGCAGACAGACTCAGTCGAGTTCTGCTTCCGCATGAATGGTCCCTCCATGGGGACCAGATAGCCAGAAGTTTTCGGATTTGGGGTACCCTAGACATAGACCTGTTTGCAAGTCCGTGGAATGCCAAACTTCCCCGGTTCTGTT
This sequence comes from Ichthyophis bannanicus, assembly GCA_033557465.1. NCBI lineage: Eukaryota > Metazoa > Chordata > Amphibia > Gymnophiona > Ichthyophiidae > Ichthyophis > Ichthyophis bannanicus. Next base: position 1,006,814,758 of record CM066033.1, read on the forward strand.
CCAGGATTCCATGTCAGGGAGTTCAGGCCAGGGATGCCTTCCTCCTTCATTGGGGGCAAGACTTCCTCTATGCATTTCCACCTCTTCCCCTAATTCCCAAAACTCTGTTCAAGCTTCAGAGAGACAAGGGCATTATGATCCTTATAGCACCACTTTGGCCACGCCAAGTGTGGTACCCTCTACTTCTGCATCTCTCTCAAGCTCCCTCCCTAGACCTGGGATCTGCTCCAGATCTCCTCTCCCAGGAGGAGGGAACCTTGTGGCACCCAAATCCTCAGTCTCTTCATCTCAGGGCCTGGTTGCTGAAGGCCTAGACCTTCAAGATTTACAACTTTCTCAGCAAGTGAAGGATATCCTTCATGCTTCCAGAAAGCCTTCCACAAGACGTTCATATGCTTTTAAATGGAAAAGGTTTTCCATTTGGTGTGCAGAGAAGGGTCTCAACCCTCTTGCAATACCTTTGAATTCTTTACTAGACTATTTACTGCATTTATCCCATGCAGGCCTTAAAACAAATTCAATCAGTGTCCATTTGAGTGCTTTTGCAGCATCCCTTAAGCCTCTCAATGGACAACCTATTTCCTCTCATCCTCATAGCAAGATTCATGAGAGGCCTTCTTTTGACTAAACCTCCCATTAGACCACCCCCAGTGGCATGGGACTTGAATCTGGTTCTTGGCCAGCTTATGAAGCCACCCTTTGAACCCTTAGCCACTACCTCCTTAAAATTCCTTTCCTGTAAAGTTATTTTTCTCATTGCAGTCACCTCAGCTCGCCGTATCAGTGAGCTGCAAGCTTTAGTGGCTAATCCTCCTTATACAAGGTTCCATCATGACAAGGTAGTCCTCAGAACTAATCCACACTTTATGCCTAAAGTGGTCTCACCTTTTCATCTGAACCAGGAGGTGTTTTTACCTGTCTTTTTTCCAGGACCTCATGCATCAAGTGCAGAGAGGAATCTTCATACCCTGGATTGTAAAAGAGCACTGGCTTTCTACTTACACAGGACACAGCAACATAGAAAGTCCTCTCAACTTTTTGTTGCTTTTGATCCTTCTCATTTAGGACTTCCAGTCTCTAAGAGAACTCTGTCCAATTGGATTGCTCAGTGTATTTCCTTCGCCTACCAGAGTAAGAACCTTTCTCTGGAGGGCCATGTCACAGCTCACAATGTGAGGGCCATGGCAACCTCTATGGCTCATCTAAACCCTGTGTCCATCGACCAAATCTGTCGAGCGGCCACCTGGGCATCAGTTCATATCTTCACAGCCCATTACTGCTTGGACAAGGACTCCCGCCGGGATGCCTTGTTTGGTCAGGCTGTTCTCAAACACCTGTTCCGTACCTAATCAACTCCTACCCTCCATCCCTGACTGGATGCTTGAGATTCATGGGTAGAGGTAGAGCCCTTCCCAGGGACTCACAATTTGGGTGATCTCCCAGGCATCTCTAGCTGGGGAGTCCCCATATGTGAAGACTCATTCCTGCTTGTTCCTGGAGATAGCACAGTTACTTACCTGTAACAGGTGATCTCTGGGAACAGCAGGAATAAGTCTTCACAACCCATCCACCTCCCCTAGGACTTGTATCTCTCTATCTATCTTTCCTTTCCTCTCTCTCTCTTTGTCTCAGCTTTAAAACTCGAACTGGAGAGAGGCAGTTAGGAAAGGCGGGAAGGCAGCGCGCAGGCGCTGTGGGATGTTCCCAAAAGCTTTCTTACTGGATGCTGGGGAGCGTTCCCGCGCAGGCTCCGTCGGTACCGACAATACCCATATGTGAAGACTTATTCCTGCTGTTCCCAGAGATCACCTGTTACAGGTAAGTAACTGTGCTTTCACTGAACGGCCGGGTCATGGCGAACCATCTCAGGGCCATGGCGGCCTCTGTGGCAAACCTGCGTTCCGTCCCAATGGTGGACATCTGCCAGGCTGCCACCTGGTCTTCCATCCATACCTTCGCAGCTTACTATTGCCTAGAAAGGGAGTCCCGATGGGAGAGTGCCTTCGGCAAGGCCGTGCTCTATAATCCTTTTGGGCTCTAGGCAGCTACTACCCTCAGGCCCTTCTGTGTTCAGGCTACCGGAGTGCTGCTCCTGCGGACTCCATTGCCACTGCTCATGGTCTCCCTTGAAAGTAACCGTGTTTTTTCTCTATGGGCTTCAGATACACTATAGAAAGTCCAGATACGCTATAGTATATAGTGTATATAGACTTTCAGAAAGCCTTTGACAAAGTCCTTCATGAGAGACTTTTGGCAAAACTAAAGAGTCATGGGATAGGAGGTAGTGTACTATTGTGGATCAGGAACTGGTTAAAAGATAGAAAGCAGAGGGTAGGGCTAAATGGCCAATTTTCCCAAAGGAGAAAGGTGAATAGTGGTGTACCCCAGGGATCTGTGCTGGGTCCGCTGCTTTTTGACATATTCATAAATGACCTGGAAAGTGGAATAACGAGTGAGGTTATCAAATTTGCAGATGACAGAAAACTATTTAAAGTTGTTAAAACCCAAGAGGATTGTGGAAAATTGCAAGAGGATCTTGATAAATTGGAAGACTGGGCATCAAAATGGCAGATGAAATTTAATGTGGACAAGTGCAATGTTATGCACCTAGGGAAGAACAACCCAAACTATGGTTACACGATGCAAGGTTCCACATTAGGAACCACCACCCAGGAAAAAGATTTAGGCGTCATTGTGGATACCATGTTAAAACCCTCGGCCCAGTGAGCAGCGGCGGCCAAGAGAGCAAATAGAATGCTAGGTATGATAAGGAAAGGAATGGAAAATAAAACAAAAGATATTATAATGCCTCTATATCGTTCCATGGTGAGACCGCACCTTGAATATTGTGTGCAATTCTGGTCGCCGTATCTTAAAAAGGATATAGTGATTTTAGAAAAGGTTCAGAGAAGAGCCACCAAAATGGTAAAAGGGATGGAAGGATACTCCTATGAAGAAAGGCTAAAAAGGTTAGGGCTCTTTAACCTGGAAAAGAGACGGCTGAGGGGAGATATGATAGAAGTCTATAAATTAATGAACGGAGTGGAACGGGTAAGCGTAGATCGATTGTTTACCTTATCAGAATATAGAAAGATTAGGGGACATGCAATGAAGCTGCAGGGTAAACTATTTAAGACTTAATAAAAGAAAATATTTTTTCACTCAACGTGTAATCAAACTCTGGAATTTGTTACCGGAGGATGTAGTAAAGGCTGTTAGTGTAGCTGGGTTTAAAAAAGATTTGGACAAGTTCCTGGAGGAAAGGTCCATAAACCATTATTAAGAAGGGACCCAGGATATCAATGCTTGAACCAATACAAGCATTGTGGAACCTGTGTCCCTTGGGGAAACTGCTAGGTATATATGACCTAGATTGGCCACTGTTGGAAGAATACTGGGCTTGATGGACCTTGGTCTGACCCAGTATGACATATCTTATGTTCTTATGGCTTTTGGTAGCCTGTAGCTAGGGAGTCCCATATGTGAGGACTGACTTCCTGCTTGTTCCCAGAGAAAGCGTAGTTACTCACCTGTAACAGGTGTTCTCCGGGGACAGCAGGAATCAGTCCTCACAACCCTCCCTCCTCCTCTTAGTGTTGCGTCTTTACCAGTTTTATTTTTGCTGTCTTTTAGCTATGTCATCTGACTGAGCAAGATGGCACCCTTGAGTGGGAAGGGGACCACGCATGGATGGTGGTATCTCCCAAAGGCTTTCTTTGAAAGCTGGTGGGATGCTTCCGTGAGGACTCCGTCGGCGCCTTATGTCACCATATATGAGGACTGATTCCTGCTGTCCCAAGAGAACACCTGTTACAGGTGAGTAATTACGCTTTCTGTACCGCCCTGTCATATATTCAAGGCAGTTTACAATACAACACGTTACCCCAAAAAGTTTGAATATGGACATACTGTCTTGAGCTGAAGAAAAGGTTTCAACCTTCGAAACCTAGTCTACAAGTGTATTAAGCTAGTCCAGTAAAAGATGTAACCTGAAGAAATGGTTAATTGTCTTTTTATTCCAATGCTCATAATTTCTAGATTATATTTTCTTTGAGAAGTAGCTGTCTTACCTTTACATAATGTATGTATAGGAAGGATAACTTTATAATATGGTGCCTATGTTGCATGGGAGGTCTTTGCATAACTTTTGTACATCATTTTTCAAAGCATGCACATACATTATCTTTGAAATTACCCCTACAGAAGTTAAAAGCATACATTTTAAAACTGTTCTTTGGCATGCAGAGATGTCCCATGTGCATAAGCCCAAACCTGACCCACCTCTATCTCTGGGAGCGCCTCTTCCCAGGTCTACTAAACACATGCAAATTCTGATCTCGCTTTTTTCCAACATGTACGTACTTTTTATGCTTTTCATTGGTATCAGACCCCCTTGGTCATATCTTGCACCCAGTGCTCAAGCATGACAAAAATCCATCACTATTGTGGCCTCTCCATGCTTTCTTAGAGACCCAATGTAATTGTAATACTGCTGTTTAGGGTTCTTATTGCTGTTGCATGCATTGTATCGTTTGTTTTATTTAAACACTTGATATACCGCCTTTCTTGATAATCAGAGCTGTTTACAATAAACATCAGAAATACAATAAATAGAAAGTGGAAAAGAATGCCAAAAATTTAATAGAATAGATTAGAAAGAGGGAGGAGGGAATTAGGAAGGGGTGATCCTAAAGAGACCCAATGCCATCCTTGGAAGGACAATGCAGTCATATCCTTGCTATTGTGTGATGAACTACTATGTTCAGGTTACCTAAGTGCTTAATTTCCATAATTTTAGCATCAGCGATTCTCTGTTCCATAGTATATTATGGCAGATAACCAAAATGGTCCATCTAGTTCCAGATTTTTGTTTTTATGTTTTGTTATCGCATTGGTCTCTAGTATCCTCTCTGAAAAGAATTCCATTCTCTTCCATGGAAAGATATTTCCTAGATCTCCACTTGGAGCTTCACATTATGTTCTACAATTTCCTTTCTGTCAAACGATTTAGGAACATGACCCAGTATAGCAGTTAAACCCATTCTCCGGGACAAGCAGGAAGTCAGTCCTCACATATAGGTGATGTCGGCACCGACGGAGCCCTCGTGGAAGCATCCCCCCAGCTTTCAAATAAAGCCTTTGGGAGATGCAACCACGCATGCGCGGTCCCCTTTCTACCCAAGGTCGCCATCATGCTCAATCTCCTTATCTCCAGGAACAAGCAGGAATGAGTCTTCACATATGGGTACGTCGGTACCGACGGAGCCTGCGCGGGAACGCTCCGCAGCGTCCAAAAAGAAAGCTTTTTGGGAGCATCCCACCCGCATGCGCGCTGCCTTCCCGCCCATTCACTTCCCTCTCATCAGTTTTCTGTTTTCCGCGGAGCCAGCAGGACGTATTCCTGTCACTGCAGAAAATTCTTCTTTTTATTCTTAGTTTTTTGTGGTTGTGTCTGCCTTCCCTCGATACCGCCCGTGCTTTTCTTTCTTTTTACTAAAAAATTTTCTTCTTTAGAAATTTTTCCTGTTTAGTGCCTGACGGTTTCTAGGCCACTAGGCCTCTATCCTTCCATTATGGAAAAGCCAGCCACTATTTTATTTATTTATTTATTTATTACAGTTTCTTATATACCGCGCTATTTAGAATCAGCGCGGTTTACATCATAACAAAACGACCATTACGACAAACTGTCAGGTTTTACATTGAACAGGAGTACAAACTTGGATAACTGGGTTAACTATATACATAATCTATCTACACTGCAGTGTGAGGGCATTTCTAGATTGGGTCATTTCTTGGAGGGGATATCTGGTTCAGTTGCTGTCTGGGAAATATTGGCGGAAAAGGTATGTTTTGAGAGCCTTTCTGAACTGATATAGATTGGTAATGGCTCTAATGTCGGGGGGTAGGGTGTTCCAGCATTTTGGTACATAAAAACTGAATGCCCTGTTTGTGGTGTTCGTGTTGGACTTTGTTGAAGCCTTTGGTATTGCTAGCAAGTTTACAGCTGATGTTCTTCTTGCTCTGTTGGGGGGGACCATGTGGATTAGATTCGTGAGTGAGAGGGATGAGGTGCCTTTGATTGCCTTAAATGCTAATACAAGGGATTTGAAGGTGATTCTCCCGTGAATTGGTAGCCAGTGCAGCTGTTTGAGAATGGGAGTCACGTGGTCGTTTCTGGATGCACCGTAGAGGACCCTAGCTGCGGCATTCATGGCCAACTGTAAGGGGGTTAGTGTGGATTGGGGGAGACCTTGTAGGATGGCATTTGCAAAGTCAAAATGCGGCAGGATCAGCGCTTGATATATGGTACGGAAATCGTCTGGGTCCAGCAGGGAGCGTAGGTGTTTGAGGGAACGGATTTTGAAGTAGATGGCTTTGACTACGCTGCTTATGTGGCGTCTCATGTCTAGATGTTGGTCCAGGGTAACTCCCAAATATTTTATTGCATCTTTAGTTTGCAAATCAGCTTCCTTGACACTGACGTGGGATGGGGGCGTAAAGTTGGAGTCTCTGGAGATGAAAAGGACCTCTGTTTTTTTATGCTGGATACGTAGGTTCTGTGTCTGGAGCCATGTTGAAACTGCATTGAAACAATCTGTGAGTGGGGTCAGGTCCATGTGGGTAGTGGAGAAAGGCATGTATAAAAGAATGTCATCTGCATATATCATGCAGTTTACGTTGAATGATCTTATGATATTGCATATGGGCTGCATGTAGATATTGAAGAGTAAGGAGGATAATGAGGATCCTTGAGGTACCCCTTGTTTTTGATGGAAGTGGCTAGACTCTTCTGATCCAGACTTCACATATTGCCATCTATCGTCCAGATAAGACTTGCACCATTTTAGTGCCTTGTTGCAGACACCCTTTTCTTTTAGTCTTCCCAGGAGGATTTCGTGACTCACGGAGTCAAAAGCCGCGGCGATGTCTAGGAAAATGAGGACAAAACCTTGATGGATGTTGTCGATTCCTGTGATGATATTGTTGATTAGACCAGTGAGTAGTGTCTCAACCCCGTGATGTTCTCTGAACCCATGTTGGCAGTTATCTAAGGGAGCAACAGAGTCTATGTGATCTTGAATTTGCCGTTGTGCTTCCTTCTCAATTATTTTGGCTAAGATGGGGATGCTAGCTATTGGTCGATAGGAGTCCACCCTTTGGGGGTCCAGTTTGGGGTTTTTCAGTAATGGTCTAATGGACGTCTGCTTGAGTGAAGTGGGAAAATAACCTGTTGAAAAGGAGAGTTTCATTATATTTGCGATGACAGGACTGAGCACATCACGTAGTTCCTTGATCCAAAAAGCTGGACATGGGTCGGTCTGTGCAGTGGAGCCTTAAGAAATGCTCAAAGTGCGACTCTGGAAGGACCAGAACCGTCCACCATTCCAGTCCACCATTCCAGGAAGGTTATGTCATTTTGCTCCCAGATGGGGGCAAATAACAGCAGAGCATTGGGCACTCTCCATCATAAAGGAAGGGTACAAACTTCATTTTTCAAGTATGCCCCCTCTCACAATAATGAAGCAGTTCAATTCTCCGACTTCTCTCGTCAACCTGTTAGGCCAGGAGGTTACCATCCTTCTTGCCCAGGGAGCAATAGAAGAAGTGCCTCTTCATCAACAGGGCACAGGGTTCTATTCCCCTTATTTTCTTATCCCAAAGAAAACAGGGGGATACAGATCTATCTTAGATCTCAGAGAATTGAACAAATTCCTTGTCAAAAAGAAATTCAAAATGGTCTCTCTCGGAGCTCTGCTTCTATACCTTCAGAGTCAGGATTGGCTGTGTTCTCTAGATCTCAAGGATGCGTACACCCATTTTCTCATCCATCCAACCCACAGAAGGTTCCTGCGGTTCCTTTTTCAGGGAAAGCACTACCAATACAGGGTGCTTACTTTTGATCTGGCCTCTGCACCAAGGGTGTTCACCAAATGCATGGCTGTGGTGGCAGCATTTCTACGCACTCTGGGAATATTCGTCTTCCCTTACTTGGATGACTGGCTCATTCGAGCTCCAACACAGTCAGAGGCCAAGACTTCTCTATCCTGCACAATGCGTATCCTTCAGCATTTAGGGCTGGTAATAAACATCCCAAAATCCAGTCTGACTCCCACTTAATCTTTAGAGTTTATAGGGGCTCTTCTGGATACCACAAGTGCAAGGGCCTATCTTACCCAGGCCCGTTGCCTTCGCTTGGTGCAGTTAGCTTCTGAAGTAGTGCTAAAGCCTCGTCTAACTGCTCGAGAAATGTTGCAATTGCTGGGCCACATGGCATCCACCGTGCATGTGGTTCCGTATGCTCGCCTCCACATGAGGGCGGCCCAGTGGACTTTATCCACCCAATGGACCCAGGCATCAGGGTGCCTATCAGACAAAATAGCAAACACAAGTCGCCACATTTTGTCCCTCCAATGGTGGACATCCACTCAAAATCTGTTGCTGGGGTGCCCTTTTCAACAACCCTTACCCCAAGCAACTCTCACAACAGATGCTTCTCCACCCAGGGCACCTGGTCTCCCAAAGAGAGTTCTCTACACATCAACCTCTTGGAACTCAGAGCAATCTTCCTAGCTCTGCGAGTGTTCCACCCCCTGCTCAGCTACAGGACAGTCCTCATTCATACGGACAATCAGGTAACCATGTTCTTTTTTTTATTTTTTTTTATTTTTATAATTTTATACACACAAAAAGAAAACAAAACCATAATCAACAATTCCTGACAACAGTGCAACAAGCACAATTACACAGTACCCCTCACCCCCGCAGCTCTGCTATCCCCCCCTTCCCCCCTAACCTCCCCCCCCCCCCCGTCCCCCTGGGATCCCATCTTAACACATCCAAACCCTTAACAGGACGCCAGCATCTGACATTCTACTCAGCAGGTGCACTGCTACACCTTGCTCTAGCTGCGTATTCATCTAGATAATACCATTTGTTGAACAAGTGACTCTCACCCTCGTTTTCTCCCTGCACCAACCTTGCAACATATCGCTTTCTCCAATAGGACTCTCTGCCTTCTTGCATCTTCTCAAATTTGGAGTATAGACATACCAAGTTCCACCAGTGATGGCCATCCAGCATAGCTAGATCTTTCCAATGAGACACTATCAATTTTAAAGCTATGGCCATCAAAAAGTTGAAGAGAAACTCTTTATCCCCCTCCAGTGCCAGAGAACTCGCGCAGGAGCGAAAGATAATAATCTCCCAACTCAACGAAACTTGTATGCCTAGAATTCTCCCAATCTTGTGCCAAACTAATCGCCAAAATCTCTGAACATAAAAGCACTCAAAGAGCACATGTTGAAACGTGCCCTGCGCTGCAGCGCACGACCAGCACAACCCTGGGTCCTTCCCACCCCATTTAGCCACTCTAACAGGAGTGAGATATGCTCTGTGCATAATGAAATAGAGGGATTGTGAGAGAGAGGACACTCTTGCTACTCTATTAACCTTTCCCCACACCTTTTCCCACACTTTGGGCGAGACAGGGCCCCCGACCTCCTCCTCCCAGCGGCGCCCCAATTTAACAGGGAACGACTGTGATCTATCCCGGAGTATAGAATTGTAATTTGACATGATTCCCTTAGAGCCCATGCAAGCCTCCACCAATTGAAGCATGACCCCTTGATCCAACACCGCGGAGGGTACCCCGGGGGCGCGCCCAAGGCAATGTTTTAGTTGCAGCCATTGAAAGAAGCACGTCTGAGGGAGGCCAAACTCAGCTCGCAACTCTTCAAAGGATTTCCATACATTTTCTTTAATCAACTGCCCAACCGTCCATACCTCTTTGTTTTGCCAGCCCTTCCACCCAATAAACTTACGTCCAATCTTTAAGTTAGGGTTAAACCATAGCGGAGATTTGACCGAGATTCTCCCACTCTGCTCCACCAATTGACCCAACAGCCAAAAGGCTTGTTGCGTGGCGCGGAGTATCCTTAAGTTCCCCCCACCCCCGGGAGGGACATCTCCACTAACAGATGAGGGGGAATAGGTGCTACCAGCCGTTCCTCTACTTCCACCCATACGGGCTTATGGCCCTCCCCATCACAACTCAGCCAATTCGTGCCCTGCTTCAACAGAAGGGGCCGCATGGTACAACCGAAAATCGGGAAACTGGACACCCCCTTCCTGTTTACGTGCCTTCAATTTTTTGAGAGCGATCCGCGGTGGCTTACCCTGCCACAGAAAAGTCGATAACATCCGCTCCAGCGCCTTATAAAAGGTCGCTGGAAACTCCAAGGGTATCATCTCCAGAACATAGTTCACCTTAGGGACCCAACACCATTTTGATAGAATCAAGCCTTCCCCACCAAGATAAATGCAAAGGGGACCACTTCAACGTGTAAGCCTGCACCATGTCCTTTAATACCTTCACGTTCAACCGCACCGTCTCCTCTAAAGAAGAACAGTAGAAGACCCCTAGATATTTAATGGCCTCCGCCTCCCACTTGAAAGGAAACCGATCCACTGAGGAGGAAAAGATCCATCTATTCATCGGGAAGGCCGTTGACTTATTCCAGTTAATTTTATATCCCGACAAAGCCGAATACTGCTCAATCAAACTCAAAACCTCTCCTACCGAACCAGGCTGCAAAAATAACAAAAGATCATCAGCGTACGCTGAGAGCTTTATTTGTTTTCCAGCGATCTCCAGCCCCTTAATCTTGGGAGACTGTCTCACAAGGGAAACTAGTGGCTCCAGAGCCAAATTGAAAAGCAAGGGGGAAAGGGGACAGCCCTGGCGTGTCCCCCTGTTTAATGCGAAGGACTCAGATAAGGAGCCGTTGACTAGGATACGAGCCGAGGGGGAGGTGTACAACACCTCTACCATTTTTATGAAACTTCTCCCTATACCAAACCATCCAAGCGCCTGCATCAGAAATCCCCATTCCAACCGATCAAAGGCTTTCTCCGCGTCAACCGAGAGCCCCACCAAAGGCTCCTGTGCCTCTCCTGCCGCCGCGAGTACATTTAAGAGAAGCCGCCCATTATCCGCCGTGGACCGCCCTGGGACGAACCCACACTGGTCCGGATGCAACAGGGATGGGATCACTGCAACCAGCCTACGGGCCAAAACCGAAGAGAATATTTTGTAGTCAGTATTGAGCAATGATATTGGACGGTAATTCTCGACTCTATGTGGATCCCTACCCGGCTTTTCCAATACTACCACTGTCGCCTCGCTGAACGAACCTACTGTAGGAGCCTGGATCAAAAGATTCTGGAAATAAAGCACTAAGTATGGGAGAAGCTCTTCCGCAAATACTTGGTAGAACTCTACCGGAATGGCGTCCGGGCCGGCAGCCTTCCCACCCTTCATGCTATTGATGCTTTCTCTAATCTCACTCGCCGACAGCTGCTTGTCCAACTCCGCCACTTGGGATGAATTTAGTAACGGATGAGAAGTCTGCGCAAGCAACTGCTGGAAAGAAGCAGGATCTGAGACCACTTCCGACGCATACAGACGCCTATAATAGTCCCGGAAGCACGCCGCAATTTCCACGTCTTTTATATGAAGTCCCCCACTCTCATCACATACAGCTTCTACCCTATGCTTAGACTTGCGAGGATTTAGTGTGCTCGCCAGGAGGTGACCGGCCTTATTACCCTCACAATAGTACTTCCCTTGCGTCTGCCGGATCTGCACAATTGCTTCACTACTGATAAGATCATTGAACTGGTATCTCAGCCTTTGTAAGCGTATCGGAATACTGGGGTCAGATCTGTCTATCAAAATTCTCTCCCCCGCTAAAATTTGAGCCTCCAATTCCGCTAGCTTCTCCCTCCTCTTCCGCACCATTCTGATCTTATAACTTGTGACAACAGCTCTGAGCGAGGCCTTAAAGGCCTCCCACCAGGCCCATACCGGCGTCTCCATAATAGAATTCGAGTGAAAATACTCATTTACGGCTTTCTTAATTTCCACACAAAACTCCGGGTCCTGCAGGAGCTCTCTGGGAAAATGCCAAACAGCCGCGTTCCGAGAACGGCCTCGCAGCTGCAGGGCTAAGGCTATCGCCGCATGGTCTGAAAGGTGCGTGCCCAAAATGTCAACAGACATCACCTCCGGGACTAGAGATCTGGAAACCAAAAAGTAATCAATGCGCGAATGTGATCCATGGGGAAGCGAATAAAATGAGTACTGCCTGTCTTTGGGATGCCAAAGCCTCCAAATATCTGAAAGACCGTACTCCTGCATAATGGATAGAAGTACCGTTACCGCCCTACTACTCCTCTGGGACCGATAGGGCTGGCGATCTAACAACGGGTCCAGGATCAAGTTAAAATCACCACCCAGTATCCACTCCACTGTATCCCATTCCTTCACTTCCTTTGCCAGTGACTTAAAAAACCCTACATCATCCTGGTTTGGCCCATATACATTCAGCACGGCGAATGTCCGGCTCCCAAGCTGCAACATCACCTTGGCCCACCTTCCCCCAGTGTTGGCCCTCTGTTGCAAGATTTTTGGGTCAAGGGCCCTTCGGACCAGAATGGCGACCCCATTTTTCCTGCCAACCGCAGGGGAGTGCCCAGCTAACATGTAATCCCCGGTACCCAATTTCGCAGTCTCGACGGATGACAGGTGTGTTTCTTGTAACAGAACCACATCTGCGGCCTCCTTCTTACAATACACTAGTATTTTCTTCTGCTTAATCGGATTGTGAATGCCTTTTATGTTCAGAGAGATGAATTTCACCGCCTGCATGGCACAAGATTATCTTTGTTGCAAGAGTTGTGCAGGCCCACAATCAGAGTATAAGAACAGCATCCTACCCAGTATATGAGAGGATCCCAGGAGGACACCCAATCGCTCCAACTAGGAGCTACTGCCGGGAGAACCATTCCAATCCAGATTACCACACAACCTCACCCTGCCCTAGCAAAAGTTTACATTCTTATCTCCTTGTATCCCTGGTATAACCACCACCCCAGCCCCCCATTATCCCATAATGTTACCCTCCCCCAGGCCCTATACATCTCATGCCCCCGCAACTTAACTGAAGGTTAGTGACAACTCTCCCTCCCCCCCCCACTCTCCCTCCCCCCCAGACATCTCCGGTACGACAGGCAGCCACTCATCGATCCATCTCACCCCTACACAAACATACAGCCACGAGTCCAGCATCCACAGTCGACTCTTAACATATGTACCACCACACATCCATCCATCAGGCCCCCCCATTACCCATTCCTCCTCCTCAGCCCCAGGACCGCAGCAGTTTTAACTACAACGAATAACTGAACATTCAACAATAGAGTACAGTCCATCATTCTGTTTCCACCTCTGGGCGCCTCAGCGCATCAAGGAGGGGGGTACCAGCACCCGATGCCGCCTCCCGGTTCCGTGGGGCCAACAGCCGCTTACAAAAAGACGGGCTGCCTGATCCCCGCGTGCCCAATAGCGTTCTGCAAGTTCACCATCCAAGCGTTCTTCCCAGTCAAAGCCCCGCTCTCCATGTCCCCATTTGAAGCAGATACAACACTCCTGTATCCTCCGGGTGCACCATATGTAGCTCAAGTTCCAGCCCTCCACACTAAATCCAAAAGGATCCCCTCACTGCATAACCAAAGCCTCTTTCTCCTCCAGGAAGGCTCGCAGGGCAGCAGGGTCCTCGAACGTGCGAGTCTGATTATGCAGAGTCACCCTCAATCTTGCAGGATAAAATATGCCGTATCGAGCTTGCAATTGCTGGAGCCGAGGTCGGAGTGCCAGTAATTGCTTTCTCTTCTCTACTGTGGCCTTACAAAAGTCTGAATAAAACGCCACTGTGTGCTCTTCAAATTTTACCGGGCTTCGCGCCCTGGCCGCGGTCATTATTTGAACCACTTGCGAATATCGCAGCGCCCGCATTATCAAGGGCCTCGGGAACCTCTGTTGTGGGCTAGCCTGCGTCGGCACTCTGTGCGCCCTATCAATTTCCAGCGGGTAGGAAAGTTTTAGCTGTAGGATCTTGGGCAGCAGTTTCTCCAGAAACTCCACGGCGTTGGTTCCCTCTGCACCTTCCGGGATACCAACCACCCTTATGTTGTTACGGCGCGCCCGATTACTTTGATCCTCTAAGCTCCGCTCGAGGGCCTCAATCCGCTTCTTGTTTTTATCCACTTGTCGCAATTGCACCTCCTGAGCCGCCATTTTACCCTCCGTGACATCCATCTTAGCCGCCAAGGCCGCCACCTGTACTTTGAGCTCCTTCAACTCAAGAATGTCGGACTGTACTACTGCCAAGGTCTCGCCGTTAGCCGACACCAGGTCTCTCACGGCCCTGATCTCCCGCAGCACCTCTTGCATGCCCACACCACAATCGTGGCCTCCCGCCGATTTCTGCGGGGAGGGGGGGTCGGGTTTTAGGCGTTTGCTGGCCGAGTTTGTACTTCCCCCAAATTCCAACTTGGTAGGCTTACTCGCCGCCATTTCCCACGTCTTCGAGGCAGAGGAGGACTCAACCACTCACGCTCAGCAAGCAAGGAGATCAAATTGTTAGTTAGATCGGGCAGGGAGCTAGGATTATGCGGCCATCTTGGATCGTTGCAGGCTCCGCCCACCAGGTAGCCATGTTCTGTGTAAACAAGCAGGGGGGAACAGGCTCTCTGTCGCTTTGCAACGAAGCTTTGCGACTATGGGCCCTCGCCAGAGAGCATCAGATTCATCTGCTGGCAGTATATCTTCCAGGCATTCATAACTCTTGGGCGGACAGACTCAGTCGAGCTCTCCTTCCACACGAGTGGTCTCTGCATGCAGACCAGATGGCCAAGATTTTTCGAAATTGGGGAACCCCGGACATAGACCTCTTTGCAAGTCCGTGGAATGCCAAACTTCCCCGGTTCTGTTCCAGAACTCCGGCTCAGGGGTCTCAGGCCAAGGATGCTTTCCTCCTTCACTGGGGTCAAGACTTCCTGTATACCTTTCCACCCATTCCCCTAATTCCCAAAACCCTCTTCAAGCTTCAGAGAGACAGAGGCCACATGATTCTCATAGCACCACATTGGCCACGGCAAGTGTGGTACCCTCTGCTTCTACATCTCTCTCAAGCTCCCTCCCTGGAGTTAGGGTCTGCTCCAGATCTCCTATCTCAGTAGAACGGAATGTTATGGCATCCCAATCCACAGTCTCTGCATCTCAGGGCTTGGTTGCTGAAGGCCTAGATCTCCAAGATCTTCATCTTTCTCAGCAGGTGAAAGATGTTCTTTATGCTTCCAGAAAACCTTCCACTAGACGTTCTTATGCTTTCAAGTGGAAGAGGTTTACTATTTGGTGTTCTGAAAAGGGTCTTAACCCCCTTGCGATACCTCTGGAATCTTTGCTGCAGTACCTCCTCCATTTGTCTAATGCAGGCCTTAAGACAAATTCAGTAAGGGTCCATTTGAGTGCTATTGCAGCTTCCCTTAAGCCTCTAAATGGACAACCTATTTCCTCTCATCCTCTTATAGCAAGATTTATGAGAGGCCTCATTCTAACTAAGCCTCCCATTAGACCACCTCTGGTGCAATGCTCCCTCTAATTTTCTGTAGGCTGTGTGCGCATAAAATATCAGCTGTGCAGCTTTTGAAGGAAGGTTAAATTTTTGTGCACCACATAACGACACTCGGAGTTATATAATTTAAAATTTGACTACATGTCAGAATACAGTATGTACACCACATTGATTGCACTAGAAAATATTGTAGAACTTGTGAAAACCATAAATACACAACAACTTTTAAATTTTACGACGTCTGTGTTTTCTATCATAATCAGAACTGTACTTTTTGTGCGCTCTGCTGTAAAGTATGTGCGTTTGCCCGGTGAGGTGTGTGCACGCGCACACGCGCACAGCTTAGAGGGAACAGTGCTCTGGTGGCATGGGACTTGAACCTGGTTCTTGGTCAGCTCATGAAGCCACCTTTTGAACCTTTGGCTACCACCTCCTTGAAATTTCTTTCTTGGAAGGTTATCTTTCTCATTGCAATCACATCAGCATGCCGCATTAGTGAATTGCAAGCACTAGTAGCTAATCCACCTTATAAAAGGTTCTATCACGACAAGGTAGTCCTTAGGACTCATCCACTCTTTATGCCTAAGGTGGTCTCGCCTTTTCACCTCAACCAAGAGGTCTACCTACCTGTCTTTTTTCCAGGACCTCATGCATCAAATGCAGAGAGGAATCTTCATACCTTGGACTGTAAAAGAGCTCTAGCTTTTTACTTACAAAGAACACAGCAACATAGGAAGTCCTCTCAACTCTTTGTTGCTTTTGATCCTTCTCATTTGGGACTTCCAGTTTCCAAGAGAACACTGTCTAACTGGATTGCTCAGTGTATTTCTTTCGCCTATCAGAGTAAGAACCTTTCTCTGGAGGGCCATGTCACAGCTCACAATGTGAGAGCCATGGCAGCCTCAATGGCTCATCTAAACTCTGTGTCTATTGACGACATCTGTCGAGCAGCCACTTGGGCCTCGGTTCATACCTTCACAGCCCATTACTGCTTGGACAAGGACTCCCGCTGGGATGCCTTGTTTGGTCAGGCTGTTCTCAAACACCTGTTCCATACCTAATCGACTCCTACCCACCATCCCTGGTAGGATGCCAGAGATCCATGGGGGGAAGAGGAGCCCTTCTCAGGGACACACAACTTCTGGGGTCTCTCCCTGGCACCTAAAGCTAGGGAGTCCCCATATGTGATGACTACATTCCTGCTTGTTCCTGGAGATAGCATAGCTACTCACCTGTAACAGGTGATTTCCGGGAACAGCAGGAATTTAGTCCTCACAACCCACCCACCTTTCCTAGGAGTTGTATCTCTCTATCTCTTTCTTTTCCCTCTCTCTCTCTTTGTCTATCTCTCTCTCTTTGTCTTTGACTCAACTGGAGAAGAGGCAGTTGGGGAAGGCAGCACGCAGGCGCTCTGGGATGCTCCCAAAAGCTTTCTGATTGGACGCTGGGGAGCGTTCCTGCGCAGGCTCCGTCGGTACCGACAATATCCATATGTGAGGACTAAATTCCTGCTGTTCCTGGAGATCACCTGTTACAGGTGAGTAACTATGCTATACTCCTATGAAGAAAGACTAAAAAGGTTAGGGCTCTTTAACCTGGAAAAGAGACGGCTGAGAGGAGATATGATAGAAGTCTATAAATTAATGAACGGAGTGGAACAGGTAAACGTAGATCGATTGTTTACATTATCAGAATATAGAAAGACTAGGGGACATGCAATGAAGCTACAAGGTATACTATTTAAGATTAATAAAAGAAAATATTTTTTCACTCAACGTGTAATCAAACTCTGGAATTTGTTACCGGAGGATGTAGTAAAGGCTGTTAGTGTAGCTGGGTTTAAAAAAGGTTTGGACAAGATCCTGGAGGAAAGGTCCATAAACCATTATTAAGAAGGGACCGAGGATATCAATGCTTGACCCAGTACAAGCATTGTGGAACCCGGAGCTGCTTCTTTTGATTTCCTGATTGCTTACCTGAGGTTCCTGCCTGCCTAGCTCCTCATTGGGCCGCTGGACTGGAGGGGGGAGGGCCATTAAAGACCAGCTCTCAGGTGGAACAGTGAGCTGCTTCTTTTGATTTCCTGATTGCTTACCTGAGGTTCCTGCCTGCCTAGCTCCTCATTGGGCCGCTGGACTGGAGGAGGGCCATTAAAGACCAGCTCTCAGGTGGAACAGTGAGCTGCTTCTTTTGATTTCCTGATTGCTTACCTGAGGTTCCTGCCTGCCTAGCTCCTCATTGGGCCGCTGGACTGGAGGAGGGCCATTAAAGACCTGCTCTCAAGTGGAACAGTGAGCTGCTTCTTTTGATTTCCTGATTGCTTACCTGAGGTTCCTGCCTGCCTAGCTCCTCATTGGGCCGCTGGACTGGAGGAGGGCCATTAAAGACCAGCTCTCAGGTGGAACAGTGAGCTGCTTCTTTTGATTTCCTGATTGCTTACCTGAGGTTCCTGCCTGCCTAGTTCCTCATTGGGCCGCTGGACTGGAGGAGAGCCATTAAAGTCAGGCCCCTACGCGGGACGCATTAAGACGCCCCTTTGGTGCCCCTTCGGTGCACGAGGTGCATTGGTGGTATTCAGGTTATGGGGAAGCGGAGGAAACAGCACTCTCAGCCAGCGCAATCGAAGGCGGTTAAGATTATTGGCTCCATGGATGCCCACGTACGTGTGGAGAACTCTCCGGCACTGTTGGGTTCCTTCCCATCGGATTCGCTGGACTCATCAACTGTGAGTACCGCCTCCTCATCCACCTCTGCTACCGCTACGGGTTTAGTTCAGCCTGATCAAGAGAACTGTTCTTGATAGTTGTGCCGTTTCTTCTCCTGTGGATACGAAGGGCTTGGATGTTTCTCCAGCTTTACTTCCAGATTCGTTTTTGCAAGTAACTTCTTCTAATTTACCATTGTCATTACCGTTACCATCGGTGGTTTCCTTTCTGGGGTTTGCTGAACGATGTTCCTCTCCTGAACATGTTTCTTTGAAAGATGTCTGGCTTGTTTCACGGATGGAAACAGCGTTAAGTGCTTCATTGCAGAAGATATCTGTTTTCTCGAAAGAGACGGTTGGTAAACTAACTGATCATGAAGCTCGGCTGACATCTGTGGAAAGGCTTGTTAATTCTACTGAGCAATTTGTTTCCTCTCAAAGTGAAGTTAATTTGAAATTTTCCCAGGGTTTTAGTTCTTTGCAACGACAGGATGAATTTCGAGAAAATGTATATCGGTCAAAAAATTTACGTTTTCTAAATTTTCCTAGGACACATTACTTATCCTCTTTGTTGTTGCAAAAATACTTTAAGGAAATTCTGATGTTTAAAGATGCTTCGGATATTTTAATTTCGAAATTGTATTATATACCTAGAGTTAAAAAAGATTTGGATGGTAACATGTCAGGGAATATCCAAAGTGAAAAGCTGGCTTCTTCCACTCTGGATCTATCTGGCTTTCTTGAATCTTCCACAGATGATATTCCTACAAGAGATACCTTATTAGTTTCCTTTGTTCGGGAGATGGATAAGGATAGGGTTTTGACGGTTTACTTTCAGAAGAAAACCGAACAGTTCTGTGGTCAAGTTATTCAGATATTTCCAGATGTGGCTAAAATTACACAAGAACGCCGTAAGGCTTTCTTAGCTCTCCGTCCACGTGTTCTTGCTTTGGGGGGTTTATTTTATCTTAAATTTCCCTGTAAATGTCAGATTACCTTTCAAGGTAAGCGATATATATTTTCTGAACCTGATCAATTAGTTACCTTGTTGAGTGAGAGGGAACTGGTATAACTTGGTGTAATTATAGGGGGAATATAGTGTATCACTTGATTTAGTATATTGAGCTTATTGGTTTTCTCAGGTTTCCTTTTAAATTTGACTGCAAATGTGTGAAGCTGTTCCTTGATGCGGACTGGATATTACAGTTTATGTAATGTTTTCTTTGTAATTTTTGTTTCATTTTGAAATAAATTTTGGAAATAGCATTGTGGAACCCGTGTCTTTTGGGGATACTGCTAGGTACGTATGACCTATATTGGCCACTGTTGGAAACAGGATACTGGGCTTGATGGACCTTGGTCTGACCCAGTATGGCATATCTTATGTTCTTATGTTCATTCCCAGCAAAACCATATTAACATTGGAAACAGCTGCAGTTTTAACCCAAACATCAATGCCAAGTGGGAAGAGGCATTTAAAACAAAATCCATGCAAAATACAGGCAAGCCAGTCAACAAATGCTGGAAAGCAATGAGCACGAATGCTCGAAGTCTAGCCAACAAGGTTCCTGACCTAGAAGCCCTAATGATGGAAATGGACTTGAACATTATGGCCATTACAGAAATGTGGTTTAATGAGTCACATCAATGGAATATAGATGGCTATATTCTATTTAGAAAAGATATAGGGCTACTCCTCCTTTTCTACCCTCACTATGTCAAAAGCAATATTAAAGCTGCTGAAATGCAGGTGACGTGGGGACAAGAAGCAGCACTGTGGATTGTGTTGGAACGAGGTGCTCTGTCATCCATACTAGTGTGGTCTACAGGCCTCCAACTCAAACCGAAGAAATGAATAGTGAATTCATTGATATTGCAAAGATAACCATGAAAGTGGACGTCATCATATAGGGTGACTTTAATCTACCCGATGTGGATTGGAGTATTCTCCAGGACCAAGCAGTAAGTCAGTCCTCACATATGGTTGACATCGGCGCCGACGGAGCCCCCATGCAGAGCATTTCCCCAGTTTTCAAAGAAAGCCTTTGTGAATGGTACGCATGCGCGGTCCCCTTCCCGCCTAAAGGTGCCATCTTGCTCAGTCTTCTTTTTTCCGCAGAGCCCTACGGACCTGTGTCCTTGTCACCTGTGGAAAAAGTGGATTTTCCTGCGTTGAGACGAGTATTTTTTTTCGGTTCGACGTCGATTCCTTTTCCCGCCTCGACTCGGTACACCGGTGCTTTGCCTGGATCTCTTTTTTCGGTTTTTATCCTTAGAGACTGCGTTCACGCCAATTTTTCTTTTCTCTGGCAGCCCGATTTTTTGATCTTGCAGGGGCCCTTTTTCCCCTGATGGCTGCCAGTGGCTTTAAGAAGTGTGATCTGTGCAAGAAACTGATGTCTCTCACCGACACACATGACTGCTGCCTCCGGTGCCTGGGGCCTGACCATGATCCTAAGGTCTGTAGTCCCTGTGTCAAAATGTCCTCGAAGGCATTGAGGAGCCAATAGCACCAACGTGAGAGGATCTTTTCCGACTGCGTCTGGACGAGTCCGGCCTTTGTCAGAGGCCTTGATGTCTCGGGAGTCTGACCCCGAGCATCGTCGGGTTCCTCTGAGAGGAAGTCCCCCTCGAGGGAGCACCGAAGTAAGAAGAAACCCGCGAGGGCGTCATCAGTGGATGCTCTTGGCCCCTCGAGGGCCAGGTCGCATAGCCCCGATCACCGTCCCGGGTCTTTGGAGTCGGAGAGGCCTGCAAAGCATCCTCTTGTATAGTCAGAGGCCCCGAGTCACGTGAGTACTGTAGTCCTCGTAGACTCTCCTCCGGGGGAGCCGACGCCGAGCCCGACGCCGTCGGGGCCCGAGTCGGAGGCTGCTGGGTCTCCTGAGCTTGGACTCAGGTTGATGGCCTTGGAGAGCAGATTGTCTGCCTTCATGGAGCAACAGAGGGTGCTGATCACCGGCCTCACCGGCGCATCTGCCCTGACCAACGGGACCTCAACGTCCAAGTCGACCCCGGAGGCCGAGCCGATCCTCCAGACCATGCGAACTCGAGTCTATCCTCGGCCAAGGTCACCCTCGGCCTCCTGTTCGGGACCGAATTCGTCGACGCTGGTGCCCTTGGTGTCAGGGCGGATGGCGTCGGTGCCCACCCACTTGGAGTCGCTCGATTCCTCCTCGGAGGAATCGGCGTGGGAGACTAAGGAAGAGGAGTCCCCGGACACCTTTCGGACTCACCGGGATCCAGGCCTCGGACAAGGTCCCTCCTCCCCCCCCCCCGGAGGATACCCGGTTCTCGAATTTCGTGCGGGACATGGCCAAAGCCTTGGCCTTCCCGGCGGATCCCAAGGAGGAGCCTCGAACCGAGGAGCTTGAGGCCCTGCAGTATGACTCTCCTCCCAAGGAGGCCTTTACTGTAGCCGTTCCTCCGATGCTGGAGCGGTTGCTCTTCCGCATGTGGGAGGCGCTGGCCTCGATGCCGGTTCTAAGCAAGCGGGTCGATTCCATCTATCAAGTCTGCAAGAGCCCCGGGTTCCAAAAGGCAAAGTTACCGCACCACTCCATGGTTGTGGAATCGGCCATGCATCACCTGAAGAGTCAGAAGATGCACTCCTCGGTGCCTCCCGGCAGGGAAGCCCGGAACGTGGATGTTCTCCAGGACCAAGCAGGAAGTCAGTTCTCACATATGGGTGACATCGACGTCGATGGAGCCCCTGCGGAGCATTTCCCCAGCTTTCCATGAAAGCCTTTGGGAATGCAGGCACGCATGCGTGGTCCCCTTCCCGCCTAAAGGTGCCATCTTGCTCAGTCTCTCTTTTTCCGTGAAGCCCGTCGGACTTGTGTCCTAGTCCTCCCGGAAAAGTGTTACATATTTTGGCGATTCCTTGGCTATTTTTTCTCTGGTTCGACGCCGGTTCCCCTCCCGCTGGGTTCGGTATGCCGGTATCAAGCCCAATCTCCTTTTTTTGGTTTTTGCCCGTTGTGGCTGGCGTTCGCACCCTTTTTTTCTTTTTCCCTGGAAGGCCGGTCCTTTGACCTCGCGGGGACTCTTTTTTTCCCGATGGCTTCCAGTGGTTTCAAGAAGTGTGATCGGTGTAAGAAACTGTCTCTCCCCGACACACACGTCTGCTGTCTTCGGTGCCTCGGTCCAGACCACAATCCTGAGACCTGTGGACCATGTGGTAAAATGTCCACCAAGGCGCTTTGAAGTCGTCAGCACCTAAAGGAAAGGCTTTTCTCCGACTCGGCCTCCGGCTGGACCCGGACCTCGTCTGAGGCCTCGACATCTCGGGAATCTGATCCCGAGCATCGTCAGGGCTCCTCGGACAGGGGGTCCCCCGACTGGGAACGAAAGAGGAAAAAGCGGCTCGCGAGGGCGGCGTCAGAGGAGGTCCCTGGTTCCTCGAGAGCTAGGTCTCGGACCCCCGATCGCCGTCCCGGGTCCGTGGAGCAGGAATAGCTGCCAAAAGTACCTCGAGTGGAGCCGGAGTCTGCTGGACACGTAAGTCCTGTAGTCCTTGTGGACTCTCCTCCCAGAGAGCCGACGTCGGGCCCGGCACCGCCGGGGCCCGAGTTGGTGGCTGCTGAGTCTCCTGAGCTGGGTCTCAGGCTGACAGCCTTGGAGTGCAGATTGTCTGCCTTCATGGAACAGCAGTGGGCGCTGATGGCAAGCCTGTCTGGCGCATCTGCCCCGACCACCGAGACGTCGAAGTCGACCCCAGAGACCGAGCCGATACTCAAGACCATAAAGGCTCGAGGTTGACCTCGGTCGCGGTCACCCTCGACCTCCCGTTCGGGACCGAGGGCGTCGACGCCGGTGCCTTGGGCATCAGGGCGGGTGCTCACAGGCCCCGCGCGGTCGGACCTCGATTCCTCATCGGACGAGGAGTCCCCGAATACCTTCCAGACTCGGTGCTTCCCGTTGGACTCACCGCAGTCTGAGCCCCGGAGTAGATCCCCCTCCCCCGGAGGATACCCGGTTCTCGGAGTTTGTTCGGGATATGGCCAAGGAGTTGGCTATCCCTGCGGATCCCAAGGAGGAGCCTCGAGCCGAGGAGCTCGAGGCCCTCCAGTATGACTCCTCCGAAGGAGGCCTTTACTGTTCCAGTTCCTCCGAAGCTGGAACGGCTCCTCTTCCGGATGTGGGAGGCCCCGGCCTCGACGCCGGTTCTAAGCAAGTGAGTCGATTCCATTTATCGACTCCGTAAGAGCCCTGGGTTTCAAAAGGCGCAGCTACCACACCATTCCATGTTGGTGGAATCGGCCATGCATCGTCTGAAAAGTCAGAAGATGCACTCTGCGGTGCCCCCTGGCAGGGAGGCCCGGAACCTGGATGGTTTTGGTAGAAAGTGCTTCCAGGGCTCGATGCTTGCTTGCCGTGTCCAGTCTTACCAGCTGTACATGGGCATGTACTTGCGGGACCTGGCCAAGGAGCTAGCCGGGTTCTCTGCTGGTCTCTCCGGGGAACCCTTGCAGAGGTTTAAGTCCTTGTCTTCGGGGATATGGGAATGCTCCAAGTTTATGTCCCGCGCTGCCTACGATGGCTTCGAGGCTTCGGCCTGTATTACGGCAGCCGGCATCGCAGCTCGATGCCAGGCGTGGTTGCTGTCATCGGACCTCGAGCAATGGGTTCAGGACAAGTTGTTCGATGTCCCTTGCCGAGGTGAGAACCTTTTTGGCAAGCCCCCATGACTGAGAAGGCCGCACAGCTCGAAACCGAGCACCTCATGAGGACAAGGCTGTCTAGAAAGACTTCTGCCCCTTCTCACAAGAAGGGGGGCCCGGGTAAGAAGCCCTTTTACCCGAGGAAGGGACCTGCCTTCAAACAGTACCCACAGTACCAGGCCTCCCAAGCTCCCCCACATGGTCAGCAGGCCAAGGGGCAAGGGAATGGGCCCCATAGGCAGAGGACCCCCAAGCCTACGGCCCCTGCTCCCACTCAGCAGGGTGGGGGTTTTTGACTCCTTAAGCATAGCCTCTCCGTCCCTGCTCTCCCAACCCTGCACAGGAGGTTGACTTACCCTGTTTGCCTACAGGTGGCCACCCCTCACTGGAGACAGTTGGGTGTTGAGCATCTTCCACAAGGGCTACATGCTACACTTTGAACAGCTACCTCTTCCATACTTTCCAGGTGAGCCTCCAAGGCCTCCCCTGCACACAGCTCTTCTCCTTCAGGAGCTCCAAGGTCTGTTGCGGGACAAGGCAGTGGAGCCTGTGCCTCCCAACCTCCAAGGTCAGGGGTTCTATTGCAGGTATTTTCTCGTACCAAAAAGAACTGGTGGCCTCTGGCCTATTCTCGACCTCAGAAATCTCAACAAGTTCCTAGAGAAAGAGAAGTTCAAGATGCTTACTCTTGGAACACTGCTGCCCTACCTCCAGCAGGGAGATTGGCTATGCTCCTTAGATTTAAAGGATGCGTACACTCACATCCTCATTCATCCAGACCACAGAAAGTACCTCAGGTTCATTGTGGGAGGAAACCATTATCAGTACAGAGTACTACCCTTTGGACTCACCTCCACTCCCAGGGTCTTTACCAAATGCCTGGCAGTGGTGGCGGCCTACCTGAGAGATCAGGGTATCTTTGTCTTCCCCTATCTGGATGACTGGCTCATCAGGGATCAGACGTGCCAGGAGGCCAGACAAGCCACCCTCCGAACTATTGCTCTTCTTTAAAACCTGGGCTTTGTCATCAACTTCGCAAAGTCCACTTTGCTCCCCTCCCAGAACTTGGAGTTCATAGGGGCAAGGCTGGACTCTCTTCTGGCAAAGGCATTCTTACCAGAAGACAGAACCCAAAGACTGATAAACTTGGCAAACCAGTTTCTCAGCAGGTCACTGGTCTCCGCCAGGCTCTGCCTGAGGCTTCTTGGCCACATGGCTTCGACAGTGCATGTGACCCCCAATGCCCGGCTCCATATGAGGCCTGCACAGTGGTGCCTCAGGACTCAGTGGACACAGGCCACAGGCAGCCTCAGAGACAGAGTAAGGGTATCCAAATCTTTTCTGAACTCCCTCAGCTGGTGGCTGCACCCACCCAATCTATTGCAAGGGGTGCCTTTTCAGATTCCTGGGTTCACAGTGGTGTTGACCACGGATGCCTCCCTGCAAGGCTTGGGGGCTCATTGTCTGGGCAAGTGCACCTAGGGCCTGTGTTCTCTCAGGGAGGCCGCACATCAGATCAATCTACTGGAACTCAGGGTATTTCGTTTAGCCCTCAAGACTTTCTCCAAAACACTGGCTCATCAGTCTGTGCTAGTTCAAACAGACAACCAAGTGGCCATGTTTTATGTGAACAAGCAGGGCGGAACTGGGTCCAGGCTCCTTTGTCAAGCGGCGCAGGACCTTTGCTTGTTTGCTCTCAGGCACAACATGCTCCTCAAGGCTGTGTATCTACCTGGCCAGGAAAACTACCTGGCAGACAGGTTGAGCAGGATGGCAGCTCCATACCTTAGTGGTTCAGAAGATTTCCCTGAAATGGGGACTTCCAACCATAGATCTGTTTGCCAGTCCATTGAACAGACAACTGCCAAGGTTCTGCTCCAGGCAACCGCATCCTCTGCGACTGGCAGCAGATGCTTTTCTGATTTCCTGGTCCCAGGGCCTCCTGTATGCATTTCCTCCCACGCCCCTGGTGGCCCGAACCCTGTTCAAGATTCTTCAGGACAAGGCCTCGGTCCTGCTGGTAGCTCCCAGATGGCCGAGACAGCCTTGGTTTCCACTTCTGCTTCAGCTGGCAGTGGATCCCCCACTGCCTCTGGGGTTGCAGCCCGACCTCCTCTCTCAGGATCAAGGGTCCCTTCTGCACCCAAATCTCAGAGCTCTCAATTTGATGGCATGGAGGTTGCAAGGGTAGTTTTGGCTCCCTGGGGCCTACCTCAGGAAGTTGAGGAGGTCGTCCTAGCCTCTAGGAAACAGTCCACTAGAAAAACCTATGCCCTGAAATGGAAGAGGTTTTCTGTGTGGTGTCAGTTACGTACAGAGGATCCGTTCTCCTGTACTGTGCCAGTAGTGCTTCAGTACCTGCTGCACTTATCCAATCAGGGACTTAAGTCCAATTCTGTTCTGGTCCACACCTCAGTTCTAGCAGCTCACCACTCACCACTCACTGGTGGAGGGAGGAGTGGCCTAGTGGTTGGGGCAAAATACCACGGGCCGGAAGGTCAATGGTTCAAATCCCACAAGAGGACAGCAACCTTGGGCTGGAAGGACTGAGGTTTCTAGTCCCACAGGTGCTCCTTGTGGTCTTGGGCAAGCCACTTAACCCTCCATTGCCCATGTTCCCTGTAAGTATTAGTGTATGTTTCTTATATCCTCTCGTGTTAAATGTATTCACCAACCGCTTTGACCCAGTGAAAAGTGGGATATAAATGCAGCTAAATAAATAAATATTCTCTATCGGTTCACCCCTTGGTGTCCAGATTTCTTAGAGGCTTGCTCTTGCTAAAGCTCCCATCCATCCTCCAGCTCCTGAGTGGGAGTTGAATGTGGTCTTGCAGCAGCTGACTCGTCCACCTTTTGAGCCGATGGCTACTTGTCCTCTCCGCTTCTTGTCCTGGAAGACACTCTTCTTGGTAGCCCTTACCTCAGCCAGGAGAGTAAGTGAGCTTCAGGCCCTGGTCTCTGACAGGCCTTACACCCGCTTCTATAGGAACAGGGTAGTCCTTAGGACTCATCCAAAGTTCCTCCCAAAGGTTGTCTCCTCTTTCCACCTCAACCAGGAGGTGGTTCTTCCGACATTCTTCCCTAGGCCTCATGCAAGCCAGGCTGAAGCAGTTCTGTATACCCTGGACTGTAGGAGGGCCTTATCCTTCTACCTTGTCCGTATGCTGGGGCATAGAAGGGCTGCTCAGCTCTTCATATCTTTTGACCCTAATAATTTGGGGTTGGCTGTGTCCAAGCGTACCTCTTCCATTTGGGTGGCAGACTGTTTTTCCTGGGCTTACAAGGCAGCTGACCTTCCTTTGCAGGGTCGGGTGACGGCCCATCGTGTCAGGGCTGCCTCAGTGGCTCATCTCCGCTCTGTACCGTTGGTAGACATCTGCAGGGTTGACACTTGGTCTTCAAGCCAGACTTTTGCGGCCCATTACTGTCTGGAGAGGGAGTCCCGTAGGGACAGTGCTTTTGGCCAGGCAGTACTCTGCAATCTCTTTGAGGTATAGGCACCTCCTGCCCTTCAGCCCTCCCTTGGGCTACCGGTAGAGTTTCTTTCAGTGAAAAGCCTTTCTTTGATGCTGGGACTAGAGGGAGTTCTCTTGTTCAGCCTGGGTGCCTGGTAGCCCAGAGCTAGGGAGTCCCATATGTGAGGACTGACTTCCTGCTTGGTCCTGGAGAAAGAGTAGTTACTCACCTGTAACAGGTGTTCTCCAGGAGCAGCAGGAATCAGTCCTCACAACCCTCCCTCCTCCCCTGGGAGTTGCAATTGTACATAGTTTAATTTTTTCATTTTTGTGTGCTGTTTCTTAGCTATGTCATTTGACTGAGCAAGATGGCACCTTTCGGCGGGAAGGGGACCGCACATGCGTGCCAGCATTCCCAAAGGCTTTCATGGAAAGCTGGGGAAATGCTCCGCAGGGGCTCCATCGACGTCGATGTCACCCATATGTGAGGACTGATTCCTGCTGCTCCTGGAGAACACCTGTTACAGGTGAGTAACTACTCTCCCTCGGTAGAAAGTGCTTCCAGGGCTCTATGCTTGCTTGCCGCATCCAGACCTACCAGCTGTATATGGGCATGTACCTTCGAGACCTGGCAAAGGAGATTGCCGGTTTCTCTGCTGGTCTGTTCGGGGAACCCTTGCAGAGGTTCAAGGCCTTGTCTTCTGGCATTCGAGAGTGCTCGAAATTTATCTCGAGCAGCCTATGATGGATTTGAAGTTTCGGCCCAAGTAGCAGGGGCCGGCATTGGTGCAGCCCGCCAGGCCTGGCTACAATCCTCGGACTTTGAGCCATGGGTATAGGACAAGTTGGTCGATGTCCCCTGTTGAGGTGAGAACCTCTTTGGCAAGCCCATGGAATAAAAGGCTGCAGAACTCGAGACCGAGACTCTTACCCGTACACGGCTATCCAGGAAAACCTCTGCCCCTTCTCAGAAGAAGAAGGGCTCGGGGAGAAAGACCTTTTACCCGAGGAGCACTGCCTACAAAACCTACCCTCACTACCAGGCCTCTGCAGCTCCCCAACAGGGCCAGCAGGCCAAGGGGCAGGGTCATGGGTCTCGTAGGCAGAAGGCTCCCAAGCCTCCTACTCCGGCTCCTGCTCAGCAGGGAGGGGGTTTTTGACTATGCCAGCATAGCCTCTCCTCTTCTCCAGGGCATAGGAGGTCGGCTGACCCTGTACGCAGACAAGTGGCCAGCCATCACAGGGGATACTTGGGTGTTAAGCATCATCGAGAGGGGCTATCTGCTCCACCACCCAGATACCCCCTCCTGCTTTCCAGGGGAGCCTCCAAGACCCCCTCTGCACAGAAACTTACTCCTTCAGGAGTTGGAAGGTCTGCTACAGGACCAGGCGGTGGAACTGGTGCCTCACCACTTGGAAGCAAAAGAAAAAACCCCCAATATGTGAACAAAATTAAAGGAACTATCACAAAGAGTTCACCATTAAATACCCCTAAAAAACTTTTTTATTTCATTTTTGTCGAAGCTGACTGTAGGAGAGGTGGTATGGGTTTAACCACTCACGCCAAGCAGTAAGCTGCCTTTTATTCAAAATTGGTTCTTCACCACTGAAGCTAATATATTGTGTTTATAATTTTTCACTTATCTGATTTAAAACACTCCACCGGAGAGAAAAGTTGCTCAAGAAGAATTCCCTTTACACGACGCGCGCGTTTCGAGTATCCAACTCTGTATCAAGTGCTTAGTTGTATTAGCAAAATGGCAACATTGTTGAAAAACGCCGTCTTCTGCGGCCACGGTAGAGGCGGTTACCTATAGGCTGAATAACTGCTGTTTTAAAGAAGAACCAACCAATAGAACAGGAAACTCCCACTGCAAAGGGAATCCCTTATCTAATTGGTATAAGGGAAAGACGACATGTCCAATCAAACTGATCCGTCAAATAACACTCAACCAATCGATCTCTCGATTGAGGTCCAAGCAACATCTTCAATAGTTGTTAATCTTACTGATCGTCCATTATCACCAGCTCAGGAACATCTGTTACAGTTTGGTCTATCGTTTGTGCCCACTGTCCATTATGACCCGTTTCGGATGCATGTCAGTTTACATCGATTTTTTTAGAAAATTAAATATTTTTCATTTTTTTCATGGAAAACCTATGAGTTTGGATGTGTCAGTAGTAAAGCCTCACTCTAAGTGGATTCCTCCGAATACTACACCTGATCCCATACTTTCCACATACCAAAGATTAGCTCTGAGAGATTTGGCATGTCTTGAATCTGGTTCTTTTTCCCGTTTTTCAAATCTCACCACTACGGATCGTGTGGCTCTACGGAGCTGGAATCTGATCATTCATTAATTATATGGAAAGCTGATAAGGGGGGTGCCCTGGTATTACAGAATTTAGATTCTTACCAACACCTGTTAAAGTGTCATCTTAATGATCAATCTACATATAGTGTTTTGGATGGGGACCCTACATTACATCTTCTGAAAGACATTACAGCGCTGGTAGATTTAGCTCATCAAGGTGGTTGGATAACCTCTAAGGAACGGTCTTTTTTGGTTAACACACATCCGAAGATTCCAATAATATATTTAGTTCCAAAAATTCATAAATCTATGATCTCTCCCCCTGGACGTCCTATTGTTTCCTGTAAGGGTTCGGTATTAGAGCCATTATCTATTTTTTGTGATGTCTCTTTAAAACAGGAAGCATGTACAGTAACATCATACATACGGGACTCATCACATTTTTTACAGGTCATTTCTCCTTTACTGATTCCAGATGGTGCGTTCATGGTGACCTTAGATGTTGTATCGTTATATACAAATATTGATCAGAAGGCGGCATTAGAGCTTTTACATTGTTGCTTTACTATGGCCCCATCTCGCATACCTCGGGTTTTTCTTCACCAACTAATGGAATTAGTTTTGACTAAAAATTATTTTTTGTCAGATCGTACGTTTTATCAACAAAAATCTGGGATTGCTATGGGTGCCACGGTGGCGCCTTCCATCGCCACCTTATATATGGCTGAGATGGAAAGTTCGTCTATTTTTACATCTATATATTATGTCAATGTTTTAACGTGGAAACGTTTTTTGGATGATGTTTTTTTCATCTGGACATCTGACCTGCCTACTTTACGTCAATTTATAGTATTTTTAAATTCTTTGCGGCACAACATCAAGTTCACTGAGAAAATTAGTTCTGCCACTATCGAATTCTTGGATATGCAACTTGGTATTGTTGATGGGAAAGTGTCCTCTTCTCTTTATCGAAAACCTGTTCAAAGGAACAGCCTTCTACATTATAAAAGCTGCCATCCTGGTCCCCTGCGACGGGGTTTGCCTTTCGGGCAAATTTTACGTCTACGGAGAGTTTGTGATACTGAAGTTGATTACAGACGGCATGCTTTGGAACTCTGTTCTCGACTTTCAGCTAGAGGTTATCCAGATTTGATAATTCGACGCGCATACCAACGTGCTTTACATGTCCATCGGGATTGGTTACTGGACCCGCAATATACGAATACTGCATCTTCTCAGGAGACGTTTATTACTGGAGTGTTACCCTTTATGGATCGGAGTTCTGCTGTCATGAAAATTCTACAAACCCATTGGCCTATTTTGCGCCTCCACACATGCTTTCAACAACCTCTGAGAGTGGCTTTTGCTCGGGGTTCATCGCTGGGTGATCGTTTAATGAAAACTTCTTTGCCATCTGACCGCATTGAATACCGATCTGTGGTGACAGGACATATTCCTTGTAATGCATGTGGATATTGTGCTACAACATGGACGGGAATATCCTGGTCCCATCCAGTCACCTTGCATATGTATCAACGTCGTTGGGATACCTCTTGTATATCTACACATGTGGTGTATCTAATATGCTGTCCATGTCGGTTGCTATACATAGGTAGAATGATTCGTCCTATTAAAAAACGTCTAATGGAGCATGCATCGCGGTTACGACAACGAATTGAAACTGCCCCGATAGTACAACATTGTGTTGGTTTGCAACATGTTTTTGAAGATCTCCAATGGACTGTAATAGATCATGTACCGGAAAACCCCAGAAGGGGAGACCGTGAAAAAAATCTGCAATGGTTGGAACAGAGATGGATATTCCTTTTGAATTCAATAGAACCAGCTGGCCTCAATCGAGAGATCGATTGGTTGAGTGTTATTTGACGGATCAGTTTGATTGGACATGTCGTCTTTCCCTTATACCAATTAGATAAGGGATTCCCTTTGCAGTGGGAGTTTCCTGTTCTATTGGTTGGTTCTTCTTTAAAACAGCAGTTATTCAGCCTATAGGTAACCGCCTCCACCGTGGCCGCAGAAGACGGCGTTTTTCAACAATGTTGCCATTTTGCTAATACAACTAAGCACTTGATACAGAGTTGGATACTCGAAACGCGCGCGTCGTGTAAAGGGAATTCTTCTTGAGCAACTTTTCTCTCCGGTGGAGTGTTTTAAATCAGATAAGTGAAAAATTATAAACACAATATATTAGCTTCAGTGGTGAAGAACCAATTTTGAATAAAAGGCAGCTTACTGCTTGGCGTGAGTGGTTAAACCCATACCACCTCTCCTACAGTCAGCTTCGACAAAAATGAAATAAAGTTTTTTAGGGGTATTTAATGGTGAACTCTTTGTGATAGTTCACCACTTGGAAGGGCAAGGCTTCTACTCGAGGTACTTCCTGGTACCAAAAAGAACAAGAGGCCTCAGACCCATCCTAGAACTGAGAAATCTGAACAAGTTTCTGGAGAGCGAAAAGTTCAAGATGCTTACCCTTGGAATCTTACTGCCCTACCTCCAGCAGGGAGATTGGCTATGCTCCTTAGACCTGAAGGATGCTTATACTCACATCCTCATCCATCCAAGTCACAGGCAATGCCTCAGATTTGTGGTGGGAGGGAACCACTTCCAGTACAGAGTGCTTCCCTTTGGCCTCACCTCCACCCCCAGGGTTTTTACAAAGTGCCTGGCGGTGGTTGTGGCCTACCTCAGGAACCAGGGGATCTTTGTGTTCTCTTACTTGGACGACTGGCTTATCAGCAGCCAGTCTCCACAAGAGGCCAGGCAGGCCACCTTCAGAACCATATCCCTGCTTCAGCACCTGGGGTTCGTTATAAACTTCCCAAAGTCCACTTTAGTCCCCTCACAGGACGTGGAGTTCATAGGGGCGAGGTTGGATACCATCAATGCAAAGGCCTATTTGCCTTTGGACAGAGCTCACAGGCTGATGAAGTTGGCCGGCCAGTTTCAGGCGAACTCTCTGGTCTCTGCCAGACACTTCCTCCGGCTCTTAGGTCACATGGCTTCCACAGTGCATGTCACCCCAAATGCCCGTCTGCACATGAGGCCGGCTCAGTGGTGCCTCAGGGCACAGTGGGTACAGGCCACAGGGAAGTTGTCAGACAGGATAAAGGTGTCCAAACCCTTGGTGGACTCCCTATGCTGGTAGAGGCATCTCCCAAACCTGGTCGGGGGAGTTCCTTTTCGAACCTCCCCACACACTCAGGTACTGACAACCGATGCTTCCCTGCAAGGCTGGGGGGCACATTGCCAGGGGACCTGCACCCAAGGCCTGTGGTCTCCGTGGGAGGCTGCCCAGCAGATCAACCTGTTGGAATTGAGAGCCATTCGACTAGTCTTACGGACTTTCTCTCGGGTCCTCTCTCACCATTCTGTCCTAGTTCAGACGGACAAGTAGGTGGCTATGTTCTACGTGAACAAGCAGGGAGGCACAGGATCCCGACTCCTGTGCCTGGAAGCACAAGCTCTCTGCTCCTGGGCTATCAATCAGGGCATGACCCTCAGGGCGGTCTACCTCCCAGTCCAGGAAAACTACCTGGCGGACAGGCTAAGCAGACTCCTGCAGCCTCACGAGTGGCAGTTGGATCCTCGGGTAGTCCAACAGATCTTTCTGAAGTGGGGACTTCCAACCATGGATCTTTTTGCCAGTCCGCTGAACAGGCAACTATACAAGTTCTGTTCCAGACAGCTGCATCCTCTGAGGGCAGCGGCAGATGCATTCCTGATCCCCTGGTCAGAAGGTCTGCTGTATGCGTTTCCTCCCACACCTCTGGTGGCCCAGACTCTATTCAAAACCCAGCAGGACCAAGCCACGGTGATCCTGATAGCCCCCAGGTGGCCCAGGCAGCCGTGGTTCCCTCTTCTTCTGCAGTTGGCGGTGGATGCTCCACTTCCCCTGGGCTGCAACCCGACCTTCTGACTCAGGATCAGGAGTCCCTCTTGCATCCCAACCTCAAATCCCTCAGTTTGATGGCCTGGCTGTTGAAAGGCTAGTCCTTGCTCCCTTGCTCCTACCAAAGGAGGTTGAAGAGGTGGTGTTAGCCTCCAGGAAGCATTCCACTCGGAAGGCCAATGTTCTGAAGTGGCGTAGGTTTTCCACTTGGTGTTCTCAACAGCAGGAGGATCCCTTCTCCTGCTCGGTCCCGGTGGTACTGCAATACCTGCTCCACCTGTCCAACCTGGGACTTCAGTCCAACTCTGTCCGGGTCCACCTCAGTGCCCTCTCAGCTCACCACTCGCCAGTGGATGGACAGTCCCTCTCGGGCCACCCTCTGGTGTCTCGCTTCCTCAGAGGCCTGCTTCTGCTCAAGCCTCCTATTCATCCATTGGCCACTGAGTGGGATCTCAGTGTGTTCTTGCAGCAACTGACTTGCCCACCTTTTGAGCCGATGGCTACCTGCCACTTACGTTTCCTATCCTGGAAGGTGGTGTTTCTTGTGGCACTCACCTCAGCTAGGCGTGTGAGCGAACTTCAGGCCCTGGTCTCGGATAGGCCGTATACCAGGTTCTATAAGAACAGGGTAGTCTTGAGGTCTCATCCTAAGTTCCTTCCCAAGGTAGTGTCCTTTCACCTCAACCAGGAGGTGGTACTTCTGACGTTCTTTCCCAGGCCGCATGCCAGTAGGGCCGAAACTGTCTTGCATACCCTGGATTGTAGAAGGGCGCTGTCCTTTTATGCAGGGGCATAGAAGGGTTTCTCAGCTCTTCATTTCCTTTGACCCTAATAAATTGAGGTTGCCTGTCACTAAGCATACATTGTCCATCTGGGTGGCAGACTGTATCGCCTGGGCATACAGGGCAGCCGGCCTCTCCCTGGAGAGTCGAGTCACGGCCCACCGGGTCAGGGCGAAGGCCGCATCAGTAGTTCACTTCCATTCTGTTCCGTTGGCAGACATCTGCCGGGCCGCTACTTGGTCTTCAAGCCAGACTTTTGCGGACCACTACTGCCTTAAGAGGGAGTCCCGTAGGGACAGTGCTTTCGGGCAAGCAGTACTCCGTAATCTCTTTGAGGTTTAGGCAACTCCTACCCTCCTGCCCTGGTGTTGGGCTACCGTTCAGGTGTGGTCTCTGAGAAGATTCTCTCACTGTTGCTGAGGCTCTAGAGGGAGCTCTATTTTTCAGCCTGGGTTCCGGGTAGCCCAAAGCTAGGGAGTCACCCATATGTAAGGACTGACTTCCTGCTTGGTCCTGGAGAAAGAGTAGTTACTCACCTGTAACAGGTGTTCTCCAGGAGCAGCAGGAATCAGACCTCACGACCCTCCCTCCTCCCCTTGGAGTTGCAGTTGTATATAGTTCATTTTCTTTTTTCGTGCTGTCTTTTAGCTATGTCATTTGACTGAGCAAGATGGCACCTTTGGGCGGGAAGGGGACCGCGCATGCGTGCCTGCATTCCCAAAGGCTTTCTTTGAAAGCTGGGGAAATGCTCCGCATGGGAGCTCCGTCGGCGCCAACGTCATCCATATGTGAGGGCTGATTCCTGCTGCTCCTGGAGAACACCTGTTACAGGTGAGTAACTACTCTTTCCTTCTGCAAAACCGGAAAGAAGTAAAAAATTGTGGATGCCTTCCAAGATGTATTACTTAGACAAATGGTGATAGAAACAACCAGGGAAAGCTCGATGCTGGATTTAGTACTCTCCAATGGAGATAGTGTGTTGAATATCCAGGTCTGTGCCTATATGAGCAACAGTGGAAACTACACCACATGGTGTAGTTTGAGATGAAAGCCAAGGCGGAGTCCAGTCACAGCAAGCTCAAAGTCCTAGACTTCAAAAACACTGACCTCAATAAAATTGCCAAGTGCCTGAAGGAGGAGGTGGAAGGGGATAATGGAAATGGAATTACAGTCAGCTAAACTAAAAGAGGCAATAAAAGGGGCAACAGGTACATATGTAAGTAAAGTAAATGAAAGCAAGAGGAAAAGGAAACCTACGGATAGTCAGCTCACACCATCTGGTACACCTCTCCTGTACCACCAACCTCTGCCCAACTGTAAATACCCTGTTGTATCCAACTGTAAATACACTGTTGTTGTTTCAATTTAACTTGTAATTAGTTTCCCCGGTTCTCCCAAGTTCAAACCCTGTTCTCTGTAAACTCAATGTGTATTATGCATTGTAGTAGGTTTCTGTTCATTGTGAACCGCACTGATTCTAATAGCGCGGTATATAAGAAATGTAAATAAAATAAATAAATAAATAAATATTTGGTTCTCCAAAGAAGTGACTGCACAAATAAAGGCAAAAAACACAGCTTTCACAAAATTCAGAGGTTCGCAAACAGAGGAACACAGAAAAGAATACAGGATAGAACTAAAAGAGAAAGAAAAAATAGTAAAATTCAAAGCAGAAGAAAAGAAGACTAAAGATATGAATATTCGGGAGAGGAGGAAAATCAGAAGTGCTGGGAATGGATTTGTGGAAAGTGACATCGAAAAAGCGAAAATGCTGAACACATACTTCTGTTTTTACTAAAGAAAACCTTGCAGAAGGTCCACCTGTGATTGACAAGTATACAAATGGGAATGGAGTAAATACCACACCATTCACAGAAGATGATGTGTTAGGGGAGAGTGTTCGGAGGTGGAGTGGAGGTGTGTTGAGCCGTTTCGGGCTCGGACGGAGCTGTGGTCACGCCTGTGAAGCCGAAAAGAAAGCCCTGAGATAATCGGGCAGGCACGCCCGGGACACCCTGCTGCTGGAGGTCCTGATTGGAGTTAAAGAGCTGTGCTTTCTCTTTTGGCAGAGAGTGTTCGGAGGTGGAGTGGAGGTGTGTTGAGCCGTTTCGGGCTTGGACGGAGCTGTGGTCACGCCTGTGAAGCCGAAAAGAAAGCCCTGAGATAATCGGGCAGGCACGCCCGGGACACCTTGCTGCTGGGAGGACCTGCCTGCTATAAAGTTCTTGTCTTTTCCGCGACTGCGGAACGCGACTGAGGGGCTTTGTCTGAAGGGGCGTGTCTAAAGGGGCAGGTACTGCCCCTTAGACGCCCCTTCGACGCTATTGAAGACGCTGCTTCATTCAGGCTAGTTGGAGAGCAGAGACTGTGTGTCTGGACTTCCTGGCCATTCGATGTATTCCGTGCAGTGAGGTTATGTGCAAGTTGCTTATTACTTTATTGCTTTAATTTATGTTTTGAAGCTTTTACAGCATGGGTAAACGTAAGGCTAAGGTAGATTCCAAGTCCCAGGGGACTGGTACCGGGAGTGTTAATCCGGTTGGTCCCCTGGATAGGCACGTGGTTCCTCTGCCTCTGGCGCAATCCTCTCCCGACGGGGTTTCCTTAAGCCCCGGGGGGAGATCTCCTCCTTCCTGTCCTCGTTCTGCTGCTCCGTTAGTATCTAGGGTTTCCTTTGATTTTCCTGAAGTAAGATCTCCTATAGTTTTGCCTATTCCAGTATCTGGTATAGAGTTTGCTGCCTCTTCGGAGGCGCAGGAACTATCCCCTGAGGCAGATGTCACCCTTAAAGATGTTTTAAAGGCAGTTAAGATTATTGATCAGAAAGTATCCTCTAAATTGAATTCTTTGTCTACTTTTACCCAGGAGACTGCAATAGTATTGCAGCAACTGGATAATAAAGTAACTTTGTTGGATACTGCTGTTACCAAAATGGAGTCCCAAGTTCCTATCTTGCAATTAGCTAATGTTTCCGCTTTTAAGGATTCTTTGTCGCTCCATGCTAAGATGGAAGCTTTGGAGAACTCACGTCGCTGTAATTTAAGATTTTTAAATTTTCCACAGTCTTCTTTGCTTTCCCCTACTATTTTGTTGGAAAAATATCTCAAGGAAGTTTTGGCAATATCTGAATCGATAGAAGTTTCCCAGATTTATTACGTACCTTCTACATCTAAAAGGGTGAACACTGCTGAAGGTGTGCTAGATGAGATTGTTCCTACCATTGTAAATCTTACAGCATTTATTGAAGATTCTTCTGATACAATTACTTTGAGGTCCACTTTGTTAGTCTCCTTTTCAAATGTCTTAGTTAAACAACGTATCCTGAAAGCATATTTCAAAGCTAAGGCGGCTAAATTTTGTGGACAGGTTATCTATGTGTTTCCAGATGTGGCCCGTGCTACTCAGTTGCGCAGGCGACAATTTCTTGCATTGAAACCTCGTGTTTTGGCCCTAGGGGCCACTTTCTTTTTGAGATTTCCATGCAAATGTGTTATTGGTCTCGAGGAAAATTCCTATATATTTACAGATATTACACATCTGGAAAAATTTTTGCAGGACAGACAGGTTGTAGTTGGAGGTGGCTCCGGTAATTAAGATATCACCTTTTATTTTGTGGCCCTAGTAGAATAGGGTTTGGTTTTCCTTGTTTGTGTTATCCTTATTATTAATTTAGATATGCTCTCTCTTGATGTGGACTTTATCATTTGTTTGTTTCTTGTTTATTTTGTGAAAGGTTCCTTATATTGTTTTGCCTTGATTGACCTGTTTATGTATATTGATCATGTATTATGATTAAAATCAATAAAAAAAAAAAAAAGATGTGTTAGAACAGCTTGCAAAACTGAAGTGGACAAGGCCATGGGACCGGATGGGATACATCCCAGGATACTTAGAGCTCCGAGAGGTTCTTGCAGGGCTGTTAAAGGATGATTTTAATAAATCCTTGGAAACAGGATAAGTTCCACAAGACTGGAGAAGGGCTGATGTGGTACCTCTTTACAAAAATGGTAATAGGGAAGAAGTGACAAACTACAGGCCCGGTAGGCCTTACCTCGGTGGCGGTACTAGTAATGGAGGTGCTTCTGAAAGAGCGAATAGTGGACTTTCTCTAAACCAACAAGTTGCATGATCCGAGGCAACATGGTTTTACCAAAGGACGATCTTGCCAAACAAATCTGATTGAGTTCTTCGACTGGGTGACCAGAGAACTGGATCAAAGGCATGTGATGAATGTGATCTACCTAGATTTCAGCAAAGTCTTTGATACTGTTTCTCATAGGAGGCTTATCAACAAACTCAGTAGTTTGGGGATGGGTCCCAAGTGGTGAACTGGATCAGAAATTGGTAGATTGACAGATGACAGAAGGTGATGGTAAATGGAACTCACTCAGATGAAAGGAGGGTGATTAGTGGTGTGTGTCCCAGGGTTCAGTCCTGGGACCGGTACTGTTCAATGTATTTGTGAGTGATATTGCTGAAGGGCTGAATGGAAAAGTCTGTCTTTTTGCAGATGAGACAAAACTTTTCAACAGAGTGGACTCCCTGGAGGGTGTGGATAACATGAGGAAAGATCTACAAAAGTTGGAATAATAGTCTAATGCTTGGCAGTTAAAGATTTAATGTGAAGAAGTAGAACGTCATGCGCTTGGGAAGCAGAAACTCAAGGGAATTGTAAGCGATAGGGGGTGAGAGGTAGGTGTGCATGGACCAGGAGAAGGACCTCTGAGTGAGTGATTGAGGCTCTCAAGGTGGCAAAACAGTGTGACAAGGCAGTGGGAAAAGCCAGAAGATATGCTGGGTTGCATACAGAGAGGAATTACCAACAGAAAGGAAGAGGTTCTAAAGCTACTGTACAAGTTGCTGGTGAGGCCTCATTTGAAATATTGTGTTCAGTTTTGGAGTCTGTATCTCACAAAGGATTTAAAAAGTCTGGAAACAGTTCAGAGGAAGACGACCAAAATGATTTGGAGCCTGCATCAGAAGATGTCTGAGAAGAGACTTCAAAACCTTAATATGTACACTCTGGAGGAGAGGAGGGAGAGGGGAGATATGATTCAGATCTTTAAATACTTTGAGTATTAACGAGCAAACAAACCCCTTCCAAAGACTGGAAAGCTGTAAAACTAGAGGACATAACATGAAGCTGCAAGGGGGTAAACTGAAAGGCAATGTCAGGAAATACTTTTTCAATGAAAGGGTGGTGGATGCTTGGAATGCCCCTCCCGATGGAAGTGGTGGGGGCAAATACAGTGACGGAATTCAAAGTGGCTTGTGACAGACACAGTGGTTCCCTTTATAGCAACAGGATAAAATCAAAATAATCATAACTCTCTCTTATATCTGAACAAATAGGGGCAACCTACACGGAGCGGTGGTTACACCCCTAAACAAAGGCATAGGGAGTGGTGACCTGCACGGAGTGGCAGGGGCACCTACTCTTACCGCCTTCCTGGGCAGACTAGATGGATCATACTGGTTTTTATTTGCCATCATATACTATGTTACTATGGGACCTAGGGAATCCCATATGTGAAGACTACATTCCTGCTTGTTCCTGGAGATATGTAGTTACTCTCCTGTAACAGGTGACAGGTGATCTCTCTGGGAACAGCAGGAATTTAGTCTTCACAACCCATCCTCCTCCCCTTGGAGTTGTAGGGTTCTATTTTTTTTCTACTCTACTCCATCTCTTCAGCTACAAACTCAACTGAGGAGGAGGAGTTGGGAGAGCAGTAAGGCAGTAGTGCAGGCGCAGTGGAGTGCTCCCAAAGGCTTTCCTATTATTAGCTGGGGAGCTTCCCCCGTGGCCTTCATCGGTACCCGATGTCATCCATATGTGAAGACTAAATTCCTGCTATTCCTGCAGATCACCTGTTACAAGTGAATAACTACGCTTTAATAAAGAATAACACGAAATACAGAATCTATACAGTTC
Organism: Ichthyophis bannanicus; assembly: GCA_033557465.1. NCBI lineage: Eukaryota > Metazoa > Chordata > Amphibia > Gymnophiona > Ichthyophiidae > Ichthyophis > Ichthyophis bannanicus. The sequence continues at coordinate 1,006,855,004 of CM066033.1, forward strand.
CTGATAAGGTAGGGTTACATATTAACCCTTCATAAACTCTACCCACCCAAACTTCATTCAAAAAGACAATCAGATTCTCAACACTGGTTGGTCTAAGAACCCCCTCCATCTGCAATGGCAACCAAAAGGTAAGATAGGGAGAGGGAGACCAGCTTAAACCGCAATTACCCCCCCCCCCCCAACCACCCTCCTCCCTCCCCCCACCCCCCCTGAACAGAGTCAGCTATCAGATCATGTAGATACTTAATGAATAAGTATGCAGTGGATTCAAATGTCTGCGGATGTAAAGAATAGTTTATCACCACCCAGGGTCATCAGGAGGAAGCCCTCCAGGCGAATTGCAGTCACTCCAATCCTCTCGCCAGCACCGTAATCATCCACTCCCCCACATCTCCAGGAAAATGTAAAAGAAGAAGAGTTCGAAATTTTTAGTAAACCTCTGAAAAGGACGGGGAACCTCCAGCTGCTAAGAGCTCCTCCCCTCAAAAGGTGTCGTCGGCATATAAGGAAATTGCATGCCATTCTGCCCCTAAAAAGACACCATTGTCTGTAGTTCACTGTCTGATATGGGCAGCTAAGGGTTCAATCGCAAGTCTGAATAGTAGGGGAGATAAAGGACAATCTTGTCTCATGCCACAACCCAGCCGAAATGGTTTAGAAAGAAAATCATTCACCATTACCGACTCTTGTGGTTATACATATATAGCAGCAATCCAATTACAGAAAGAAGGTCCGAAGCCAAAAGCTTCCAAAACTGCAAAGAGAGAAGGCCATTCAACTTTGTCGAAAGATTTATCTCCAGGAACAAGCAGGAATGAGTCTTCACATATGGGTGCGTCGGTACCGACGGAGCCTGCACGGGAATGCTCCCCAGCATCCAATCAGAAAGCTTTTGGGAGCATCCCTCGTGCCTGCGCACTGCCTTCCCGCCTTCTCCACTGCCTCTCCTCAGTTTTCGTTTTTCCGCGGAGCCAACAGGACGTCCTCCTGTCACCGCAGAAACTTTTTTCTTCAAATCCTTTTTTTCTTGTTTTCTTGTGGTTGCGGCTGTTTTCCCGCCGCCACCGGTACCGCCGGTGGATTTTTCTTTTCTTTTTCTTAAACTCAGGGAGATTTTTCCCTCAGTTTCTGTCTTTAAATTTTTTGGGCCTACAAGGCCTCTCCACCATGGAGCCTTCGTCTCCTAAGAAATGCCTTCACTGTGGAAGCACGGTTTTCTTTTTAGACTCCAATTCCTGGTGTCTAAACTGTTCGGTTCCTGACCCTTTTTCCCCTGAACACTCAGGCTGCAAAACTGTGAGAAGAACTTCCATCTTTCGAGTTTCCCTCGATACCGTTTTCCCTCCCAAAGTGCGGGCACCGTTTTTTTCTTCTCTACAGGATCAGGTAACCCACAAACAGTCTGTTAAGACTAGCCAATTCTTGAGTGGTAGGTCTCATGCAAAGCATGCTGACGGCTCCGGCCTTGCTCTCAAGACCCCATTGGTATTAAAACCCCAGCGGGAGTCTTTGGGCTCCAAAGCATTTCAGGGGTTTCAGGTTGTTCCTGGGGCTCACCCCTCACAGAACATACCTGAGCCATGCTCGGTGGTGGCATCCGCTTCGAGCGGTACCGATACCCCGGCATCGGCACCGGTGTTGAGTGATCCACTCTTCACCAGGGATCGTCATCGGGCGTCCTCGGTACCTTCGAGACCGATCAATACGACCCAGATTGACTTTCCTGTATCTGAGCCATGCTCGGTGGTGGCATCCGCTTCGAGCGGTACCGATACCCCGGCATCGGCACCGGTGTTGAGTGATCCACTCTTCACCAGGAATCGTCATCGGGCGTTCTCAGTACCTTCGGGACCGATCGATACGACCCGGACCGACTTTCCTGTATCGGCAACATTGCTGATACCACCACCGACGTCGGTACCCTCTAGACATGCATCGATAGACTCGCTCCCTTCGATGCCGAGTCTGGAATCGCTATCTAGTCTAGATGACTGGGTACCGACCCGTCTCGGAACCGATGTTTATCGATTCCGCATACACGGTACCGAGGATAATCACCAAGGGGTTTTACTTACCTCGGTACCGCTTGAGCTGTCTCCGATGTCTGCTTCAGCGCCTTCGCTACCGGTATCGGTATCGATGCCGGTACCTACAGCATCATCGGAACCAGCTCCTTCCATGCTTTTGTCACCTGGATCGCTCCTCTCTATGCCTAGTTTAGAGTCGATTCCGGGCATGGATGATGCACTTCTGGCAACTCATAATTGCCAGTTCCAGTATCCATCCATTGCAAATCCTGTTTTGCACTGGACAGGTATATCCTCCGGTGCCCATGCTTCCTTTTCAGGTTTAACCTGTCCAGGGATGGTTCCCATCGGAGATCCTTCTTTTCAGAAGTTTCTCCTTGATATGGCAACCTTCCTTAATAATCCTATCGAAGATGCGAAGATGAGCCAATACCTCAGGGAGTCGTTAGTGGGATGGGAACAGCTGGGGGATGTAGAAAAACAGTGGGCAAAACTGAAAGGGGGTATTTTAAAGGCAACCAACCTTTTTGTTAAAATGGTAAATAAAGGCAAAAGGAACAGGAGACCGCTATGGTTTTTGAAGGAAGTAGCTGAAAAAGTGAAGAAAAAGAGGGAGGCCTTCATAAAATACAAGAGATCACAGAGAGAGGAAGACAGACATCTGTATTTGGAAAAACTTAGAGAAGCTAGCAAAGTAGTCAAGAAGGCAAAGATTCAAAAGGAGGAGGAAATAGCCAATGCAATAAAGTGGGGGGATAAGACATTTTTCAGATATATTAGTGAGAAGAGGAAGGGCAAGAGTGGTATTGTCAGACTCAAGGGTGCAGGGGGGGAATATGTAGAAGCTGATAAGGATAAAGCGGAATTGCTTAACAAATATTTTTGTTCTGTGTTCACAGATGAAGAACCAGGAGCAGGACCTCAGAAAACACCCACAAATAAGAACAGAAGCGAGGGACATCTTGAACAATTTTCAGAAGACTGTGTTCGTGAGAAACTAGCTCAACTTAAAGTAGACAAAGCGATGGGACCGGATGGGATACACCCTAGAATACTGAGGGAACTTGGGGACGTTCTAGCAACTCCACTGACTGACCTTTTCAATGCCTCGTTGGAGTCGGGAGTGGTGCCAAAGGACTCGAGAGAGGCTCATGTGGTGCCTTTACACAAAAGCGGTAGTAAGGATGTGGTTGAAAACTACAGGCCGGTTAGTTTAACTTAGGTGGTGAGTAAATTATTGGAAACGCTGCTGAAAGAGAAAATAGTGAGGTTTCTGGAGTCTAGCGGATTACAGGATCCGAGGCAGCATGGATTCACCAGAGGCAGGTCTTGTCAGACAAATCTGATTGATTTCTTTGACTGGGTGACCAGGGAGTTGGACCGAGGGAGAGCTCTAGATGTGGTGTATCTTTATTCTTTATCTTTATTCAACAGATTTGATATACCGCCTAATACCGGGGTGTTAAGGCGGTGTACAATAAAAAACAAAATAATACTGCTTAGAGGAAAAAGAAAAAGAACGCCAATATGTAGATAGAAAAGAGGAGGAAAGAAGCAAGGAGAGAAAGGGTCAGACAGAACAACATCTAGGACAACAGAGCTGGCATCAAGACAAGGCAAGACGACAAACAACCTGGTATGCGGTGAAATAGTTGGAGGGAGGGAGGAAGGTGAGGAAAAAGGGATGGGGAGCGGATAATGGAGGGTATGAAACAGAGGCTCACTAGTGGGAGGTATGGTAGACTAACTGGGGGTAACCGGGGAGAAGGGAAGGTCAAAGGCCTGGCAGAAAAGATAGGTCTTAAGGAGGGCTTTGAAACGGGAGAAAGATAATTCGATGCGTATGGGATGTGGGAGAGAGTTCCACAGGGCAGGGCCTACAAAGAAAAAAGCGGCGTGACGGGTCGATTCAAGGTGGGCCTGGGTAGGGGATGGCAAGAAATTTCAGTAAAGCCTTTGATACTGTTCCTCACAGGCGACTTATAAACAAACTGAGCACCCTAGGGATGGACCCTAAAGTTACTGCTTGGGTTAGAAATTGGTTGGGTGGGAGGCGACAAAGAGTACAAGTAAATGGAGCTCACTCTGAGGAGAAGGATGTTACCAGTGGTGTGCCCCAGGGATCTGTCCTTGGTCCGATTCTTTTTAACATCTTTGTTAGTGATATAGCGGAAGGGCTGTCAGGTAAGGTTTGCCTCTTTGCGGATGATACCAAAATCTGCAATAGAGTAGACACCCAGGAAGGTGTAGATAACATGAGGAGGGATCTAGCTAAGCTTGAAGAATGGTCTAGAATTTGGCAGCTGGGATTTAATGTTAAAAAATGTAAGGTCATGCATTTGGGCTCCAGCAATCCAAGGGAGCAATACAGTATAGGAGGTGAAGTACTTTTGTCCACTAAAGAAGAGCGGGACTTAGGCGTGGTTGTGTCTGATGATCTTAAAGTAGCTAAACAGGTAGAAAAGGCGACGGCAAAAGCTAGAAGGATGCTTGGGTGCATACGGAGAGGAATGGCTAGCAGAAAAAAGGAGGTGATAATGCCTCTGTATAAGTCTTTGGTGCAACCTCATTTGGAGTATGGTGTGCAATTCTGGAGACCGCACCTTCAAAAGGATGTGAACAGGATGGAGTCAGTGCAGAGGGTTGCTACTAAAATGATTAATGGGCTTCATTATAAAGCATATGAGGACAGACTTAAGGATCTTAATATGTACACCTTAGAGGAAAGGCGGGATAGAGGTGATATGATTGAGATATTTAAATACCTCTGTGGCATAAATGTTCAGGGAGAGAGCCTCTTTCAATTGAAAGCAAGTTCTGCTACGAGGGGACATTGGATGAGGGTGAAGGGAGATAGGATTCAGGAGTGATATGCGGAAATATTTCTTTACAGAAAGAGTAGTGGATCCATGGAATAGTCTCCCTGTGGAGGTGGTAGAGATGAGGACAGTAACTGAATTCAAAAAAGCATGGGACCAACACAGAGGATCTCTAAAGGTAAAAAGTGGACTGTTGTAGTTGTTGTTATGGAAGGACAGACTAGATAGGCCATGTGGTCTTTTTCTGTCATCATGTTTGTGTTTCTATCCCTGGCTGAGTCTTCTCAGGGTTTTTCTGCAGGAAAGGAAACTGTAATGCTTCCTTTACATCACTCTTTGCAGAATCTTCTTCTGAAGGTATGGGAAAAACCTTTAAGGGTTTCTTCACCTCCTACAGCAACTGATCTTCTGTATCAGGTGCCCTCCTCTCCAGGATTTCAAAAGCCTCAACTTCCCCATCATTCCATTGTAGTGGATTCAGCAATGAGGAAGGTAAAAAGCAAGAAAAAACATTCTTCTTTCCCGCCAGGACGTGCATCTAGATTACTGGATGCCTTTGGACGTCAAACCTTCCAAATATCTATGCTGGCAAAAAGGATTCTCTCATATTTTCTTTGAGTCTATCTCTTCAGGTGGTCACAAAGAAATTATCTCTTTTGACTCCTTTTCTATCAGAGCCCAAGGCTGCAGACTATTCCTTCTTAGTCATAGCCAACATATCTCTTGGTTTCTTTCTCGTGCTTCCCTAGACTCTTTTGAGTCTGTTAGCAGAACTTCTGCTATAGCCATAGGAGCACGTCGTAAAGCCTGGCTCCAAGCATCAGACTTGAATAGATGGGCACAACACAGACTAGGTAATACTCCTTGTACTGGAGAAAATCTCTTCAATAAGGAGTCCTTACGTCAGGTTGCTCATTGCTCCACTGACTTTCCTGTTTCTGAGGGCCATCCTAAGCCCTCTCCTTCCTCAGCAGGTAGAAAATGCCCTACCAGACCTTCTTTCCCTAAAAGAAAGAGGTTTTCCTCTTCACCTGCCCATCATTCGGATTTTCCCAAGCAGGGGAAGTCTCGCCCTGGTCTGAAGAGTCCAAACTCTAGCCCGGCTGAATAAACACAGTAACCATAGGTTTCTGATTAATCTTTTTATAACTACAGTTAACTTTTCAGCAGAAATTTTTCACTGTTTTTTCCCATTCAAAACTCTGCTCAGGGATTCCTATTCTCAGGAAATCCATTTACTCTTTACTATGCTGAACTGTCAGGTTATTCATGTCTATAAGTTACAGAGTTTTCCACCTCTTCCTGACTAGAAGAGAGGTTTAGCAACTATCATATGATAGTTTCTCTGTACCAGCATGAATTTTTTCCTTCCATGGACTTGCCATGTGGTAAGTCCTTCTTCAGCTTCTAGCTCTACCGTCTTCACCAGGGTTTCCCCTGTAAGAGTGGTACCCTACCATTGAAATACTTTTCTTGTCTTTCTTTTCACTGTAGAGTTTCTTCTTCTGAATAAACTCCTTTCTTTATCTGGGGAGCTCTGCAGACAGAGACAGCTTGCTCTCTTTGGTCAGTCTGTTCTCTCTGTTTGACACAGACCGACTCTCTCTTTTGCCCTTTCAGTAGCTGCCCATGCAGGAGTTCCAGTGCATGCCTACTGGTACTTTCCCACAAGTCCCAGTCTTGTTATCCACCACTCCTGTCTGGCCTTAGTATTGATTCCAAGACAGTTTTCTACATCTTTCTTGGATAATCTTTTTCACTACAGGCTTCTTACACTATCCTTTACCCTTGCCATCTCCAATCTCTGGGTTTGGCACGTAATGGACGTGGCTGTCAGTTTTCTCCATCAGCCAGTTCTACATCCCAGTTCTCCTGCATAATGCTCTCTGCAATCCTACTGAGAAGCTTTCCAATATGGGCCCTTGCTAGAGAGCATAGAGTTTCTTGAATGACTATCCATCATGGTTGAAAAATGCTTCCTCAGTCATCCCCTATGACTGTGAGGGTTCTTCATACCCTGTTATCTTTAAAAAAAAAAAAAAAAAAAGACGGAGAAGGACATAAGCCTTCTCTACAGGAAAGTCTGAGAGTTATTCCATTCCTTAGGGAATATACTCTTTTTTTTTTTTTCTTGCAGCTTGTCCTCATGGTATCCTATTACTTCAAGGACAGCACATACTACTCTGAAAAACGCCTGATACCTCCTTTGTCCCTCATATAGGTCAACCTGGTATCTCATTCTATGCGTTTCTGTCCTTTTACCATGCTGGAGTTCCACAGGACTCCGGACTTTCTGTTTACAGACTAATATTATCCTCTGTTTTTTCACATAACCATCCTGGTAATTCACTGGATAGCATTCCTTTATCATCATTCCTGAGGGAATAGATTCTCTATATATTTCTCAAGTAGGTTTCACCTCCTTGTTCTTGAATGAATCTTTTCCCTTCACATCTCCATGTGAATGTCCTGATATTCATAACTCTGTCTGCTTATTGCAGGCATCTATCTTTAGACCTATATATTCAGGTATATATATCTATATCTGTATACCTATATACATCTCTGTAGATGTATCTGTCAGCTAAGTGTGCATATGCTGTGCCCTTTAGATCTTATTATAGATCTATATATATATCTATATACCCATATATATATATATATATATATATATATATATATATATATATATATATATATATAAATATATATAAATATATGTGTGTATCTATTCAGATACTTATTATAGGTAGATATGTATCTCCATACTTATCTCCTGACTGTCTATGCTCATTAAAGGTTTTTACCTTCCTGCATGTTACTGACAGTGGTCTTGCACAGCTTCATACTGTTCCACAGTATGTTTTCGGATATTTTGCACACAACCACTGCTGTGGAACTGACAGCCCTACCGTATCCTAGATTTACGTATCCCTGAAGCTCCATACCCCAATGTCTTCCTACCTCTCACCAGTCAGGGAAGACATGGTGGATCTTCAGTGGATTTCAGATTCAATTCCTCAAACATCTGTCCTTTCTGAGAGTATGGGGTTCTTCTCATACCCTTTCCTCCCTCAAGGACTACGTCTGTTTGTCAAGATCGGTCAGTCTTCCTCTTTTGCTCCTACCTCTGAATACTTCTGTAGCCAAAATAGTTTTTCAGCTTTCCATGAAGCTTCCCACTGAAGACCTGCCGTGTTTGTGTTACCCCAATTAAATCCTGGGGTCACCTCTCACTTCCAGATGTTGGACCTCCACCTTCACTCCAGTGAGGTCACCTTGAACATTATTCTACTGGATCCCCAGTAGACTCCATCAGCCTCTCTACTTCCTGCAATCCAGTAGGTGAGCATCATATGGTGATTGTTCATTCCAATATTATGGTGATTGTTCATTTCAATATATCTTTTGATAATGATCATACATACAAGGACTCCTTCGGGTAGTCTTTTCTTAGCTTAGCTGTTTTTTCAGCAGCTCCTCTCTTTTCAACTCCTGCCCTCCATCCTCAGGATGCCTGGCCATATGAGGTGTAGCATGTTTTCTATCTTCAACGTGTTAGGGCTCCAGGCATCTTAGCTTGGGAGTCCCCATATGTGAAGACTCATTCCTGCTTGTTCCTGGAGATAGCACAGTTACTTACCTGTAACAGGTGATCTCTGGGAACAGCAGGAATAAGTCTTCACAACCCACCCACCTCCCCTAGGAGTTGTATCTATCTTTCTATCTTTTTCCTCTTTCTCTCCTTTTGTCTCAGCTATGAAACTCAACTGAGGAGAGGCAGTGGAGAAGGCGGGAAGGCAGTGCGCAGGCGCGAGGGATGCTCCCAAAAGCTTTCTGATTGGATGCTGGGGAGCATTCCCGTGCAGGCTCCGTCGGTACCGACGTACCCATATGTGAAGACTTACTCCTGCTGTTCCCAGAGATCACCTGTTACATGTAAGTAACTGTGCTTTCTGCATAAAGCGACAAGATCGCAAAATTTCCTTCCTGTTTACAGAGACTGTGTAAAACGTTAATAAGTCAATGACCATTTTCAAATCCATAACGATGTTTAATGAATCCAGTTTGATTCGGGTGTATATCATCTTGAATTTTTGAGTCCAAGCGATTGGACAGCAGCTTCATAAAATGTTATCAATATTTAGGAGGGAAATCGGACGATAATTGGAGCACACCAACGGGTCCTCCTCAGTCTTGGGGATTGCAGAAATGGTTGCTTGATAAAAGGAAGCTGGAAGAGACCATTTAGATAAGATCTTATTAAATACCTTGACTAAAACCGGGGCAAAAAGATCAGGGAAAATATTTATAAACCTCTGCAGGTAAAAGATAGGACCTCATGGCTTTGGAAGATTTCAAGTTGTGAATCACTTGATGCACCTCCTGGAGAGAAAAGGGGCGGTCAAAAGCCTCTCGAGACTCCAAGGAGTGTTGCGGGAGTGTGACTTCTTGTAACCATTCATTAATGGTCTTACAGCCCACAGACGAGGTGCTGGAATACAGACTTTCATAAAATTTAGCAAAAATAGCTGCCATTTTGCTAGGTCGTCGCGTGATGACACCCTGGGTTGAGGATACAGTGGAGAGATGCTGTCATTGTCACTGTCTCTTTAATTGTCAGAGTAGAACTTTCCCTGCTTTGTTACCCTGTTCATAGAATCGTTTTTTAGTCTGTAAAAGTAGACACCACACGATCTGAGTCCAGGGAAGCCAATGAGACGTACAAGTAAGCGCCAGACCTGAGGACCACCCCCCTGCCTATGATGGCATTCTAAATCTAGGATGTCGTGCTGTAGCTTCTGTATGGCCAAAATTGTTTTTTTAAAAGCACAGGATAGGGAAATCAACTGCCCACTTAGAACCACCTTTCCGGCTTCCCACAAAAAATTTTGAAATTTCAGAAGTTTCATTTAAAGTTAGATATTCTTGCCATCCACTAAGTATCACCGAGGCAAACTCTTTATTGAGCAATAAACCATGGGGAAATGACCATATATGTGGGGGAGTTTTTGCATCCATCAGGGTCAAGTTTAAAGAAATTATAGCGTGATCCGAAGGGCCCATGGTACCTGAGGCATAAGGATTTGCAAGAGGATCCACATGTCATTGCGTGAGTGGCTATTATAAACTTGGGAGAAATACGTATAGTCCCGTTCGTTGTTGTGCAAGGTCCACCAAACATCGCAAAGATCAAATTTAGACACTAGGTCAACTAATTGCTGTGGGGGTTGGCTTGCGACATATTCTTTCCAGAACGATCTCTTCTTGGCGATAAGATTGAATAATCTCTATAATTTCTGAAGGGGAGCTCCCAGTCTGAGATGGTGGAACATAAACATTTACAAGGGTGATTAGTACCTCATTCACCGAGCTGATAAGAAGCAAAAATCGACTCTCCGGATCTGCAGTCCGTTCACTGAATTGAAATGAAAATAGAATCGTCACTCCTCGCCGTCATGAGGAAAAATTTGCCAAAATATTTTGGGAGAACACTTTCCCTTGGACCAACAAGAAATGGTCAGAGGTGCAGGAGAAGATTTTCCTGCGGTCTCTGTTCTGGCTTCCCTGATGCTGAGCCCGAAGCCGAGCACCTCCTGTGAGGCCTGGGTGTCTTCGGAGTCCCGTTGCGGTAGCTCCTCTGGAAAGATGTCATACCCTAGCAAGAAAAAAGAAAAAATCCTTGAAGCCAGTCGAGGTTCCACCGGGGAAACCCAGTAAGGTCCTGCGGCAGAACTTGGGCGACTCCAAGCAGTGCCCTCCTAAGGTCTCTAGGAAGGAGTCCTCGGCTGGCGGTGACCGTGTGAGGCTCTCCAAGGCCACAGTCCTCAGAGAACACGCCAGAGCACCGGTGCTGGGCCCAAAACCTTCCATGCCCGTGCCGAAAGCTATGGAGCCTTCTGGAATCGAGGCCAGAATAGCAGTCCTGGAACAGAGTATCTCTGGTATCCTGACCATGCAGCAGGAAATGATGTCAGGTTTGTCCACATCATCTGCCTTGACATCCAGGCCCCTGACTGAGGTGGCGTCCCCGGGTGTCGAGCCAGGCCCCGAGCGCTATCGGCCTCGGGCCAGCCCTCGACATCGATCGAGGTCCCTGTCCCGTTCCTTTGGTGTCCAGACCTCCCCGGCTAGTTTCCAGGAGTTTGTCCTGAGACCGGTCAGGGGGTCTCGATTCCCCCAATGCAGGCCTCGAGGAGCAGGAGCTCCGAGCCTTGGACTCCTTGACGCTCTCGGATTCAGACTGGGAGACAGACGTCGAGGCCTCTCCCTGAGACTTCTCGGCACTGAGACATCCCCTCAGAGCTGTCTCCCCTGGAACTACAATGCTATTCCCCACCCAAGGATGTGGCATTCTATGACTTCGTCCAGGACATGGCCCGAGCCCTCTTGGTCCCCACCAAGTCTGAGGAGGAACAGCGCAATGAAGAGCTGGAGATCCTACAGTATGAGTCTTCCCTGAAGAAGGCTCTAACAGTGCCGTTACAACCCATCCTCGAACGGCTGCGCCTACGGATGTGGGAGACCCCCGGCCTCCGTACCGGTGGTCAGCCAGTGTCTCGATGCCATCTGCCACATCAAGAGGAGCCCAGGCTTCCAGAAGGCCCAGCTTCTCCACAATTCCATGGTGGTGGAGTCCTCGATGCAAAAGCTCAAGAACTTAGAAGGCTTATTCTTCTGTACCCCCGGGTAGAGAGGCCAGGGTCCTCGACACCCTGGGGCGTAAGTGTTTCGAAGGGTCCATGCTGGGCTGCCAGATACATCCCTATATAGAGCTCATAGGTTTGTATCTTAAGAGCCTCATCCAGAGGTTTGCTGGCTTCTCAGCAGGGCTCACTGGAGAACCCCTGCAACAGTTCCAGACCTTGGTAGCCACCATCTGGCACTGTTCCAAGTTCCTGTCCTGGGCCGCCTACGATGGGTTCGAGGTTGCAGCCTGGGCAGCAGCCATGGGGATCGGTGCTCGACCCCAAGCCTGGCTGCAGACCTTTGACCTCGAGCAATGGGTCCAGGAAAAACTGCTGGATGTCCCCTGCACCGGGGAGATCTATTTGGAAAACCTATGGCCGAGATTGAGGTCGAGGTGGTGACCAGGCAGAGGCTCTCAAAGAAGATCTCTACCCTTCCCCGTGAGAGAGCCTCAGGGAAAAAGCCAACTTTCTCGAGGAAGGAGGACCCTTTCCATCAGAGTCACCACTTCCAGGTCTTTCCAAGCCAGCAGCACCAGGGACCCCAGCCCAAGCGCAAGGGACATGCACCCAGGAAGCCAAATGCTCCCAAGCCGCAGACACCAGCTCCGGTTCAACCAGGCGGGAGCTTTTGCTTGCAGGGTGGGGCCTCCCTCCCTCTGGGAGATCCTCACCAGCCCACCGGGGGTCACTCGGACCAGTGGGCGCTCCAGGTTGTGAAGGAGGGTTACCACCTCCCGCTTCCAGCTACCACCTCCGGGGCATTTTCCAGGAGAGCCAGTGTGACCTCTCCTTCACCAGGCCCTATTGCTCTCAGAGCTAGCAGGTCTACTAAGGGACAAGGCAGTAGAGCCTGTTCCCCACCACCTCTGGGGCAAGAGCTTCTACTCAAGATACTTTCTTGTCCCCAAGAGAACCGGCGGTCTCATACCCAACCTTCCCCCCCCTGACCCTTGATCCTCTTGCCTCTCCCTCTATCCTTCCTGCTACTGTTCTCGCTTTTCTCTCCTATCTAATATGTAACTTCCTTTCCGACTCCTGGCCCTGCGCCTTTCGTTTGTAATTTTTTTATTGTAAACCACTCTGCCTATCAATGAAGGGCGGTCAATCAAATAAATGAATATGAATATGAATATGAACCTGGACCTCCGAGACCTGAACAAGTTCAAAATGCTCTTCCTTGGGACACTGCTGCCCTACCTCCATCATGGAGACTGGCTTTGCTCCTTGGACCTAAAAGATGCCTACACCCACATCCTAGTCCACCCATGTCACTGGCAATACCTGAGATTCATGGTAGGGGGCAGGCCATTACCAATACAGGGTACTTCCTTTCGGCCTGGCCTCCTTGCCAAGAGTGTTCGTCTTCTCCTACCTGGATGGCTGGCTTATCAAGGGCGGCACAGCCGCAGTGGCCAGTCAGGGCACAGAACGTACAATCCTCTTCCTCCTGCAGCACATGTGGTTCGTCATCAGCTACCCCAAATCACATCTCTTTCCGGTGCAAAATCTAGAGTTCATCAGTGCTCAGCTGGACATGGTGCAGGCCAGAGCCCTTTTTCCTCAGGGCAGGGATGAGCGCCTCAAACGGCTGGCAGGGGAGGTCCAGCACTGCACAACAGTGTTGGCTTGCCTTCTCCTCTGCTTGCTGGGACACATGGCCTCCACAGTCCATGTCACACCCCTAGCCTGTCTGCACATGTGGACATCACAGTGGTGTCTGCGTTCTCAGTGGATCCAGGACAGGGTCAAAGTCTCCCGCCAGCTGGTGAGATCCCTTGACTGGTGGCAGAACCAGGGCCTCCTTCGGGCAGGGATGCCCTTCCAGGTGCCCCCACTACAATGTACCCTGACCACAGATTGCACCTCTCTAGGGCTGGGGAGTTCACCGCACTCAGGGTTGCTGGTCCATGGAGGAGTCTCTACTACAGATCAACCTGCTGGAACGCCAAGCGGTAGTCCTCGTCCTATGTGCGTTCTGCTCCCTCCTGAAGAACAGATCTATGCTGGTCCAGACAGACAAGGTCGCAATGTTCTATATAAACAAGCAGTAGTGGGGACACTGTAGCCCTCCTCGGCTTTACAGTGTGCAGTGGCATGCTCCTGAGAGTGGTCTACCTCTTGGGCCAGGACAACTACTTGGCAAACAGACTCGGCAGAGTCCTCCACCCTCACAAGTGGTGTCTCGACCCTGCAGTGGCGAAGCAGCTCTTCTGCCTTTGGGGTTGGCCCGAGATAGACCTATTCGCCTCTCCCGACAATGTGCTGCTGGCCCACTTCTGCTCCAGGCAGCTGCACCCACAGAGGGTAGCAGCAGACGCGTTCCTGATCTCATTGTCTGAAGGACTGCTGTATGCATTTCCACAGAGTCCCCTAGTTATCAAGACTCTGTTCAAAATTCAGAATGAGAGGGTATCGTGATACTGATCACCACCAGGTGACCCAGGCAACTGTGGTTTCCACTAATGCTCTCGCTGGCGTCGACACTCCCAGTAACCCTGGACCAAGCCCTGGATCTCCTGACGCAGGAGGAGGGCTCCCTTCTGCGCCCCAATGTGGGGTCATTGAGTCTAACGGTCTGGCTGCTGAGAGGGTAGCCTTGAGGTTGAGGAAATCCTGCTAGCCTTCAGGAAGTCCTCCATGAGGAGGACTTATGCCTTCAGATGGTGCATGGTTGCTCTGTGGTGCACAGATAGGAAGGAGAACCTGTTCTCTTGTCACATTCAGCTGATACTCCAGTACCTAGTGCATCTATCATGCACAGGGCTGAAATCTAATTCATTCCGGGTGCATCTGAACACCATAGTCGCCCACCATCACCCAGTGGGGGGAAAGCCCTTATCTAGCCATCCCCTAGCTTCCAGTTTCCTACGGGGCCTTCTGCTTTCCAATCTTTCTGTCCACCCTCCGGCAGCAGAATGGGACCTCAGTGTTGTGCTCTGCCAGTTCCCGAGGCCACCTTTCGAGCCACTGGCCACCTGTCACCTGATACCTATCCTGGAAGGTGTAGCCTTCCTGGTGGCCCTGACTTCAGCTCACAGAGTCAGTGAGCTTCAAGCGCTGGTGGTGGACCCCCTGTATACCAGGTTCTTCAAGAACAGCATAGTGCTCTGCACTAATTCTAAGTTCCTCCCGAAGGTGGTATCCCCATTTCACTTCAACCAAGAGGTGGTGCTCCCCACCTTTTACCCATGGCCTCATGTTGGCAGGGAGGAGCTCATACTCCACACACTGGACTGTAAATGGGCCCTGTCCTATCTTCAGTGGACACAGTGCCACCACAAGGCACCTCAGCTTTTCGTGTCCTATGACCCCAGCAGACTGGGGCTTTCTGTAACTGAGCGTACCCTATCCTTTTGGGTGGCGGACTGCATTGTCCATGCTTATGAGCAGGCAGGCCTCTCCCTGGAGCACCGGCTCACAGCACATCATGTGAGGATGATGGCCACGTCCGTGGCCAACCTCCGTTCTGTGCTAGTGACCGAGTTTTGCAGAGTCTTCACTTGGTCAGCCGTTCACACGTTCACTACACACTACTGCCTGGAAAGCAAATCCCATAGGGACAGTGCCTTTGGTCAGGCAGTGCTGCGTAATATTCTTGGAGTGTAGGCAACTCCTACCCTCTGACAGGCTACTGGAGTGATAGTGTTGCTGGATGCTAGGGTCTTGCAGAGTCTCTCAATGGGGACTTACCTTGAGCAACTCACAGCCACCCGACTAGTCACTGTTGGTACTGTCGTGGTTCGATCCTCGGCAGCCTGGAGCTAGGGAGTCCCATATGTGAGGACTGACTTCCTGCTTGTTCCTGGAGAAAGCATAGTTACTCATCTGTAACAGGTATTCTCCGGGAACAGCAGGAATCATTCCTCACGACTCTCTCTCCTCGCCTGGAGTTGCCGTCCTTTTTGTTTTTGCCTGACTGCCATCTTAGCTATGTCGTCTGACTGAGCAAGATGACACCCCTGGGCGGGAAGGGGACCGTGCATGCGTGGTAGCATTCACAAAGGCTTTCTTTGAAAGCTGGGGAAATGTTCTGCACGGGCTCAGTCGGTGCCGTCGTCACCCATATGTGAGGACTGATTCCTGCTGTTCCCGGAGAACACCTGTTGCAGGTGAGTAACTACGCTTTCTCTGCGATACATTATTCCATTGCGTTTCATAACAATAAGGCACAGAAAATGACTACCGGAGATCCAATTCCCACATCATGTATGACTGGAAAAACAACCCTCGAGCCAAAAAAGGAAAAACAGGTGAGGCTGTTCAGGGTTGAAGACACTCTGTGGTAAACACTAGCGGGAGCTCTATCGACTACACGACAGCTAATTGAAAAAGATCCGCTACTAGGATTTAGGGTTCGCTCTTTGAGACGGTTTACTGGGAGTGCAGAAGAATAGATAATCGCAGAGATTGATTTTTGCGTTCCCAGGAGCATCTTGTTGGGTATGCAGGGATGAAAGTTAACACTGGTTTACTGCAGGTTTACCGCAGGCAGAGGCTCTCCGCTATTGCCTTGTCCCCTCTTAGTGCCCCTTTTATCCCTCTATATTCTAATGGTCCAACTGACTCTCTCACAGGATTTTGCTACGAATGTACTTGTAAAAGTCTTTATTACGCGTTTTTGCTTCCACAGCAAGATTTTTTTTCTCAAATTCTCTCTTTGCCTACCTTATCAATGCTTAGCATCTAACTTGCCAGAACTTATGATGTTTCCAGTTTTCGTCATTTGGCTCCTTTTTCCATTTCCTGAAAGATGCTTTTTTGGCAACAGCCTCTCTGACCTCACCTTTAAACCATGCTGTCAGTTTTTTGTCCTTCCTGCCACTTTTCTTAAAGCATGGAATACATCTGCTCGGGCTTCCAAGATAGTATTTTTAAACAATACCCATGCTTGATGTAAATCTTTAACCGTTGTAGCAGCTCCTTTTAGTTTTTTCTTAACTATTTTCCTCATTTTATTTTAGTCTCCCTTTTGAAAGTTAGAAGGTAGTACTGTGGATTTCCTTGCTGTCCTTCCTCAATTTATTAAATCAAATGCTATCATGCTGTGATCACTCTTACCTAGTGGCCACACCACCCTTATTTCTTGCACCAGATCTTGTGTTCCACTAAGGACTAGGTCCAAAATGGCTTGCCCTCTGGTCGGTTTATGAACAAACTGCACCAAGAAGCAGTCATTTATTTCATCTAGAAACTTTATCTCCCTAGCATGTTCTGCCATAACACTGACCCAATCAATACTGGGATAGTTGAAATCACCCACTATTATTACTCTGCTGTAACTTTTGTTAGCTTCCCTGATTTCTTTGAGCATTTCATCTATTTGTTCATTCTGGCCAGGCGGTCGATAGTACCATTCCCAGCCTTGTCTGGGAATGCTGTGGGAATGGCATGGCTTGCTGAATACATCTATTGGTTTTAACAATGGGTCACACATACTAGCTTTCAGAAGGATTCATGGTCTGTGGTTCTCAACCAAGGACCGTTGCTGCAATGGCTGGGCTTGGGAATGTCAAAATTGGGAAAAATACCTAATTTAGTTACAAGTGAAATCCCATGGCACTAATGCCCAACAGAGGTTGAATCTGTCTGAGCTAGAAACCCAAAAGAATGGCATTGATAGCTGAGCTAAAAACTACAGCAAAAAAAGGGCTTGTTTGGTTTGTGTGTCAGAATAATTGAACAAACATTGTTTGATCTGAGGACATAGTTGCTTTGCACATCCCATATAGCAGGAGTGGTGGGAATCTGAATGTGTAAACTGAGCTCAAGATGAAGATAAACTTAGGAAATTTAAAATGAATTTAGATGGATGTAGTGTTGTGTTTTGAAGTATCTTATTGTTACCCTTGCTTTTCAGCTCATTTTTCATTATATGTATGTTTTAAGAATAGTTCTAATTTTGTACCCCTCTAAGAAAGAATATTTGCTTTTTCTGTAGCTTTTCCAAAGGCCGAATACATTAACAGTTCAACAGTTATCTGCTGCACAGCAGCAGCAGTATGCCTTGGCAGCAGCGCAGCAGCCTCACATAGGTAAGCTTTCTTTACCTGCACTTAATATTTCAAAGTGTCTTGTATCATGAAAAATACAGTATGCCCACTATTCTGTTACTGTTACAAGTGATAACCCCTATGAAGTAGGAATTTACTTACTGATAATGACCAATTAGTTGTTAACAACTGCAATTTAGGGGAATGTGCTTTTTGCAGTCTTAAGGCCCTTGACATTAATACCTGGGTGCCATTTGCCCAAGGTCATGGTCTTTGGAAATCTGAGCTCCACACAAGCTGTTAAAAATATGCAGGAAGATTAGACATGGGACCAGGAAGACAAGAGAGCATGCAGGAAGTAAAACTAGAATTCGGACGTAGCTGTGTTGGCTGTAGTCATTGCAACAGATGCTATTGACTTATTGTAGGTGTCTTTATTCCACAGTAGGTGGTGCTTAAGTAAGACTATGAAAGTTACATATCCAGTTTTATGAGACCAAATGAGCCAGATGATGAGTTTAGGAAATGGGGTCAGTGGTGTTATCTTGGCATTATATATTGTTTATAGAGGATTTCACAGAGGGTATTTCGATCTTTTTCTTTTTTTAACTTGAATTTCAAATTTCAAACTTATGGATATTTAACAGTCATATTCCAGCATATTAATGAAAGAATCTTGATTTTGACCATTTTAGTGATATTCTACAAAAACATTTATTTCTTATCATGCTAGGTTAGTTCAGATGAGTGGGCTATGTCTCTGCTTTCTGCTCCTCAGTATTTCTCTGGCTCCAGCAGATGGTGGAGACAGGTGGCCTGTTGCAGCAGTTAGGAATAAGCTGTTCCTGGGAAGACTGTAGGCCCAGGTTCCTGGTGGAGCATAGACGGAGTCTGGGAGATGCTTTAGGGCAACTGTCTCCACAGGAGACTCATTTCTCAGTTGTCCTACACCCGTGAGTCCAGTGACTTTTCACCCTTTGTGGGTTCAGCAGGTGGATCTATTGACAGCACACTCTACCTCTATTCTTGGAGAGCAACAGGGAGGCAAGAAAAAAGGCTTTCAGTGCCGCCACTTCCTAAATTGTGTCCATTTCCTAGAGTGCTGTGTCTGCTTTGGAGTCAGGTGGTCTGAA
Source organism: Ichthyophis bannanicus (assembly GCA_033557465.1). Taxonomy (NCBI): domain Eukaryota; kingdom Metazoa; phylum Chordata; class Amphibia; order Gymnophiona; family Ichthyophiidae; genus Ichthyophis; species Ichthyophis bannanicus. The sequence continues at coordinate 1,006,873,665 of CM066033.1, forward strand.
GTGATCACACTCCTTTCTCTTCTTCCACTTCCTTCCAATATATCTGGAGAAAAAAAAAAGAGGTAATGCGCTGCAGGCAAATCATGGAAGTTCAGTATGCCAGCTGGTGCATTTGGCTTTGCTTGGGTGCAGGCATACAAGCAAGCAGGTAGCCAGGTGCAGTTTGTATCCAGTATGTCTGGAGAGGTGGGGGGAGGAGATGATGCTGCAGGTAAGCCATGGCAGTTCAGCGTCAGTCAGTGCATTTGACCAAGCTTGGGACACTACATAAGAACATAAATGCCATACTGGGTCAAACCAAGGGTCCATCAAGCCCAGGATCCTGTTTCCAACAGTGGCCAATCCAGGTCACAAGTACCTGGCAGGTTCCCAAAAATGTACATAGGTTTCACAATGCTTGTCTGGGGTAAGCAGTGGATTTCCCTGGTCCTCTTTAATGTTTGTGGACCTTTCCTCCAGGGATTTGTCCAAAGCTTTTTTTAAACCCAACTATTATAACAGCTTTTACTACATCCTCTGGTAACGCTTTCCAGAGTTTGATTACGTGTTTGCAAAATATTTCCACTTACCACTCTTAAATGGGTTAAATTGTAGCTTCATTGCATGTGCCCTTGTCTTTCTACTTTTTGATGGAGTAAACAATCTATCTAGGTTTACCTGTTCTACTCCATTCATTAATTTATAGACCTTTATCGTATCTCCCCTCAGATGTCTCTTTTCCAAGCAGGCAAGCAGACACCAGGTGGGAGAGTGCAGTCCGTGGAAGTTTAGCACCCAGTCAAAAGTGAAGCTGTTCTCTAGATTAGGTTATAGCCATGTGATGCTCATGGAATAGAGACCTGGTCAACTCTTCTGTTTTAGTAGGATTGGCAAGGATTATCTCCAGGAACAAGCAGGAATGTAGTCTTCACATATGGGGTATCGTCGGTACCGATGGAGCCCGTGTGGGAACGCTCCCCAGCGTCCAATAGGAAAGCTTTTGGGAGCATCCCACAGCGCCTGCGTGCTGCCTTCCCGCCTTTCCAACTGTCCCTCTCCAGTTGTTCATTTTCCGTGGAGCCAACAGGTTGCATACCCTGTCACCGCAGAAAATTTCATCTTTAATCTTTGTTTTTGTGGTCGCGTCTGCCTTCCCTCGACGCTATACCGGTATCGCCGGTTCTTTCTTCTAAAAAAACAAAACAAAAACTATAGTTTCTGAAGTGGTTCACTTCAGGAACCTTTTTTCCTTGGTGCTAGGTGCCATTTTGGGCACTAGGCCCAATTTTTCCTTAAAAATGGAAAAACCTACTTCAGGTTTTAAGAAATGTTCTAAATGTGGTGGTACCATTTCCGTCACCGACACCCATGATTGGTGTCTCAAATGTTTAGGTCCTGACCACTCTATTTTACAGTGCCTCTCCTGTGGAATGATGTCAAAAAGGGGCTGGCAGAACCGAGCTGCTAAACATAGCACCCTTTTTCCCTCAGACGCGGTGTCTGTTGCATTGACATCCTCCAGGGCTTCATCTTCCTCCCATGGATCTCAGGTAACTAAACATAAATCTGGCGGGTCCTCAAAGGGTAGATCTCTTAAGTATCGAGATGCCCCTGGCGTTGCCCTTGAGGAATTTTCACTGGCAAAACTGCCCCGGCGGGAGACTTCGGCTTCCAAAGCATTAACGGGGCTCCAGGATGTTCTTGAGGCCTCAACCTCGGCAGAACTACTGGCGCCATGCTCTGTGGTTCCGGCTGCTTCTACCGGTACTGACACCCAAGCATCAGCAGCGTCGATAGACCAGAGATTCCTTGCTATCGAATGCAGTCTAGCGGGTCTTCTCACGGCTTCGGTATCGTTGAAACCGCTTCAGACATCTCAACCGATACCAGTACCGACTGCACCAACATCGGTGGATATGCCACCTGTACCGAGTCATGCGTCTCTCTCCGGCATCGACAGATCGGTACCGGAACAACCCGATGCCAACTTCAATCTATACCGGTACCGTGCTTTGCATGATCACCGGGATCGGAGATATTTTGAATTCTTGGATGAGTCTGAAGACTCCGAAGACTCTGCCGATACCAGAGTACTTCTCCCTGAGGATTCCTCTTCTCCTCAGCGCAGAATGTCTCTGCCAGAGGATATGTCCTTTCAGGACTTTATCCGTGATGTGGCCCGAGGTCTTTCCATCACAGTAGCTCCTGAAAAAGAGCCTAGGGCAAAGGAGTTGGAAATCCTCCAATACTCCCAAAGAGGCAGCTACTCTGCCTATTCATGAGATCTTGCATGATCTTATGCTAAGGATGTGGGAAACACCTTTAACCACATCTCCTCATTCTCGAAGACTCAATACCATGTATCGAGTTCCACTTTGTCCTGGCTTTTATAAAACTCAATTACCACACCATTCAATGGTGGTGGAATCAGCCATGAGAAGGATGAAAAGTGCAAAGAGACATGCAGCCAATCCTCCAGGTCGTGAATGTAGGACTCTCGATGCCTTTGGGCGTCGATACTTCCAAGCTTCCATGCTCTCAGCTAGGATCAGTTCCTATATCTTGTATATGGGAATGTTCCTTAAAGAGGTCACAGGAGACTTGGATCTTATGAGCGCCCTCCTTCCTGATGACAAAAGGCAAGACTATCTCACTCTTGTCAGACATGCTCAGGATGTTTCCAAGTTTGTAAATCATGCAGCCTTTGACTGTTTTGAGTGCATAAGCAGAACCTCTGCTGTTTCTATTGGTGCATGTCTGATTGCCTGGTTTCAGGCATTTGACTTGGAAATTTGGGTACAGGATAAATTAGGAAACATTCCTTGCACAGCAGAAAATCTCTTTGGCAAGAATTGGCAGGAAAAGGCTAATGAGATAGATGCTGACAATATCACTTTGGATAGATTATCCAAATCTACAGCCGATCCTGTAAGGAAAAGATCCTCTAAGAAACCATTTTTCAATAAGAAAAAAGTTTTATCCTTCCTATACCCAACAGGGGCACCATCCAGGTCAGACTGCCCAAAAGGGACAGCAGCAACAACCTAGACAACAAAAGAAGCCAAAAGCTGGGGAGTGTGTGAGGAGGAGTTCCTGTGCTCCGCGTCTAGTCTCGGCTCTTCAGGCACCTGCAGGGCTTCCCGGTCATAATGTGAGTACAGTGAATCATCCTAAAGTAGTTAAAATCGTTGCGCCTATGGATAAACACATTCTGTCAGTGAATGCAGCAGAAGGGGGTTCCTGTTGTCACCAAGTTTTCACCCCTCTTGGATGGCTCCTCTGCGTTGGGGTTTTCAAACTCTGCCCTGCTTGCTGAATTGGATTCCATCGGCCCGGTGACATCTTCTCCTGTGGTGGAGGGGCAGTCTCGATGTGCTGATGTTTTGTCTCCATCTGCCCTGCTGGAAAGAACCTGTGAACCTGTGGTAATTTCTTTGCCACGGGCTCTTCAGGTACCAGAGGACTTTGTGAGGTCGCATCCTGATGGTATACCCGCTACAACTGTGGACGTTCAAAATATTTCATTAGTTGATGTATGGTCAGTCCTTTCACGAATAGAGGCTTCTATAGCTTCATTAGCTTCTGTTTTTCAGTTCTCAGAGTTTTCGTAAAGTTCAGTAGCTAAGATGGCTCAGCATGATTCTCAGTTAGCAGTTTTAGATACTAAATGTCATAAATTGGAAACTCAATGTGCTACTTTACAGAGATTTTCTTTGTCTTTTATTAAGGATAGTATTACCTTGCATACTCAGCAAGAATTATTGGAAAATGCTTTAAAGGCAACAAATATCAGTTGTTTACATTTTCCCTATACTTGTTTGCTAACCCCTCAGATATTGTTTGACAAATATTTATCTGAAGTCTTAGGATATGAAGATAATGCTAAACCGGTTATTAACAAGTTATATTTGCTTGTGATAGGGGCGCCTCCAGGTGGTGGTTCCCCGGGAGCTGCTCCTAAAACTTCGTTAGATTCATTAGATGTTTCTGAATTTATTGAATCTTCTCATGATACAATTTCTTCTCGTGCCACTCTTCTTGTATCTTTTTCCTCTGAGGTTGATAAAAACACAGTTATGCGTTTGTTTTTTCTAAATAAGAATGCTGATTTTTGTGGAGGGGAAATTAATATCTTTCCCGATGTCTCTAGGCAAACTCAGCTTAGGCGTAAGGCTTTTTTGTCTTTAAAGCCTCGCGTTCTAGCACTTGGTGCATCCTTTTTCCTTAAGTTTCCTTGTAAATGTTTGGTTACATTAGGGGGCACCAAGTATGTTTTCTCGGAGACTTCGTCTTTAGAATCATTTCTTATAAATCAGATTCCACCGTCGTTGTGTGTATAATATGTGTTATCATTCAGCAAGTCAAAATAATTAGAGTTTTGTATAGTATTTAGGGCACTAACTCCCTTCTATTATGTTTTCTTATTATATTGCTTATTTCAGTAATTTGTTTATATTTGATATTGGCCGCTCCCCTGGATGTGGACTATATAGTTTTCTGTATTTTCATCTTATGTAAAATTTATTATTGTCTTTTTGAAATCATTAATAAAAATAGTTTATTACAGAAGCCAAAAGCTGCAAAACCTCAGCCAGCTCAGCCTCCTCAGGGGCTTTGATTCCTTTTTAGAGAACTTCGCCTTCCTGCCCTTGAAGGGTCCAGAACCCTTAACCATCCCAGGCAGGTTATGTCATTTTGCTCACAGATGGTACCAAATAACAGCAGAAAATTGGACTCTGTCCATTGTACGAGAGGGGTACAAGCTTTATTTTCACAGCCTGCCTCCTCCTACAATTATGAGAGAGTTCAATTCTCAGACCTCTCTCAACAATCTTAGGTCAAGAAGTCACAATGCCCCTTGCTCAAGGAGCAATAGAGGAAGTACCCATTCCCCATCAGGGTACAGGGTTCTACTCCCCCTATTTCCTTATTCCAAAGAAAACAGGAGGAGACAGATCCATTTTAGACCTCAGAGATTTGAACAAATATCTGTTCCGAGAGAAGTTCAAAATGATCTTTCTAGGAACTCTGCGGCCATACCTTCAAAGTCAGGATTGGCTTTGTTCTCTAGATCTCAAGGATGCGTATATTCATATTCTCATCCATCCAAATCACAGGAGATTCCTCCGATTCCTGTTTCAAGGAAAGCAGTACCAATACAAGGTTCTTTCCTTTGGCCTGGTTTCTGCACCAAGAGTGTTCATAAAATGCATGGCTGTGGTAGCAGCATTTCTCCGCACTCTGGGAATATTCGTCTTCCCTTACTTAGACGACCTGGCTCATTCGAGCCCCTACAGTGTCAGAAGCCAGCTCTGTTCTGTCATGCACAATGCGAATCCTTCAGTATTTGGGGCTGGTCATAAACCTCCCAAAATCCAGTCTTGCTTCCACTTAGTCCCTAGAGTTCATAGGAGCTCATCTGGATACCAGACAAGGGCTTTCCTTCTGCAGCCCCGCTGTCTTCGCATAATACAACTAGCTTCCCAAGCAGTGCTGAAACCTTGTCTCACTGCTCGTGAAATGCTACAATTGCTAGGCCTCATGGCATCCACTGTGCATGTGGTTCCTTATGCTCGCAGCCCAGTGGACTTTATCCACTCAGTGGACACAGGCCTCAGGTTACCTATCGGACAAAATAACAAACTCAGATCATCTTATTTCGTCCCTCCAGTGGTGGCAATCACCCAGAAACCTTCTGGTGGTGTCTCCTTTCCAGCAACCCCTATCCCAAGTCACCCTAACAGATGCTTCACAGGTGGGATGGGGAGCCCACCTGCATGATCTCTCTACCCAGGGTACCTGGACTCCACCGGAGGCCTGTCTTCACATCAACCTCCTGGAGCTCAGAGAAATCTTCCTTGCTCTTCGAGTGTTTCATGCCCAGCTCAGCTACAAGACAGTCCTAGTTCAAATGGACAATCAGGTAGCCATGTTCTATGTGAACAAGCAGGGCGGAACAGGCTCTCTGTTGCTATGCAACGAAGCTTTGCGACTATGAGCCTTCGCCAGAGAGCATCAGATTCATCTCCTTGCGGTGTATCTTCCAGGCATTCAAAACTCTTGGGCAGACAAACTCAGTCAAGTTCTGCTTCCACACGAATGGTTGCTCCATGCAGACCAGGTTGCCCAAATATTTCAGATTTGGGGAACCCTGGACATTGACCTCTTTGCAAGTCCGCTGAATGCCAAACTTCCCCGGTTCTGTTCCAGAATTCCGGCTTGGTGTTGTCAGGCAAGAGACGCCTTCCTCCTTCACTGGGGTCAGGCTTCCTATATGCCTTCCCATCCATTTCCCTCATCCCCAAAACCCTATTCAAGCTTCAGAGAGACGGAGGTCATATGATCCTCATAGCTCCACGTTGCCCACGGCAAATGTGGTACCCTTTGCTCCTATATCTCTCTCAAGCTCCGCCTCTGGAGTCGGGATCTGCTCCAGATCTTCTCTCCCAAGAGGATGGGATGCTGTGGCATCCCAATCCCCAGTCTCTGCATTTCAGGGCCTGATTGCTGAAAGCCTAGAACTTCAGGATCTTAACCTTTCCCAACAGGTAAAGAATATCCTTCATGCTTCTAGGAAACCCTCCACAAGATGCTCGTATGCCTTTAAGTGGAAAAGGTTTACCATATGGTGCTCGCAGAAGGGTCTTAACCCTCTTGCGATACCTCTGGAATCGATACTGGAGTATCTCCATTTGTCAAATGCGGGTCTCAGGACAAAATCAGTAAGAGTCCATCTTAGTGCTATTGCAGCTTCTTACAAGCCTCTAAGTGGACAACCTATTTCCTCTCATCCTCTCATAGTGAGATTTATGAGAGGCTTTCTTTTAACAAAGCCTCCCATTAAGCCATCACCGGTGGCATGGGACTTGAATCTGGTGCTCGGGCAGCTCACGAAACCGCCCTTTGAACCACTACATCTTTGACATTCCTTTCCTGGAAAGTCATCTTTCTTATTGCAATCACATAAGCACGTCGCATCAGTGAATTACAAGCGTAGTGGCTGATCCTCCTTATGCAAGGTTCCACCATGATAAGGTAGTTCTTAGGACTCATCCACACTTTATGCCTAAGGTGTTTTCGCCTTTCCATTTAAACGAAGCGGTTTACCTTCCTGTATTCTTTCCGAGGCCTCATGCCTCCAGTGCAGAAAGGAACCTTCATACCTTGGACTGTAAAAGGGCTGTGGCCTTTTACTTGCAAAGGACACAGCAACATAGAAAATCTTCTCAACTTTTTGTTGCTTTTGATCCTAGTCATTTGGGACTTCCAGTTTCCAAAAGAACACTGCCTATGATAGTAAGAACCTTCCTCTTGAAGGCCATGTCACCGCTCACAATGTGAGAGCCATGGCAGCCTCAATGGCTCATCTTCACTCTGTCTATCGACGACATCTGTCGAGCAGCTACTTGGGCTTCAGTACATACCTTCACAGCCCACTACTGCTTAGACAAGGACTCCCGCCGGGATGCCTTGTTTGGCCAAGCTGTTCAACACCTTTTTCAGGCTTAATCAACTCCTACCCACCTTCCCTGGTAGGATGCCAGAGATCCATGGGGGGAAGTGGGGCCCTTTCACAAGGGCTGACAACTTCCTAGGGCCATCTCCCTGGCATCTGTAGCTAGGGAGTCCCCATATGTGAAGACTACATTCCTGCTTGTTACCTGTAACAGGTGATTTCCGGGAACAGCAGGAATTTAGTTTTCACATATGGAGTAACGTCGGTACCGACGGAGCCCGCGCGGGAACGCTCCCCAGTGTCCAATAGGAAAGCTTTTGGGAGCATCCCACAGCGCATGTGTGTTGCCTTCCCGCCTTTCCAACCGTCTCTCTCCAGTTGAGTTTATAGCTGAGACAAAAGAGAGAGAGAGAGAGATACACAACTCCTAAGGGAGGTGGGCGGGTTGTGAAGACTAAATTCCTGCTGTTCCCGGATTTCACTTGTTACACAGGTGAGTAAACTATGCTATCTCCAGGAACTACGCTTTACTGCTGCTTCATGGAGGCTACATATCTACTCTTAGGCATGCTATGGTAGAGCTTGCGCAGTTCCAATTCTTTACGGAATTAACATTTCAGTAAGCAACATTGCAGGTATGTCAGAGCTCTTTGCTCCTTTAGCCTCCCTCCCAGCTAGCCGAGCAATGGTGGGAACAGCCTGCAGAATCGGTTCTCTGCCCCTCTACACAGTTGAAGCTTCTCAGAGTGTCTTTAAAGCCAGATGAATGAATACTTGCAGCCTGAGAATGAAAAAAAAAATTCCAGGTGGTTGTTTTTTGGCAGCACATTAAGTTTCTGTTTTGAGCTCTTCCTGACCCTAATCTGCATCCCTGCATGGAAGAAACCATAGATTGACCTTAGCAATATTTGGGGGTGTAAGAGGCTGATGAGAGAACCAGATCGGCAGACAGAAGGAAATTGCCTCCTTATAAGGAGATAATGTCTTAATAAAGAGATTGTATGGGAGAGAGGAGCTGGGGACTCTCATTTTCTAGAGAATGACCTTCTGATGTGTCTCCTATGGGTCATGAGAGATGTCAGTCTGTAGCGGGATCATGTATTCCTTGGTGGTTGTAAGTCTGCCCCCCCCCCCCACCCGCCGTGCCTTCTGCAATGTCTAATAGCTGGAGATGGCATCCGCTCAGGCAGACACACCTGATTCTGGCTGCCAAGACTGAAGGATTTCTATTCCCTTCCTAGGGAAATGAAGAATATGGTGTTGGATCACATGGAAGGGGTTGGCTCTTTTGTAAAAACAGTCTGAAGAAAATTGCCTCTTCCCTTCTTGCTCCGGTGATGCAACGGGTGGATTATAGCTTCACCGCGTCCAAATAGTCCAGAACATTGCAGTCAAACTGTTTGGAGCAAGAAAGTTCAATCATGTAACTACCCACCCATCCTCCCCCCCTACTTCGGGAAGAGCACTGGCTACCCGTTAGGTATAGGTATAGGATTCTCTTAAAAACGTTAGCAATCACTTACCAAGCCTCATATTCGGGGCTTCTCTCTTTTTTGGGCCACTGCTTTAAGTCAGCCCCTGTGTTCACCTTCGTGTGATGCATGTTTCTCAACACTTTCTGGTCATCTCCTCTCACCAAGAGATCTGGATTGAGCGAATTAGGAACTCTTGCTTCAGTGTGTTTTCCCCCACTTAGTGGAACCCTTACTGCTGCTTATCAGGCTTGAGTCCTCTTAAAAAGAATTTTCGGGTTGCCCTTTCCATTTGGATACATTTTATATGTTGCCCATGCTAGATCGGAATAAATTTTAACAAGAAACTGCCAAAATTACAACCATGTTTAACTGTTTTAGATTGAATTGTCTTAGCACCTTGACACTTCCTCTGCCCATCTTTTGTCCTCCCCTTGATTTAGACTATTTTTTATTATTGTAAACTGCTCAGGAGTTTACAATGAGCAGTGTATGAAATAAAAAAGCATGAAGCCAGGGTCAGGAAACCCCATGATAGAAAGATGAGTCTGTTTAAACAGTCTTTTCTTTTTCTGTAATCCCTTTAGCTAGGCAGCTATATGCAGTGGCTCCATGACTCAAGTCCTCCTGTGTTGGGTCCAACATCTTCCGGAAGGAGTCATGGTGACCTCCTTGCAGGTAACAGTATGCTTATGAGAGAGATTCTTACGTTGGGACCTAAAAGCTCTTGGATGGATTCACGGCTAGTTACTTTTCCCTGATTGGGGCTGATTGAAGACAGTGCTGCAGTGTTTATGGCCATGCTTCTTTGGAGCTCCCACGCAGATTGATAAGCTTGGCAGTATCGTTTCACTCTCTCCAAGAGGTAAATTTTAGGGGACAAAATTCAGAGGCTGGTTGAAAGTACTTATGGTCCTGGTTGGTCCAGTATCAAAGGCCATGGGCAGTACTACTCAGGAAACTCCTTCCCTTCCCCAGGAAGTTAGTCCTGGATAGTAGGTTTGACTGAAGTGGACCCTTCATACTGCAAAAGGTGGTTCTTATTGTGCTCCTTCACAGCAGCGCTTGGAGTCTTTCCGCTGGGTGATAGGACACTACTTGGAGGAGGAGGGCTTGGCATCCCTTTGCCTTTAGTGTTTGCTTCAGGGGCAGTATTAGGCTTGTGTGGTGAGTCGCAAAGTTCTGGGGCTCAGTTTCTCCTTTGACAAGAAGAGGTCAAGGCATAGTATCATTTTTATTTCAAGCCCTTGAATGAAAAAGAAAACAAAAAGGACAGGATGGAAGGGTTCTATGAATCTTCTTGGGGTCCCCATGAATAAAGACAGATCTCTTCTCAAGTAGTTCCCTGCATGGATGCACAACATGCTCTCAAAGGGTTATCACCAGATATTGCTCAGATTCAGTATTCTGAATTACTCATTGACAACTTCAGGCTTTCAACTTGTGCTAACTGTAGTCCCAGTTACCTGTCAGTCAAGGGATAGTACATTTGGATGCCTAGCTATTTAGGGCCAAGTCAGCACAGGAGAATTCAGCTATAGTCAGGGTTCTGCAGGTGTGGAAACTCTATGCTGATCATTATCCAAAAAATAATTTAGACCTTCCTAGTTTCTAGCTCAGCTACTGGCAGGTTCTCCCAAGATAGACTGGTCTTAGCTGAGGCGCCAGACTAAGACAAACCACCCTTCTGGGCAGCAGCAGAATGGGATCGTGGTGGTGGCAGAAGATCACATTTCTGTGACAACTGCAAAAACACTAGAATTACCTGCACAGAAGAAAGTCCTGGCAAACCTACAGTATTTCTGTATCTTGCCATGAAAACCCAATGGATAGTCACAAAACAAATTGCACTATAGTGTCGGAAGATGAGACCCCCCAGGTTGGAAGGCACTCAACTGGCTACTGGGAATGAACTGAGGACTTCTCAGAGTAAAGCCAGCATTTATGGTGTGGTTGGATCTGCTGATGTGGCTGCGCATGAAATGAGAATCAGAAGTTGCAAAGATATTTTACATATTGAACATGGAATGTATGAAGCATGATGAAGCAAGGGAAGTAGGAGGTGGTCAAGAATGAAATAGAATGTGTACAACTCGATCTGTTGGGTGTCAGCAAACTGAAATGGACTGGCATCGGGCACTTTGCATCTGATGATCACATGGTCGTCTATGCTGGAAATGAAAGACAAAGAAGAAATGGTGTTGCATTATAAAGAAAAAAATTGCAAGAACTGTTTTATTTATTTGAAAGTTTTTATATACCGCCCCTTCCAGAGATCAGGGGTGGTTTACATTAAAACAAAAAGCTTTACATTGAACTTTAAAACATTCAAGTACATTTAACTTGCTGAAAATTATATTACAGTAACTAAGTACAATGTTGCAGTGTATAGGATAAAGAATACATTATTTATGTGGTAACATAGGTAGGAGCGTTATTGACATATTTGGAGAAAATTTCTATAGTAGTCAATAAATATGTTTTTAGTTCCTTGCGGAACTGTTGTAAATCTTTCATTGCTCTTAAGTAGTGCAGTCAGTGAATGCTTAATTTCTATTCATCTATGAGGAGTGCCCATCAACATAACTATAATTCAGGTATATGCCCCAAAAACAACTGCAGAAGAGGATGAAGTTGATGAATTCTGTGAACAAGTATAAGCTAAAATTGACAGAGCATGCAAACAGGATATCCTGATAGTCAAGGGTGACTGGAACGCAAAAGTTGGCAACAAAGAGGAAGGCAAAGTGGTTGGAAAATATGGACTTGGCAACAGAAAAGAAGCTGGAGAAAGACTGATAGAATTCTATAAGACCAATGATCTATTCATCGCAAACACTTTACAGCAACACAAACGCCAACTGTACATGTGGACCTCACCCAATGGATTGTACAGGAATCAAATTGACTACATCTTTGGAAGACAACAATGGAAAAGCTCGATAACATCAACAAAGACCAGACCTGGAACTGACTGTGGCACAGATCACAAACTACTAGTATGCAAGCTCAAGCTAAAGTTGAAAAAGAGCAAGCCAATCATGAGTGTAGCAAAATATGACCTTGAGAATATACCACTGTAATTTAAAGACTGCCTGCAAAATCGATTTGCTGTTTAAGATACAAATGACAGAGTTCCAGAAGATTTATGGGATGGCATCAAGAAGGTTGTGTTGGAAGAAAGTGAAAAATCTCTGCAAAAGGGAAAGTTGGACAATGAAAAAGCAAAAACAACCAGAATGGATGACTGAAGAAACTCTGAAAATTGTCCAGAAACACAGAGAAGCTAAAGCCAGAGGAGAAAGAAGCAATCATAGAACTCAACAGAGATTTCCAACGTGCAGCAAGACAAGAAAAGTAGTACTACATTGATGCATACAAGGAAATAGAATCAGAAACAATTAGAGTAAGAACAAGATCAGCTTTCCTAAAACTACAAGAGTTAAAGAAAAAGTTCCAGCTAGAATTGGAATGCTACAAGATGCCCGAGGATCTATGTTGAATGATGCTGAGAATATCAAGAAAAGGTGAAAAGAATATACAGAGTTTTTATATGATAAAGATCAAGTTGACCAACAGCCTGTACCTTATGATCCAGAACCATTGGTGATGAAAGAAGTCGAAGCATCATTGAAAGCCTTATCAAAGAGCAAAGCACCGGACATTGTTGGCCATTCCCATTGAAGTATTACAGCAATCTGATGCAGCCATTACCATATTTACAAAGCTCTGCCAGGAAATTTAAAAGTCAAATTCATGGTCAACTGACTGGAAAAGATCTGTGTTTATACCAATACTGAAGAAAGGTGATCAGATTGACTGTGGAAATTATCGCACAATTGCTGTGATCCCACACGCCAGCAATTCTACTCAAGATAATTCTGCAGAGACTACAACCATACTTATTCTCCAGGACCAAGCAGGAAGTCAGTCCTCACATATGGGTGATGTCGGCGCCGACAAAGCCCCCGTGCGGAGCATTTCCCCAGCTTTCAAAGAAAGCCTTTGAGAATGCAGCGTGCCTGCGCGGTCCCCTTCCCGCCCAAGGGTGCCATCTTGCTCAGTCTTTCTTTTTCTGCGGAGCCCGACGGACGTGAGTTTGTGTCACCCGGGAAAAGTTGATTTTTTTTTTCTGCGATTTTCACGTTGTCTTATCCAGTTCGACGCCGGTTCCCCTTCCAGCCTGGGCTCGGTATACCGGTATCAAGTCCGGACTTGAGATTTTCGTTTTTTGTCCTTCGTGACTAGCGTTCGCGCTCTTTTTGTGTTTTCACTGGCAGCCCGGCCTTTTGGCCTTGCAGGAGCCCTTTTTCCCCCGATGGCTGCCAGCGGGTTCAAAAAGTGTGATCGGTGCAAGAAACTTAGGTTTCTCACCGACACACATGGCTGCTGCCTCCGATGCCTTGGGCCCGACCATGACCCGCTGGCCTGTGACCCATGCGGCAAAATGTTGTCGAAGGCGCTTCAGAGCCGTTAGCATCAGCATGAGAATTTTCTCTGATTCCGTGTCCGGCCGGGCCCGGACTTCATCAGAGGCCTCGACATCTCAGGAGTCCGACCGCGAGCACCGTCGGGGTTCCTCTGAAAGGGAGTCTCCCTCCCGGGAGCACCAAAGGAAGAAAAAGCTCGCGAGGGTGGCGTCGGAGGCTCCTGGTTCCTTGAGGGCCAGGTTGCGTAGCCCTGACCGCCGCCCCGGGCTCTCGGAGTCGGAGAGGCCTTCCAAGCTACCTCATGTGGAGCCTGAGTCCCTGAATCACATAAGTGCAGTTGTCCTCGTGGACCCTCCTCCGGGGGAGTCAACGTCAGGTCCGACGCTGTCGGGGCCCGAGTTGGGGGCTGCTGAGTCTCCTGAGCTTGGACTCAGGTTGACGGCCTTGGAGAGCAGCTTGGTTGCCTTCATGGAACAGCAACGGGTGCTGATCGCCGCTCTGACTGATGCATCTGCCCCGACCACCGGGACCTTGACGTCTAAGTCGACCCCGGAGACCGAGCCGATCCTCGAGTCGAAGTCTCGAGTCTATCCTCGGTCAAGGTCCCCCTCGACCTCCCATGCGGGGCAGAGGTCATCGATGCCAATACCCTCGGCGTCGGGACGGGTGGCACTGAGGCCCACACGGCTGGAGCCGCTCGATTCCTCCTCGGAGGAGTCGGAGTGGGAGACGGAGGACGAGGAGTCCCAGGACACCTTCCGGAGTCCGAGCCTCGGAGACAGTCGTCCGTCCCCCCCCCCCCGGAGGATACCCGGTTCTTGAACTTCGTGAGGGACATTGCCAAGGCCTTGGCCTTCCCTGCGGACGCCGAGGAGGCGCCTCGAGCCGAGGAGCTTGATGCCCTCCAGTATGATTTTCGTCCGAAGGAAGCCTTTACTTTACCGGTTCCTCCGATGCTGGAACGGCTGCTCTTCCGTATGTGGGAGGAACCGGCCTTGACGCCGGTTCTTAGCAAACGGGTCGATTCCATTTATCGAGTCTGTAAGAGCCCTGGGTTCCAAAAGGTGCAGCTACCGGATCACTCCATGGTTGTGGAATCGGCCATGCACCGTCTGAAGAGTCAGAAGATACACTCCTCTGTGCCCCCTGGCCGGGAGGCCCGGAACCTGGATGCCCTCGGTAGAAAGTGCTTCCAGGGCTCTATGCTGTTTTCCGTGTCCAGACCTACCAGCTGTACATGGGCATGTACCTACGAGACCTGGCAAAGGAGATTGCCGGGTTCTCAGCTGGCCTCGCCAAGGAACCTTTGCAGAGGTTCAAGGCTTTGTTAACAGGGATCCAAGAGTGCTCGAAGTTTATCTCTCGAGCAGCCTATGATGGCTTCGAGGCTTTGGCCCAGGTAGCCGTGGCCGGCATCGGTGCACGCCGTCAGGCCTGGCTACAGTCATCAGGCCTGGGGCCATGGGTGCAGGACAAGTTGGTCGATGTCCCTTGCCGAGGTGAAAACCTCTTTGGTAAGCCCATGACTGAAAAGGCTGCGGAAATCGAGACTGAGACTCTCACCAGGACAAGGCAGTCCAGGAAGACTTCTGCCCCTTCTCAGAAAAAGAAGGGCTTGGGGAAGAAGCCCTTTTTCCTGAGGAAGGGTGCTGCCTACAAATCCTACCCTCAATATCAGACCTCTCCAGCTCCCCAACAGGGCCAGCAGGCCAAGGGGCAGGGGCATGGGCCCCGTAGGCAGAAGACCCCCAAGCTGCCAGCTCCGGCTCCTGCACAGCAGGGAGCGGGGTTTTGACTCCCACAGCATAGCCTCTTCTCTACAGCTGGCTCCACTCAGCACAGGAGGTCGGCTGACCCTGTACGCCTACAGGTGGCTAGCCATCACAGGGGATACCTGGGTCCTTAGCATAATCCAAAAGGGCTACATGCTCCACTTCCACCATATTCCCCCCTCCTACTTTCCAGGGGAGCTTCCAAGACTCCTTCTGCACAGAAACCTCCTCCTTCAGGAGCTGGCAAGTCTTCTAAAGGAACAGGCGGTGGAACTGGTGCCTCACCACCTGGAAGGGTGAGGTTTCTACTCCAGGTACTTTCTGGTACCAAAAAGGACAGGAGGCCTCCGGCCTATCCTAGACTTGCGAAACCTAAACAAGTTTCTGGAGAGGGAAAAGTTCAAGATCCTTACCCTTGGGATACTGCTGCCCTACATCCAGCAGGGAGATTGGCTGTGCTCCTTAGACCTAAAGGATGCTTATACCCACATTCTCATCCATCCAGACCACAGACAGTATCTCAGATTTGTGGTGGGAGGAAACCATTTTCAGTACAGAGTACTTCCCTTTGGCCTAACTTCTGCCCCTAGGGTTTTCACCAAATGCCTGGTGGTGGTGGCGGCCTATCTCAGAAATCAGGGAATCTTTGTCTTCCCATACCTGGACGACTGGCTCATCAGGGGTCAGTCCATCCAGGAGGCCAGACAAGCCACTCTTCGCACTATCTCTCTTCTTCAGCATCTGGGCTTTGTCATCAGCTACGCAAAGTCCACTTTGCTCCCCTCACAGAACCTAGAGTTTATAGGGGCAAGATTAGACACCCTGCAGGCAAGAGCTTACTTGCCCGAGGACAGGGCCCACAGGCTGATGGACTTGGCCAGCCAGTTCCAAAGCAATTCTCGGGTCTCCGCCAGACACTTGCTGCGGCTCCTGGGTCACATGGCATCCACGGTACATGTGACCCCAAATGCCCGTCAGCACATTTGGGCGGCTCAGTGGTGCCTCAGAGCTCAGTGGGCGCAAGCCACAGGCGACCTCCGAGACAGAGTAAAGGTGTCCAAACCGCTCTTGTACTCCTTACAGTGGTGGCTACATCTCCCAAACCTTCTCAGGGGGGTACCCTTTCCGGCCCCAGCACACACAAGGGTGCTAACGACCGATGCTTCCTTAAAGGGCTGGGGTGCACATTGCCAGGACAGGTGCACTCAAGGCCTCTGGTCTCCTCGGGAGGCCGCACAACAGATCAATCTTTTGGAGCTGCGGGCAATCTGCTTGGCTCTACAGACTTTTTCTCATGCCTTCTCTCACCAGTCTGTCTTAGTTCAGACAGACAATCAGATAGCAATGTTCTATGTGAACAAGCAAGGGGGCACAGGGTCCAGACTCCTGTGTTAGGAGGTGCAGGCCCTTTGCTCCTTTGCAGCCAAACAAGGCATGTTTCTCAAAGCAGTTTATCTACCTGGTCAGAAGAACTTTTTGGCAGACAAACTAAGCAGGATTCTCCAACCTCACGAATGGCAGTTGAATCCACTGGTGGTCCAGCAGATCTTTCTACAAAGGGGGCTCCCATTCATCGATCTCTTTGCAAACCCACTGAACATCAGCTGCCCAGGGTTTGCTCCAGACAGCCGCATCCCCTGAGAATGGCAGCAGATGTGTTTCTGATCTCTTGGTCTACGGGCCTCCTGTATGCGTTTCCTCCCATGCCCCTGGTGGCCCGAACTTTGTTCAAGATTCTGCGGGAAAAGGCCTCGGTCATTCTGGTAGAACCCAGATGGCCGAGGCAGCCGTGGTTTCCACTTCTTCTGCAGTTGGCAGTGGAAAATCCATTCCCTCTGGGATTGCAACCCGATCCTTTCTCCTGCCTTGTGCCAGTAGTGCTACAATACCTACTTCACCTGTCAGACCTAGGCCTTAAGTCCAACTCAGTTTGGGTCCACCTCAGTGCTCTTTCAGCACACCACTCACCGGTGGAGGGACAGTCGCTGTTGGTTCACCCCTTGGTGTCCCGCTTCCTCAGAGACTTGCTTTTACTCAAGCCTCTGATTCGTCCACCTGCCACTGAGGGGGATTTGAACGTGGTCTTGCAACAACTTGCTCGCCCACCGTTTGAGCCGATGGCTACTTGCCATTTACACTTCCTTTCTTGGAAGGAGCTCTTGCTGGTAGCTCTTACCTCGGCCAGACGTGTGAGTGAACTACAAGCTCTGGTTTTGATAGACCGTACACAAGGTTCTATAGGAACAGGGTGGTTCTTCGGACTCATCCGAAGTTCCTTCCACAAGTTGTCTCCTCTTTCCACCTCAACCAGGAGGTGGTTCTTCCGACATTCTTTCCCAGGCCACATACCAGCCAGGCTGAGACAGTCTTGCATACTCTGGACTGTAAGAGGGCGTTGTCCTTTTACATTGAATGTATGCGGGGGCATCGAAGGGCTACTCAGCTCTTCGTCTCCTTTGACCCTAATAAATTGGGGTTACCTTTCTCCAAGCGTACGTTGTCCACTTGGGTAGCAGATTGTATCGCTTGGGCGTACAAGGCAGCCGACCTTCCCTTGCAGGGTCGAGTCACGGCCCACCGTGTTAGGGCGAAAGCCGCGTCAGTAGCTCATCTTCGCTCTATTCCGTTGGCAGACATCTGTCGGGCTGCTACTTGGTCTTCAAGCCAGACTTTTGCAGCTCACTACTGCCTCGAGAGAGAGTCCCAAAGGAACAGTGCTTTCGGACAGGCGGTACTCCGTAATCTCTTTGAGGTTTAGGCAACTCCTACCCTTTGGCTTTTGTGTTGGGCTACCGTACGGGGACGTTCTCAGAGGATATTCTTATCACAGATGCTGAGGCTCTTGAGAGGGAACCATTTTTTCAGCTTTGGGTTCCCGGTAGCCTAGAGCTGGGGAGTCCCATATGTGAGGACTGACTTACTGCTTGGTCCTGGAGAAAGAGTAGTTACTCACCTGTAACAGGTGTTCTCCAGGAGCAGCAGGAATCAGTCCTCACGACCCTCCCTCCTCCCCTGGAGCTGCAGTCATATCCGTTATTTAGATTTTTGCTGTCTTTTAGCTATATCATCAGACTGAGCAAGATGGCACCTTTGGGCAGGAAGGGGAGCGCTCAGGCGTGCTGCATTCCCAAAAGCTTTCTTTGAAAGCTGGGGAAATGCTCCGCACTGAGGCTCCATCGGTGCCGACGTCACCGATATGTGAGGACTGATTCCTGCTGCTCCTGGAGAACACAAGTTACAGGTGAGTAACTACTCTCAACGAGAACTGCCTGATGTGCAGGCAGGGTTCAGGAAAGGGCAAGGAATGAGAGACTTCATCGCGGATGTGAGATGGATCCTTGAAAAGACAAAAATACCAAAAAGATATCCATATGTATTTTATTGACTACAGCAAGGCTTTTGATTGTGTAAACCATGAGAAACTCTGGGCCACATTAAGAAGCATGAGTATACCAGAACACCTGATTGTTCTCTTGCACAACCTTTACATTGATCAAGAAGCAACAGTTCAAACAGAACAAGGAGAATTAGAATGGTTTAAAATCAGCAAAGGTGTACAAGGCTGCATATTTCCCCCTACCTGTTTAATTTATATGCAGAACAAATCATCAGAGAAGCAGGATTGTATGAAGACAACAGCGACTAGATTGTAAGCTCTGACGAGCAGGGGCTGTCTCTTTGCTTATATTTCTGTACAGCGCTGTGTGCGTAGCGCTATATAAATGCTAAATAGTAGTAGTAGTAGTAGGTGTGAAGATTGGTGGAAGACTCAACAACCTTCGCTGTGCTGATGATTCAACATTACTGGCTGAAAGTGAAGATCTGAAACATTTGCTTCTCAAGATCAAGGAACATAGTCTTAAATTGGCCTGCAACTTAATGTAAAGAAGACAAATATGCTAACAAAATCAATAAGTTCGTCGTTGATGGATAAGAAATTGAAACAGTTGACAACTTTAACCTATTTAGATGAACAATCAATAAAAAAAAAAAAAAGGACAAGCAGTCAAGAAATCCGATGACACATTGCTCTTGGCAGAATGGCTATGAAGACCCTAGACAAGATTCTCAAGAGCAGAGATGTCTCTCCTTATACAAAGATTCGACTTGTTCAAGCCATGGTGTTTTCAATAATGTCATATGGATGCGAAAGTTGGACAGTGAAAAAGAGACAGAAAATTGATGCCTTTGAATTATGGTGCCGGCGACAAATACTTTGTATATAAAGGACTATCCAAAGAGCAAACCATTCAGTACTAGAGGAGATCAAACCTAAGCTTTCCTTAGAAGCTCAGATGACAAGACTTTGACTTTCATACGTTGGACACAACATATAAAGAGAGAGATCGTTTCAGGAAGACATAATGCTTGGCAAGGTAGAAGATCAACGTAAAAATGGAAGTTCGGCAATGAGATGGATTGATGCAATAACAGCAGCTATGGGTGCCACTCTATCAATAATGAGCCACCTGAATGAAGACCAAACACAGTTTAGGTCAACTATCCAGAGGGTCGCCATGAGTTGACACTGACTTGATGGCACTTAACAACAGTTTCTAGAATATAGGATAGTATTCCTGTCTATGAAGACTCTGACACTGATAACCTGGGTACAAATTATATTGCATTAATAGGGTAGATCGAATTGGTGGAGGGGTGGTGCTATATGTTAGAGAGCATTGAATCAAACAGGAAAACAGTTTTACAAGGAAACAAGATACCACCTGTAGAATCTCTATGAATATAAATGCCATGTAAAAAAGAGGGGGAAAATTAATCAAATTCAGAAAAATAAGGCCAAGAGAAGTAAAAAATTAAAGCCACCCAAATTATTATTGACTTCTTATATATGTTTAGACATAAAGTGGAACAAGCTAACCTAGTAAATCTCAAAATCCATCTCAAAATATAAAGGACCTCAAACAGTTCTTGAGCTAATATAGGTCCCACCAGACCTTCTAGTATATCAGCCTCAAGGGCCAACACTAGTTTGATCAATAATCATCTGTCCATTTTTTGTCAAAACTTTAGCAGTGAATTATGCACACAAATTATTTTTTTTCGAGAGCTGTTTTGGTTATTCCACGTAATCTTTGTTTTTTGGTGTGCTGAATCTGAAAATGACCTCCATTTTGTCATAGGACATCACGTTTCCTGACAATTTAGGTAACTATGTTAAATAAGGCAATACCTCAAAATAAATGGAAATAGACTTATAAAATTAAAGTTTTATTACAATATTTTCATGAAAATCCTTTTTTGAACTGAAATGAGCTCACCTACACACACTAAACTCGATTCTTCTTCCTTGTGAGGCTCCTCTTGGTGCATTTGCATTTGTGAGTAGCATCTGGAATGTCTCTCTGAAGCATCCAACAGTAGTCTGCCATCATTGTAATGCTCCATTTTCCCTGGTATCTCCTTTCCATCTCTTTAATGTCTTGATGGAATCGTTCACCTTGTTCCTCACTCACAGCTCCCAAATTTTCAGGAAATAGTCAAGGTGGGACTGGAGGAAATGCACTTTCAAAATCATCAGGCAACCTAAAGCTTGAAATGCTTTCAGCATTTGTCCGACGATCCTTTTGTAGTGAGGATCTTTGTTATTGCCTAAAAATTTCTGTATGACTTCTTTAAATGCAATTCACCCTTCTTTTTGAGGATCCGTCATGGTATTGACAGACTCTTGATCAACTATAAGCCTTCTAATGTCTGGTCCGACGAACACACCTTCCTTCAATTTTGCCTCCGACAGGCCTGGAAACTTGGTGACCAAGTATTTGAAGCATTCTCCATCTCGTGGAAGTGATTTTACGAATTGCTTCATCAATTCCAATTTTATGTGGAGAGGTGGTAGAAGAACTTTATGGGAAGGTACCAAAGTTTCTCGGAGGACATTTTTTTCACCGACTGTTAGCACCCTCGGCTGCCAACTCTTCTTGGTCCAGTGATTTTGTCGGTCTCGACTGTCCCATAGACACAGAAAACAAGGATATTTGGTATACCCAGCTTGTTGCCCGAGCAGCATGCACAAGACCTTCAAGTCCCCACACACTTGCCAACCATGGTCTTCATATTGTGGAGTGGAGGAGTGGCCTAGTGGTTGGGGCAAGGTACTTCAGGCCGGAAGGTCGGTGGTTTAAATCCCACTAGAGGACAGCAACCATGGGCCGGAAGGACTGGGGTTTCTAGTCCCACAGGTGCTCCTTGTGGTCTTGGGCAAGCCACTTAACCCTCCATAGCCCATGTTCCCTGTAAAATAGTTATCTCCAAGTTATAATGCCCTGTTCAATGTAATTTCAGTTTGTTCAATGTAAACTGCACTGATGCAGAATAGAGCGGTATATAAGAGAATGTAAAAAAAAAATAAAAAAAAAATTAAGTTTACGAAGAACCAATTCCAAGTTCTCGTAGGTTTCCTTCAAGTGTACGGAATGACCTACAGGTATGGAAGCGTAAAAACCGTTGTGGAGTAAAACTGCTTTGAGACTTCTTTTTGAAGACTCTATAAAAAGGCGCCATTGCTCTGAATCATATTGGATTTTAAATTGACCCATCAGACCTTCCACATCGATGCAATAAACCAACTTGTCTTCCTGGGCGAAGTAAGGAACGAACTCCTTTTCACGATATCTGAACCATGAAGATGACACTCCTGGCAACAATAAATTCCTGCTTTTCAGCCTTGATCCGAGTAACTCAGCGGCATCTTTGGGAAGATTCAAGTCTCTTACCAAATCATTCATCTCCTCCTGAGAAAACAATTTTGGTCTTGTATCATCTTCAAAGTCAGAACTTGATTCGTCATTTGGTTCAGGTATGACTTCACCTTCATCGGAGCTAGGTATCTCTTCCAAGGTAACAGGGGGCTTGGGTACTGGTATATCTGTGCCATGGGGGATTGGATGAATTGCCAAGTGAAGATTAGGGTATGAAATGGAATGCTTCCATTTGGAATTAAACCCTTTCACATCGTATGAACAAAAGTAACAGTCGTCACTATGGTTCTTTTGCTCTTGCCATACCATAGGAATCCCATAACGGAAAGATTTTTTTCTCACCCTTGAATCAGTTTCAGAGGTCCTCAACACACCGTTTGCACACTTTGAGGCGCCCAGACTTTATCTTGATCTCCAATTTTTAGTCCAAAGTATGCAAAGTATACTTTTTTCAAAAAGTCTGTAATATTCTGCTGTTGCTTCAACACTGTATATTCACCACAGATGAAACAGTTCTCCAGGACCAAGCAGGAAGTCAGTCCTCACATATGGGTGACATCGACATCGATGGAGCCCCTGCGGAGCATTTCC
This sequence comes from Ichthyophis bannanicus, assembly GCA_033557465.1. Classification (NCBI taxonomy): domain Eukaryota; kingdom Metazoa; phylum Chordata; class Amphibia; order Gymnophiona; family Ichthyophiidae; genus Ichthyophis; species Ichthyophis bannanicus. The sequence continues at coordinate 1,006,896,084 of CM066033.1, forward strand.
CCAGCTTTCCATGAAAGCCTTTGGGAATGCAGGCACGCATGCGCGGTCCCCTTCCCACCTAAAGGTGCCATCTTGCTCAGTCTCTCTTTTCCGTGTATCCTAGTCCTCCTGGAAAAGTGTTAGATTTTTTGGCGATTCCTTCGCTATTTTTTCTCCGGTTCGACGCCGGTTCCCCTCCCGCTGGGTTCGGTACGCCGGTATCGAGCCCGATCTTCTTTTTTCGGTTTTTGCCCTTCGTGGCTGGCGTTCGTGCCCTTTTTTCTTGTTCCCTGGAAGGCCGGTCCTTTGACCTCACAGGGACTCTTTTTTGTCCCCGATGGCTTCCAGTGGTTTCAAGAAGTGTGATCGGTGTAAGAAACTAATGTCTCTCACTGACACACACGACTGCTGTCTTCGGTGCCTCTGTCTGGACCACAATCCTGAGACCTGTGGACCATGTGGTAAAATGTCCACCAAGGCGCTTCGAAGTCGTCAGCACCAAAAGGAAAGGCTTTTCTCCGACTCGGCCTCTGGCCGGGCCCGGACCTCATCTGAGGCCTCGACATCTCGGGAATCTGATCCCAAGCACCGTCGGGTCTCCTCGGACAGGGGGTCCCCCTACCGGGAACGAAAGAGGAAAAAGCGGCTCGCGAGGGCGTCGTCGGAGGAGTTCCCTGGTTCCTCGAGAGCTAGGTCTCGGACCCCCGATTGCCGTCCCGGGCCCGTGGAACAGGAAAAGCCACCAAAAGTACCTCGAGTGGAGCCGGAGGCCCAAGTCGGTGGCTGCTGAGTCTCCTGAGCTGGGTCTCAGGCTGGCAGCCTTTGAGTGCAGATTGTCTGCCTTCATGGAACAGCAGCAGGGGCTGATGGCCAGCCTGTCTGGCGCATCTGCCCCGACCACCGGGACATTGATGTCGAAGTCGACCCCGGAGACCGAGCCGATACTCGAGACCATAAAGGCTCGAGGTAGACCTCAGTCGCGGTCACCCTCGACCTCCCATTCAGGACCGAGGGCGTCGACGCCGGTGCCTTTGGCGTCGGGGCGGGTGCTCACAGGCCCCGCGCGGTCGGACACCGATTCCTCATCGGACGAGTCCGCTTGGGAGACGGAGGACGAGGAATCCCCGGATACCTTCTGGACTCGATGCGTCCCGTCGGACTCACTGCAGTCCGAGCCCCGGAGTAGACCCCCCCCCCCCTGGAGGATATCCGGTTCTCGGAGTTCGTTCGGGATATGGCCCCGGCGTTGGCTATCCCTGCGGATCCCGAGGAGTCTCGAGACGAGGAGCTCGAGGCCCTCCAGTATGACTCCTCCGAAGGGAGGCCTTTACTGTTCCGGTACCTCCGATGCTGGAACGGCTCCTCTTCCGGATGTGGGAGACCCTGGCCTCGGCGCCAGTTCTAAGCAAGCGAGTCAATTCCATTTATTGACTCCAGAAGAGCCCTGGGTTTCAAAAGGCACAGCTACCACACCATTCCATGGTGGTGGAATCAGCCATGCATCGTCTGAAAAGTCAGAATATGCACTCCGCGGTACCCCCTGGCAGGGAGGCCCAGAACCTGGATGGTTTTGGTAGAAAGTGCTTCCAGGGCTCGATGCTTGCTTGCCGTGTCCAGTCTTACCAGCTGTACATGGGCATGTATTTGCGGGACCTGGCCAAGGAGCTGGCCGGCTTCTCTGCTGGTCTCTCCGGGGAACCCTTGCAGAGGTTTAAGTCCTTGTCTTCGGGGATACGGGAATGCTCCAAGTTTGTCCCGTGCTGCGTACGATGGCTTCGTGGCTTCGGCCCGTGTTGCGGCAGCCGGCATCGCAGCTCGACGCCAGGCGTGGTTGCAGTCATCGGACCTCGAGCAATGGGTTCAGGACAAGTTGGTCTATGTCCCTTGCCGAGGTGAGAACCTTTTTGGCAAGCCCATGACTGAGAAGGCCGCACAGCTCGAAACCGAGCACCTCATGAGGACAAGGCTGTCTAGAAAGACATCTGCCCCTTCTCACAAGAAGAAGGGCCCGGATAAGAAGCCCTTTTACCCGAGGAAGGGACCTGCCTTCAAACAGTACCCACAGTACCAGGCCTCCCAAGCTCCCCCACAGGGTCAGCAGGCCAAGGGGTAAGGGAATGGGCCCTGTAGGCAGACGACCCCCAAGCCTCCGGCCCCTGCTCCCACTCAGCAGGGTTGGGGTTTTTGACTCCTTAAGCATAGCCTCTCAGTCCCTGCTCTCCCAACCCTGCACAGGAGGTCGACTTACCCTGTTTGCCTACAGGTGGCCACTCATCACTAGAGACAGTTGGGTGTTAAGCATCGTCCACAAGAGCTACATGCTACACTTTGAACAGCTACCTCCTCCATACTTTCCAGGAGAGCCTCCAAGGCCTCCCCTGCACACAGCTCTTCTCCTTCAGGAGCTCCAAGGTCTGTTGCGGAACAAAGCAGTGGAGCCTGTGCCTCCCAGCCTCCAAGGTCAGGGGTTCTACTCCAGGTATTTTCTCGTACCAAAAAGAACCGGTGGCCTCCGGCCTATTCTCAACCTCAGAAATCTCAACAAGTTCCTAGAGAAAGAGAAGTTCAAGATGCTTACTCTTGGAACACTTCTGCCCTACCTCCAGCAGGGAGATTGGCTATGCTCCTTAGTTTTAAAGGATGCGTACTCTCACATCCTCATTCATCCAGACCACAGAAAGTACCTCAGGTTCATTGTGGGAGGAAACCATTATCAGTACAGAGTACTACCCTTTGGCCTCACCTCTGCTCCCAGGGTCTTTACCAAATGCCTGGTAGTGGTGGCGGCCTACCTGAGAGATCAGGGTATCTTTGTCTTCTCCTATCTGGACGACTGGCTCATCAGGGGTCAGACGTACCAGGAGGCCAGACAAGCCACCCTCCGAACTATTGCTTTTCTTCAAAACCTGGGCTTTGTCATCAACTTCGCAAAGTCCACTTTGCTCCCCTCCCAGAACTTGGAGTTCATAGGGGCAAGGCTGGACTCTCTTCTGGCAAAGGCATTCTTACCAGAAGACAGAGCCCAAAGACTGATAAACTTGGCAAACCAGTTTCTCAGCAGGTCACTGGTCTCCGCCAGGCTCTGCCTGAGGCTTCTTGGCCACATGGCTTCGACAGTGCATGTGACCCCAAATGCCCGGCTCCATATGAGGCCTGCACAGTGGTGCCTCAGGACTCAGTGGACACAGGCCACAGGCAGCCTCAGAGACAGAGTAAGGGTATCCAGACCTTTTCTGAACTCCCTCAGCTGGTGGCTGCACCCACCCAATCTATTGCAAGGGGTGCCTTTTCAGATTCTTGGGTTCACAGTGGTGTTGACCACGGATGCCTCCCTGCAAGGCTGGGGGGCTCATTGTCTGGGCAAGTGCACCCAGGGCCTGTGATCTCCCTGGGAGGCCGCACAGCAGATCAATCTACTGGAACTCAGGGCTATTCGTTTAGCCCTCAAGACTTTCTCCAAAACACTGGCTCATCAGTCTGTGCTAGTTCAAACAGACAACCAGGTGGCCATGTTTTATGTGAATAAGCAGGGCGGAACTGGGTCCAGGCTCCTTTGTCAAGAGGCGCAGGACCTTTGCTTGTTTGCTCTCAGGCACAACATGCTCCTCAAGGCTGTGTATCTACCTGGCCAGGAAAACTACCTGGCAGACAGGTTGAGCAGGATTCTGCAGCCCCACGAATGGCAGCTCCATCCCTTAGTGGTTCAGAAGATTTCCCTGAAATGGGGACTTCCAACCATAGATCTGTTTGCCAGTCCATTGAGAAGACACCTGCCAAGGTTCTGCTCCAGGCAACCGCATCCTCTGCGACTGGCAGCAGATGCTTTTCGAATTTCCTGGTCCCAGGGCCTCCTGTATGCGTTTCCTCCCACGCCCCTGGTGGCCCGAACCCTGTTCAAGATTCTTCAGGACAAGGCCTCTGTCCTGCTGGTAGCTCCCAGATGGCTGAGACAGCCTTGGTTTCCACTTCTGCTTCAGCTGGCAGTAGTTCCCCCACTGCCTCTGGGGTTGCAGCCCAACCTCCTCTCTCAGGATCAAGGGTCCCTTCTGCACCCAAATCTCAGAGCTCTCAATTTGATGGCATGGAGGCTGCAAGGGTAGTTTTGACTCCCTGGGGCCTACCTCAGGAAGTTGAGGAGGTTGTCCTAGCCTCTAGGAAACAGTCCACTAGAAAAACCTATGCCCTGAAATGGAAGAGGTTTTCTGTGTGGTGTCAGTTACGTACAGAGGATCCTTTCTCCTGTACTGTGCCAATAGTGCTTCAGTACCTGCTGCACTTATCCAATCAGGGACTTAAGTCCAATTCTGTTCGGGTCCACCTCTCAGCTCTAGCAGCTCACCACTCACTGGTGGAGGGACATTCTCTATCGGTTCACCCCTTGGTGTCCAGATTTCTTAGAGACTTGTTCTTGCTAAAGCCTCCCATCCATCCTCCAGCTCCTGAGTGAGAGTTGAATGTGGTCTTGCAGCAGCTGACTCGCCCACCTTTTGAGCCGATGGCTACTTGTCCTCTCCACTTCCTGTCCTGGAAGACACTCTTCTTGTTAGCCCTTACCTCGGCCAGGAGAGTAAGTGAGCTTCAGGCCCTGGTCTCTGACAGGCCTTACACCTGCTTCTATAGGAACAGGGTAGTCCTTAGGACTCATCCAAAGTTCCTCCCAAAGGTTGTCTCCTCTTTCCGCCTCAACCAGGAGGTGGTTATTCTGACATTCTTCCCTAGGCCTCATGCAAGCCAGGCTGAAGCAGTTCTGCATACCCTGGACTGTAGGAGGGCCTTATCCTTCTACCTTGACCGTACGCAGGGGCATAGAAGGGCTGCTCAGCTCTTCATATCTTTTGACCCTAATAATATGGGGTTGGCTGTGTCCAAGCATACCTTGTCCATTTGGGTGGCAGACTGTATCTCCTGGGCTTACAAGGCGGCTGACCTTCCTTTGCAGGGTCGGGTGACGGCCCATCGTGTCAGGGCAATGGCTGCTTCAGTGGCTCATCTCCGCTCTGTACCGTTGGTAGACATCTGCAGGGCTACAACTTGGTCTTCAAGCCAGACTTTCGCGGCCCATTACTGTCTGGAGAGGGAGTCCCGTATGGACAGTGCTTTTGGCCAGGCAGTACTCCGCAATCTCTTTGAGGTTTAGGCAACTCCTGCCCTCCAGCCCTCCGTTGGGCTACCGGTGGAGGTTCTTTCAGTGAAAAGCCTTTCTTTGATGCTGGGACTAGAGGGAGTTCTCTTGTTGAGCCTGGGTTCCTGGTAGCCCAGAGCTAGGGAGTCCCATATGTGAGGACTGACTTCCTGCTTGGTCCTGGAGAAAGAGTAGTTACTCACCTGTAACAGGTGTTCTCCAGGAGCAGCAGGAATCAGTCCTCACAACCCTCCCTCCTCCCCTGGGAGTTGCAGTTGTACATACTTTATTTTTTTCATTTTTGTGTGCTGTTTCTTAGCTATGTCATTTGACTGAGCAAGATGGCACCTTTAGGCGGGAAGGGGACCGCGCATGCGTGCCTGCATTCCCAAAGGCTTTCATGGAAAGCTGGGGAAATGCTCTGCAAGGGCTCCATCGACGTCGATGTCACCCATATGTGAGGACTGATTCCTGCTGCTCCTGGAGAACACCTGTTACAGGTGAGTAACTACTCTAAACTGTCTGGCGAATTAATACACTTTCGTGGAGCCATAACAGTTGAAGAATGACGAGCTAACACGAATTGCGATGAAAAAGTGTGAACAGCCTAGAACCAAGAATCTGATGATGATTCGTGCACAGCAGTATAGATCTTACGTCTACCCCCACGGAGATCATAGTTCCACAACTTGTTCAACAAATCTCAACAATAGCTCAAGCGATCATTTAATCCACCCGGACTCCAAGCTACTCTAATCAGCTTTCTCAGGTGAATAATTATGTTTCATTATGTAACCAGTTGTAAATGTGCAGTCTGTAAATGTGCAACTGTAGATGCTTGTCAACTGTAGATGCTAACCTAAATGTGCAACACTAAATGCTATGCAATATAATTTTATTTTATTCTCTATTATTATACCTCTCATTAATTAAGTTTCTGTAACATTCATCTGTACTTAACTAAACTCCAGTGAATTGTCTCTGCCTAGCCAGATATTATGCACTTTACCACAGAATAGTACACCCTATCTTGAAGCAAACGTTTGTTAATAGCTACTCAGGTCTCACTAAACAATTGACCTCCCCTTGCAATCTTTTACCAATCATTTGACAAACAATTCTATACTCTCCCGCACTAAAATCTCCCTCTCAAGCAATTTTCTTCACATCTAGACAGGCTGAGAATGGCCCTACACATCAGGATAACATTAGGCCTATACCTCCTCCTCATAGGTCTGATACCAGATATTCTAGCTCTAATTTCTTCAGGCAATTCCATATCTATCTTACATAACACCTGGAGAAAATGGTCAGGCACCAGTCACCACAATGGAAACTGGGCCCACCGTTCTCATCACCATTATCTATTACACATACCTCTTCAACATACTACAAATTTAAATATAGAAAATTACAATCAACCCTGCTCTCTCAAATGTGCCCTCATTAATGCTCGCTCTCTTCGTAAAAAATGGCCAGTCGTCACAGACATAATAACATCTCACAACCTTGACATCCTTATGGTCACCGAAACATGGCTGTGTCTCGAAGATAATATAATTCTCAACCAGTTCCTCCCCAACAACTTCGTGGTCTTCACCAGCAGCAGACAAGGTAAAAGAGGAGGAGGGGTACTTATCCTCGCCAAGACAGATCTCCATTTTAAAATGGTTGACTCTTCTAGCAACAACCACCTGGAAACCGTCTCTATCTCTAATAACCTATGTTCTATAAACTTAGTATACAGAGCGCCATCATCCTCACCAGACGATCTGTCAACTATTATAAACCTCGCCTCCAACTCACAGAACCCAAATAGACCCAACTGGATCTTAGGAGACATTAACTTACCATCTCTACAAGACAACCAATCTGACGCCTTTATAGATGCACTAGAAAATGGTAATTAGGCCTTACCTGCTAATTGCTGTTCCTGAAGGAACGACAGTCCAGTCCCTTTACTTCTGGGTTGCGCAACCCTTCCAGCAGCTTGGAGGCTGAGCCCAACCTTTTTGGGGATGGAGCGGTATAAATACCACTGGGACCACCCCCTAACTCCAGTATTCGAATGAAAAAGCAGACATAACCAACTTTCGTAAACAATCTATATAGCCAAAACATCTCAAGAAATATTGACTACAAACTAAATCAAACTTTTTTTTTTTTTTTTTGAAATGGCATAGGAAAGGATGAGAGGGATGGCCCCGGGCGGAGGGGGTTTGCCGGGGCTAGCCGCACCTGGTCTGTGTTCGTTCCGATGCTTCTGCCTAAACAATAATCTTAACTTCAGCCGAACCGGGAGGGATCAGGGACTGGACTGTCGTTCCTTCAGGAACAGCAATTAGCAGGTAAGGCCTAATTACCATTTCCTTATCGTCACTCCAGTCCAGTCCCTTTACTTCTGGGATGTACCAGAGCAGTTCAACCCTGGGTGGGATCCGGCATACCGGAACGAAGAACCGCCAGGCCAAACCGAGTGTCCGCTGCACTCTGGACGTCCAACCTGTAGTGCTTGGTGAAGGTGTGGAGTGAGGACCAAGTCGCCGCCCTACATATATCCAGCGGAGGAACTAGGCTGAACTCCGCCCAAGAGGTAGCCTGAGCCCTCGTAGAATGTGCCCGCAGGCCCACGGGAACTTGCTTCCCCTTCAGGATATAGGCGGAGGCGATTGCCTCCCTGATCCACCTAGAGATGGAGGCCTTGGCTGCCGCCTCCCCTTTGTGTGGACCCCCGAACTGAATGAATAGGCGTTCGGACTTTCTGAAGGGCGCTGTGCGAGAGAGGTATCGCTTCAGGGTCCTGCGAATGTCTAGGAGGCGAAGCTTGTCATCTCTAACTTCCCGCCCTTCCGTTGCGAAGGCCGGGAGGGTAACTGTCTGGTTCACATGGAAGGGAGAGATAACTTTGGGCAAGAAGGATGGAACAGTGCGCAGAAACACTTTGTCCTTGAGAAAGGACAGAAAGGGGGGCTGCGAGGACAGTGCCTGTAGTTCCGAGATTCTTCTGGCCGAACAGATGGCGATCAGGAAAACTGTCTTCAGGGTTAAATCCTTTAGGGAGGCATTCTTTAATGGCTCAAAGGGATTCCCGATCAAGGCATTTAGTACCAGGTTAAGATCCCAAGGGGGGATGATTGACCTTCGTTGTGGTCGTAGCCGTCTAACTGCCCTTAAGAACCTTGCGACATCCGCGTGGGTCCCTAGGGGTTTGCCTCGGACCTTGCCCCTGTAGCAAGCGATGGCCGCAAGCTGGACCCTTAAGGAACTGTGAGCCAGCCCCTTGTCAAACCCTGCCTGCAGGAATTCCAGGACCTCCGGAACAGAGGCCGAGAGTGGTTTCCTTCGGCGCTCCGCGCACCAGGATTCGAAGATGCGCCAGACTCTCACGTAGGAAAGACAGGTCGAGCGCTTCTTGGCCTGCAACAGAGTTGAGACTACTGCCCCTGAGTAACCTCGTTTCAGGAGCCGTGCCCTTTCAATAGCCATGCCGTAAGCGAGAACCGATCCACGTGTGGCATCAGTACCGGGCCTTGTCTTAGTAGATCCCTTTTGCAAGGGAGCCGCCACGGATGGTCGGCGATCATCCTCACCAGATCCGCATACCAGGGTCGGCGAGGCCAGTCCGGGGCTATGAGGATTACCAATCCCTGGTGTGACTCTACCCGCTGGAGCACTTTTCCGATCAGAGCCCAAGGCGGGAATACATAGAGAAGACCCTCCGAAGGCCACTTTTGGGACAGGGCATCCAAGCCCTCGGACATTCTTTCCCTCCGCCGACTGAAGAATCTGTCCACCTTGGCTGACCAGAACCGTGCCATGAGGTCCATGACTGGCACTCCCCACCGAGCTACTATTTGGTTGAAGGTCTCCTGTTCCAGTTCCCACTCTCCGTGGTCTATCTTACACCTGCTGAGGAAATCGGCCGTGACGTTGTCCGTGCCCGCCACGTGCTGCGCTGATGGCGTCTGCAGATGGATCTCCGCCCACTGTAAGAGGGCGTCCGCCTCCTTCTCGAGAGCGGGGCTGCTGGTGCCTCCCTGGTGATTGATGTAGGCCACCGCGGTGACATTGTCGGAGAGGACGCGAATTGCTCTTCCTTGTACTAAGGTCTCGAGCGCTTTGAGCGCCAGGGTGACGGCCCGCAATTCCAGTCTGTTGATGGGCCATTGCGATTCCAACGGTGTCCAGCGACCCTGGACGAACTGATCTTGGCAGTGTGCTCCCCAGCCAGATAGGCTGGCATCCGTCGTCAACAGTAGCCACTGAGGGGGTTCGAGAGGCATCCCGCGATCCAGGTTCCTTGGGTTTCTCCACCAGTAGAGTGCCTGTTTGGTCCGCGGAGCGCACGGTAACTGTCGAGAGAGAGGATGATGCTGGGGAGACCACCGACGCAACAGTGAACGCTGCAATGGGTGCATGTGAGCCCTGGCCCATGGTACTACCTCTATTGCCGCCGCCATTGTTCCCAGAAGTTGAAGATAATGCCACGCCGAGGGACGACTTCTGGCTAGAAACTGTGAGACTAGGAGCCTTAGATCCCTTGATCTTGTTCGTGACAAGAATACTCTGCCGCTGTTGGTGTCGAATCTTGCCCCGAGGTACTCGAGTTCCTGGGAGGGAGTCAGCCTGCTCTTTGTACGATTGATGACCCAACCCAAGTCCTCTAAAACCTGGATTACTCTGGCCGTTGTCGAGAGACTTTCTTCTTTGGATTTTGCCCGGATTAGCCAATCGTCCAAGTAAGGGTGAACTAATATTCCCTCCTTCCGAAGGAAGGCCGCTACCACCACCATTACCTTGGTGAATGTTCTGGGAGCCGTAGCTAGGCCGAAAGGAAGGGCCTGGAATTGAAAGTGGCCTCCTGGTACCGCGAATCTCAGGAACTGTTGATGGGACTTCCTGATTGGGATATGCAGGTAGGCTTCTGTCAAGTTGAGGGACGTTAGGAACTCCCCTTCCCTTACGGCTGCTATGACAGAACGTAGAGTCTCCATCCGGAAGTGGGGTACCCTGAGGCAACGATTGACCTGTTTTAGATCCAGGATCGGTCGAAGGGAGCCTTCCTTCTTTGGTACCACAAAATAAATTGAGTACCGACCCGATCCGCGCTGGTTTGGTGGAACGGGGATCACTGCCCCGAGAGCTAATAGGCGTGCGAGAGTTGTCTCCACCGCTGCCCTCTTTGGAGAAGAGCCGCAGGGAGAGCGGACAAAGGCCGGGGGAATTTGTTCTGCAAATTCGAGAGAATAGCCCTCTCTGATCACTTCTAGGACCCATTGATCGGACGTGACTCGGGACCAGGCGGGAAGAAAGAGCCTCAGGCGGCCTCCTATCGGGTGCCTTCCCTCCTGGGCCCCCAGCATCTCATTGTTTTCTGGAACCCAAGAAGGAGGAAGAGGCTGTTCCAAAACCTCGGCCAGCTCCTCGGAACCCTCTGAAACCTTGTCCCCTTGAGGGAAAACGGGTCTTGGAAAAGGGGGCTGACCTGGCTGGACGAAACCTCCGTGGGTCCCTAGGCTGGGTACGTAATGGGGGTAGGGAGCGCCCCTGTTTTTGTCTGTCTTCCGGGAGCCTGCCTCCCTTTGACTCCCCCAGGTCCTTAACTAGCTTTTCTTTTCTTTTTTTTTAATTATTTATTTATTTATGCATTTTACAATAAATCAAGCAGAAAAACTTGTACAGAACAACAATACTTGCAGTAATAAGCAAAGAAACAGTTAATACAGGAAAATAGAAAATGCAAGGATCATAATTAGTCCTCAAAACGTGGGGGAAGCGATATTCAGAAACATTCTAGAAGAATAATATTAAACAAGAAAATACAAGTGAGGGCAGCGCTCCAGGGGCTACAAAACTTCGACGGACTCAGGTTTCATGAGTAGAAGCAACTAACAGATGAGAATTCAAAAAAGCAGAAAGATCAGAAGGGGAAAAGAATACATACTTCTGCGCTTTGTAGGTAATTAAACACTTACAAGGGAAACGAAGGACAAACGTGGCACCAATAGAAAGCACCCCAGGTTTTAACAGAAGAAAAGCCCTTCTCCGTTTCTGAGTCTCCCGGGCAACATCTGGGAACAATAACACCTTTTTACCATAGAACAAAACAGAGCGTTTCTTATAGAAAAGCTTCAATAGCCATTCACGATCAGAAGAAAGAGCCAATGTGACAAGCAAAGTGGAAATAGCTAAGTCCTCTTCCTTAGGGGTCGACAGAAGTGCTGAGACGTTAAGAAAATCCATGTCCAAGGTCCCTTCAGAAACTTTCCGTTCCCTTTTCCCCAAAGGGAGATAATAAATCTTGGAGACAGGAGGAATCAGATCCGGAGGGACCAACAAAACCTCTTGAAGGTATTTTTTAAACGTTTCCAGCGGTGCAATCCCAGGAATAACAGGGAAGTGTAACAAACGAATGTTTGAAATACGAGCAGCATTCTCTAGAGACTCTATTTTAGCATGCAATACTGTATTATCCTTGACTAAAGAATCAGTTAGAGCCTTAACAGCACCGACCTGCTGGTCCGAGGAAGCCTGCTTCGAAATAATACCTTCCAAGGCAGATGGAATCGAGCAACATGCCGCTTCATTAACAGCAACGCGGTCTGAAAGTGCAGTGAATTGTGTTGCAACCATGGTGGAAAGGTTGGATATAGCATCCCAAATACTGTCGAGGGTGACCGACGCAGGACGAGGCAACCCAAAAGCAGCAAAAGAAGATGTAGATGCAGCTACATGAAATTTAGCCATCGGAACTTCATGTGCCTCCACAGCTGTAACTGTGCCCCCGGTTGCAGGCGAAGAAGACAACTCCGGAATACCAGGAGCCTGCATATCCTCCACATGACGTCGAGCACTCACCAGCAGCGAGCCCCGCTCAGAGGACGACACCACTTCCTGATCAGGCGGCGGGACGTCCGCACTCCGCGACTGGGCAGCAAGAGGTCTGGGAGGTTCCGGGGGAGAGCGTCCGTCCGGGGAGAGCGTGGTGTCCAGAGCGGAGGAAGCCGAACTGGAAGATTTCGGCGTCTCCAAGCTCTCTCGAATCCCCGACATCTGCTCCTTGGATAACCGGACAAAGCGGTCCATGGGCCCTTCAGCAACAGGTAAAGGCTCCGCGGGAGGAGCTTTAGCTTTACCCTTCCTCTTAGGCATCGTCGCCGGTTAGATTTCCACTGCCGCCATCTTAGATAGACCACGCCTCCCCCTTAACTAGCTTTTCTAAATCTTCGCCAAACAACAGTTTCCCCTTAAAAGGAAGTCGGCTCAGGCGCGCCTTAGAGGAAGCATCTGCTGCCCAATTCCGTAGCCAAAGATAGCGCCTAGCCGCCACCACCGAGGCCATGTTCTTGGCTAGGCTTCTGATGAGATCATACTGACTATCCGCCAAATAGGCTGCTCCGGATTCCACCTTAGCCGAGTTGGCCTGTGTTTCGGCCGTTGATCCCTCTGTTGACTGGATCTGTTGTGCCCACCTTAAGCAGGCCCGAGCCACCCAAGCTCCTGATACGGAGGCCTGCAAGGCAAGAGCGCTGATGTCAAAAGCTTGTTTCAGGAGCGTATCCAATTTCCTGTCTTGAGCATCTCTTAGGGCCGTGGCGCCCTCCACTGGGATAGTGGTCTTCTTGGTGACTGCTGATACCGCAGCATCCACTCTGGGGGACTTCAGCAGTTCTTTATCTGACTCAGGGAGAGGGTAGAGGCGAGCCATGGTTCGTACCCCTCTCAGGCCTGATTCTGGTTGATCCCATTCCTCTTGTATCATCTGACGTACCACTCTGTGGACAGGGAAAACTTTCTGGGACCTTCTGATGGCCTGAATTAGGGGATCCTCTAATGCCTCGTCCTCTGTTGGGGAATCTGAGGTAACGTTGAGGGCTTTTAGGGACTCATTGATTAAAGAAGGGAGCTCTTCTCGGCGGAACACTCTAACAATGCGAGCATGGTCCTCCTCCAGGATCTCCCCTTCTTCCAGCTCCTCGTCTTCCTCCTCTAAGTCCCTTTCGGAACCTTCCTCCTCTGGAGTGCCCTGAGAAAGGGGAGGGAGAATCTCTTCACTTATTAGCCTGGTGCGCTTGGAGGGTATCCCTGAATCCTGACCGCTTGCTCTCCTAGGTTTGGCTAACCTGGCTTCTGCTGGCGGGCCTGTATCGCCTGGCCCGAGCCCCTGCCTGCGCATGCAGTAAGCTTGGTGAAGCAATAGGACGAAGTCTGGGGAGAAGAGCTCTCCGACCCCTCCATCCAGCGTTCCCCGGGATAAAGGGGGTGCGAGAACCTCTGTGCTAGTAGCCGGAGGTAACTGAACCCCCCCTTCCGCTTCCAGGGAGTCCCCAGGCACCTGAGGTACTTGGGACATGGCCAAACTGATTTCCTGCTCTACAGAGGTAGATGCTGCCGCACACGCCCTGCAGATTCCCGTCTCCGTGGGGGTGCCCCTCCGTGTGCCACAGGATGGGCACTTTGCCTTGGTAGCCATGCTTTCCAGTCAGCTCAGTGGGCGGTGCTTAAGTGGCAGGCCTAAGCAATTGGCTGTATGAGAGAAAGACCCAAACCAAAACCAAAACCAAAGGCAAACCAAAGGGCCCACTCAAGTGTGTAAAATTGCTGTAGGATGTGGAGCTAGTTAACTCCTGTGCATTCCCCTCCCCCAAGTAAGGTCAGTAATTTCGGGGGCAAAGAGATGGCCTAGCCGTTGAAAACAACGTCAGATTCACAATGAGGTACTTTAAATTAAAATAAAATTAAAATAAAGTTTAAGGCAAAGACATTAATGCCGACAATGTTAATACTTGCTGTTTGTTGTTCAGAGAAAACCGCGATTCCACTCCGTTGGCTCAACACGTGTTAGGCCGCGGCCACGTGGAGTCCGGAACGGAGGATCGCGCTTCTGCTCGCTGCCTTGTTGTCCAGGCCTCTACCGCCGCGAGGAGGGAGCATGCTCCGCGTCACCGACCGCTAGGGCCGCCGCCGCTAGAGATCCCTCCGGAGAAGAGAGGCTTCGATTGCTGGCTCCGGGAATCGCCACCGCACCCCGCTGCTCCAGAGGGGGGGGGGGGGGCGTCAATGTCCCGCTCGTGTCTCTGCCTCCAGCGCTCAGCCGCCTCCGGGGCTTCGGCGCGAGGCAGGACTGCTCCTCGAGGATGCTGCAAATTACCACAGCAGAGGAGGAAGGAGATCTTTCATCCCCCTGCAGCAGGCAGCTCCGGTATCCCCTCCGGTCTCCGGCCCGGTCAGAAGGGGAGGGGGAGGGAGGGAGAAGGAGAGAGATTGCAGGAAAATTAAAGGTACAGTCAAGAACTAAAGGAAAAAAAACCACAAGGTAAAGACGACTTCCTTAACTAAAATAAAGAAAGTAAATAATTAAATAAAATTAATTAGGAGAAGGCAGGACTCCAGTAAGCCCTAGGCTTACGGAACCCTCCAGCTGCTTGGAGGCTGAGCAATACTGGTGTTAGGGGGTGGTCCCAGTGGTATTTATACCGCTCCATCCCCAAAAAGGTTGGGCTCAGCCTCCAAGCTGCTGGAAGGGTTGCGCAACCCAGAAGTAAAGGGACTGGACTGGAGTGACGATAAGGAACTCTAGGTAACAAGCAAGTTGTACAACAATCCACACACATAAAAGGCAACATCCTTGACCTTATATTTGCCCCACAATCCACACACAATCAACTTCAAAATATTCTACTAGCAATTACAGCTGTTCCATGGTCAGACCATAATCTCATTATGTTCCAGATTCCCAGTCAAAAGAAACAATATTCAAACGACAAGGACCTAGACAAATACTCAAATTCCACATCCAGATGCTTCCAACCTTTTAACAGAGAACAGATCCTCGATGAAACTGATCCACTCTTCAAAGACTCTACACTAAACCTGGAAGAGATTATCACCTCTTGGAATAACAGACTCAACCGCATTTCGTCTCGTCCACCCAGAAACAAGTCCTCAAGAAAAAAGGTTACGGCACCTTGGTTTACATCAGATCTGAAAGAATCCCTAAAACGTTTGCGAAAGCTCGAGAAGAAATGGAGGAGGTCACGCACCAATACCAATCAGACTACATACATGCAACATCTTGACGCCCACCGTAAAGCCATTTCAGAAAAAATGAAACTATATCATACAGACACCCTGAGACGTGCTCTAAATAAACCCCACGACCTATTTACTCTTGTCAAGAAACTAGCCAAGGAACCGTCACCGGAACACCAGTGTGAAATCAACCCACAAGAATACGCTCTTTACATACAATCTAAGATGTGCTGTACAAATAAAATTACAATACCCCCTGTCCCGAGCATTCAGGGGTTCCCAGCTCCTTTAGTGTCATTCACCACCCCTTCTTTGAAGCTGATTGAAGATATGATCTCATCTCTCAACTTATCCACAGCTCATACTGATCCTTGCCCAGCCTTCTGGATAAAGGATCTTCGCAAAGAGCTCGCTCCAATAATATCCAAGATCATAAGGCTATCATTCGACACTGGCTCATTCCCTGCTGCCCTCAAGCAGACATCTATCAGACCTCTACTGAAAAACCTCAAGTTAGATCCACAAAAAACAGACTCTTATCGACCCATTTCCAGCATACCCACTCTTGCAAAAATAATTGAAAAAATAGCCTACAGACAACTACAAGACCATATTGACACTGAAGCGCCTTTGGATACCTGTCAACATGGTTTCAGAGAATTGCACGGGGTCGAGACGCTCCTCACTTCACTCCTCAACAGCCTAAACTCTGGTATCGATAACATCAAACAGGGTTTTGTTCTCATATTTTTAGATATTGCGGCTGCTTTTGATTCGGTCTGTCACGATCTTCTCATTGTCCGCCTAAGAGAGAAGGGTCTTTGTGGAAATGCTCTCGAATGGTGCAACTCATACCTCTCAGATAGATGGCAGCATGTTCGCTCAAATGGTGAAACATCAGATCCGTTTCACCAAGGACAAGGAGTCCCGCAAGGTTCCTCTCTATCATCACTACTATTTAACATATACATGCAACCTATATGTAACATTATCAGGTCCTTCAATGTCAACTGTATGATCTATGCTGATGACGTGTTACTATATATGCCGTTCTGCATAGATAATATGAACCTCACCCCCATAACCAACTGTTTTAACACCATCTCAAATTGGCTACTGACTCAAAATCTTAGAATTCAGCACAAAAAACGGAAGTTCTCTTTATCTCAAGGAACTCTAAGTTCACACCACCTACATTCCTTGAGGTTCAAGATGCCAAATTGCAAGTAAAATCCCACATCCGATATCTTGGAGTGACTCTGGATCAGAATCTGGATATGAAGTCCCACATAGCCAACACAGTAAGGGCAGTGTATTTCAAGATTCGCTCCCTCAGACACCTCCGCCAACTGATTGATCCAGATGATTTCCGTACGGTCTACCAGGCTCTAATTATTCCCCATTTTGACTTCGCAAACTCTATATTACAAGGGCTCCCTCAATCTACCCTAAACCCGCTTCAACTAGCCTTAAACAGTGCAGCAAGAGTGCTTTTCGGGGTACCTAAAAGAGAACATGTAACACCTCTCCTGAAACAACTATATTGGCTCCCTATCCAAGCGAGAATCACCTTCAAGACTCTACTCCTGGCCTTTAAAGCTCAAAAAGAACTCGCTTCCTCCTCATTATCAGAGATGATCCAACCAATCCCTACCAACAGGCTAAGAAGAACCACGGAATTAAACATGCTAATGGTACCAAAAGAGTCCTTAAGATACAACTCTACAACAGTAAACCGAGCCTTCAGTTTATGCGCTCCAAAACTTTGGAACACCCTCCCACCACACATTAGGTCCATTGCTAATCTCTTCCAGTTCAAAAAGGCCTTGAAACATCACCTTTTCATCAAATATTTCCCAGAGAACATAGTAACACAGGCACACTCAAATAGCAACAATCCCGTTCTTTCCACGTAACCTCTGCTATCCCAACAATACTTCAAACCTCTCTCTCATATTAACAAGGTTCTTTTGTATACAATATATCTTCCAAATGTAAATAGTTACACTGACTACTATTTGTTGTAAATAATTACCCCGGTTACCCAAGTTATTGTTCCTGTTATATGTAAAATACTCAGATAATTGTATTCTGTCTGATGTTTTCTTGTTCTATGTAAATCGCGCTGATTATGAATAGTGCGGTATATAAAAGATGTTAAACAAATAAAATAAATAAATAAATAAATAAAGTGTGGCATGCAGGAGAGAGCAGCTCTGTGTCTGTACACGAGATGTGTCAGTGCTGGCCACGCCCCCCTGCACTGACCGGAGCTGCTGCTATCTGCCCTGTGTCTCCCTCCCACTGGATTCTTCAGGAAAGATTAACCCCTTCTACCATTAGAAGCATGGACTTGACTTACGGTGACGTCGGACACCTGATGGCCGCCTGAAAACTGAGCTCCGTCCCGGACGCGGGAATTATGCCCTAAATAGCTGTGAAAAGCCCCAATTACAGCCCCCAAATTATTAACCCGGTGGAGTTTACGCAGCAACCCGATGGCTGGTATGAAGGCGAGTGTTGATTTGAAAGCCTACTCGTTCAAAGCTTCGGCGGGGCCGAGGACATCTGCGGCCAAGATGGCGTCGAGACGTGGTGAGTCCGCTGGAGCGGGAGATGCTGGTGAGAGCGGCGACGGGCCGAGTGAAATCCAGGCACTCCGCGCAGACTTGCAGGGGTGGTTTGAGTCCACCAGACAGGACTTTGATGGCTTAAAAAAGGATGTTCACTCATGGCTCCATGAAGTGAAAAATGATTTAGCGGGGCTGGGAAACTGGCTAGAGGACATGGAGACACAATTTGAAGAGCACGTGGGCCAGTGTGCTTTAACTGAGCAGCGTGTGGACTCACTAAGCAGTTTGCAGGACGACTTGTGGCAAAAGATTGAGGATCTAGAAAATAGGTCCCGCCGAGCCAACTTGCGGCTTAGAGGCCTTCCGGAGCAAGAGGGCTCCGTGAACTATCTGCAACTAGCTGAGGAGTTCTGTGGGGCTGTATTGCGGAGGGCCGAAGTGGCGACCGAAGGTGTTTGCTTACGTGTGGAAAGAGCCCACCGGGCGTTGGGGCCTCGACGTGACAAGCCACGGGACATTATTCTTTGTCTACATGAATATCGTACCAAAGAGTTGGTTATGGCGGCAGCACGAAAGCTGGGGCGGATACAGTGGCACGAGGCAGAGGTGGAAGTCTTTGCTGATATCTCCAGCATTACTATGCGCAAACGAAGGGATTATCAGGCGGTGACAAAGAAGCTGCGCGAAGAGAACGTCCGTTACCGCTGGCTGTTCCCGGTGGGCCTGCAGTATGCTATCAATGGCAAGCCCTTTGTGGTGCACTCGGTGGCGGTGGCAATTCAGAGTATGCAGCAGGTGGGATGGTCGGACCTACTGGCGGCCCCGAGGAGTGAGGATAGCAGCTCTGTGCGGAGTGTGCCTCAGAAGTCTAATTCTATGCAATGGAGCCGTACAGCTGGGGGTGACAAGCGCCTGAGACGTCAAAGACTCACCAAGGACGGGTGCCCAAGGGGCGACTTGATCTGTGGGGTGGTTGCTTAAACCTTGTGGTTGTCTTTTTGTATGTGAGCTATATGGGCTGTGTGTGTTGCTATGCATTTATACCAGAATGCTGTATTATGTGGGAGCGTGGGCTGGGAGGCGGGAGTGGATTTATTTGTGGAGGGGGAACGTATATGGGGCGCAATGTTTGCTTTTCATTGATTGGGGCAGGTGGGAATTTTTTGCTGTGAGGGGGGTGTCCGGGTCTGCGGTCAGTGGACGCAGATCTCCTTACTGGATATGTGGGTATTGAGAAGAGGGGGGTGGGGGGAGTGGGGAGAAGGGGGGAAGGAGGGTGGGGGGAGGGGGCGGAGAAGGGCGGGAGGGGGGGGGAAGGGGGTCGGGGAGGGGTAAAGGGTTGTTTGTAGTCGAAGACACCGCTATGAGGAGAATACAGTCTTGACCATGGCTTTATTTAATTTTGTGACGCTGAATGCCCGGGGTCTGAACTCTTTTAGGAAGCGTCAACTCTTCTTTAAGGAATGCAATAGGCTAGGGGGGGATATTATTTTGTGCAAGAAACACACCTTCGGGTGAAGGACGAGAGATGTATGGGTCATAGGCATTTTTCCCAACAGTTCTTTGCTTCCAATAAGGTGGAGAAAAAGAAGGGCGGAGTGGGGATTCTTCTTTCTAATAGAGTCGCCGGTCAGGTGACTGAGTGTATTCGGGATGGGAATGGAAGGTATGTGATTATTAAACTAAAAATGGGTCTGGATCTCTTTACTTTGGTAAGTGTATATGCCCCAAACACCATGCAGGGGGAGTTTTTTGTAAACTTGCAGAAGGTGCTACTGGGGAGGGCAGAAGGGAAGCTTATTGTGGGGGGCGACTTAAGTGTAGCTCCTAATCCGGTGGTGGACACGTCCAGAGGGGCTGTGTCCACCCCCAGGTTTCATCGTCTTAAACTGAAGCACTTGATGGGCAGGCTAGATTTGGTGGATGTTTGGCGGGAGGTGAATTATGGGCAGAGGGATTACTCTTACTACTCCCCGGTTTATGAGACATACTCTAGAATTGACTTATTTCTCTCAGATAAGACCATGCTGGGGGGGGGGGGGGTGAAGGAGTGTGTGATCAGGGAGCGAACCTGGTCTGACCATGCCCCCTTGACGTGTAAAGTTCAGCTGGGTCAGCAGGGTCCATGTCGGGCGTGGTGGAAAGTGAACGAGTCGCTGTTGGATGACCCTGAGGTAGTGCAGCAGGTTCGCGACACGATTACTGACTATCTATCTCTGAATCAGGTGGGGGAGGTTTCCCCGGGGACCATCTGGGATTGTCTGAAAGCAGTGGTCCGGGGGAAATTGATCTCGGTGGGGTCTCATAAAAAGAAGGTACGGCTAAGCCAACAGAGGAGTGTCCTTGATTCTATAAGGGAGGTTGAGAACAAGCTGAAAGCGCATCCGTCCAGTGTGGACTTAAGGGGTACGCTGCGTGGTTTACAGAAAGAACTTAGTGAGATGCATTTACATGAGATTCAATATAAGTTGAACATGCTGCAGCAGCGAAATTTCGAGTTTGGTAATAAGGCGGGGAGACTGTTGGCGCGTAAGGTGAGGAAGTGGGCCGCGCGTAATGCTATAGTTAAGGTTCAGGATGAGAAGGGCAGATTGTTGTGGCTAAGCAAGGAAATTGAGGATAGATTTGTTCAGTTTTACCAAACGCTGTATACTCCTGAGCAATGGGTGGGGGAGGAGGTGTTGTCGGAATATCTTGATAGTGTTCAGCTACCACACCTTACGGAGCAGGAGCAGGAGGAGCTTTCTAGGAGAATTAGTGAACAGGAAGTGTTCACAGTAATTAAGGGCCTGAAGCCTAATAAAGCGCCTGGGATGGATGGATTCTCCAATCTGTTCTATAAAGTGTTCGCGGGCCAATTGGTAGAACCTCTGACAGTGATGTATAACTCCTTCGGAGAGGGTGAAGCTTTGCCGGCGTCTTTGAGGCTTGCAGGGATTAGCATTTTACATAAGGAGGGGAAGGATCCCACCGAGTGCGGCTCTTATAGACCTATTTCCCTACTGGGTACTGACTTTAAGATTTTTACCAGGGTGTTGGCAAATCGATTGATGCCCAGTTTAGGGCGGCTGATTCACCCCAACCAATCGGGGTTTGTCCCAGGCCGATATACCTTGGAAAATATCCGTCGCGCGCTGAATTTAATTTGGCAATGCTCCCGCTCGGGGACCTCATTGGCGCTCCTGGCGGTTGATGCTGAAAAAGCATTTGATTGGGTGAGCTGGCCCTTTTTGTTCAAGACTTTGGAAAAAGTGGGGATGCGGGGTGCGTTCTTGACATGGATGCGGTGTCTCTATGATCGTCCGCTGACGTGCCTCAAACTTAATGGTGCGGTCACTAGGGCGTTTGAGTTACAGCGGGGGACGCGGCAGGGTTGTCCTCTGTCGCGTTGCTCTTGATATTGGCGATGGAACCCATGGCACAGCGCATTAGGGATCGGAGGGGGATACCGGGGATTCAGGTGGGGGGAAGGTGCATCACAAAATTTCCCTCTTTGCCGACGATGTGCTTTTTTTCATAACTGATCCTGAGCATTCCCTGGCGATAATTCAAGAGGAATTATTGAGTTATGGGGAGGTATCGGGGTTTCGGATGAACGTTACCAAGTCGGAACTGCTTAACATTTCCCTCTCGTGTGGGGAGGTGGAGCGGGTGAAGCAGCTCTTTCCCTTTAAGTGGGCAAGAAGCAGTATCCGATATCTCGGGGTAGCTATCACTGCCCAGATGGGGCAGCTTTTTACGGCCAACTATAGGACTGCTTGTGCCACTATCTTCAGGGAGCTGGAGCGCTGGGAAAGCTTTGAGGTGTCTTGGTTGGGACGGATTGCACTGCTTAAGATGATAGTCTTGCCCCGCCTTTTGTATCTGTTTATGAACCTGCCAATAGAGGTGCCCCGGCCCTTTTTACAGAAGCTGCAGGCTAGGTGTTTGAAGTTTGTTTGGAAAGGGAAGCGGCCGAGGGTAGCTCGGAGTGTTCTTTGTGCGAGCAAGCAGCTGGGGGGTTTGGGGTTGCCACTGCTATCTCGGTATTATGAGGCTGCGCGAGTGCGGGAGGCATTCGAATGGTTATTTCGAGCAGATGCTGAATGGGTGGTATTAGAGAGCGCTGATCTAAAGAGGCCGGTTACCCTGGCGGCCTTGTTATGGTGTAAGAGCGCGGGGGGTGGGGAGAGGTGGGAGAACCCCTTCTTGCGCCAAACGTTACGATATTGGTGGGGCTGGCGTCTGAAATGGTACGGGGGACAGGGCTACTCCAAATTTATCCCTCTGGTGGGTAACTCTGATTTCCCACCAGGGGCTCAGGACTCTGCCTTTGTCCGGTGGGCGGAACAGGGGTTGCAGTATGTTGGCCAATTTCAAGACGGCGGTGCATGGGTGGACTTCGAGGATTTATTGAGGGAATTTCAGCTCCGCCCTGCAGATAAGTACCGCTACCTGCAAGTGATCCATTTTTGTCAGTCCTTGGGGAAGAGGGGGAGGGGAGAGAGGGGGGCAGCTATCGATGAGCTTCTTGCTCGGGGGCAGGTTAAAGGGTTGATTTCCACTCTGTATAAGTTGATGGAGACAACTAGGTGTGATGTCTGGGCCCACCGGCAGGCCTGGGGCCGGGATCTGAATCGGTGTTGGGATGAGACTCAATGGCAGGCGGTTTGTAAAGGGTTGTTTAAGGGAGTGGTGGCCAGCAATATTTTAGAACATAATTACAAGATGTTGTACCGCTGGTATCTGACCCCGCAGCGCTTACAAAAGTGGGTGGGCGGGCCTGCCCTTTGTTGGAGGGGGTGTGGGGGAGTGGGTTCCTTCCTGCATATTTGGTGGGGGTGCCCCATTATTCAGGGAATTTGGACTGCTGTGGCACAATGGTTGTGTACAATTGTGGGGCAGGCAGTCTCCTTGGGTCCCTGCCTGGCACTTCTTAATGTGGGGAGTGACTCCCTTATGGGTGACATTTTGGGGTGGTGCGGTATTGTATGTACTGCGACTCGGCAGTGCATTGCTAGGCAATGGAGGAAAGCCGATCCGCCCTCCTTGACGAGTGTGCACAACCAGGTTGCCCAGCTCTACCTGATGTACCGCCTTACGGCGTTGAGGTTAAAAAGACCAATGCGATTTCCCATTTTGTGGGATCAATCTCAGGAGTGGTGGAAGGGGCATACGGGTTGAGGGTCCCCGGGAATTTGCTGTTGGCCCCTGGGGCATTTGGGAGTGGACATTTACCTTTGTGCTTGGGGTTCCTTTCTTTTTGGCTGTGGGCTGGATATTGTGCGCTTGCGGGAGCTGTTCTTCGACTATATTGAGACTGTACGGGATCTGGGTGGGGGGTGGGTTATGGTGTTAATTATGGTGTTAATTGCTGACTGTTGTTGAAGTATGAATCTCAATGTGATTTTTTTGAAGTTTTTTCAGTTTATAAAGAATAAAGGAAAAAAAACAAAAAAAGAAGCATGGACTTAAAACTTGCTTAGCTTATGTATATATTGCTGACCATCAGATTTACAGTGCTATATTTTTTTTTTACATAACTCGGACAACCCCTTTAAAGTATTTTTGGCATTTTATATCTTAAATGCACTTATGTGAATTAATTAATAGTAATTTGAAAAAATTTGATAAATTTGAAGACAATTTTGCATGTTGTGGCAAATCATGCCGTCTAGGAGTTTTTTCAATATTCTATTTGTTCTCCAGGACCAAGCAGGAAGTCAGTCCTCACTTATGGGTGACGTCGGCGCCGACGGAGCCCTCGCGGAGCAATTTTCCCCAGCTTTCAAAGAAAGCCTTTGGGAATTGCAGCGCGCATGCGCGGTCGTCTTCCCGCCCGAAGGTGCCATCTTAGCCAGTCTTCTCTTTTCCGCGGAGCCCTACAGACGTCCCCGTCTTGTCCCCGCGAAAAAGTTGATTTTCTTCTTTATTTTATCCTTTTTTCTTTCGGTTCGACGCCGATCGTTTTCCCGCCCGGACTCGCGACGCCGGTCTCGAGTCCTCTTACTTTTTTCGGTTTTTTCTGACTTAGTCAGCTTTCGTTTTCGTTTTCCCTGGCAGCCCGGTCCTTTGACCTCGCAGGGGCCCTTTTTCCCCCGATGGCTGCCAGTGGGTTTAAGCGGTGTGGTCGGTGTGACCGAAATATGTCACTAACCGACACACACGACTTTTGCCTCCGCTGCCTGGGCCCGGATCATGAGGAACTGATCTGTGGGCCCTGCAGCAAACTGTCCTCAAAGGCGTTGAGAAGTCGGCGGCATCAGCGTGAGAGGATCTTCGCTGACCCCAGCCGTACCCGGACCTCGTCGGAGGCCTCCATGTCGAAAGGCTCCAGCTCGGACCGTCGCCGGAGCTCCTCCGACCGGGGTTCTCCCTCCGGGGACCATCGTCGGAAGGAAAAACCCGCGAGGGCGGCGTCGGTGGACGCTCCTGGCTCCGCGAGGGCCAGGTCGCATAGCCCCGACAGCCGCCCCGGGTCCTTGGAGAAGGAACACATCCCGAAGCGACCTCGCCTGGAGTCGGAGATGCCTGCCCGGGTAAGTCCTGTGGTCCTTCTGGACTCGCCTCCGCGACAGCCGACGTCGGGCCCGACGCCGTCGGGGCCCGAGTCGGGGGCTGCTGGGTCACCTGAGCTCGGACTCAGGTTGACGGCCTTGGAGAGCAGACTGTCTGCCTTCATGGACCAGCAGAGGGCACTGCTCGCTGGCTTCGCTGGCGTCGCTGCCCCGACCGCCGGGACGTCAACGTCCAAGTCGACCCCGGAGACCGAGCCGATCCTCGAGTCGATGAGAACTCGAGTCGATCCTCGGTCGAGGTCACCCTCGGCCTCCCGTTCGGGACCGAGGTCGCCGACGCCGACTCCCTCGGCGTCGGGGCGGCTGGTGCCGCACCCTGCCCGGGCCGACCCCACCGAGTCCTCGTCGGAGTCGGTCTGGGAGTCTGAGGAGGAAGAGTCACCTGATTCTTTCCGGACTCTGTGTGTCCCATCGGACTCACCGGAGTCCGAGCCTCGGAAGCAGTCCCCCCCGGAGGATGCCCGGTTCTCGGACTTCGTTAGGGATATGGCCAAGGCTTTGGCCTTCCCTGCGGATCCCGAGGAGGAGCCTCGAGCCGAAGAGCTCGACGCCCTCCAGTATGACTCTCCCGCGAGGGAACACTTTACTGTGCCGGTTCCTCCTATGCTGGAACGACTACTCTTCCGCATGTGGGAGAGTCCGGCCTCCTCGCCGGTCCTGAGCAAGCGGGTCGATTCTATCTATCGGGTCCGCAAGAGCCCTGGCTTTCAAAAGGCACAGCTGCCACACCATTCCATGGTAGTGGAATCGGCCATGCATCGTCTTAAGAGCCAGAAGATGCACTCCTCGGTGCCTCCTGGAAGGGAGGCCCGTAACCTGGATGGCCTTGGCAAGAAGTGCTTCCAGGGCTCTATGCTCGCATGTCGTGTCCAGACTTACCAGCTATACATGGGCATGTATCTCCGGGATCTGGCTAAAGAGCTAGCCGGATTCTCCGCTGGTCTCTCCGAGGAGCCCTTGCGGAGGTTCCTAGCCTTGTCCACGGGCATTCGGGAATGCTCAAAGTTCATGTCCCGAGCAGCCTATGATGGCTTTGAAGCCTCGGCTCGAGTAGCCGCAGCCGGCATCGGTGCCCGCCGACAGGCTTGGCTTCAGTCGTCCGACCTTGAGCCCTGGGTACAGGACAAGTTGGTCGATGTCCCCTGCCGAGGCGAAAACCTCTTTGGCAAGCCCATGGCGGAAAAGGCTGCACAAATTGAGACTGAGACTCTCACCAGGACCAGGCTTTCTAGGAAGACCTCCGCCCCTTCCCAGAAAAAGAAGGGCTCGGGGAAAAAGTCCTTTTACCCGAGGAAGGCGGCTGCCTACAAACAATACCCCCATTATCAGGCCCCTGCAGCTCCCCAACAGGGCCAGCAGGCCAAGGGACGGGGTAACGGGTCCCGTAGGCAGCAAGCCCCCAAGCCTGCACCACCAGCCCCTGCTCAGCAGGGTGGGGGTTTTTGACTCGCTCAGCATAGCCTCTCCCCCCCCCCGCTGGTTCCCCCCAGCACCGGAGGCCGGCTGGTTCACTTCGCCCACAGGTGGTCCAGCATCACCGCAGATGCCTGGGTGCTTCAGGTCGTGCGAGAAGGCTACCTTCTCCACTTCCATCAGGTCCCTCCCTCCTATTTTCCGGGAGAGCCTCCGCGCCCCCTCTGCACAGGGAGTTGCTCCTTCAGGAGTTAGCAGGTCTTCTGCAGGAACAGGCGGTGGAACCGGTGCCACACCACCTGAGAGGTCAAGGCTTCTATTCAAGGTATTTTCTGATACCAAAGAGAACAGGGGGCCTCAGACCCATCCTGGACTTGCGCAACCTCAACAAGTTCCTTGTGCGGGAGAAGTTCAAAATGCTTACCCTTGGAATCCTTCTGCCCTACCTCCAGCAGGGAGATTGGCTATGCTCCTTGGATCTAAAGGATGCCTACACGCACATCCTCATCCATCCAAGCCACCGCCAATACCTAAGGTTTGTGGTGGCAGGAAATCATTACCAGTACAGAGTACTGCCCTTTGGCCTGTCCTCCGCACCGCGTGTCTTCACAAAATGTCTCGCGGTCGTGGCGGCCCATCTCCGGCTTCACGGCCTCTATGTCTTTCCGTACCTCGACGACTGGCTCATCAGAGCAGCGTCCGCTCAGGAGGTCACCAACGCCACGTGCCGCACGGTGACTCTGCTGCAGCACTTGGGCTTTGTCATAAACTTCGCAAAGTCCACTTTGCTCCCCTCACAGGATCTCGAGTTCATCGGCGCAAGGCTGCACACTCCTCAGGCGCGAGCGTACCTACCGCTCGACAGGGCTCAGCGGCTCATGGACCTAGCCGACCGCTTTCGCAGCCAGCCCCTGGTCTCCGCCAGGCGCTTCCTGAGACTGCTCGGCCATATGGCTTCCACCGTCCATGTGACCCCCAATGCCCGCCTGAACATGCGGTCTGCTCAATGGTGTCTCCGCCGGCAGTGGCGACAAGCCACGGGCGGCCTCGCAGACCTAGTGCGCGTTTCCGAGCCGCTGATCTCGTCTCTCCGGTGGTGGCTCCGGCAGCCGAACCTGATATTCGGTATGCCTTTCCAGTCACCTCAGCCGACCCGGGTGCTGACCACCGATGCATCCCTCCTGGGCTGGGGAGCGCATTGCCAAGAGGTGCGTACTCAGGGCCTCTGGACCACGTGGGAGTCTGCTCAGCAGATCAACTTCCTGGAGCTCCGGGCGATCCGCCTGGCTCTCAAGGCCTTCTCCCACCTGACTTCCCAACAGTCCGTCCTTGTCCAGACGGACAATCAAGTTGCCATGTTCTACGTGAACAAACAGGGGGGCACGGGCTCCTTTCTCCTCTGCCGGGAGGCTCAGAAGCTCTGCTCTTGGGCCGTCAGTCACGGCATTCTCCTCAAGGCAGTTTATCTCCCGGGCCAAGACAATTGCCTTGCGGACAAACTCAGCAGGGTCCTCCAGCCGCACGAGTGGCGTCTGGACCCCTTGGTAGTTCAGAAGCTCTTCCTCAAGTGGGGCCTCCCCACGATGGATCTCTTTGCCAGTCCTCACAACCGGCAGCTTCCTCGCTTCTGCTCTCGTCAGCCACACCCCTTCGGGTTGCGGCGGACGCTTTTCTGATCTCATGGTCGGGGAGCCTTCTGTACGCTTTCCCTCCCATCCCGCTGGTCTCTCGGACTCTTTTCAAGGTTCTCCGAGACAAAGCCTTTATGATCCTGGTGGCCCCTCGCTGGCCCAGACAGCCGTGGTTTCCGCTCCTGCTGCAACTGGCGGTGGAGGGTCCGATCCCTCTGGGGGTACAACCGGATCTCCTCACTCAGGATCAGGGGTCCCTACTGCACCCCAACCTCAGGTCTCTCAACCTCATGGCCTGGCTGCTGAGAGGGTAGTCCTCGCTCCCCTTCTCCTGCCGGCGGAGGTGGAGGAGGTCGTCCTGGCTTCGCGACGCCCTTCTACCCGCAAATGCTACGCCCTTAAATGGCGTCGCTTTGCAGTCTGGTGTACCCAACAGTCGCAGGATCCCTTCTCCTGCCCGGTGTCGGTGATCTTGCAGTACTTGCTACACCTCTCTAATCTGGGACTTAAGTCCAACTCCGTCAAAGTTCACCTCAGTGCTCTTTCGGCACATCATGTGCCGGTGGACGGTAGACCTCTCTCCAGCGACCCTCTCGTAGCGAGGTTTCTCCGAGGTCTCCTTCTACTTAAACCACCTCTGCGCCCGCCAGCGCCAGACTGGGACCTGAATGTGGTTTTGCAGCGGATCACCTGTCCGCCTTTTGAACCTATGGCTACATGTTCTCTCCGTTTTCTGTCTTGGAAAACACTGTTCTTGATAGCCCTCACTTCCGCTAGGCGCGTAAGTGAACTGCAGGCCCTCGTGTCTGATCCCCCCTACACTCGGTTCTACAAGAATAGGGTAGTCCTACGGACTCACCCGAAGTTTCTGCCTAAAGTGGTCTCCCCTTTTCACATCAATCAGGAGGTGGTACTTCCAACCTTCTTTCCCAGGCCACACTCCAGCCGAGCTGAGACGGTCCTCCATACCCTGGACTGTAGAAGGGCTTTGAACTTCTACCTTGACCGTACGCGGGAGCACCGTAAAGCTGCTCAGGTTTTGTGTCTTTTGACCCCAATAAATTGGGACTCCCGGTCTCCAAGCGTACTCTGTCCATCTGGGTTGCGGACTGTATCTCTTGGGCTTATGGGGCAGCCGGACTCGCCTTAGGAAGTCGAGTCACGGCTCATTGCGTTCGGGCAAAGGCCACGTCAGTGGCTTACCTCCGCTCTGTTCCGCTGGCAGACATCTGCCGGGCCGCTACTTGGTCTTCGAGCCAGACTTTTGCGGTCCATTACTGTCTCGAGAGGGAGTCCCGTAGGGACAGTGCTTTCGGACAGGCAGTCCTCCGTAATCTCTTTGAGGTCTGAGCAACTCCTACCCTCCATCCCGGATGTGGGCTACCGGTGGGTGATAATTCAGCGAAGATTCTATCCTTCTGTGCTGCTGAGCTAGAGGGAGCTCATTTTTGTGCTTAGGGTCTCCGGTAGCCTTGAGCTTGGGAGTCCCATAAGTGAGGACTGACTTCCTGCTTGGTCCTGGAGAAAGCGTAGTTACTCACCTGTAACAGGTGTTCTCCAGGAGCAGCAGGAATCAGTCCTCACTACCCTCCCTCCTCCCCTTGGAGTTGCAATCGTCTGCTTATGTTCTTTTTGCAAATTTTTATGCTGTCTTTTTGGCTATGTCATCTGACTGGCTAAGATGGCACCTTCGGGCGGGAAGACGACCGCGCATGCGCGCTGCAATTCCCAAAGGCTTTCTTTGAAAGCTGGGGAAAATTGCTCCGCGAGGGCTCCGTCGGCGCCGACGTCACCCATAAGTGAGGACTGATTCCTGCTGCTCCTGGAGAACACCTGTTACAGGTGAGTAACTACGCTTTTTCAGCACACCAAAATACATGGAAATTAGATGAAAATAATCAAACAGCTTTTTAGTCGCAGACCTGTGTAATTCTACTCTATAACAAATTAAACAATAAAACCCAGCACAGTATTGTGTTTCAATAAGAAATAAGCTTTCACTTATCTGCATCAGGGGAGTGTGCCAAACAAACTAATGGGATAGCTGGAAAATCCCGTAGAGTGTCCTTGCTGCTCTGGAGTTTGGTAAGAAGTGGAGGAACTGTGTTCTAGATTTTTCCCCATAAATGAATCCCAGTATTTATCCATTCCAGACAACTCATAATTTTATAGATCTCTATGATATGTCCTCTCAGCTGTCTCTTCTACAAGCTGAAAAGCCCAAACAAGTTTAGCTTTTCTTCATAGGGAAGATATTCCATCCCTCTTATCACTTGATACCCTTCTCTAAACCATTTCTATTTCCATTATATCCTTTTTGAAATGAGGCTACCAGAACTGCACATAATACTCAAGGTGGAGTCGCACCATGGATCAATACAGAGCGCATTATGATATTTTGTTTTATTTTTCCTTTCATTATTGCCACCACCTAGCATTTTATTTATTTATTTATTTATTTTATTACATGCACTTATATACCGCGCTATTTTCCATCAGTGCGGTTTACATTGAACCAGTTAAATACACATCTCAAAACTTTCGATTTGTGTTTACAATTAACAGGCAACAGAACTTGGATAGATAACAAGGGGGTAACTATTTACAACTGTACAGAAAGAGCGGGTTGAACGTCTGTTTGAAGTGGTTAGTTTACTGATGAGGCATTTGAGGTGCTGTCATCCGGGTAATGCTCGAGGAAAAGGTGGTATTTCAGAGCTTTCCTAAACTGCGTTAAATTAGTGATTGCCATTATACTAGGAGGGAGGCTGTTCCAGCATTTTGGTGCCGAGAATTTGAAAGCCCTGTTTGCTTGCTTTTGGAGCACTACAGCACACTGAGCCAAAGATTTCAAAGTACTGTCACACAGTGAAGCCAAGATCGTTTTCCTGTGTGGTGATGTCTAATACAGAACCAAGCATAGACTATTCCTAGCGTTATGTGATTAATTTTTCACTTGTCCATATTAAAATTTAAATTTGCCATTTAAACACCCAATCCCCCAGTCTTGTAAGGTCCTCCTGAAAATTTTCAGAGACCTAACAATTTTAAATTGTTGTGTCATCTGTGAATTTGATCATCTCACTGATAATATTCTTTGCTCTTCATTTATAAATATATTAAGCAGCATGAACCACAATACAGATCCCTGGGGAATTCTAAATTTTGCCTTCCCCCATTGAGAAAACTGACCATTTGTTCCCACCGTTTTCTGTCTTTTAACCAGTTTCTAAACCACAAGACAACACTGCCTCCTATTCCATGACTTTTTAATTTTTTCAAAAGTCCCTCATGAAGGACTTGACCAAAAAACTTCTGAAAAACCAGATATACAAGGTCAACCAACCCACCTTTATCCAAGTGTCTATTAACTCTCTCAAAATAAATCTAACAGATTGGGAAGGAAGTACTTCCATTTGTTAGTCATGTTGGTTTTGTCCCATTACAACATTTCTATACTCGGGCTCATCGTCATTTACTTCGGTTCTTTGGAATCATCACCGATGTTTTTGTGTGATTTCCACCTCCAGTGTGGCAGCCTCTGTATGGCCTTGGAGGAGGAAGGTCACTCATAAAAAGTGTGATCCACATGTGGCAGGGAATAATCTTGTAGCTAGAATTTGTCTTCCGCACGGAGGATGTGACTCCAGGGACATGTTCCCAGGAGAAAAGAGTTAACATAGTAACATGGTATATGATGGAAGATAAAGACCAGTATGGGTTCATCTAGTCTGCCCAGCAAAGCAGCAAGAGTAGGTGCACTTGCTGCTCTGTGCAGGTTGCCCCTCCCCATGCCTTTATTTAGGGGTGTACCCCACCGCTCCATGTAGGTCACCCCTATTTGTTCAGTTATAAGAGAGTTCAATTTATTTTGATTTTATCCTGTTGCTATAAATGGATCCACTGTGTCTTTCCCATGCCATTTTGAATTCTGTCACTGTATTTGCCCCCACCACTTCCATTGGGAGGGCATTCCATGCATCCAGCGTTGTAGTTTGTAGTTTGGTCATTAAGAGTGTAAACAGGTGGTTGGTGGATATGAGGATGGCTTGACAACTTACCCACCTGGGGCAAAGGTGACAGACCTCATGCATCACCTAGATAAGATTTTGGCTATCGCTAAGAAGGATTTGGCTATCTTGGTATATATAGGTGCAAGAGGGGAGTTCTGGAGTCAGATGTAGTATTTTAGGTAGAAAGCTGACATCCAGAACCTCCAGGATTGCATTCTCAGAAATGTTCCCATTCTTTATGTAGGACCCCAGAAGCAGGCAGGGCTCCAGTGTCACAAAGTACGGATGATATGGTACAGAGAAGAGGACTTCAGATTTATTAGGAACAAAGCAATATTCTGGGGAAGGGGGGAGACTGTTCAAAAAGGATGAGCTCCATCTAAACTAGGGTTGAACCATGCTGTTGAAACTAACCTTTAAAAAGGAAATAAGAGAAGTTTTTAAACTAGATCATGGCAGAAAACAGTCAATCACTCAGGAGTGCATGGTTCAGAGTAAGACACTTTCAAAAGATCCTGGCAAAATGCCAAAGTTTGAATATCCCAACACTGAAAATGGGAGGAAAGCTGAAATTGACTAGATGCATCTAAATAAAGGACAGATAAATGGCTCCAAATTGTCCCCATCAACTGCAACACATGCTGGGAACACAGACATACTCTATATTGTCTGTATACCAATGCCAGAAGTCTAAAAAAAATAGGAAAGTTAGACATGTAAGGCAGCTCAGAAACCTATTGAAAGGAGGACAGCCAATATGAGATGACGTTGGGTGATGGGAAGAAGAATCACACAGATAAAAGGGATCTGCCACAGGAGCAGAGTTGTCAAGGAGGGGGGTGGGGCATGATAAGAAGAAAGGTGACAAGGAGCCATAGAATGAATGCACTTGTTGATCAGAGGAAGAAGTTTGAACAGGATGCAGGAATGGATAGGGAACCAATGAAGTGACTTTCGAAGAGGGGTTAAGTGAGCATAGCGACACTGGCAGAAGATAAATCATGCTTCCGAGATTTGAACAGATTAAAGGTGAAGATGATTCAAAGGCAGCCCAGCGAAGAGCAGGTTGCAATAGTCTAGACATGAGGTAACTAGAGAGTGGATAAGAGTCTTAGTAGTGTGTTCAGAAAGGAAGGAACAAATTTTGTTGTTGATATAGAGAAAGAAGTGACAGGTTTTAGCTATCTGTTGGATATGTGCAGAGAAAGAGAGAGTAGCGTCAAAGATTACCCTAAGGCTGCAAGCCTAGGAAACAGGGAGTTTAGTATTATCCACTATACTCCCGGTTTCCAATGGAAGGAAGGGGAAAGTGGGTTTAAAGGGAAAGATAAGGAGATTAGTTTTGGCTATGTTCAATTTCAGATGGTGAGACATCCACGCAGCAGTGTCAGCTAAGCAGACAGAGTTCCGGACCTGGATTCCTGGAGAGATCTGAGAGTCATCAGTGTAAAGGTGGTACTGAAAACCATGGGAGGAGATAAGTACACCGAGGGATTGAGAGTAGAGAGAGAAAAGGAGAGGCCCCAAGACGAAGTCCTGAGGTGTACACCAACTGAAAGCGGGATGGCAGTAGAGGATTATGTATCTGTCTCTTGCAGAGTTTATATGTCCAAAGACACTTAGGGTGATTATGTGTCTCAGCTGAAGTATTTCAGGAACAGCAGTGTCTTTAACTTCCAGCAGAAGTCTCCAATGTCAGAGAGGGAGCGGAGATTGGGGGGAAGTGCGTTCCAGGTGATTGGTGTGTAATAGCAGAAAGCTCTGTTGAATGCAGAGGCACTGCAAGGAGTGTGTTAGTGCTTAAGTGAGTTCTCTGGCATTGGGGGTTTGTCAAGCATTGACTGAAGGTTATGGGATGATATTTGTAGTATTACCTTGAAAGTTGTTAGTGCCACTTTATATTTCACTCTGCTGTGGATTGGAAGCCATTGTAGCTGCTTCAAATGGGTGTTATGTGGTTGTGTCAAGAGGTACCCTTGATGAGTCTGGCTGCTACATTCTGTGCCAGCTGCAATGGCTGTAACAAGGATTTTGTGAGGCCTTGATAGATAAGAATTAAATACAAGGTCTCACTAACTATATTTAAGACCATTCACCATCTCTCAGCGAACATTCTTTACCCTCTCCTGCAACAACCTCTCAACAAGAGAATATTACGATCAACCAATCACAACCTCATTACTTCCAAGTGCATTCATCTGCATCAATGCTACCACGACCAGCAGAGCCACCTTCTATGCACCTACCATCTGGAATTCCCTCTCTCCGAAATTACGCTCCCTCACTAACCTATCTGAATTCCGTTGTAAGCTTAAAACCTTCCTCTTCCTAGAGCACTTTGGATCAGATCCTTAACTGTCCACCCATCAAAACAAGACTTTGACGTTCAACCCCACTCAGTGCTATGTAAATAGTTATCTACCTTGTTAAGTTCTATATCTCCAGGAACAAGCAGGAATGTAGTCTTCACATATGGGTATCGTCGACACTGACAGAGCCTGCGTGGGAACGCTCCCCAGCGTCCAATAGGAACACTTTTGGGAGCATCCCTCAGCACATGCCTGCTGCCTTCCCACCTTTTCAACTGTCCCTCTTTAGTTCTTCAATTCTTTGTTTTCCGCGGAGCTGACAGGACACATACCCTGTCACCGCAGAAAATTTCTTCTTTAAACTTGCTTTCTTGTGGTCGCGTCTGCCTCCGCACTACACCTACCGGTACCACCGGTTCTTTTTTCTTTTCTAAAAAAAAAAATTATATAATTGTCATGTGGTAGATCAGAGTATACCTATGGAAATAGGAAACACAGAGCAGAGCAGGTCTAATAGTGACAGCTCAGAGCACATGGATCACGGTTGCTATGAGCAACCATCACAAACAAAAGCACCAGGTGTAGGAGCACGCCCTAGTAGGAGATTACCTCATAGCCTATTAGGTAATGAGGGACAGCTGAGGGCAGGACAGGCTCACTGGAACACTAAGAGTGACGCAGTTAAAAATCACTCAGCCTTGGTCAGAAGCAGAGCTAACCAGGAAGCTAACAGGAGAGCTAACCAGGAGTCTAAGGGAGCTAACCAGAGAGCTAACCAGAAAGCTAACAGAAACAGCAGAGCTGACCAGGAAGCTAAGAGAAACAGCAGAGCTAACAGCAGAGCTGTTTGGGAAATTAACCGGAGAACTTCACACGGAGATTCAAACAGTATTCCACAGGAAATAGCCAAGGAAAGAATACCAGAGTCTGGTTACAGGGAGCTGAGCAGCACTGAACAAGAGCCAGGTGGTTGGAGCCACGGAGGTATTCAAGCAGGCAGACGGAAGGAATCTGAGAGAAAATCTCCCTGAGAACAGGTACCGGGAGGGCAATAGCTGTTATCAGAGGGATACTTGCATGCCCAAAGAGAAGCGTCCAGTAAAAGGGAGTGAAAGGCTTTCGTGGGAGAAAAGCTACGTTAAGTTTCCTAGCTCAAAAAGCTCCGGGGGAACCGAGCCAGAAGATAGGCTGATTCCTTATAATAAAAGGGACCTTGAAAAGCAGAGTTTCACATACACTCACCCAGGAGTGTATGGCCCTCTGGAGGGAAACTCTAAGCTATACGGTAACCTCCCAATTCACCCTGATAGAGAGGAGGAGAGGAGCCTTTGTAACATAGAAGAGGGTTTATTCAGAAATGGTATGAGTTACAATCCTATCGAAGATAACTACGGGGAAAGGTATGAGGACATGGAATGTGACTTCTGTGTTGAAAGTCCTGATGATTCCCAGATGGATTGTACTTTAGTATTCTCAGATAACATTTCTTCATCGTGCTGAACTGTTTAAAGACAGAAATCGGTTTAGAGAAACAGATTTGAACAAGCCTGCTTGTGTAAAGTACAAGGACTGTTTTTCACCTTTTTGTTTGTTTGGCTGAAGATAAGCATCCATTTATGTTAATAGTAGTTCACCTTCATTTATGCCAGAAAGTATGGTTTAATTCCTTTTGATTCCTATGTGCTGAAATTCACCCGGAAGGGAAAATAAAATACCTCTTTTTAAAAGCCTGGCTACTCGTCTACAACTACCTTTTTGATTAGCTGGTGGGACTATAAATCCCAGGGGGCATTGCAACGTCCCAGCTATATTGAGAAGAGGCCCCACTGAAGCTCCCCAGGCTTCTGCCTATAGGAGTACGTAGGTGGGTGACTATATATATATATATATATATATATATATATATATACACATACACACACACACTTTCTGAACTGTTTCTCTTCAGAAACTTTCTTTTTGGTGCTAGGCGCCATTTTTCCTAGAATATGGAAAAAACAGCTAGTGGTTTAAAAAAATATACTAAGTGTGGCGGTACCATTTCCGTCACCGACACCCATGACTGGTGTCTCAAATGTTTAGGCACTGACCATTCTCCATCTGAGTGTCTCTCTTGTATGGGGATGACTAAAAGGGGAAGACAGAATCGGGCTGCAAAGCTGGGTACCCTCTTTTCTTCGGATGCCAGGTCCATTGCATCGACGTCTTCAAGAGCCTCGTCTTCCTCCCATGGATCTCAGGTAACTAAACATAAGAGCCGGTCCTCAAAGGGTAGCTCTCCTTCAAAGCATCGAGAGGCCATTGGCATTGCCCTTGAGGAAACTACACTAGCAAAACAGCCCCGGTGGGAGGCTTCTGCCTCCAAAGCATCAACGGGGTTCCAGGATGTTCTCGAGGCCTCGACCTCTGCAGAACTACTGGTGCCATGCTCAGGGGTTCCGACCGCTTTTCCCGGTACTGATACCCAGGCATCGGCAGCGTCGATAGACCAGAGATTCCTCGCTATCGAACGCAGTCTTGCAGCTCTCCTTACTGCTGCGGTACCATTGACACCGGGGTTTCAACAGGCACCGGTGCCGGTACCAGCACCGGTGGGAATTCTTCCCATGCCGACTTTTTCTGGCATCGACAGATCGGTACCTGACCAACTCAGTACCGACTTCGATAGATACCGAGACTGTGCTTTGCATGAACATCGGGATCAGAGATACTTCGAATCCTCCGATTCTGATGACTCTGATAATTCTTCCGGTACCAGAGTGTTTCTCCCAGAAGACTCCTCTTCTCCCCAACGCAGAATGTCTCTTCCGGAAGACATGTCTTTTCAGGATTTTATTTGTGATGTTTCCCAAGGCCTTTCAATCACGGTAGCTCCTGAAAAAGAACCTAGAGCAAAGGAATTGGAAATTCTCCAATACCCTAAGGCTCCCAAGGAGGCAGCCACTCTGCCCATTCATGAAATTCTTCATGATTTGATGCTCAGAATGTGGGAGACACCTTTGACCACATCTCCTCATTCTAGGAGACTCGATACCATGTATCACGTTCCACCATGTCCTGGTTTTCAAAAGACTCAGCTGCTACACCATTCAATGGTAGTGGAGTCAGCCATGTTTAGGATGAAAAGTGTAAAGAGACATGCATCCAATCCTCCAGGTCGTGAATGCAGGACTCTTGACGCTTTTGGACGTCAAATCTTTCAGGCTTCCATGCTTTCAGCTAGGATCAGCTCATATATTTTATATATGGGAATGTTCCTCAAAGAGGTCACAGGAGATTTGGAGCTTATGAGCCCCCTTCTCCCTGAGTACAAATGACAGGACTTTCTTACTCTTGTCAAGCATGCTCAAGACGTCTCCAAGTTTGTAAATCGTGCAGCCTTTGACTGCTTTGAATGCATCAGCAGAACCTCTGCTATTTCCATTGGTGCACGTCGGATTGCCTGGCTTCAGGCATCAGACTTGGAGATTTGGGTACAGGATAAATTAGGAAACATCCCTTGCACAGGACAAAATCTCTTTGGCAAGACTTGGCAGGAAAAGGCTAATGAGCTAGATGCTGACAAAATCACTTTAGATAGATTGTCAAAATCTACAGCCACTCCAGCCAAAAAGAAACCCTATAAAAATCCCTTTTTCAGCAAAAAGAGGAAGTTTTATCCGTCCTATACCCAGCAAGGGCAAGTTCTGGGTCAAGTTGCCCATTAAGGTCAACAACAACAATCCGGACAACAAAAGAAGCCAAAAGTCCTTAGAGCTCAACCAGCTCCACAGGCCCAGCCCCCTCAAGGGCTTTGACTCCTTCATAGAGAACTTAGCCTTCCTGCCTCTGAAAGGTCCAGAACCCCTAAACATTCCAGGCAGGTTGTGTCATTTTGCCAACAGATGGCACCAAATAACAGCAGAAAATTGGACTCTGTCCATCGTGGGAGAGGGGCACACGCTTCCTTTTCACAGTATACCCCCTCCTACAATTGTAAGACAGTTCAATTCCCAAACCTCTATAGACAATCTAGTGTATTGAGAGGTCTCAACACTCCTTGCTCAAGGAGTGCCCATTCTTCAACAGGGTACAGGGCTCTACTCCCCCTATTTTCTCATTTCAAAGAAAACAGGAGGACACAGACCCATTCTAGACCTCAGAGAATTGAACAAATCTGTTCTGAGAAAAATTCAAAATGATTTCTATGGGAACTCTTCTGCCATACCTTCAAAGTCAGGATTGGCTTTGTTCTCTAGATCTAAAGGATGCATATACTCACATTCTGATCCATCCAGATCACAGGAAATTCTTAAGATGCCTTTTCAGGGGAAAACATTTCCAATACAGGGTTCTTCCCTTTTGGTCTGGCTTTGGCACCAAGAGTATTCACGAAATGCATGGCTGTAGTAGCTGCATTTCTGAGAACCCTAGGGATATTCGTCTTCCCTTACTTAGACGACTGGCTCATTCGAGCCCCCACGGTTCCAGAGGCCAGTTCTGCACTGTCTCGCACAATGCGAATCCTTCAATACTTGGGATTGGTCATAAACCTCCCAAAATCCCAACTTGCTCCGTCTCAGTCTCTGGAGTTCATAGGAGCTCGTTTAGATACCAGACAGTCAAGGGCTTTTCTCCCACAACCCCGCTGTCTTTGCATAGTGCATGCAACTAGCTTCTCAAGCAGTGGTGAAGTCCTCCCTAACTGCTCGAGAACTACTACAACTATTGGGACATATGGCATCCATGGTTCATGTGGTTCCCTTTGCTTGCCTTCATATGCGAGCAGCTCAGTGGACCCTATCCACAAAGTGGACACAGGCCACAGGACATCTGTCGTACAAGATATCAAACTCACGACTGATTTTGTCCCTCAAATGGTGGCAATCACTGGAAAATCTTCTAGTGGGGTCTCCTTTCCAGCAACCCCTATTCCAGGCCACCCTAACAGATAGGTGGGATGGGGAGCACACCTGCATCATTTCTCTACCCAGAGTACCTGGACTCCACAGGAGGCTTGTCTTCACATAAACCTCCTGGAACTCAGAGCAATCTATCTAGCTCTTCGAGTATTCCATGCCCAGCTCAGCTACAAGACAGTCCTAGTCCACATGGACAATCAAGTAGCCATGTTCTACGTGAACAAGCAGGGCTGAACAGGCTCTCTGTTGTTACGCAACGAAACTTTACGACTATGGCCCTTGCCAGAGAGCATCAAATTCACCTTCTCGTGGTTTATCTTCCAGGCATTCAAAACCTTTGGGCAGACAAACTCAGCCGAGCACTGCTGCCTCACGAATGGTCTTTCCACCTAGACCAGGTGGCCAAGATATTTTAGATCTGGGGAACCCCAGACATAGACCTATTTGCAAGTCCACTGAATGCCATACTTCCCCGGTTCTGTTTCAGAATTCAGGCTGAAAATTGCCAGGCAAGGGACGCCTTCTTTCTTCACTGGGGTCACGACTTCCTCTGTCTTCCCACCCGTTCCCCTCATCCCCAAAACACTCTTCAAGCTTCAGAGAGACAGGGGTTGTATGATCCTTATAGCGCCATGGTGGCCACGCCAAATGTGGTATCCCCTGCTTCTACATCTCGCTCAAGCTGCACCTCTGGAGTTAGGGTGTGCTCCAGATCTTCTCTCCCAAAAGAATGGGATGCTATGGCACCCGAATCCCCAGTCCCTGCATCTCAGGCCCTGGTTGCTGAAAGCTTAGACCTTCAGGATCTCAACCTTTCCCAACAGTTAAAAGATATCCTTCAGGCTTCTAGAAAACCTTCCACAAGATGCTCTTATGCCTTCAAGTGGAAACGTTTTACTATATAGAAACATAGAAAACATAGAAACATGATGACAGAAAAAGACCACATGGCCTATCTAGTCTGTCCTTCCATATCAACAACTACAACAGTCCACTTTTTACCTTTAGAGATCCTCTGTGTTGGTCCCATGCTTTTTTTGAATTCAGTTACTGTCCTCATCTCTACCACCTCCACTGGGAGACTATTCCATGGATCCACTACTCTTTCCGTAAAGAAATATTTCCGCAAATCACTCCTGAATCTATCTCCCTTCACCCTCATCCCATGTTCCCTCGTAGCAGAACTTGCTTTCAATTGAAAGAGGCGCTCTCCCTGAACATTTATGCCACGGAGGTATTTAAACATCTCAATCATATCACCTCTATCCCGCCTTTCCTCTAAGGTGTACATATTAAGATCCTTAAGTCTGTCCTCATATGCTTTATAATGAAGCCCACTAATCATTTTAGTAGCCACCCTCTGCACCGACTCCATCCTGTTCACATCCTTTTGAAGGTGCGGTCTCCAGAATTGCACACTATACTCCAAATGAGGTCGCACCAAAGACTTATACAGAGGCTTTATCACCACCTCTTTTCTGCTAGCCATTCCTCTCCGTATGCATCCAAGCATCCTTCTAGCTTTTGCCGTCACCTTTTCTACCTGTTTATCTACTTTAAGATCATCAGACACAATCACGCCTAGGTCCATAGAAACATAGAAACCACTTTGGAAGATGCGGTATATAAATGTGAATTAAATAAAAATAAATAAATATGGTGTTCACAGAAGGGGTTAAACCCCCTTATGATACCTTTGGAATCAATACTAGAGTATCTACTTAATTTATCAAATTCTGGTCTAAAGACAAATTCAATAAGAGAGTCCATCTTAGTGCAATTGCAGCTTCCTATAAACCTCTAAATGGACAACCAATTTCCTTTCATCCACTCATATTAAGATTTATGAGAGGTCTTCTATTAACAAAGCCTCCCATCAGGCCACCACCGGTGGCATGGGATTTAAACTTAGATCTCGGGCAGCACATGAAACCGCCCTTTGAACCTATAGCCACTACAACCCTAAAGCTGTTGTCCTGGAAGGTCATTTTCCTAATTGCAATCACCTCTGCATGTTGCATTAGTGAATTGCAAGCTTTAGTGGCTGATCCTCCTTATGCTAGATTTCACCATGATAAGGTTGTTCTCAGAACTCATCCACACTTTATGCCAAAGGTGGTTTCGCCTTTTCATTTAAATCAATCAATTTATCTTCCTATATTCTTTGAGGCCTCATGCCTCTAATGCAGAAAGGAACCTTCATTCTTTGGATTGTAAAAGAGCCTTGGCTTTTTACCTACAAAGAACTCAGCAACATAGGTCTTTTCAACTTTTTATTGCATTTGATTCTAGTCATTTGGGACTTCTCGTCTCCAAAAGAACTCTATCCAAATGGATTGCACAATGCATATCCTTTGCTTATGTGAGTAAGAGTCTTCCTCTTCAAGGCCATGTTAAAACTCATAATGTGAGAGCCATGGCAGCCTCTAGGGCTAACCTTCACTCTGTCAATTGATGACATTTGTCGAGCAGCCACCTGGGCTTCGGTACACACCATTACAGCCCACTACTGCCTAGATAAAGCCTCCCGTCTGGATGCCTTTTTTGGCCAAGCTGTTCTTCAAAATCTCTTTCAGACCTAATTCAACTACCCATTAACCCTGGTGGGATGCCAGAGATCCATGGGAGGAAGCATGGCCCACCTTACTGTAGGTGGCAGCTTCCTGGGGTTATCTCCCTGGCATCTTCAGCTAGGGAGTCTCCATATGTGAAGACTACATTCCTGCTTGTTCCTGGAGATAGAGTAGTTACTCACCTGTAACAGGTGATCTCTGGGAACAGCAGGAATTTAGTCTTCACAACACACCCACCTCCCCTAGGAGTTGTCTCTGTCTCTCTGTCTCTTTCCTCTATCCCTCCATCCTTTCACTCAGCTACAAACTTAACTGAAGAGGGACAGTTGGAAAGGTGGGAAGGCAGCGTGCATGTGCTGAGGGATGCTCCCAAAAGCGTTCCTATTGGACACTGGGGAGCGTTCCCGCGCAGGCTCCGTCGGTGCTGATGATACCCATATGTGAAGACTAAATTCCTGCTGTTCCCGGAGATCACCTGTTACAGGTGAGTAACTACGCTGTATTGTTACCTGAGTTGTGTAACGTTCATTATTTTATCTGTTCCATGTATACTACTGTGACTGGTAGATACAGTGGTATAGAAAAGTTGCTAAATAAATAAAATAAAATGTCGGAATAGTCGAAGATAGGCGTGATAAGTGCTTGGTAGAC
This sequence comes from Ichthyophis bannanicus, assembly GCA_033557465.1. Classification (NCBI taxonomy): domain Eukaryota; kingdom Metazoa; phylum Chordata; class Amphibia; order Gymnophiona; family Ichthyophiidae; genus Ichthyophis; species Ichthyophis bannanicus. The sequence goes on from CM066033.1 coordinate 1,006,937,838, forward strand.
ATTTTTGAAATACTTGTGATCCAGCAGTGGATTGAGGTTCCTCTGGATGATCCACCAGAATGTACACTAAAAGTGCGGTGGGGGAGAGAAGATGAAAACCAGGACAGAACAGAGCCCCTAAATCCAAGCGAAGACAGGGTATCCAGGTAAGGTGGTGATCAACAAGTGTAAAAAGCAGCAGATAGGTCAAGAAGGATGAGGATTGAGTAAAAACCCTTGGATTTGGCAAGGAATAAGTCACTGGAAACTTTGGCAGGAGCTGTTTCTGTAGAGGGCGAAAGTCAAATTGTAGTGGATCCAGGCGGCTTGAGAGGAAAACTTGGTTTTTGTTTTGACAAAAGGATCATAAAATGTTTGTAAACTGTACACTTTTGGCATCCTTTTTTTTAAACTCAGCAGGAGACTTGAATTTGCAAGTTTTAGTCTTTATCTGGTGTTTTCTTCTATATGCTGTACATGTGGCTGCTGCCAAATATTCAATTGGGTCTATCAGAAAGCTACAGAGGAAACAAATTGCTCCTTCATAGGCTTCACAAGGCAGGTTGAGTTCCACTGAGGAAAGAACAGCTGTTTTCTTGGCACATGCTAAGACCCCTGTTTCAAACAAAATTGTTTGTAGTGTACAGCTAATTTTTCCTTCTGATGATGCATGTGTCTTGCATTTAAGGTGCAGTTAATAAATCCTTTGTTGACTTCTCAGGCTAGTAGATAGAATTGCTGCTTGAAGATTTTGACCAGCCTCTTCCTCCTGCTGGGACTTTGATTAGAAGCTTACCTCTCTGAGCACATGAGCTCCTTATCCTCCATTTGGAGGTTCCTGCTTGATGAGAGCATCCTTATTGCAAGCCTCTGCTAACTTGTTATGCTCTTTTCAGGCATCTTCCTGTGCCTATAAGAATTTAGCTTGTTTATTGTTCATTCTTTCTATATTTCAGTATTGTCAGTGTGTTCTATCTCCTGCAATGCTGTGTCTCCCTTCCTAACACTTAACTTTATTGCCCCCACACCACTGGCTTAACATTCTTTCATAGCCTTCCTCTGCTCATCGATGCAATTATTCAGATATACCTTAACCGATTGGGACTTATCTCCTCCCGCTTCACCTCTATCTCCTCTAATTTGCATTCTCTCCTATAACACCACATCACTTTGTGTTCTTGATGTTAACTCTCTCTTATCGTTTCCCTTCATTCCGACAATTCCATGATCCTACTTCTCATGACCTATTCCTTACAGTCCCCACCTCCCCTACCATTTTGTCTTCTACCATATCTGCCCTAGAACTTCAGCATTTTCTTCCTCTCATTCAGCCATCTCCACAGTCACTGAGGGAATCTTACCTCGCTTCTGTCTTGCGCCTCCTTTTCCCCCTGTTCTCTTCTGCTCCTTCTCTCATCTGGCACCTGTAGACATTTTCCCCCTACCAAGGAAGACCAATGTGTAACCTCTTTACTCGTGTTCATATCCCTCTCCTTTCTCCCTCTTCTCTCCTTTTTCATGCGCCTTATGGAATGCACATTCTGTCTCCAATAAACTTGCCTTCATTCATGACTTCATCTCTATTACTCTGCATCTCCTGACTCTTACTAAATCTTGGCTTCTCCCTGAAGATTCTACTTCAGTTGCTGCCCTCTGTCACGGAGGCTACTTATTTTCCTATACACCTCGGTCCATTGGCTGTGGTGGTGTTGGGTTTCTGCTCTCCTTACTGCCAATTTCAGTCTCCTCTTCTGCCTCCATCTAATCCTTTGCTTTCTTTGAAGTCCACTCCATCCGCCTATTTACTCCACTACCTTTCTGGGTAACTGTTTATCGACACCTCCCCCACCCCCAGATAAGTGGAGTGGAGGAGTGGCCTAGTGGTTGGGGCAAGATACTTCAGGCCGGAAGGTCGGGGGTTCAAATCCCACTAGAGAACAGCAACCTTGGGCCAGAAGGACTGGGGTTTCTAGTCCCACGGGTGCTTTAACCCTCCATAGCCCATGTTCCCTGTAAAATAGTTATCTCCAAGTTATAATGCCCTGTTCAATGTAATTTCAGTTTGTTCAATGTAAACCGCACTGATGCAGAATAGCGCGGTATATAAGAGAATGTAAATAAATAAATAAGTCCACCTCTATCTTTCTCACTGACTTTGATGCCTGGCTGTCCTCCTTTTTGGATGCATCTTCCCTTATTCTTAGGGATTTTAATATTCACATTGATGGCCCTTATGACCCTTATGCCCTAAAGCTCCTTTCTCTAACCTCATTCAACCTCCATCCGTGCTCAACCACTTCTACTCACAAGCATGGCCACTGCCTTGACCTCGTCCTCTCCTCCAACTGCTCACCCTCCAACTTCTCCACCTCAGTTCTTCCTTTATCCGACAATTACCTGATAACCTTCACCCTTAACCACCCCCCATATTTGTCTCATCCGATCTCCAACATATTCAGGAATCTTTCCAGCTCTCTCCACTGCTGTCTTATCCCCTCTTTCCTTTACTATGTCATCTCAGTTCATTGATGAGGCAGTATCTTCCTATAACACTAGACTCTCCTTTGCTCAGGCTGTCCTCAACAACCCACTACCTCATTCCTGTGCCTGCTCAGTTGAGTGCCTGTGGCTTTAATCATGTACCATTGCTGACTACCTACATTTCAAATTCATGCTAACCTCTATCCGGTCAGCCATAGCACTCGCCAAGCCAAGAGTACTATGTCCATCTGACTAACTTTCTTGCCTCTGACCTTCACTGTCTCTTTTCTATGCTCAACTAACTCCTCAAGGTCCCTCCTCCCTCCTTCACTTTCTGCCCAGACCTTGCCTGACTGTTTGCATGCCAAAGTCCAGAAGATTAGCCTTGAATTCTCCACAGGCTGACCTCCACCTCACCTTCCCCCTCTTCAATCCTGCATCCTTCCTTCAACTTCTGTCACCCTTTTTTCCTTTTCTAGAATCACTGATGAAGAAACTGGAAATCTTCTGCTTCTCAACTGACTACTTGCTTCTCTGATCCCATTCCCACCAATCTACTAAGCTCTATCTCTTAAGCTGTCATCCCTTCCATCTGTCATTATCTTAACCTATCACTTTCCACTGCAACTGTTCCTGTGGCCTTCTAACATGCTTTGGTTATGCCTCCCCTTAAAAAGCCTTCACGTGACCCTACTTGTCTTAACAGTTATCATCCTCTCCCATTTGCTTCAAAACTATTTGAATGAGCAGTTCACGGCCACTGACTTGATTTTCTTTCCTCACAAGCCCTTCTGGATCCACTGCAATCTGGCTTTCATCCTCTACATTCCACAGAAATGGCAAAGTCTCCAGCGACTTGTTCCTCTCCAGATCCAAGGGCCTTTACTCGATCCTCATCCTTCTTAGAGTTCACACATTTTTGTTATCATAATGTACAAAACAAACGAAAAAATGACAACAGAGAAATGCAACCCCCCCAATACAGCAACATAGGGAGCTTCATATAGGTACAACAAAGATTAATGAGGATTAACTACAGTTAAGTGGACTTCTGAAGATGAGGAGATAATGTACTGCTGCTTTTTTGCTACAACCCTATATTTAAATCTAGAGGGGTATACAAAGAGAATCCGCTAAAACCTGGAAGAGAGGAAAATTGCCACAAGAAAAACCACAAAAAGCAACAGATGCAAATTTAAGATCTTTAATTTCGCAGATCAAAGTATAGTATGTGAATGATAGCATCTTGAAGCAGCTAAGGGCTTCCATGGAAAAAGAAATACAGGGAGGAGGAGGAGACCTGGTTGAGAGTACCAGAAAAAAGGAATACACAGAAACAGAAAGAGCAGTTGAGGGGGAGATGGAGCTTGGAGATCTGGAACTGCAGGAGAGTGAGGTAACTACAGGACAGGTTAACCAATCAACTGAAGAGGAGGAAGAAAGGGAGGAGAAAGACCCAGAGGTGGAGGAATTCAAGGTCACGCTCCTAGTCCACATCGAAAAAAGATGAATATGTTGGGTTTCAGGCAGGGAAAAGATTACCCAAGTTAAATTCAACACCTAAGTTTAAAAGTATGATTATAAAGATGAACAAAGCCATATCCAGTATATAGGGACCATTTATTGACATCACTAAAATAAATTGAAAACAGTATTGTGCTGCTAAAAGTTTTACTGCTAGAATAATACCAGCTAAAGTGCAGGGCCAGAAGAAAACGATAACCGTTCTTCCTTGGAAAAAGTGCTTTGAGTGAAAAATAGTCATTGCGTGCGGAGATCTCCCTGATAGATGGATATCTGAAAGGATTAAGATCATCAAAGATATTAAGGAAGATCCAAGACATCAAGCTGAAAGCATGTCTCATTAACAGAAGATGATCTGAAATTTATATATTTGAACAATAAATTGAAAGTATCAGCAGAAGTGCAAAACTTGCAAAGATATAAAGCAAACTTGAGAGAGATATCAGAGTAAGCTATTTAGAGAGAACCCAAAACAGTTTTAAAGGGAATTGGGGAAGAGCATTAAGATAATAAAAGCATCACCAAACAAAGCCGAAACAGAGAGCTTCTGGTGGAAACTGTACGAGGACCCTATAAAGCTCAATCAAGAAGCAGAATGGTTACCCTGCATACAGGAGCATTTAGAAAAAGCAAACATCACACCTATGGAATGGCCTACATTAACAGCAAATGAGCTGGTGAGCAGGTTAAAGCGACCCCAAACTGGAAGAGCCCTGGACCTGATGGAGTAATCAACTTTTGGTTCAAACAGTTAACATCACTTCACCCAGACCTGGTGAATTGCAAAAATCAATTGTTTACGCAGCCAGACTTAACACCACCATGGCTTACTACAGAAAGGATGTTTCTCCTTCCAAAAAGAGACCCTAGTAACACTCCCAACAATTATAGACAATAACTTGTCTACCTACAGTCTATAAGCTGTTCACTGCAATAGATGCAGACAGAATATGTGATCATATCGAGTCCAGTAACAACATGGCAATAGGGCAACAAGAGAGGGGCATATAGCACCAAAGACCAGTTGATGTTGAATGAGGCCATCATGGCCAGCACTAAGACAAGTAGAAATCTCAGTATAGCATGGATTGATTATAAGAAAGCTTTAAACAGCGTCCCACACTGATGGATAATAAATTGTCTTGAAATGTATAAAAAAAAATCCTAGTTTGACAGAGTACATTAAGTTCACCATGACAGTGTGGCAAACCACACTCTCTTTGAAATATGAAGATGGTCAGTATATTATTCCTAACATCAGGATCCAGCAAGGCATATTTCAGGGAGACTTCCTGTCGTCCCTTCTGTTGTGTGGCGCTTAATTCAACGAGTACTCTCATCAACTCTTTGTGATATGGATTTAGAATGAATCCTAAAGAAGGTAACAACTCAGAAACATCTCATTTATTATTTGTATACTGTCTGAAGCTCTATAGTTCCAGCAACCAACAATTAGCAGAGCAACTCCGTACGGTGAAAAACTTTCCTAATGACATCAGGATGAGCTTTGGACTTGATAAATGAATTAAGGCAACTTTTTTTTTTTTTTTGAGGAAAATTGAGCAAAGCAGAAAACATCTCCCTGGCTGAAGGCCATGACATCAAGGACCTTGAACAGGAAGACATATCAGTATCTCGGAGTAGAGGAAGGAATGACACTCGAGCAGAAATTACTGAGAGAAAAGATCAGTAAAGAATATTACAGGAGACTAAAATCATTATTGAAAAGTGCTTTAATATCATGGAATATGATACAAGCCATCAATCAGCTGGCAATTCCTGTAGTCTCATACAGCTTTGGGATTGTGGACTGGCCTCTTAAAGATCTTGAAAAACCGAATGTGCGAACATGAAAACTCCTTCATGCCCACAAAGTGATTTACAAGAATCAGTGTATGCCAAGACGACTGTACATCCCTAGAGCTGAAGGAGGACTAGGCCTCATAGAGATTGATTACACCTACAGAGCTACCATCATAGGTTTCCAAGTCTATCTACCTAACTGCATCCTTGGATCAGAATACACAAAAAGTGCTGAAATGAGAGTAAACGTCCAGAATCTGTCTCCATCATCAAACTTGGACAAGCGTTCCGAAGACTGAAAGGAATGTGTGAAAATCCACAAGCATGCATAGGGCAGGCAGTAACAGAATTTGCGAAACAAGAGAAAAAAAACTCTTCAAGGAATTAGATCAACAAACAAGGAAAGACAAGTGGCAGATGCACAAATACAGTGAGAAATAGTGTGTTACTCCAGGAACCCTTTGTCGATCAAGAACGGACACATGAATGGTTAAGGAGGGGTGAACTGATATGGAAGGATGAGAGGTTGATAGTTGCAACCCAGGGCAGTGGCTTACAGACGAGACTGTTTACAGCAAGCATTGACCAAACTGGCAAGACAGACATATGTCGATTCTGTAACAAAGACCTGGAAATGGAAACCCTCATAGCTGGCTCTTAAGTTTTGATGGCTGAGAATTTCTATACAGAAAGACATAATAATGTAGGGCTTCTCATCCATTGGAAACTCTGTGAGCACTACATCATTGTGCTAGAAAAGCACTAGGATCATGACCCTAAGAGAAGTACAAAGAATGAGGAGGTTACAATCACCTGGGATATTCCCATTCCGACAAATAAAAAGCTGTATGCGAGGAAGCCCGGATATAGTGGTTAAGGAGAAAAACACTAGAACAGCATTGATAATAAAGATGTCAGTCCCAAATGACTACTTTGTGAATCGTGTGGCGAGGCAGAAGATCCTGAAATACCAGGAAATGCAGTCAGAGACCAAGAAAATGTGGCAGAAAGATACAGAAATATTTCCCATTGTGTTGGGTGCCACAGGCTTGATAAAGAAGAATTTCCAAGCACATCTTGACAAGCTTTTAGGTAGGAAGTTGAAATCCAGAACTTCCAGCCTTGAAGGACTACAAAAAGGGACTGCTACTTCTGGAGAGAGATCTGCAATTGTTAAGTATTTACTTATGAGAATTTTTCTAAATCTTGGTAAAAAAAAAAAAGGAATTCTTTAGATTAAAGCTGATTAATCTGTGAATCCAGTGTATTTGTTAAATCAGTCAGAGCCTAGTATCAGCAAAGAGCTTTTAGTTAAATTAAAAACTCAACAGGTAGCTTTCAGTTTAAGTTTAAAACCCAGCAGAGAGCTTCTAGTTTAAATTTAATACTCAGTCAGGACCTAGTAGCAGCAAGGAGCTTTCTGTTTATATTTAAAACACAAGACTCCCTCTATCCAAGCAAGAACTGTGTGAATCACCCAGGAAATTGGCAACAGATTACCTTAGAAGCACAGGACAAGGTACTGTGGAGTAGCCAGCTTTTAATAAGTCTTCTTTCAATAAAGACAAAAGTAGCCCAAATGCCCTTGAGTACGGAGCAGACAGAGCTTAAAGATTACAAATTACCCCTGCCTATTGATAGCCAGATTAATATGAATAAAATGCAGCCTCTAAAAATGCTTGTATGCAAATGCTAGAACTCTTTAAAAAAAATAAGATGGGAGAGTTAGAATATATAGCATTAAATGAGAGATTAGATATGATTGTTATCTCAGAGACATGGTGGAAGGAGGACAACCAGTGGGACACAGTGATACCTGGGTACAAACTATATCGTAATGATAGAGCTGATCAAATTGGTGGAGGGGTTGCCCTCTATGCTAGAGAGGGCATTGAGGCACAAAGGATTAAGGTTTTGCAGGAAACAAAATTCACTGTAGAATCTCTATGAATTGAAATTCCATGTAAAAAGGGGAAGGCGATGGCAGTGTGGGGGTGTACTATTGACCTCCTGGCCAGAATGAACAAATGGATGATGAAATGCTCAAAGAAATCAAGGAAGCTAACAAATGCTGCAGCACAGTAGTAATAATAATAATGGGTGATTTCAATTACCCCGGTATCGACTGGGTCAGTGTCACAGCAGGACATGCTAGGAAGATAAACTTTCTAGAAGAAATAAATGACTGCTTCTTGTAGGAGATGGTTCATGAACCGACCAGAGGGGAAGCCATTTTGGACCTAGTCCTTAATGGAACACCAGATCTGGTGCAAAGAGAAGGGTGTTCAGGCCACTTGGCAATAGTGAACATAGCATGATTGTGTTTGATTTAATAAATGAAGGAGGGAGGGTAAGGAAATCTAAAGTACTACCTTTTAACTTTCGAAAGGGAGACTGTGATAAAATGAGGAAAATAGTTAAGAAAAAACTAAAAGGAGCAGTTGCAAAGGTTAAATATTTACATCAAGCTTGTGTGTTCTTTAAAAATACTATTTTGGAACCCAGATCAGTTATATTCCACACTTTAAGAAAAGTGGAAGGAAGTCCAAAAAGAGAGTCAGTTGGACCATTAGATGATAGAGGTGTAAAAGGGGCACTAAGAGGGGACAAGGCCATAGCGGAGAGACTGAATGAATTCTTTGCTTCCGTCTTTACTGATGAAGATGTAGGGATGTTAACAATGACTGAAATGGTATTTAAAGGTGATGTTGCAGAAGAATTAAAAGGAATATCAATGCACTGGGAAGATGTATTACAACTATTTGATAAACTGAAGAGTAGCAAATCATGTGGACACCAGATGGTATACATTCAAGGGTGTTGAAAGAACTGAAATATCAGATTGCAGAACTACTATTAGTAATCTGTGAACTATCATTAAAATCATCTGTAATACTTGAAGATGGGAGGAGGTCAATGTAATGCCAATTTTTAAAAAGGGTTCCAGGGGTGATCCGGGAAACTACAGACTGTTGAGCCTGACGTCGGTACTGGGAAAAATGGTAGAAACCATCATAAAGAACAAAATTACTGAACATATAGATAGTCACGGCTTAATGAGAGACAGTGAACATGGATTTAGCCAAGGAAGGTCTTGTCTTACTAATCTGTTATGTTTTTTTGAAGGTGTGAATAAACAGGTAGACAAAGGTGAGTCGGTTGATATAGTGTATCTGGACTTTCAGAAAGCCTTTGACAGGGTCCCTCATGAGAGACTCTTGGCAAAATGAAAAAGTCAATGGATAGGAGGCAGTGTACTATTGTGGATCAGGAACTGGTTAAAAGATAGAAAGCAGAGGTTAAGGCTAAATGGCCAATTTTCCCAATGGAGAAAGGTGAATAGTGGAGTACCCCAGGGATCTGTGCTGGGTCCGCTGCTTTTCAACATATTCATAAATGACCTGTAAATGGAAATAACGAGTGAGATTATCAAATTTGCAGATGACACAAAACTATTCAAAGTTAAAACCCATGAGGATTGTGGAAAATTGCAAGAGGATCTTGATAAATTGGAGGACTGGGCATCCAAATGGCAGATGAAATTTAATGTGGACATGTGCAAAGTTATGCATCTAGGAAAGAGAAACCCAAACTATGGTTACACGATGCAAGGATCCACATTAGGAACCACCACCCAGGAAAAGGATTTAGGCGTCATTGTGGATAGCATGTTAAAAACCCTCCACCCAGTGTGCAGCAGTGGCCAAGAGAGTAAATAGAATGCTAGGTATCATAAGGAAAGGAATGGAAAATAAAACAAAGGATATTTATAATGCCTCTGTATCGTTCCATGGTGCGACTGCACCTTGAATATTATGTGCAATTCTGGTTGCCATATCTTAAAAAGGATATGGCGTTATTAGAAAAGGTACAGAGAAGAGCCACCAAAATGGTAAAGGGGATGGAAGGGGATACTCCTATGAAGAGTGGCTAAAAAGGTTAGGGCTTTTCAACCTGGAAAAGAGACGGCTGAGGGGAGATATGATAGAGGTCTATAAATTAATGAATGGAGTGGAACGTGTAAACGTAGATTGATTGTTTACGCTTTCAAAATATAGAAAGACTAGGGGGCATGCAATGAAGCTAGAGGGTAACTTATTTAATACTAGTAAGACAAAATATTTTTTCACTCAACGTGTAATCAAACTGGAATTTGCTACCGGAGATGGAATAAAAGCTGTTAGTGTAGCTCTGGGTTTAAAAAAGGTTTGGACAAGTTCCTGAAGGAAAGGCCCATAAACCATTATGAAAGGGGACCCAGAACATCCACGGCTTGCCCCATTACAAGCATTGTGGAATCTGTGTCTTTTAGGGAAACTGTTAGGTGCTTGTGACCTAGATTGGTCACTGTTGGAAATAGGATACTTTGCTTGATGGATCTTGGTCTGACCTAGTATGGCATATCTTATGTTCTTACCCATACATGTTACATCTTACGAACTCCAGCGGGAGGCTGTCTTTGACATGATGCAAGTACTATGCCAAGCCTTAACAGTAAATTTGAGAGATTGAGATCCTATTCCCTATGTCCTGAATTAGTTGTGAGGTTCATGGCTGTCATGGTATGCGCAAAATTAACCCATTTGGAGAAAATGCCCCTGTACAACAAAATATCAAAATTGGTAGAGACAGATTACTAGATCATAAAAAGCTGGTCTAATTGTTGAAAAGCCCATCAGGAATGGGAGTCGAGGTCCTGAAGATACGCTTCCAAGGGCAGCCACAATTTCAGTCCAGCAGTCACACAGGAGTGGAGCGCAATACATTTTTAATATTTATGTGTGAAACATACAGAATGCCACCAAAAATGGAATGAGATCAAGGTTACTTGTTTCCATTTAGACAGAATGACTTGAATGGCAATAGAAAGCAATATATTCAAACAGATGGCCCTGAGGAGCAGGTAAAGACAGTGAACGAAAAATAATCTTATCATATGAAAGAGGGATATACATATGCAAGATACAATGCAATCTTTCCCAAGCCTCTTGTCAAAATTGCTGGAGTATACCACAGTCAAATAACGTGTCAGAGAGTACCATGAGCTGACTCACTGTGTAAGCATTGATTGCTAGTCGTCAAGCCATCCCTCCATTTCTTCCAAGAATCCACAATGCCCTATGAGCCACAAAGTACAGGGATTGCGATTCTCATCCTCCTTTACCTTTCTGCTGCCTTTGACACTGTCGATCACCACCTTCTCCTCAATACCCTGTCCTCGCTTAGATTTAGGGGCTCTGTTCTGTCCTAGTTTTCTTGTTATCTCTCCCATCACACTTTTAATGTATGTACTAGTGGATCTTCCTCTATTGCCACCCCACTTTCAGTTGGAGTACCTCAGGGCTCTGTCTTGGGACCTCTCCTTTTCTCTCTGTACACTCTGTCCCTTGGTGCACTTATTTCCTCCCATGGTTTTTGACTGAGATCTACCCCTCTCCGCCTGAAATTTCTCCAGGAATCCAGGCCTGGATGTCTGCCTGTCTTTCCTACTTTGCTGTCTGGATGTCTCACCAACATCTGAAATTGAACATGGCCAAAACTGAGCTTCTTATCTTTCCCCTTAAACCCACATCCCCTCTTCCTCCCTTCTCTATTTCTGTGGATGACTCTAAACTCCTCCCTGTTTCCTCAGCTTACAACTTTGGGGTCATCTTTGATTGTACACATCCAACTGATAGCTAAAACCTGTTGTGTTTTTTCTCTATAACATCAACAAAATTCATCCCTTCCTTTCTAAACCCACTACTAAGAGCCCTATCCACACTCTAATCACCTCGCGTCTTGACTATTGTAACCTGCTCCTCACTGGTCTCCCTCTGAATCATCGCTCCCCTTCAATCTGTTCAAAACTCTGCTGCACAGCTTATCTTCTGCCAATGTTGCTATGCTTGTGTAACCCCTTTTCTCAAGTCACTTCACTTGCTCCCTATCCACTTCTGCATCCAGTTCAAACTTCTCCTACTGACCTACAAGTGCATTCATTCTGCGGCTCCTCACTACCTTTCCTTTCTTATCTCTCTCTACATCCCTCCTCGGGAACTCCACTCTTCTGGCAGATCCCTTTTTCTTCCGGGACAAAACAGGAAGTACGTCCTCACATATGGGTAATGTTACTGACGGAGCCTGCACAAAAATGCTTCCCAGCTTCCAAAGGAAGCTTTTGGAAGGTGCACCATGCATACAGGCCAGTCTTCCCACCTGAAAAAGCCATCTTTTCTTTTCTCTTCAGAGCCCATCAGACGTTTTTCTGATGCTCGGAAAGAGTTAGACCCTTTCGGTATCTTTTCGCTTATTTCAGGTCGCACCCTCTGCTTGCCTGTGCTCGGGAGTGTCGGTGCCTCTGCCACTTTTTTTTTAAACTTTTCTGTTTCTTTTACTTTTTGAGGCGCGTGGGTCTTTTCTCTCACACCCCCTGGTCAGCTGGAACATTGGAGTCTTTTGACTTGGTGGAAGCTGTCATCCCCAACATGTCCAAGCTGGCGAGTGGCTTTAAAAATTGTACCCAGTGTGGCAGGACCATCTTGGTGACGGACTGCCACAACTGATGTCTTCAGTGCCTCGAGTCATTTCATGAGCTCTCCAATTGCACTCTGTGTCCAGATGACACGCAAGGGGTTTCGGAATTGGGAGAAACAGCAGGAATCATTGTTTAGAACTTCGGAGTCATTGGTGAGGGCACCGCCATCGACATCAGCACCAGCGCCTTCAAAGGCTCACCCCCCGAGGCATCGGCCTCACGCAGGGGACGACTGGAGGCTGTCCTTCGATTAGAAGGCCCCCAGAAGTAGCCCCAAAGGTGTTCAAGAGGTATGCTGAGCCCAGAGAGAAGGGCTATAGGTATCTACATCACAACCCTCTGCGGGATTCTGAGGGCAAAGGCCAAGACTGGCATCGCAAGCTGCCCCAGTGGGAGGAGTTGCCTCCCAAAGCCCTGGAGGGGCCGGCAGGCGACTTCCGAGGTGGTCACCATTGTGGAGTCCCCTTTGAGGTAATCAGCATCGGTGCTGAAGGTTGCTCCGCCGACTCCGGCATTGGAGACTATGCTCCTCGCACAGCGCATGGAGTCCCTCAAGCGCAGCCTGTCTGTGTTTCTTAGCCAGCAGGCCACCCAGGAACCGATTAGCTCTGGTTCCTTGGCACCAGTGACAACCCCATCCACTGCGGCAGTCTCTTCATCAGAGATGCAACCCATCTTGGAGGTACATTCCCTCCCCCTGAGGTGACAGCAGTTTTGGGGGCTGCTCGAGGTCCCTCTCAATGCCCCACTTTTCTCTACAGAGTGTCTCTGGTTCAGGTCACCTCCACCCCTCCCAACACACACCTGGAAGAATAGTTTCGGTACTTTGAGTTCCTCTCAGAGTCTGACTACGATGCTTGGAAGACTGAGGACAAGGAATCGCCCAAGACCATATGGCATCGGGACATATCCTCCGATCCTTCACCACCCTATGAAAGAGAGTGTCCCTGCCAGAGGACTTGTCCTTTCAGGAGTTTGTGTGAAATATGGGGAAGTCCTTGTCTTTCACGGTCGGTCGCAGAGGAGCCGAGGGCTGAAAAGCTTGAAATCCTTCAGTACTCTTCTCCTTCGATGGATGCCATCATGGTGCCTGTACACTGGATTCTTGAGAGATGACTCTTTCAGATGTGGGAAACACCTCTCACAGTGCCCACTGAGTTGTCTCCTTGATTCCTTGTACAGAGTGAGCAAAAGCCCCGGCTTTGCGAAGCCTCTACTTCCCCATAACTCCATGGTGGTGGAGTCGGCCATGCGCCCAGTGGTGGGGTTCGAACTGGCCTGGACCCGGTTCGGTCCATCCTTCCATCAACTGGGATGCGTGGGTGGCAGCCCCACACGTTGTAGCATTGCAGGAGCCGCATGCTGAGTCCGCCACCTTCTGCTGGGAAGCTGGGGAAGCGTTCCTGTGTGGGCTTCATAAGTGATGTCCCCATAAGCGAGGATTGATTCCTGCTATCCTGGAGAACACCTTTTACAGGTGAGTAACTATGCTATCTGTGCCCTTCTCTTCCACTACCAGTTCCGGATTTTGATCTTTCCAACTTGCTGCTCCTTATTTATTTATTTAACCAGTTTTACATACTGCTTTATCATTTCAATCAAAGTGTTTTACATTGAAACTTAAACTTGGTAATGTACATTAAACAGGGACATTGATAACTTGGATTTTTCTGAGGCAGTGGGAGGGTTAAGTGACTTGCCCAAGGCCACAAGGCGTGCTAATGGGAATTGAACCCTGGTCTCTGGTGTCCCAAGCCAGTGCTCTAACCATTAGGCGGCTACTCCAACTATCTGAGTCTGTATGTCAGGCTCCCTCTGTGGCCCTGTTCAGATCCAGGCTAAAAACTCACCTCTTTGAGACTGCTTTTGGATCCTGATCCCCTCAGTCTCCTGTTCACCTTTTCTGTGTTTCCTTACCATTCCCCTAGCTATATCTTAGTCACCAGTTGTTGTGTTATCTGTCTTGACTAGACTGTAAGCTCTTATGAGCAGGGTCTATCTCTTACATGTCTCTATATGGTGCTGCGTATGCCTTGTAGTGCTATATAAATCATTAGTAGCAGTTTTATAAAGAATCTACTGTATGTTAATTTTCTTCTAAATGCTAATTTTCTTTGTCTAAAGAGATGATTTACCTGATGCACAATATTTTTTATACGCACATTAGAAGTAAAGGACAATGGTTTTGTTTACAGCAGGTGTATTTTCAGCAGGCCTAGCTCCAGCAGCCTTTGTGCCAAACCCTTATATTATCAGTGCTGCTCCTCCTGGTACTGACCCATACACGGCAGCAGGATTAGCGGCAGCAGCAACACTGGCTGGTAAGTTAAAATCATTTTATTTAATACCATAACTTGTATTTTCTTTATAGCTAGAAATATACAACAGAGCCTTGAGACTTATGCTTTTTAATTTGGTTGAAAAGAGGCATCAGTCCATTGAACGCAGTTGTACTTAACTGACCCTGTGTAGAGCTGCTGCTGTAATGTTTTATAGCAAGCAAGTTGCGCACCAACCTTTTGAGAAAATATGTAGATAAGCTCGTTGAATTAAGTGAAAGCCCAAACATTTTAGGGCATTGAAAATACAAAAAAATATGTGATGTTAAATGTAGTTATGAAACCAGTGTTGAGCAGCAGGCATATAGAGAGAATAGCTACTTTATTCCCAACCCTCCAATCCAATCCAGACAATCGGGCAGTGTCCACCCACCAGCAGCTGGAGACTGATATGCAAATTTTTATAGTGATGTCACACCTTAACTCGAGAGGATATTTCCTCCTCCTGCCAATATCTTCAGTCTCCAGCAGCTGGAAGACAGACTCTCCCCGTAGGATCTCTCTGACTGGATTTTATTTTGTGTAAGGTAGTTGTTGGAAGCAGTGTTGTTGGCAGGAACGGAGCTGTCCTGAATGGAGGTCTACTGCACAGAATACAGCTTGAAGCAGCACAAAGTTCTTTAAAAAAAAAAAAAAAAAAAAAGTTAAGAGGGGCAGTGCCGCCCGATGCCCTTTGGGGTGGGTAAGGAGAGACCTCCGTGGAAACCCGTGAACCATTAAGTTGACATTGGATCTCCTGATGGTGAAAAACATACCTGCGGGGCTGTCAGGCTCCTGGTAGGCCGTCTCTTGTGCTGCGGTGAGTTGTTGTTTGCGGCAGCTGCTGCTGACACAGTGGGTACAGTGTCAGGCACCAAATCTATCTGGGCCACGTGTGGAGCATGTCGCAGCTCCTTTTCACAGGCGGACTGTTGCCCTGTCTTTGAGAGAGAGAGAGAGAGCCACGATGCAGAGGAGAGCTGTGAAGAGCGGGGGGGCTCTGCAGGCAGACTCATGGAGGTCCGATTCAGGGTCCCGACAGGAAGAACAGCATTTGGGATACCAGTCAGCAAGGCAAGAACTTTCCCACGCAGCGGCTCTAGTGGACATTTTAAATGTCAGTCTCCATTTTTCTAGCAGACACTAGCCTCAGAGTTGGGAGCACATAGCCAGGATTCTCATTGGATCCAGCTAAAGGCTCAGGGGAAAAGTCTATCTCCAGGAACAAGCAGGAATGAGTCTTCACATATGGGATACGTCGGTACCGACGGAGCCTGCACGGAAACGCTCCCCAGCTTCCCAAAAAGGAAAGCTTTTGGGAGCATCCCACAGTGCCTGCGCGCTGCCTTCCTGCCTTTCCTAACCAACTCTCCTCAGTTCTTCTTTGCCGCGGAGCCAGCAGGTCGAGCTATGTCACCGCTGAAGAAGTTCTTTATTTTATTTTATTTCTTTGGTCGCGTGTCTGCCTTCCCCGACTCCGGACCGGTACCGCCGGTCTTTTCTTTCGTTCTTTCTTTAAAAAAAAAAAATCGATATTTTTTCCTCACTTGGTGTACTTTTCTTCTTAAGGCCTCAAGGCCCACAAGAAAATTTCCCTCATGGAAAAACCAACCTCCGGGTTCAAAAAATGCACTAAGTGTAGCGGTACTATTTCTGTTACAGATACCCATGAATGGTGTCTTAAATGTTTGGGTCCTGAACACTCCATTCCGGATTGTCCGTCCTGCTCCCTAATGTCTAAACGGGGGTTACAGAATCGAGCAGCTAAGCTCCATGTCCTGTTTCCCGCTGAGGCACCGGCAGTAGCATCAACATCTTCCAGGTCTTCTTCTCCTGAAGGATCTCAGGTAACCAAACATAAACCTAGCAGGTCCTCGAAAAGGTAGATCTCCCTCTAAGCATCGAGATGCCTCCGGGCTTGCCCTCGAGGATCCTGCACCAGCCAAACAACCCCGGTGGGAAGCTCCGGCTTCCAAAGCTCCTCCTATGGGGTTACTGTTGACATCGATGGCACGGCCTCGACCGATCACCTGTTAGAATGCTCTGGGGTACCGGCACAATCTACCGGTACCGACCTCCAGGCATTCATGGCGTCGATGGATCAGAATGTTCTGTCCATGCAGCAGGC
This sequence comes from Ichthyophis bannanicus, assembly GCA_033557465.1. Classification (NCBI taxonomy): domain Eukaryota; kingdom Metazoa; phylum Chordata; class Amphibia; order Gymnophiona; family Ichthyophiidae; genus Ichthyophis; species Ichthyophis bannanicus. Next base: position 1,006,954,588 of record CM066033.1, read on the forward strand.
TATTTCAGCCTTCATTCAAGCTGCGACGCCGACGGTACCGCAACGAGCTCCGTTGTCGGTATCGGCTCCGGTACCGGCACCAGCGCCAATGCCGGTACCGGCACCAGCGCCAATGCCGGTACCGACGGCATCAACATCGACCAGGATACCGACTGCTGCGGTTCCTTGTCCAGGGCTACTTCTCGGTACCGATCCGGTACCGGGGACGCCCGATGTCGATACCGCTCGATACGCGTATCGAGCGTTAGAAGAGCACCCTGACAGGCGATACTTCGATTACTCTGATGATTCTGATACATCAGATGAGTCTCCTGAAGTATCCATAGCCCTTCCTGAGGAGACTTCTTCTCCAAAAAGATGATGTCTCCTCCAGGAAGGGCTATGGATACTCCAGGAGGACTCCAGAGGACTTGTCCTTTCAAGACTTCATAAGAGAAGTAGCTAAAGGATATTTTAGGATACTCTAGGGCTCCTAAAGAGGCAGTCACCTTACCAATTCATGAGATTCTTCATGAACACATGATTGATTTATGGGAGACTCCTCTCACTCTCTCTCCTCATTCTCGCAGGTTGGACACTATGTATCGTGTCCCTCCTTGTCCTGAGTTCCAGAAAACTCAGCTTCCTCACCATTCCATTGTGGTGCAGTCAGCTATGAAAAGGATAAAGAGTACAAAGAGACACTCTTCTGCTCCTCCAGGAAGAGAATGCAGGACCTTGGATGCTTTTGGTAGGAAAATCTTCCAGGCCAGTATGCTTATTGCCAGAATCAACTCATATAGCCTTCATATGGGTATCTTTCTGAAAGAAGTGGCAGAAAAGCTGCACACTTATCTCCCTTTTATTCCAGAAGATAAAAGGGAAGAATTTCGCATGTGGCTTAAGCATACTCGGGAGGGACATCTCCAAGTTTTCAAACAGGGCAGCCTTTCACTCCTTTGAAGGTGCCAGTAGAGCTTCAGGCATTGCCATAGCTGCTCGCAGAATTGCTTGGCTCCAGGCTTCTGATTTAGAAGCCTGGGTTCAAGATGGCTTAGGAAATCTGCCCTGTACAGGTGAAAATCTGTTTGGCAAAGAGTGGCAAATTAAAGCCACTCAAATGGATGCAGAGAATTCTGCTCTGGATAGACTTTCAAGGTCTACCTCCATTCCTGCCAAGAAAAAGACTTTTAAAAAGTCTTTTTTCAAAAAGGGCAGGTTTCCTTCCACTTCTGGCCAACAATCTTCTACAGGTCGCTTTACCGCTAAGCGTCAGCAACCTAAGCAGGCCAGGCCTAAGTCTACAGGGGCTGCTGTAACCCAGCAGTCCCAACCCCCTCAGGGTTTTTGACTTGATGCTAGAGAACTTAGCCTTTCTGGCTTTAACACAGCCAGAACCTCTCACCATTCCAGGAAGGTTAGCTCATTTTGCTCCCAGATGGGAGCAAATCACATCAGAGCAGTGGACCCTCTCCATCATAAGAGAGGGCTACAAACTTCATTTCTCAGACCTTCCTCCCCACACCATGGTGAGACACTTCAATTCTCCCACATCTCTTCTCGACCTTTTAGGTCAGAAGATATAACTACCCTTCTTGCCCAAGGGGCAATAGAAGAAGTTCCTCTTCTTCAACAAGGGTCAGGGTTCTACTCCCCCTATTTTCTCATTCCAAAGAAGACAGGGGGATACAGACCCATTCTAGATCTCAGAGAATTGAACAAATTTCTATGCAAGGAAAAGTTCAAGATGCTTTCTCTGGGCACTCTCCTTCCATACCTTCAAAGTCAGGATTGGCTTTGTTCTCTAGATCTCAAGGATGCGTACACACATGTACTCATCCATCCAACTCACAGAAAATTCCTACGTTTTCTTTTCCAGGGAAAACATTACCAATACAGAGTCCTTCCTTTTGGTCTGGCCTCTGCTCTGAGCGTGTTCACCAAATGCATGGCAATAGTTGCTGCATTTCTACGCACTCTGGGAATATTTGTCTTCCCATATCTGGACGACTGGCTCATCCGAGCTCCATCTCAATCAGAGGCCCAGATTTCCCTGGACCGCACAAGGTGCATTCTGCAGTATCTGGGACTGGTAGTAAACCTCCCAAAGTCCCAGCTCATCCCTACTCAGTCCCTGGAATTCTTAGGGACCTGGTTGGATACCACCAGTGCAAGGGCCTACCTTCCTCAGTCCCGTTGCCAACGTCTAGTGCAGCTAGCCTCCCAGATTCAGTCAAAGAGCCACTTAACTGCCAGGGAGATGCTACAACTGCTAGGCCACATGGCTTCCACAGTACATGTGGTACCCTATGCTCGCCTACACATGAGAGCAGCTCAATGGACTTTGTCCACCCAGTGGACTCAAGCTTCAGGAGCCCTCTCAGACCAAATAGCAACCTCCAAACGTCTCTTTTGGTCTCTCCAATGGTGGATGTCCACTCAAAATCTGTTGCTGGGGTCCCCCTTCCAACAGTTGTTGCCCCAAGCAACCCTCACAACAGATGACTGTCAAACAGGTTGGGGAGCTCATCTACAAGACCTCTCCACCCAAGGCACTTGGTCCCCACAGGAGACCTCTCTTCATATCAACCACTTGGAGCTTCGAGCAGTGTTTCTAGCTCTCAAGGTCTTTCATACCCTCCTCAGCTACAAGACAGTCCTTATTCATACGGACAATCAGGTAGCCATGTTTTACATAAACAAGCAAGGAGGAACTGGCTCTCTGTCGCTTTGCAACGAAGCTCTAAGATTATGGGCCTTCGCCAGAGAGCATCAAATCCATCTCCTGGCAGTATATCTCCCAGGAATCCAAAACTCTTGGGCAGACAGACTCAGTCGAGTTCTGCTTCCACACGAATGGTCCCTGCACATGGATCAGGTACTCAGAATCTTTCAAGAATGGGGAACCCCAGAAATAGACCTCTTTGCCAGTCCGTGGAATGCCAAACTTCCCCGGTTCTGTTCCAGAATTCCGTGTCAGGGGGTTCAGGCCAAGGATGCCTTCCTCCTTCATTGGGGTCGGGGCTTCCTGTATGCCTTTCCACCCATTCCCTTGATTCCCAAGACTGTTCAACCTCCAGAGGGATCAAGGATCTATGATCCTCATAGCTCCACGCTGGCCACGCCAAGTGTGGTACCCTCTACTTCTGCATCTCTCCCAAGCCCCCTCCCTGGACTTGGGAGCTGCTCCAGACCTTCTGTCTCAAGAGGAAGGGACTTTGTGGCACTCAAACCCCAAGTCCCTTCACCTCAGAGCTTGGTTACTGAAGGCCTAGACCTTCAAAACTTGAATCTTTCTCAGCAGGTGAAGGATATCCTCCATGCTTCCAGGAAACCTTCCACCAGGCGTTCCTATGCATTTAAGTGGAAAAGATTTTCCATTTGGTGTGCTGAAAAGGGTCTTGACCCTCTAGCACTACCTTTAACTTCTTTGTTAGACTATCTCCTGCATCTCTCCAATGCAGGACTTAAAACAAATTCAGTAAGAGTCCATTTGAGTGCTATTGCAGCATCCCTTAAGCCCATCAATGGACAACCTATCTCCTCTCATCCTCTTATTTCAAGATTCATGAGAGGCCTAACTAAACCTCCCATTAGGCCTCCTCCGGTGGCATGGGACTTAAATTTGGTTCTTGGTCAGCTTATGAAGCCACCTTTTGAACCCTTAGCCACTACCTCCTTGAAATTTCTTTCCTGGAAGGTTATTTTCCTCATTGCAGTCACTTCTGCTCGCCGCATCAGTGAACTGCAGGCCTTAGTGGCTAATCCACCTTATACAAGGTTCCATCATGACAAGGTAGTCCTTAGGACAAATCCACACTTTATGCCTAAAGTGGTCTCACCTTTTCATCTTTATCAGGAGGTATATCTACCTGTCTTTTTTCCAGCTCCTCATGTATCCAGTGCAGAGAGGAATCTTCATACTCTGGATTGTAAAAGAGCTCTTGCTTTTTACTTACATAGGACACAGCAACATCGAAAGTCTTCCCAGCTTTTTGTTGCTTTTGATCCTTCTCATTTGGGACTTCCAGTCTCTAAGAGAACACTGTCCAATTGGATTGCTCAGTGTATTTATTTCGCCTACCAGAGTAAGAACCTTTCTCTGGAGAGCCATGTCACAGCTCATAATGTGAGGGCCATGGCCACCTCTATGGCTCATCTAAATTCTGTGTCCATCGACCAGATCTGTCGAGCAGCCACCTGGGCCTCTGTTCATACCTTCACAGTCCATTACTGCTTGGACAAGGATTCCCACCGGGATGCCTTGTTTGGTCAGGCTGTCCTCAGACACCTGTTCCATTCTTAAACAACTCCTGCCCTCCTTCCCTGGATGGATGCCTGAGATCCATAGGAGGACACAGACCCCTTTCAGGTTCTCATATCCTTGGGGATCTCCCAGGCATCTCAGCTAGGGAGTCCCCATATGTGAAGACTCATTCCTTCTTGTTCCTGGAGATAGCACAGTTACTTACCTGTAACAGGTGATCTCTGGGAACAGCAGGAATAAGTCTTCACAACCCACCCACCTCCCCTAGGAGTTGTATTTCTTTTCTATCTTTCCTTTCCTCTCTCTCTCTATTGTCTCAGCTTTAAACTCGAACTGAGGAGAGTTGGTTAGGAAAGGCGGGAAGGCAGCGCGCAGGCGCTGTGGGATGCTCCCAAAAGCTTTCCTTTTTGGGAAGCTGGGGAGCGTTCCCGCGCAGGCTCCGTCGGTACCTACGTACCCCATATGTGAAGACTTATTCCTGCTGTTCCCAGAGATCACCTGTTACAGGTAAGTAACTGTGCTATCTCCAGGAACAAGCAGGAATGTACCCTTCACATATGGGTATCGTCGGTACCGATGGAGCCTGCGCGGGAATGCTCCCCAGCGGCCAATTAGAAAGCTCTTGGAAGCATCCCACAGCGCCTGCGTGCTGCCTTCCCGCCTTTCCCAACTGCTTCTCTCCAGTTCTTCTTTTTCCGCAGAGCCAACAAGTCGTGTTCCTGTCACCGCAGAAGAATTATTTTTTCTTTCTTTCTTTTTTGTGGTCGCGTCTGCCTTCCTCGACGCTCTACCGGTACCGCCGGTTTTTTCTCCTCTTATTTCTGTAAAAAAAAATAAAATATATATATATATATATATATATATATATAATTTTTTTTTTTCTTTAAATTTTTATTTTTTTCTTTTTCTTCAGGTGCACGCGCCTTTTTGGGCCTTAGGCCCAAAAACATTTCCTTACCATGGAGAAACCTGCCTCAGGTTTCAAAAAGTGCACCAAGTGTGGCGGTACCATTTCCGTCACCGACACCCATGAATGGTGTCTAAAATGTTTAGGTCCTGACCACTCCATCACGGATTGTATGTCCTGCGCCATGATGTCTAAAAGAGGTTGGCAGAATCGAGCTGCTAAGCTCAGTACCCTGTTTCCCTCTGATGCAGCTTCGGTGGCATCGACGTCTTCCAGGGCTGCTTCTTCCTCCCGTGGATCTCAGGTAACAAAACATAAATCTAGCCGCTCCTCAAAGGGTAGATCTCCTTCTAAGAATTGAGATGCCTCTAGCATTGCCCTCGAGGATTCTGCACTGGCAAAATTACCCCGGCGGGAGGCTTCGGCTTCCAAAGCATTATCGGGGTTCCAGGATGTTCTCGAGGCCTCGACCTCGGCAGAACTACTGGTGCCATGCTCTGGGGTACCGGCGGTCTCCTCCAGTACCGACATCCAGGCATTGGTAGCGTCGATAGACCAGAGAGTTCTGGCTATGGAACACAGTCTGGCGACTTTCCTTGCGGCATTGACACCCTCGGAACCGCAACAGACAATTCCACCGGCACCCTCCTCGATATCGGTACCGGTACCGATATCGGCATCTGTGTCTGCTTTGCCGGTACCCAGTCATCCGATGAACTCCGGTACCAATACCCCGGTACCGGATACTCCCGGTACCGACTTTGGTCGGTACGAGTATTGGGCTCTTCGAGAGCATCCGGACAGACGATACTTCGAGTCCTCAGAAGAATCTGAGGATTCTGACAGTTCTGTCAATGCAACGATGTTTCTCCCAGAGGAGCCCTCCTCCCCTAAACGCAGGATGTCTCCTCCAGAGGATATTTCCTTCCAGGAATTTATCAGAGAGGTGGCTCGGGGCCTGTCCATTACTCTGGCCCCTGAAACAAAGCCAAGGGCCAAGGAGTTGGAAATTCTACAATATCCCAAAACTCCTAAAGAGGCAGCTACCTTGCCCATTCATGAGATTTTATATGATCTCATGTTAAGGATGTGGGAAACACCTCTTACCACCTCTTCTCATTCTCGTAGACTGGATACTATGTATCGAGTCCCTCTTTGTCCTGGGTTCCATAAGACTCAGCTTCCTCACCACTCTATTGTAGTGGAGTCAGCTATGAGAAGGATCAAGAGTGCAAAAAGACATGCCTCTAATCCTCCAGGACGTGAGTGCAGAACCCTGGATGCTTTTGGACTTCGGGTCTTCCAAGCTTCCATGCTTTCTGCCAGGATCAGTTCCTATAGTCTCTACATGGGAATGTTCCTGAAGGAGGTCACAGATGATTTAGGGGCTTTAAGTCCTTTTCTTCCTGAGGATAAAAGACAGGATTTTCTCACTTTGGTCAAACATGCCCAAGATGTTTCTAAATTTTCTAACCGTGCAGCCTTTGACTGCTTTGAGTGCATAAGCAGAACCTCGGCTATTGCTATAGGTGCACGTAGAATTGCTTGGCTCCAGGCATCTGATCTAGAGCTCTGGGTACAAGACAAATTGGGAAATATCCCTTGTACTGGTGAGAACCTGTTTGGTAAAGATTGGCAGGAAAAGGCCAATGAAATGGATGCTGAAAATTCCACCTTGGATAGATTATCCAAGTCCACTGCTGATCCTGCTAGAAAGAAATTGTTCAAGAAACCATTCTTTTCTAAAAAGAAAAGATTTTATCCTGTTTATGTTCAGCAGGGACGTTCTGCAGGTCAGCTTGCCAGGAAAGGTCAGCAACCACCCAAACAGAAGAAAGCAAAGGCTGATAGGCCTCAACCGGCCCAGCAATAGTAAAGCAGTTCAATTCTCCGACCTCTCTCATCAACCTGTTAGGTCAAGAGGTCGCTATCCTTCTTGATCAAGGGGCAATAGAAGAAGTACCCCTTCATCAGTAGGGTACAGGGTTCTATTCCCCTTATTTCCTTATCCCAAAGAAAACAGGGGGTTACAGACCTATCTTAGACCTCAGAGAATTGAACAAATTTCTTGTCAAGGAGAAATTCAAAATGATTTCTCTCGGATCTCTGCTGCCATACCTTCAGAGTCAGGATTGGCTTTGTTCTCTAGATCTCAAGGATGCGTACACCCATGTTCTCATCCATCCAACTCACAGAAGGTTCCTTTGGTTCCTTTTTCAGGGAAAGCACTACCAATACAGGGTGCTTCCTTTTGGCCTGGCCTCAGCACCAAGGGTGTTCACGAAATGCATGGCTGTTATAGCAGCATTTCTCCGCACTCTAGGGATATTCGTCTTCCCCTACTTAGGCGACTGGCTCATTCGAGCCCCAACAGAGCCAGAGGCCAGAACTTCTCTATCCTGCACAATACGTATCCTTCAGTATTTAGGGCTGGTAATAAACATCCCAAAATCCAGTCTAACTCCCACTCAGTCTTTAGAGTTCATAGGAGCTTTGCTGGATACCACAAAGGCAAGGGCCTATCTCCCCCAGGCCTGTTGCCTTCGCCTGGTGCAGTTAGCTTCTCAAGCAGTGCTAAAGCCTCATCTAACTGCTCGAGAAATGTTACAACTACTAGGCCACATAACATCTACTGTGTATGTGGTTCCCTATGCTCGCCTCCATGTGAGGGCAGCTCAGTGGACTTTATCCACCCAATGGACCCAGGCATCAGGATGCCTGTCAGACAAAATAGCAAACACAAGTCGCCTTATTTTGTCCCTCCAGTGGTGGAAGTCCACTCAAAACCTGTTGCTGGGGTCCCCTTTTCAACAACCCTTACCCCAGGCAACTCTCACAACAGATGCTTCTCCAATGGGTTGGGGAGCTCATCTGCAAGACCTCTCCACCCAGGGCACCTGGTCTCCACAGGAGAGTTATCTACATATCAATCTCTTGGAGCTCAGAGCATTCTTCCTTGCTCTGCGAGTATTCCACACCCTGTTCAGCTACAAGACAGTCCTCATTCATACGGACAATCAAGTAGCCATGTTCTTTGTGAACAAGCAGGGGGGGAACAGGCTCTCTGTCGCTTTGCAATGAAGCTTTGCGACTATGGGCCCTCACCAGACAGCATCAGATTCATCTTCTGGCAGTGTATCTGCCAGGCATTCAAAACTCTTGGGCAGACAGACTCAGTTGAGTTCTGCTTCCACACGAGTGGTCTCTGCATGCAGACCAGGTGGCCAGGATATTTCAACTTTGGGGAACCCCGGACATAGACCTCTTTGCAAGTCCGTGGAATGCCAAACTTCCCCGGTTCTGTTCCAGAATTCCGGCTCAGGGGGCTCAGGCCAGGGATGCTTTCCTCCTTTACTGGGGTCAAGACTTCTTGTATGCCTTTCCACCCATTCCCCTAATTCCCAAAACCCTGTTCAAGCTTCAGAGAGACAGAGGCCATATGATTCTCATAGCTCCACATTGGCCACAGCAAGTGTGGTACCCTCTGCTTCTACATCTCTCTCAAGCTCCCTCCCTGGAGTTAGGGTCTGCTCCAGATCTCCTATTTCAGGAGGACGGAATGTTATGGCATCCCAATCCCCAGTCTCTGCATCTCAGGGCTTGGTTGCTGAAGGCCTAGATCTCCATGATCTTAATATCCCTCAGCAAGTAAAAGATATTCTTTTTGCTTCCAGGAAACCTTCCACAAGACGCTCTTATGCTTTCAAGTGGAAAAGGTTTACCATATGGTGTTCGCAAAAGGGTCTTAACCCCCTTGCGATACCTCTGCAATCATTGCTGGAGTATCTCCTTCATTTATCCAATGCAGTTCTTAAGACTAATTCAGTAAGAGTCCATTTGAGTGCTATTGCAGCTTCCTTTAAGCCTCTAAATGGACAGCCTATTTCCTCTCATCCTCTTATAGCAATATTTATGAGAGGCCTGCTTTTAACTAAGCCTCCCATTAGGCCACCACCGGTGGCATGGGGCTTAAACCTGGTTTTTGGGCAGCTCATGAAGCCACCTTGCGAACCTGTAGCTACTACCTCCTTGAAATTCCTTTCTTGGAAGTTTATCTTTCTCATTGCAATCACATCAGCACGCCGCATTAGTGAGTTGCAAGCGCTAGTAGCTGATCCACCTTATACAAGGTTCCATCATGACAAGGTAGTCCTTAGGACTCATACACACTTTATGCAAAGGTGGTCTCGCCTTTTCATCTGAACCAAGCGGTCTACCTACCTGTGTTTTTTCCAAGGCCTCATGCATTAAATGCAGAGAGGAATCTTCATACCTTGGACTGTAAAAGAGCTTTAACCTTTTACTTACAAAGAACACAGCAACATAGAAAATCCTCTCAACTCTTTGTTGCTTTTGATCCTTCTCATTTGAGACTTCCTGTCTCCAAGAGAACACTTTCTAACTGGATTGCTCAGTGTATTTCCTTCGCCTATCAGAGTAAGAACCTTTCTCTGGAGGGCCATGTCACAGCTCACAATGTGAGAGCCATTGCCGCCTCAATGGCTCATCTGCACTCTGTGTCTATCGACGACATCTGTCGAGCAGCCACTTGGGCCTCGGTTCATACCTTCACAGCCCATTACTGCTTGGACAAGGAGTCCCGCCCGGGATGCCTTGTTTGGTCAGGCTGTTCTCAAACACCTGTTCCATACCTAATCAACTCCTACCCGCCATCCCTGGTAGGATGCCAGAGATCCATGGGGGGAAGTGGAGTCCTTTTCAGGGACACACAACTTCTGGGGTCTCTCCCTGGCACCTAAAGCTAGGGAGTCCCCATATGTGATGACTACATTCCTGCTTGTTCCTGGAGATAGCATAGTTACTCACCTGTAACAGGTGATCTCCGGGAACAGCAGGAATTTAGTCCTCACAACCCACCCACCTCCCCTAGGAGTTGTATCTCTCTATCTCTTTCCCTCTCTCTCTCTTTGTCTCAGCTTTAAAACTCAACTGGAGAGAGGCAGTTGGGAAAGGTGGGAAGGCAGCACGCAGGCGCTGTGGGATGCTTCCAAAAGCTTTCTAATTGGATGCTGGGGAGCATTCCCGCGCAGGCTCCGTCGGTACCGACGATACCCATATGTGAGGACTAAATTCCTGCTGTTCCCGGAGATCACCTGTTACAGGTGAGTAACTATGCTTTATTTTCTCTGGAGTTTGTCCTGCTCCTCCATAGAGCCTACAGATTGGTGGAGCAAGACAAGATTGGGGGGCCTCTCCTCCTGCAGAGAGTCTGGGGGCTATTAAGTGCCACCTGCCCCTAAGTGGAGTGCGGGGGCGGAGAAGCATTGACGTCTCATGGAAATTTGTGACATAGAGGAGTTGGTTTGAACCAGTGCCCAGGTCCCTCCATTGCCGAGGAAGATCTGGGAGGTCTAGGCCTGGTGGAGGATAATCCCTCCCCTGGCGAGGATCTTACCATTGTTCGTGTCTTCTGGAAGGAAGACTTGATGTCTTTAATCTCCCAGTCCTTGGCGTCACTGATCCCTCCCTTTTAGGATGCCGCAGAAGGATGTGGCCTTGGAGGACCACCTCCTGCAGGGCAGACGCGTGCAACAGAATTCCTTTCCAGTGCATAAGGCAATTATGCAGATGATTGAGGCAGAGTGGGAGACCTCCAAGGCCAGACTTCGAGGAGGCAGGTAATGACTCACCTTTATCCCGTACCTCCAGCAGAGAAGGATCTCTTTCAGACTCCGAGGGTGTATTCATTGGTTACGGCGGGGACCAAGAAGACCACGATTCCAGTGGAGGGCAGAACGGCCCTCAAGGACCCACAGAACCTTCTGTAAGAAGCACTCCTGTTTGAGGCCAACACCTTGTCGCTGCAAGCTTCCATTTGTGCAGCGTATGTGGCAAGAGCCTGCATGCGGTAAGTGCAGGCATTGCCCGGTCTTCTCCAGGGGGTGGTCTCAGACCTGACGGAAATTCCCAAGCTGGAGTCAGCAGCAGCATATTTGTTGGACTTTAGTTATGATTTGGTTCGTTCATCTCTAGAGTATGGCATTGTTCGTGTCAGCTCGTCGCTTTCTCTGGTTGAGAAACTGGTCAGTGGACGTTTCTTCCAAGGTGACCCACTCTAAGAAACAACCCTCACGTTCATTATGTTATTTCACCTACTCATTGCCATGTAAATATCTCATGCATATAATCAACCCTGTTATCCAAGCTACTCTTTACTATGTAAAAATCTCATGTATATAGTTACCCCTGTTATCCAAGTTTGGACCCCTGTTCGATGTAAAACCAAACAGCATGTTGTTATGGTTGTTGTGTTATAATGTAAACCGCGCTGATGCCAAATAGCGCGGTATATAAGAATTTGTAATAAATAAATAAAAATAAATAAAAGGTCCGATTGGGTATGCTGCTGGTTGGAGAGCCCTTGAAGGAGTTGGTCAAGGACCTCGGGGAGTACAAGGGAGGCAGGCTACCAGAAGACAAGTCCCTTGGGGGTAATGGGCAGTCAACCTAGTCGTGGGGGGGGGGGGGAGGGGGGCAGTTTGAAAGACTTCCATTGTTTTCGGCCCACCCATTTTCCCTTTTCATAGCGGGGTCGGTTCCTGTTTCGGGGACAGTCCTTTCAAGCTCAGGGGGAAGGCCATGGTTTTTACACAGGCCCCTCCGGAGCAGCCAAAAAGTCACAATGAAGCCAGGAGGACCCAGGTGTCAGTAGAGCGTATAGGGGGTCGCCTTCAGCAGTTCTACCACTCCTGGATCCAGATCACCTCGGATCAATGGATTCTGGAGGTGATCCGCTACGGCTACACGTTGGATTTCCAACATCCCCTGCAGGATGCATTTTATGTTGTCTCCATGCACGGCTCCAGCCAAGCGGCAAGCGGTCCATGACACACTGCGGCGCCTCCTGGACATGGAGGCAGTGGTGCTGGTGCCATCTTGCCAACGTGGATTAGGTTGGTACTCGATCTATTTTGTGTTGCCCAAAAAGGAGGGCACTTAACGACCCATCCTTGACCTCAAGCACGTAAATGCAGCTGTGCAGTTCTGTATGGAAATGCTCCATTCCGTTATGGTGGCCGTTCAAAAGGGGAGTTCCTCACTGCTGTGGAACTCACCAAGGCTTACATCCATGTCCCAATCCATCCAGAGTATCAGCGCTTCCTTTGGGTTGTGACTTTTTTGGGACATTTCCCATTTCGGTTGCTTTCATTTGGTTTGGCCATGGCGCCATGGAAGCTCACCAAGATAATGGTGGCTGCAGTGGCTCTGAGAAAGCAGAGCGTCCTGGTACACCCTTATCTGGGCAATTGGTTCATTCGGGCCAAGATAAAAGGCAAAAGCCAGCAGGTAACACTGAACGTAATAGCCTTTCTGCGGAACTTGGAATGAGTAATTAATTTGACAAAGAGCAAGTTGGACCCGTCTCAGCAGTTGATCTACCTCGGAGCCCATTTCCATATTTTGGCCGGACTGGTCTTCCTAATGGAGGATCGTGTCCTCAAGTTCCAGTCCCTATTACGGCAGTTTCTCTGGACATCGTATCCGTCGGTATGGCATTACCTGCAGATGTTCAACTTGATGGCAGCGGCATTGGACTTAGACTTAGTACCCTGGGCTCAGTTTCACATGCAACTGCTTCAGAGAGCATTGTCCTCGAGTTGGTCTCCCCAGAACCACTCCTTATCTCCTGGCTTCAGTTCCCAGAGACCACAAAGAGAGTTGAAGTGATGGCTCCAGAGGAGCAGTCTGACGTAGGGAGTCTCACTGGAGTAGCCAGAGTGGGTGTTGGTGACTACAGATGCCAGCCTCAGTGGCTTGGGAGCGCATTGCCTTACACGGGTGGCCCAGCGGACGTAGACAGCGGAGGAGAGCTCCTGGTCCATCAATTGACTGGAGGTGCGAGTGATCTGGATGGTGCTGCAACATTTCACAATAGTTCTGGAGGTGCAGGCGGTCAGAGTGTTCTTGGACAATGCCGCGACAGTGGCGTACATAACAGGCAGGGTGGCACAGGCAGTGTGCAGATAAGAGGAAGTAACTCCCCTTCTAAGTTGGGTCAAGAGGCACCACAGCGCACTCTCTGCGACACACTTGGCGGGGAAAGAAAACATTGAGGCAGACTATCTCAGTCAGCATTGGATAGATGTGGCAGAATGGACCTTAGCGGATTCCGTGGTCGACAGCATCGTCTGCCGTTGGGATCAGCCAGTGATTGGCCTCATGGTCACCTCAGAAAATGCCAGGGTCGGTCGGTTTTACAGCAGAAGGCAAGAGCGAATGTTGGAAGGCCTGGATGCCCTGTCTTGCCCTGGCCGGAGAGGGGAGCTCTGTATGTCTGTCCTCCCTGGGCGCTGATGGATTGGGTACTGCTTCGCATTGCGTGGCATCCAGCTCAAGTGATTCTAGTGGTGCCGGACTGGCCACGGAGGCCATGGTATGCAAACCTAATTTGCTTGGTGGTGGATGGTCCATGGGGTTTACCACTGCGACCAGGCCTGCTCACGCAGGGACCAATAAGTAATGCTGTAAGTGGATTGATTCTTGCTTACAGCTTGGCTCTTGAGTGGGCATGACTCTCGAAGTGTGGATATTCGGCTAGCTTGATTACAACACTGCTGAAAGCCAGAAAGAGATCCACCACTCTTTTATATATTCGAGTTTGGGTTTTTGAGGCCTAGTGTGAGTAACAAGACTGGCGTCCATTTGGAGCTTCAGTAGTAGACATCCCGGCCTTCCTACAGGACGGCCTGGAGAAGGGATTGGCCTTGAATTCCCTGAAGGTGCAAGTAGTAGCTTTGGCCTGCTATCGCTTAAGATTCAGGGGACCTCCCTGGCCTGTCACCCAGATGTTATCCAGTTTCTGTGTGCTGTAAAACAAGTTAGGTTGCAGACACGGGCAGTTGTTCCTCCTTGGGACTTGAATGTGGTCTTGTCAGCTCTGGTGGCAGCTCCGTTCAAACCTCTGGGCAATCCACCGTAAAGAATCTGACCTTGAAGGTGGTGGTCTTGGTGGCTATCTGCACATCGTATTTCCGAGTTGCAGGCCTTGTCCTGTCGGAAGCTGTTCCTCCAGATTTCTAAGGAGCATGTGATTATTCGACCCGTCCCTTCCTTTTTGCCTAAGGTGGTCTTGTCTTTCCATGTCATTCAGGCACTGACTGTTCCGGTGTTTGCAGGCTCACAGGGTGTTCAAGGCGATTCTTGATTGCATTGTTTAGATGTGCGCAGAGCATTGCGCTGCTATTTGGTGTGCACGCAGGCCTTTTGGCAGTCTGATCGTCTTTGTGTTGTTTGGCGGTCCTCTTTGTGGGGAGGCTGCGTCCAAGGCATCAGTTTCCTGATGGGTTAGAGAGGCAATTGCCTCGGCTTATCTCCTTAAGCGTAGGATGGTGCCAGAGGGTTTGCATGCTCATTACATAAGATCGCAGGCGGCCTCTTGGGCGGAAGTCCATATTGTTCCACCGGGTGACATCTGTCGAGCAGCGACTTGGTCTTCCTTACATACTTCTGCGAAGCAGTACTGTTTGGATATGCAGGCGGTCTCGGAAGCGCAGTTTGGCGCACAAGTGTTATGGGCAGGGTTCGCTGGTCCCTTCCAGGTTAGGTACTGCTATGGTACATTCTGATTGTCTGGACTGGTCCCTCCAATCCAGTCCAGGACCCGCCCTAGTTTCTGGATTGTGGTTGTAGTGAGTCAACCATGTAGAGAGATGAGCTGTTGGGATCCTGGTAGAGCGCACACGGGTGGTTCGTTTGCCGGCAGACTACTTTTGTATCTGACGGGGCTCAGGACTCTTTCTGCACTATAAGTTCTGCTTAAAAAAAAAAAGAAAAAAGAGAGGATTCTGAGCAAGCGCTTACAGGTACTTTGATGTGTAAGCATGATGAGTTCCATTCTGAGCCACTTCAAGGGAAGTGATGGGACTTGCTGTCCTGAGTTTTTGTTTCCTGGTTAATAATGTTATCTAGTTAGAATTAGTGTGTGGTTTTACCTTCATTTGGGGCAGTGTGATACAGTTGCTTTGACAGAGGGATACTGGCAGGAGGAGGAAAGATCCTCTAGGGTTAAGGGGTGATATCACTAGAAAATATTTGCATATAAGTCTCCAGCTGCTGGTGGGCGAAAACTACCTGATTGTCTGGACTGGATTGGAGGGACTCCATGAAAACAAATTAGCAGGTAAGCTCTAATTTCTCCAGAAAGTGTCAGTAACTTTTTATTGGTAAATTGAAATTTAACAAATTATTTCTGAGATTGTGTGTGTTTCATCTCCATCTCTTAGGTCCTGCAGTTGTTCCTCCTCAATACTACGGTGTTCCATGGGGGGTGTATCCAGCCAATTTATTTCAGCAACAGGCAGCAGCAGCAGCAGCAAACACCACAGCAAACCAGCAGACAGCATCACAAGCACAACAAGCACAACAGCAGGTATAATGCCTTTTTTTTTTTTGCCAGGAGAGAGACCAGCTGACTTGATTTAACATACAACTATGAACTTCAGGTTTACAAGTTTATTATAGCTCTAAAGGTGGCACTGTTTGTGTAGTAAGTGATGCAGCTTAAAAAGCAACTAAAAACCAATCTAAATTTTGCCATTCTTATTTTCTTTTGAAGGTTTCATCCTGCCATTCTCCTTTTTTGTTTTTTAGCCTCTTTAGTTGGTCTGCTTTATTTGGTTGTGATACCCATTGTATGAGTGACAACTGAGGGTCATCTTAACTTTTTCTTCTCTTACATGTGGTGTTTCTTCCTCTTCCTTCATTGTCCACGGGCTGCATCAACCTCCTATGATTGCTAAGGCAAGATGTTCTGCCCTTGCAAGTTTTTATTTTACTACTAGTTGCTTGCTGCTGATGTAATGCTGACTCTCAGACCCAGCTAGCCTGATGAGCAGAAACAAACTTGAGATCAAGGTCACACTATCTCAGTGGTTCTCAACCCAGTTCTCTGAGACCCCTAGGCCAGTCAGGTTTTCAGAATATCCACAATGAATATGCATGAGATAGATCTGCATGCACTTCTTCCATTGTATGCAGATCTATCTCATGCATATTCATTGTGGATATCCTGTAAACCTGACTAGACTAGGGGTCCCAGAGGACTGGGTTGAGAACCACTGCACTACCTCAGAGGCTTGAATTATATAGGCCTTTAAAGAGCTACCTGATGATTTTATCTGTAACAGAAAAAGACCTGCATCATTGCAAGAAATAAAAAAAACATAGGGTGAACATTGATATGCTATAGACAAAATATTCATTGTTTTCTAAATAGGGGACATTAGTAAGAAGGAAAAAAACCTGGCTCATTTCAAAATTGGTAGTGGAAGCATCTAAAGAGAGTCTGCAGTAAAAGAGTTAAAATATATGCAATATAAAAGAACACGTAAAATCAAAATTGTAGGAGAAAGTTCAATGAACTTCCCTGTGCTCAAGTGGTTTTGTCTGTTTAAGACTACAAGGCACGGAATACCTCTGGTAACTATGAAAACTGAGCTTTCTTAGACTTGAAGTGGCTTATATGTCTCAAAGTAATTGAGATGTGCTGTCTTAGATTTTAAGTGGTTTCTATATAGGGTCTATAATCAACTATGCCTCCATTGCCATGGTAAGAGCCAGTCCCCATAGGAGACTACGAATTGAGTGCAAGTACTGATGGGGAAGCAGCTTCATCTTCTCTTTGATCCCCTCACTTCCCCCTTCAATGTGCAGAGAGCAGAGAACAGTGACACTGCAGTGCCTTGGGCCACATTGTCCTCTCTTATTCAAGAGCATCTCATTTTGAGCCACATGAGTCAAAATGTGACAACTGGTCCCAGCAACAGAGGACAGCGACGTGACCTGAAGCTCTTCTGTGCAGTGTTGCTGTCATCCTCTAATCTCTGAGATGGCATAGGGAAAGTAAGGAGATTGAAGAGGAGAGGAGGCATTGAGTTAAAATGGAAAAAGTTAGGAGAATGTGGTGGTATCAGCTCAGAGAAAGAAAGGAGAAAGTGATTGAGCTAAGGGTTACCAGATAGCTACAGGTAATCAGGGACAGGCTGATTCAGTACTAGTTTTACTTCACTGAGTGTGATGGATGTTAAACCAACCCTAGCTAAGCCTGTCCTTGATGACCTGAAGTCATTTACTGGGGTTTCTGATTCACTTTCACATCTTATGGATGGTCGATTGTTGAGAGTTCATCTTTCTTTGCTTACTGCCATACCATTGTGTTTATCAACCAGGCCGACTACTATGTTCTCAAAACACAATCTTTGCTTGTAATTACCTCACTGTGCTTTGCAAAGCTCTCTAAGATTAGGAATCATGCTTTTCTGGTTTATGGGCCCTCAACTTTGGAATCATTTGTCTGTTCACTTTGAGATATAGTGGATCTTTAGATCTAAGGCAGCAATTAAAAGTTCTATTTTCAGGAATGCTTTTAACATTGAGTCAAATTGCATTTTATTTGGTTTTGCTGAGCACCGATGTATTTTGAGCATGTATGTTACTGCTACTGCTACTACTACTTATTTTTTATACTGTTACAAGATGTGAATAGCACTGTACATATACATATGGGAAACAGACCCTGCTCAATGGAGCTTGCAATCTATGCAAGACCCTTTCACAGAGAGGGTACTAGAGATGGTCTTGACACACATTTGTGATAAACAGAAGAATAAAAGATCAGGATCCAAAAGCAGCTGCGAAGAAGTGAGTTTTTAGCCTGGATTTGAATAGGGTCAGAGAATGGAGCCTGGCACACCAACTCAGGTAGTCTCTTCCAGGAATATGGTGTAGCAAGACAGAAAGAACGCAGTCTGGAGTTGGCTGTGAAAGTGAAGCCCACAGATAGAAGAGATTTGACTGATGAGCAGAGCTGCTGAATAGGGGTGTAGGGAGAGATAAGAGGAGAGGTAGTGAGGAGCAGCAGAATTAATTTATATAGTTAGCATTTATTAAATGTATTCTCTGGGAACAAGCAGGAAGTCAGCCCTCACATATGGGTGATGTCGACGCCGAAGGAGCCCTGCACGGAGCAAATCCCCAGCTTTCAAAGAAAGCCTTTGGGAGTTGCTATCACGCATGCGTGGTCCCCTTCCCACCCAAGGGTGCCATCTTGCTCAGTCTCCTTTTTTCTGCAGAGCCCATCGGACATAGTCCCTCGTGTCCTGGAAAAAGTTGATTTTTTTTTTCTGTGTGCCTTTTTGGCTCAACCAGTCGACACCGATATCCTTCCCGCCTCTGGCCTCGGTACTCTGGTATCAGGTTGGTCTTTTCTGCGTTTTGTTCAAAATTTTATTTTCCCTTTGAGGCGTCTTCGCGCCCTTTTTCCTTTTTTTCTTTCGCTGCAGCCCGAAAGGTCTTCGACCTAGCTGGGATCCTCCCCCCCCCCCCCCGATGGCTACCAGCGGTTTCAAGAAATGCGATCGGTGCGGGAAAATTATCTCCCTCACCGATACGCACATCTGCTGCCTCTGGTGCCTCGGGCCGGATCACGACCCGACGGTCTGCACTCTCTGTAAGAGGATGTCCTTTAAGGCCCTGAGGAGCCACCAGCAGTAGCATGATAAGATTTTTCCCGAATCCCCCTTGCCTCTGAGAAGCCAGGACCTCGTCTGAGACCTTTACATCTCGGGGGGGGGGGGGGGAACCACTCCGAACCCTAGTGTCATTGGGATTCCTCCGAGAAGGGGGGTCTCCCTCAAGGTGAACACAAGAGGAAGAAGAAATCCTCGAAGACGGTGTCTCTGGACGGCTCCGAATGACTGGGCTCCTCTCGGGGCCGGTGGCAGAGCCCCGAGCACCTGCCCAGATCGTCAGAGAAGGAGCGCTCGGCCAGAGTTGCTCGTCGGGAAGCGGATCAGCCTAGGCAAGTACCAACTGTTCTTGTTGAAGACTCCCCTCCTGGGGAACCGGTGTCAGGGCTGACTGTGTCAGCGCCCGAGCCGGAGGCTGTGGAGCCTCCCGGATGTGGGTCCAGGTTGGCTGCTTTGGAGTGCAGTTTTACTGCCTTCATTGAGCAGCAGCAGCAGGGGCTGATGTCCGGCATGTCTGGTTCCTCCGCCCCAACCACTGGGCCCTCTGTCAAAGTTGACTCCAGAGGCTGAGCCAATCCTCGAGACCTTCCAGGCTCGAGTCGATCCTCAGATGAGGTTGCACTCGGCCTCGCGTTCGGGACCGAGGTTGTCGTCGCCGAGTGCTGGTGTCAGGGCTCTCGATGCCCGAGAAGCCCCTTGAGTCCTCGGCTTGGGAGACTGAGGACGAGGAGTCCCCAGATGCCCAAAGGCATAGGGATGTCCCCTCAGATTCCCCGGTATCTGAACCTCGGAGCAAGTCCCCACCGGAGGATATGGGTTTTTGCACATTGTGCGGGAACATGTCCAAGGCTTTGGCCTTCCCCACGGAGTCCGAGGAGGAGCCTCGAGCCAACGAGCTCGAGATCCTCCAATATGAGGCTCCCTTTTGGGAGACCCTCACGGTACCCGTTCCTCCGATCCTGGAACAACTTACGCTCCGCATGTGGGAGACGCCGGTGATCAGCAAACGGCTCGACTTTATGTATCGAGTCCGTCGGAGCCCTGGGTTCCAAAAATCGCAACTGCCGCCCAACTCCATGGTTGTAGAATCGGCCATGCGTCGGCTGAAGAGCCAGAAGACGCACTCCTCGGTGACCCCCCAGCAGGGAGGCCTGCACCTTGGATGCCCTCGGCAGGAAATATTTCCAGGGCGTGATGCTGAATTGTTGGATCCTGGTGTACCAGTTGTACATGGGCATGTATCTGAGAGACCTGGCGAAGGAACTTGCCAGGTTCTCGGCTGGTCTCTCTGAGGAACCTTTGCAGGGCCTGTCCAAAGCTGTCCGTGAATGCTCTAAATTTGTCTCGGGCGGCCTATGACGGGTTCGAGTCGGCGGCTCAGGTAACCGCAGCAGACATCGGTGCCCGCTGCCTAGCTTGACTGCAGTCGTCCGACCTCGAGCAATGGGTTCAGGACAAGTTGGTCGATGTCCCATGCCAAGGGGAGAATCTCTTCGGCAAGCCCATGACCGACAAGGTCACAGAACTGGAGACCGAGTTCATGTTGAGGATACGGCTCTCTAAGAAGACCTCTGCCCCTTCCCGTAAGAAGGGCTTGGGTAAAAAGCCCTTTTACCCGAGGAAGGGGGCTGCTTACCGAAACTACCCCCCTTACCAGGCCTTCCCCAGCTCCCCAACAGGGGCAGCAGGCCAAGGGACAGGGGAATGGCCTGCGTAAGCAGAAGGCCCCCAAACCCCAGGCTCCGGCTCTGGCCCAACTTGGTGGGGTTTTTTGACACCTGCAGCATGGCCCCTCTCCCAGCCGGAGCTGGGCAGCCCACAAGAGGTCGGTTCACCTTGTATGCCCACAGGTGAGGAACCATCACCACCGATTCATGGGCATTACAAGTGGTCAGGGAGCGATACCTCCATCTAGCCCAAGTGCCTCCACACTACTTCCCAGGAGAGCCTCCAAGGTCTCCCCTTCACCAGGACCTTCTTCTGAAGGAGTTGGCAGGTCTCCTTGAGGACCATGCGGTGGAACTGGTGCCCCACCACCTCAAGGGCAAGGGGTTCTACTCCATTTACTTCCTTGTGCCAAGGCCATCCTCACCTGCGCAACCTCAACAAATTCCTGGTGATGGAGAAGTTCAAGATGCTCTCCCTTGGAATATTGCTGCCTTACCTCTGCCAGAGACTGGCTATGCTCCTTAGATCTAAAGGATGCCTATACACACATCCTAATCCACCCAAGCCACAGGCAATACTTACGCTTTGTGGTAGGGGACAACCACTACCAGTACAGAGTACTTCCCTTTGGCCTTGCTTTGGCCCTCAGGGTGTTCACAAAGTGCATGGCAGTGGTCGCCGCCTTCACTGGCTTCAGGGGATCTTCGTTTTCCCCTATCTCGATGACTGGCTCATCAGGGGCACTTTGGCCATCGAGGTGCAGCAGGCCACAACTCGCACCATCCAGGTCCTGCAGCACTTGGGTTTCATTATCAACTACCCCAAATCCAGGCTTTGTCTGACTCAAGAGTTAGACTTCATTGGGGCAAGGATCAATACCCTTCAGTCGAAGGCCTTTCTGCCTGCAGACAGGGCAAGCAGGCTTATGGCCCTAGCAGGGCAAGTGAGCCACAGCTCCTCAGTGCCAGCGAGACAACTGCTGCGCTTTCTCGGGCACATTGCCTCCACAGTCCATTTCACTCCAGATGCCCACCTCCACATGCGAACTGCTCAGTGGTGCCTCAGAGACCAATGGTCCCAGGCCACGGGACATCTCCAGGACAAGATCAGAGTGACCAGGCGCCTGGTACAGTCCTTGACCTGGTGGCTCTCGCCCCAGCACTTGAAGGCAGGTATGCCCTTCCAGGCCTCTCCCCACTCGAAGGTCCTCACCACAGATGCATCCTTGCTGGGCTGGGAGCCCATTGCCATGGGTACCGCACACAGGGGGTGTGGTCCCCAGAAGAGCGTGCCCAACAGATCAACTTGTTGGTGCTCCAGGCCATCTGTCTCGCCCTGAGGGTTTTCAGGCAGTATCTGGACCACAGGTCAGTCCTGGTCCAAACGGACAACCAAGTGGCCATGTTCTATGTGAACAAACAGGGGGGTACAGGATCACGTACCCTCTGTCAGGAGGCCCTGGACCTATGCTCTTTTGCAACCTGGCAGGGGATTCTCCTCAAAGTGGTGTACCTGCCTGGCCAGGAAAACTGGCTGGCCGACAGACTCAGCAGGATCCTCCAGCTGCACGAGTGGCAGCTGGACTGGGCGGTGATCAACAGGCTTTTCCAGACCTGGGGGGGAACTGGTGATGGACTTGTTTGCGAGCCTGGACAATCACCAGCTACCCTATTTCTGCTCAAGGCAGCCACACCCGGCCAGGGTGGCTGCCGATGCCGTCCTAGTCTCATGGTCGGGCATAACATGAAGCTGCAAGGGGGGGAATTGAAAGGCAATGTTAGGAAATACTTTTTAACTGAAAGGGTGGTGGATGCTTGGAATGCTCTCACAATGGAAGTGGTGGGGGCAAATACAGAGACAGAATTCAGAATGGCATGGGACAGACATAGTGGATTCCTTTATAGCAACAGGATAAAATCAAAATAAACTTAACTATCTAATTTCTCAACAAACAGGGATGTCCTACACGGAGCGGTGGGTTCACCCCTAAACAAAGTCATGGGGGAGGGGTGGCCTGCACGGAGCGGCAGGTGCAGCTACTCTTGCCATCTTACTAGGCAGACTAGATGGACCATACTGGTCTTTATCTGCCATCATTTACTATGTTGCTATGGTCAGTGGGTCTTCTGTATGCTTTTGCCCCGACACCTCTGGTTGCCAAGACTCTGTTCAAGATCCTTCAGGACAGAGCTTTTTTTATCTTCATAGCTCCACGGTGGCCTTGGCAACTGTGGTTCCCGCTTCTCCTGCAGCTAGCGGTGGAGACCCCCATTCCCCTGGGTTCGTCTCCACGGCTCCTCTCTCAGGAGGGGGGCTCTCTTACATCCCAACCTCGGCTCCCTTTCGCTGACAGTGTGGCTGCTGAGAAGGTGACTCTTGCCCCGCTCCTCCTTCCGGAGGATGTTGAGTGTAATCTTTCGCTGCTACCTACGTTCGGTTACTCTTGATGGTCTTGGGTCCACTTTGCAGCGGCAGTAGGGTTTGTAGCACAAGACAACCAAACAGGTGTGGCTTGGAAAAAGGTTTTTATATAGAAATAGGCTTATTACATAGGTACAGAACAGAGGTAGAAGGTTGTTATAAAGCTGCTTCAGTGTACTTCAATGAATCTGTGTGTCTCTGTCTGTGTGTTGGTGAGAGAGAATAGGAAGAGAGAGAGAGAAGGGGGGGTAAGGAGTGTGTGTTCAATGAATAGGAAGAGAGGGAGAGAAAGGGGGGGGGGTGTAAGGAGTGTTCGATGAAATAGGAAGAGAGAGAGAGAGCAAGGGGGGCGGGGGGTAAGTAGAAGTGTGTGTGTGTGTCCCCGATGAATAGGAAGAGAGAGAGATTTTTGTCCTTCTCTGTATTTTATAGTGAAATTCTCCAGCACCTCCCTTTTGTCATAATTTGGTCTGTTTGATCTGATCTCTCCTGATTAGCAAGGAGGGGCTGTTGTCTTAGACTAATCAGGCAAACTAGGCCCATCAAGTTCTCTCCTGATTAGCAAGGAGGGGATGTTGTCTTACAGACTAATTTTATTTATTTATTTAACAGTATTTCTAAACCGCCTTATCTTAATAATCAAGGTGGTATCACGGCAAACAATCAGGTCAGGTGAGTGTGTTATACATGCAGTGGGGGGAAATTGAGTGTGTGTCGTGTTGTGTGCTAGATTGGTATGAGCTATTTACAGAGTGGGCTATATACAGTGGTGCAAAAACAAATTCCATGCATACATTGGTTAGGCGGGATCATGTGCTGTTGTTCATTCTCTGAAGTTATGTGATGTGTCCATAGTGTTCTATGAACAGTATGGTTTTTAGCTGTTTTCTGAAGTCTTTTAGGTCTGTAGCGGCCCTCAAGTCGTCCGGGAGTTTGTTCCATATTGTTGGAGCGGCCATTGAGAGTGCTCTGTCTGTTGTGTCCTTGCGTGTGTGTTTGTATTCACTGGGGGTGCTGACTCTGTTGTGGGTTTGTTTCCTTCTGGAACGCGTACTGGTGTCTGATTGTATGAGTGTGTGTAGGCTGTTGGCTGATGTGTGGTGTTTGATCTTGAATATGTTTATGATAGTTTTGTATTTGATGCGTGCACCGATTGGAAGCCAGTGTAAGTCCTTTAAGGTGGGTGTGATGTGCTCCTGTCTTGCCGTTCCTGTTATGATTCGTGCAGCAGTGTTTTGTGCTAGTTGTAGAGGTTTGAGGGCTTGTTTCGGTAGGCCGAGGTATATCGGATTGCAGAAGTCCAGTAGTGGGGTTATCAGTGCTTGACAGACGGTACGGAAGTGTTCCGGGGCAAGGAGCGGCTTTAGTCTCCTGATGATTCGCATCTTGTAGTAGGCTTTTTGGGTTGTTTTGTCTATGTGTGGTTTGAGATTGAGTTTATTGTCCAGAGTAACTCCGAGGTATCTCACTTCTGATCTTATTGGTATAGTGGTGCTTTGTATCTTTAAATTTGGTGGGTGTTTGAAGCCTTGGTTCCGGGTGATGATTAGGGCTTCGGTCTTGTTGTAGTTTATTGCTAGGTTGTTGTTTTGACACCAACTCTCCATTTGGGTGAGGCAGTCTGTTATCTTAGAGAAGTCCGGGTTGTTGATTGATATTGGGGTGTAAATCATTATGTCGTCTGCATAATCACATCAGGTAAACTACGCTCATTAAGTCTGGAGACTGACATCAGCAGGGGGTCAGAGCTGCCTGCAATCCAAGGTCTGGGAAAAGCCATGACACCTATGCTAGGCATAATGTCATGCTGATGTATGCTGACATCTCCTACACCTTTTTTTTTTCTCCTTTTTTTTGTTTTTGTTTTGGGAAATGATGGAAGCAAACCTGTATGTCCCAGCTGCCATTACTATATACATGACAGTAGGCAGCTTGTCTAATACCTCCTGTATTAAATACCTTGCTATGTCCAGCAGGTCCCCTGTCCTGCACAGTACTGTCTCTAGTGTTCTAGAGATAAGCACGTCCCATTATGAGTCCAAACCTCGTGTCTTAGGTAGGGCAGCCACTAATGGGTGGGGAAACCCAATATGCCACCTCAGTGCCCGTCTTAGAGAGAATGAACAGTGCATAAGGGATGCAGGAATTTCTGAGGAGGTTAAAGCCGAAAGGTCCCAGGATGCTATGAGTGAGGGTAGGAAGCAATACTAGACTGCAGCTGACTCTGGTATTCAATGGTAAACAATGCTCCATAAACCTGGTCTACAGAGCCCCCTCGAGCTCCTCAGACGACCTGCCTACCATATTGGATCTGGCCGCCAACACCAGCAACCCCAATACTCCCAACTGGATTATGGGAGACCTGAACCTCCCATCACTACAACAAAACCAGTCCTCTTCACTCCTCAATGCCATTGAAAATCTGAAACATTCTTGACATGGTATTTGCCCCACACCATGTCTCTGAGCAAAACAGCAACATTGTAAAATCGATCACCGATGTCCCATGGTCTGACCATAAACTTATAAACCTACGAATTCCCCTGAACAACAGTCATAGTCTGAACACCAGCAAACTCGCCAATCCATCCAGAGTAACACGGGGCTTCCGACCTTTTAACAGAGAACGTATTCTGTCAAGTACCCAACCAATCCTCAACAACACATCACTCAACCTTGACGAGTCAAACGCTGCCTGGAACAACAGCCTCAACGCTGTTGCTCAACTACCAAACAAAAAGACCATATCAGGGAAAAGAACCTCTGCTCCATGGTTTTCCCCGGAACTACGGGCCTCTCTTACGCACCTACGAAGGCTCGAAAAACGCTGGCGCCGCTCACTAGCCACCGATGACCACGAAGCCTACATTCTTCACCTCTCAACTCACCGCGAAGCAATCACAGCCAGAAAGAAGCAATACCACTCAGATATGCTCAAGAGATCATTGAACAAACCTCGTGACCTTTTCAACCTGGTTAAGTCACTATCAAAGGAACCATCCTCTGAACAAAATACTGATATCCACCCGCAAGAATTCGCTGATTACTTGCAATCAAAACTCCTACAGACAGATGAACTCTCAATACGCAATATACAAGAAACGACCGGCCCAACATCCCTATCCGCACTTAACACGCCTTCTTCTAAACACATTGAAGAAACCATCTCCTCACTCAACACGACTACTGCGCAAACCGATCCCTGCCCAGCCTTTTGGATAAAGGATCTTCGGTGTGACTTTAGCACCTTCATTGCAAGAATCATGAACCTCTCTTTCACTACTGGCTCCTTCCCATCTGCATTAAAACTCACATCCATCAGGCCACTGCTAAAAAACCCTAAACTAGACCCAAAACGGCCAGACTCCTACAGGCCTATAGCCAGTATCCCCCTCTTAGCAAAGATCTTTGAGAAAGAGGCACAGCGCCAAATCCAAGACCACATTGACTCCGCAGCCCCTCTAGACTACTCTCAACACGGCTTCAGAGAATTCCACGGCGTTGAGACACTGCTTACCACTCTCTTCAATGATGTTCTCAATACCATAGACAACATCCGACAAGGCGTTATGCTAATCTTCTTGGATATAGCAGCAGCGTTTGACTCGGTAAATCACGAGATTCTCCTCGGTCGACTGAAAGGAAAAGGCATCTGCAACTCAGCACTTGAATGGTGTAAATCATACCTCGACACCAGAATGCAATACGTCAAATCTGCAACAGGAGAATCAAAACTCTTCCACCAAGGACAAGGCGTTCCGCAGGGGTCCTCACTCTCATCCCTCTTGTTCAACGTCTATATGCAGCCTATCTGCGATATCATCAGGTCTTTCAATGTGAAATGTATGATATACGCCGACGATATCCTACTCTACATGCCATTTTCCACAATGCAAATGGATTTATTGCCTATAACAAACTGCTTCGATGCAGTCTCACAATGGCTCCTGTCACAGAACCTCCGCATTCAGCATAAGAAAACTGAGGTTCTCTTTATCACAAGAGACCCCAACTTCACCCCACCACCACATATAAGTGTTAAGGGAGCTGACCTAGGCACCAAGGAAACAATAAAATACCTCGGAGTCACACTAGACCATAGGCTCGATATGAAATCACACATAAACAATATCGTAAAATCTGTATACTTCAAAATACGCACTCTCAGACACCTACGTCCTCTACTAGACCACGAAGACTTCAGAACCATTTACCAAGCTCTGATACTGCCGCATTTCAACTTCGCCAACTCCATTCTACAGGGACTCCCACAATCCACCACAAGCTCCTTGCAGCTTGCAATGAACACCGCTGCCAGGGTTCTTCTAGGAGCGGCCAGAAGCGAACACATCACACCTATCCTCAAACAGCTCCATTGGCTCCCTATACACGGCAGACTTACATTTAAAACCCTCATTCTCACATTTAAGGCCTTAAATGGTTTATCGTCCACATCACTTTCTGAACTCATCCAATCCGTCCCATCAAATAGAAAAAGGAGACATGCAGCATTAAACTCACTAACAACCCCAAAGGCTATAACAACGTGCAGCCTATCAACATCAAACAGAGCTTTCATGTTTAGCGCACCAAAATGCTGGAATGCTCTCCCACCTGATCTCCGCGCCATAACCGACCTAACCCAGTTCAGAAAGGCCCTTAAATTGCACCTTTTCATCAAATACTACCCCATGTGAACCGTAACATAACAGCCTCACCCTAATACAATCCACAGTATCTCTCTTGTTCCAAACATTCCTGCTAATTTTATGTAAATTGTTCGAGCATATTATCTAGCTATTAGATTATATACTCCATGTAGATAGTTCTCCCATGTTATCCAAGTTGTTACTCCTGTTATATGTAATACCAAACAGCCTGTTCTGGTTTCTTTCTGTTATTTGTAAACCGCGCTGATGTCAAAGAGTGCGGTATATAAGAAGTTGAAATAAATAAATAAATAAATAAAATAAAATGTAGTAGGAAATGCCAAATTAGCAGGCCAAATGAGCCTGGATGTAGAGGTAGATGCTGGAAAAGTTAAGTGTAACTACCTTAAAATGTTGATGTTGTTTGTAGGACATGCGCTGCAAAGAGATGTACATGTGTTTTATTTTACAACACAGGAAAATTATGATAATGCATAGCAATATTTGTACAGCAGTTAAAATAATAATAGGGTGAATAAAAACATTAAAGACATGATCAGCAGTAGGTGAGTAATCAAATAATTCCCACACAGACACATGAGCATCTTGTAGCAAGTGTTCAATAGTTTGTCGAATGTGTCCATTCTCATAAGTGATGGTGTGATTCACTTTGGTGGATGATGTTTTAAGGTGATCAATATAGGCATGGAGTTCTGTAAAGTTGAGCAGTTTATATAATGTCTCTTCTCCCATGCCAAGTGGTAATGGATGCACAGCATATGAGAGAAAGTCTGGAATGTCAATAAAGTCATTGGTAGCCAGCGGTGTGGAATAAGTTGTCCCGTTAATGGTGATGGAGACCAGTGGTGTATGACTGCACCAGGTATTGTTTCAAGGCAGGAGAACCTAGAAAGTAATGTTCTGGAGGTGCCCTCAATTCTTGTGTCCTTTCTAGAGAAGTGGAAACTGGTGGCGCCCACTGTACTTGAGTGATGTTTAATGAATAGAACACTGGCTTGTCCTGTACGGAACAGAAACTCAGGATGACAAAATCCTTTCCTTCAAGAAGAGGTGGGGGTATTTCTTGATAGCGATATACCCCATCTGTGGAGTTAGCCCAACCAATCGTGTATATTCGGATGATAGTTCCTGGAATGAGACTTGGGTAGAGGAGAGCAGATACAAGAACAACAGGAAACCGAGACATAATAAAAGCTAACTTGTTTCACTCTACTAGGGGGTAAACTAGTGCTCCCCACTTATACTATGCAACCACAGAAATAATGTTTACTATTTACATAACTATTAGATACATGTCCAGTATATAGGACACATCAACTATACAGCAGAAGTAAATAGTTACCATCCTCAAGCGACTTTTGTTTAGAAAGCAGCTGTCCGTGCTGTCTTCGGGTGGTATCTGGAAACAAAGACTGATAAAACACGTATTACCCATATGGTTCCAACTGGGTGGTGTTTTTCCAATACTGCTGGTTGTCGGGCATTAGGATCTGGTATAGGCTTGGGCCTAAGGTATCTAACTAAGTACGGTCCCTCCCACTTTGCAGTTCCAAAGGGGAGGTTTGGTCTAGGTCTCAGAATCATCACTTTGCTCCCAACCTTGAGGGGCCTTAAATCGGAACCTTTTGCATGTACCTCCTGCAAATAATCTCTAGCTTTTTCTGTGTTAGCTAGCACAGTGGTCTGAATTTCTTTTAGATGTTCTTGCAGGGATTTCATCCACTCATTGGTAAGAATTACGGTCTGGTCCTCTGGAAGAAAAGGATGCAGCAGATTTTCCCACCATGGCATTGGCCTTCCCATTAAGGCTTCATAGGGTGCAAAACCTGTGGATTTACAGACATTAGCTCTGATACACATAAGGACTAAAGGGAGCACCAGATCCCAATTTTTCCCAGTCAGATTAAGCATAGGGCTGAGGTGGGCCTTAATTGTTTGATTCATTCTTTCTACCTGCCCTGCTGCCTGTGGATGGTACGGAATGTGGAGGAGTTGTTCTATGCCTAGAAAATCAAACAATTCCTTGATCAGCTGAGAAACACATGCAGGACCATTATCAGAATCAATATTTATTTATTTATTACATTTGCTTATATACCGCACTATTCGGCATCAGCGCGGTTTACAGTATAACAAAGTGACCAATACACACATTCTGTTTGGTTTTACATCGAACAGGAATATAAACTTGGATAACAGGGGCTGAACTATATACATGAACTATTTACATGAAATATGCTATATACATGAGGTAAAATTCCTATAACATAGTTGAATTGCTCAATAAATGATGAATCCGTTTTGAATACTTGAGACCTTGTGAGTATGTCTTAGGAATAGTCTTAGGAATGCCCCAGCATGTAAAAAATTGCATAGTTAGGATTTCTGCAGTGGTTCGAGCAGTTTGATCTGGGACAGGGAATGCTTCTACCCAATGAGAAAAGGAATCCACAACAGTGAGTAAAAATCTATTTTTCCTAGCTGATAACAGGAGAGGGCCCACATGATCTATTTGCAATCTCTCAAATGGGCCACAAGGAGGTGCTCTCATTAACTGTCCCCTTCTCTTTTTAGGTTGCCTCCCAAATGAAGCACAGATTATACAGGAGGAAACATGATCCTGTATATCATGTTTCATTTCTGGCCACCATACCAACCTATTAAGGATAGTCTGCATTTCTTCTGCTTTAGGGTGTCCCATAGGGCCTGCACCATGAACCCAATGCATCCACTCTTCCTTTGTAGTGCTACGAAGTCAGGGTATGAGGCTACTACGGGCACTACAGATTTTGAAACTTGATTCAGGGCACGGAAGTCCATAGTGAGTCTGAAGGAACCCCCCCCCCGTTTGACTATCTGCCAGGCTGGTGAATTGCATGTGAAAGAAATAGGTCTAATCAGACCCCTCTCCTCCAGTATCTTCACAATTTTAGTCACTGGTTCTATAGCCTGATGAGGTACTGAGTATTGTTTCTGTGCTGGAGGATCCTCGCCTTCCAACAGTATTTCTGTGTGCATTTTCCCACAATCTAACTTGTCTTGTGCGCAGACTGGAATATCAGCCACCTCTGAGGGAATTACACGCAGATCATACTGCTGAGCTGCCTTGGTGCACTGAGTTGCTAACTGCATGGGAATGACTTCATGCACTAAAGTTTTAGAAGCACTTGAAGTTCCTGAATACTGCCACAATTTAAGATTAGCCATATCCACCACCAAATTTAACTGGCTGAGAACGTCAATTCCAATTATTTCTTTTGGTGTGTTCACTATAGTGGAGGCAGAGGTTTCCAACATTTCCTTGTTTTGTTCACTGTGCACAGGGATACCCCATTTAACTGGGATAGCCACACACTTGGAAGCTGTGTCATTAATTCCTTGAATTTCATAAAGTTTTTCTGATCTGCAGTGGGAGAAGCTCTGTTTGTAAAACTAATTCCAGCCCCTGTGTCAATCAAAGCTAGTTTATCCTGACTCCCTATTCTGCTGATAACATTGGGGCGTCCACAAGAGTCCAGTATCAATTGGTACAGCAGGTTGAAGAATGTGTAGCAACACAGGAGGAGAAAATGGGAGGCCCTGGAGCAATGGGTGGGGCAGTTGGAACAGGTCAAACAGGAGCTCATTAATCAGGTCGACGACCAAGAGAACCTAGGCCGAAGGAACAATATACGGCTAATGGGACTACCAGAGATTTATAAGGACAGTGATATATGGGACATTATGGAGACCTGGCTATGGGTTCAGCTTGGTGTGCAAATGACTGGGGGAAAAATGATAATAGAGTGACTACATCGTCTGGGGCCATGTTGGGAAAATGCAGCGAGACCGCGCCCCATCATAGCCCAGATTTTGAACTTTGCTGATAAAGGCAAATTGATGGGAAGATACCACACCCAACATCAGCTGGCGTACCAGGGGCATAAAATATTACTGTTCAACGACTACTCTGCAAGGGAGGCGACGCGCAAGAGACCCATGGCCTCAATTTGCTCAGCGCTGGTGACAAAAGGAATAAAATTCTTGCTACAGTACCCCACAAGAGTCAGAGTATAGCATGAGAATCAAACAAGTTACTATGATACCCCCACGGCCCTACAGGCATATGTGAATAGCCTGACAGGATCCTAGGCATGGCTGAGGATGGGGGCAACCTATGTCATGAGGGACAGGTACCTTTAGAGCCCTTGGTTGCTTTTGTTTAGATAGTTGCCACTGCCTTATTAAAGAGGTCACCGTGCTGCAGAGAACTTGGGATCATAATGGAACCAACACATCTGCCTCAGGAGCTGCACAAGGGCTTTTGCTCCCCTACCCCTCCTAAAGACAGTACATTATATAGGACAGGCATGTTCAACTTCGAACAGGCTGTGATCTACTTCTTCCGGCCAAAAGTGCCGGTGATCTACCACCATGAAAATTAAGTTTCAAATTAGTTTCAAATTAAATTTGAACCCAATAAAGTTGGTTGATTCCCCCCCCCCCCCCATTTTTAATGAACCTTCTGTCATTTACTTGGATGTGATCAGCTGTCAAGCAAATTAAGCAAAAACAAAACAGACGAAGATCCAGTAAGAACTGCAAGGGGAAATGGAAAGTACATTTTTTGTTAGTTTTATTGAGTAATAACTTTAACTGTCTTAATAACTTTCTTTAACTTTTATTGAGTAATTTGTGTTAAATTTAGGTTGAGTATTGATCCAGGCTGATCTTGCA
Organism: Ichthyophis bannanicus; assembly: GCA_033557465.1. Taxonomy (NCBI): domain Eukaryota; kingdom Metazoa; phylum Chordata; class Amphibia; order Gymnophiona; family Ichthyophiidae; genus Ichthyophis; species Ichthyophis bannanicus. Next base: position 1,006,986,703 of record CM066033.1, read on the forward strand.
CAATCTGTAATATTTCGCTCTTGCTCATTAGTGAGACGTCTGAGTCTGCATTTCATCCATTAGCTTTTTGAAGTTGGGTGAATATTGTGTGAGGGCCAGTCTCAGGGAATCCTGGAGATGTTCATCTGTCATGTTGGAACGTTGTGTACTCTTTGTCATTTTCAGATGGGAAAACGCAGATTCACGCAAATAAGCTGAACCAAAACAGAAGTGTACAGCTTCTCCAGGACCAAGCAGGAAGTCAGTCCTCACATGTGTGACATCGACTTTGATGGAGCCCCCATGCGGAGCATTTCCCGAGCTTTCTAAGAAAGCCTTTGGGAATACACCCACGCATGCGCGGTCCCCTTCCCGCCCAAAGGTGCCATCTTGCTCAGTCTTTCTTTTTCCGTGGAGCCCAACGGATGTGTGTCCCTGTCACCCGGAAAAGTTTGATTTTTTTTTCTGCGATTTTCGCTCTCTTTTTGTCTGGTTCGACGCCGGTTCCCCTTCCCGCCTGGGTTCGGTACGCCGGTATCGACCCGATCTCTATTTTTCGTTTTTTTGCCCTTCGTGGCACGCGTTCGCGCTCTTTTTCCTTTTTCCCTGGAGAGCCAGTCTTTTGACCTTGCGGGGGCTCTTTTTTCCCCGATGGTCTCCAGTGGTTTTAAAAAGTGTGATCGTTGTAAGAAGCTCATGTCTCTTACCGACACACACGACTGTTGCCTGCGTTGTCTCGGGCCGGACCATGATCCCAAGGTCTGTGTCCCGTGTGGAAAGATGTCCACTAAGGCACTCAGAAGCCGGCAGCACCAGAAGGAGAGGATTTTTTCTGACTCTGCCTCCGGTCGAGCCCGGACCTCGTCAGAGGCCTCAACGTCTCAGGAGTCGGACCCCGAGCTTCGTCGGGGTTCCTCTGAAAGGGGGTCCTCCTGTCGGGAGCATAAGAGGAAGAGAAAGCTCCTGAGGGCGTCGTCGTCGGATGCTCCTGGTTCCTCGAGGGCCAGGTCTCGGACCCCTAAACGCTGCACTGGGCCTTTGGAGCTGGAGAAGCCAACTAAAGTGTCTCGTGTAGAGCCGGAGTCCGTCGCGCACGTAAGTCCTGTTGTCCTCGAGGACTCTTCCCAGGGAGCCGACGTCGCTGGGCCCGAGTCGGTGGCTGCTGAGTCTCCTGAGCTTGGACTCAGGCTGACAGCCTTGGAGTGCAGATTGTCTGCCTTCATGGATCAGCAGCAGGTGCTGATGGGCCAGCCTGACTGGTGCATCTGCCCCGACCACCGGGACGTCGACATCTGTCGACCCCGGAGACCGAGCTGGTTCTTGAAGCCATGAAGGCCCGAGTCCGGACTCGGTCACGGTCTCCCTTGACTTCCCGTTCGGGACCGAGGGCGTCGACGCCGATGGCCCCGGCGTCGGGGCGGGTGTTGCCGGAGCCTGCATGGTCGGAGCCCCTCGACTCTTCTTCGGATGAGTCTGCATGGGAGACGGAGGACGAGGAGTCCCCCGACACCTTTTGGACTCGGTGTGTCCCTTCGGACTCACTGCAGTCCGAGCCCTGGAGTAGGTCCCCACCGGAGGGCACCCGATTCTTGGAGTTTGTCAGGGACATGGCCAAGGCTTTGAATGTCCCTGTGGATCCCGAGGAGGAGCCTCGAGCCGAAGAGCTCGATGCCCTACAGTATGACTCTCCCCCGAGGGAGGCCTTTACTGTGCCGGTTCCTCCGATGCTGGAATGACTCCTCTTCCGAATGTGGGAGGCACCCCGGTCTCAGCGCTGGTTTTGAGCAAGCAGATCGATTCCATGTATCGAGTCCGAAAGAACCCTGGGTTCCAGAAGGTGCAGCTGCCGCACCATTCTATGGTTGTGGAATCAGCCATGCATCGTCCAAAAAGCCAGAAGATGCACTCCACGGTGCCCCCCCGGTATGGAGGCCCGAAGCCTAAATGCCATCAGCAGAAAGTGCTTCCAGGGCTCGATGCTTGCCGTGTCCAGTCCTACCAGCTGTACATGGGCATGTACTTGCGGGACCTGGCTAAGGAAATAGCCGTGTTCTTTGCTGGCCTCTCTGGGGAACCTTTTGCAGAGGTTCCAGTCCCTGTCTCGGGGATCCGGGAATGCTCCAAATTCATCTCCTGGGCGGCCTTCGATGGCTTCGCGGCTTCGGCCCGCATAGCGGCAGCCGGCATCAGTGCTCGATGCCAGGCATGGCTACAGTCATCGGACCTCGAGCCATGGGTACAGGACAAGTTGGTCGATGTCCCATGCTGGGGTGAAAACCTCTTCGGCAAGCCCATGGCCGAAAAGGCCGCTGAGCTCGAGACCGAGACTCTGACAAGGACAAGGTTGTCCAGGAAAACTTCTGCCCCTTCTCATAAGAAGAAGGGCTTGGGGAAAAAGACCTTTTACCCGAGGAAGGCATTTGCCTACAAACCTTTCCCTCATTATCAGGCCTCCCCAGCAGGGTCAGCAGGCTAAGGGGCAGGGACATGAGCCCCGTAGGCAAAAAGCCCCCAAGCCTCCAGCTCCTGCTCCTACTCAGCAGGGAGGGGGTTTTTGACTCCCACTGCATAGCCTCTCCACCTCTGCTGGCCCATCTCAGCACAGGAGGTCGGTAGGCCCTGTTTGCCCACCAGTGGCTGCCCATCACAAGAGATGCTTGGGTACTGAGCATAGTCCAGAAGGGCTATCTGCTCCATTTCAATCATGTACCTCCCTCCTTCTTCCCAGGGGAGCCTCCAAGGCCTACTCTGCATCAGGAACTCCTTCTCCAGGAACTGCAAGGTCGTCTTCAAGACAGGGTGGTGGAGCCTGTACCTCCCCACCAGCTGGAGCAGGGCTTCTACTCCAGGTACTTTCTTGTGCCAAAGAGAACTGTTACAGCTGGCGGTGGACACCTCACTCCCTCTGGGGTTGCAACCCGATCTTTTTTCTCAGGATCAGGGTTCTCTTCTGCACCCCAATCTAAAAACTCTCAATTTGATGGCTTGGAGGCTGCAAGGGTAGTGCTGGCTCCCTGGGGCCTGCCTCAGGAGGTTGAAGAGGTGGTCTTGGCCTCTAGGAAGCAATCCACCAGAAAGACCTTTGCCCTAAAGTGGAAGCGGTTCTCCTTGTGGTGTGATAAACGCCAGGAGAATCCTTTCCCCTGTCCTGTGCCAGTGGTGCTTCAGTACCTGCTACACTTGTCTAATTAGGGTCTTAAGTCCAATTCTGTTTGGGTACACCTTTCTGCTCTGGCAGCCCACCACTCACAGGTGGAGGGGCACTCTTTATCGGTTCACCCCTTGGTGTCCAGGTTCCTCAGAGGCTTGCTCTTGCTAAAGCCTCCTCTCTGTCCACCAGCCCCTGAGTGGGAGTTGAATGTAGTCTTGCAGCGGCTCACTCGCCCTCCCTTGAGCCGATGGCTATGTGTCCTCTCCGCTTCCTCTCTTGGAAGGCTCTTTTCCTAGTGGCACTGACCTCGGCCAGATGAGTGAGTGAGCTTCAAGCCCTGGTCTGTGACAGGCCATATACTCGCTTCTATAGGAACAGGGTAGTCCTTAGGACTCATCCTAAGTTCCTCCCGAAGGTAGTCTCCTCTTTCCACCTCAATCAGGAGGTGGTTCTTCCAACATTCTTCCCTAGGCCCCATGCCACCCGGGCTGAGGAAGTCCTGCATACCCTGGACTGTAGAAGGGCCTTGTCTTTCTACATTGAGCGTACTAAGGGTCATAGAAGGGCTACTCAGCTCTTCGTCTCCTTTGACCCAAACAACTTGGGGTTGCCAGTCTCCAAGCGTACCTTGTCCATATGGGTGGCGGACTGCATCACCTGGGCTTACAGGGCAGCAGACCATCCCTTGCAGGGTCGAGTCACAGCTCACCGTGTCCAGGCAATGGCTGCATCAGTAGCTCATCTACGCTCTGTACCATTGGCAGACATCTGTAGGGCTGCAACTTGGTCCTCAAGCCAGACTTTTGCAGCCCATTACTGTCTGGAGAGGGAGTCCCGTAGGGACAGTGCTTTTGGTCAGGCAGTACTCCAGAATCTCTTTGAGGTTTAGACAACTCCTGCCCTCCAGCCCTCTTGTTGGGCTACCGGTGGGATCTCTTCTCAGTAAAATTATTTCCCTGATGCTGAGGCTTCACAGAGGGAGCTCTATTTTTCAGCCTGGGTTCCTGGTAGCCCAGAGCTAGGGAGTCACCCATATGTGAGGACTGACTTCCTGCTTGGTCCTGGAGAAAGAGTAGTTACTCACCTGTAACAGGTGTTCTCCAGGAGCAGCAGGAATCAGTCCTCACAACCCTCTCTCCTCCCCTGGGAGTTGCAGTTGTACATAGTTCATTTTGTTTTTTGTGCTGTCTTTTAGCTATGTCATTAAGAAGGGACCCAGGATATCAATGCTTGAACCAATACAAGCATTGTGGAACCTGTGTCCCTTGGGGAAACTGCTAGGTACATATGACCTAGATTGGCCACTGTTGGAAACAGAATACTGGGCTTGATGGACCTTGGTCTGACCCAGTATGGCATATCTTATGTTCTTATGTTCTTATCTGACTGAGCAAGATGGCACCTTTGGGCGGGAAGGGGACCGCGCATGCGTGGGTGTATTCCCAAAGGCTTTCTTAGAAAGCTGGGGAAATGCTCCGCACTGGGGCTCCATCGACATCGATGTCACCCATATGTGAGGACTGATTCCTGCTGCTCCTGGAGAACACCTGATCTCCAGGAACAAGCAGGAATGAGTCTTCACATATGGGTACGTCGGTACTGACGGAGTCTGCGCGGGAACGCTTCCCAGCATCCAATCAAGAGCTTTTGGAAGCATCCCAGCACGCCTGCGTGCTGCCTTCCCGCCTTTCCCAACTGCCTCTCCTCAGTTTTCGTTTTTCCGCGGAGCCGGTAGGACGTCCTCCTGTCACCGCAGAAAATTCTTGTTTTTATTTTTTCGTTTTCTTGTGGTTGCGGCTGTCTTCCTGACGCCATCGGTACCGCCGGTGTTTTCTTTTCTTTTCTGAAAAACTTTCCTTTTCCACGGGATATTTTTTCTTCATAGTGTCCCACGGTCTCTTAGGCCTTTTAGGCCTCTTCTTTTCGTTCGTGGAACCGCCAGGCACTTTCTCCAAGAAATGTTCACACTGTGGCGGTACAACTTTATTTTTAGACCCTCAAAGTCGGTGTCTAACCTGCTTGGGTCCTGACAACAGTTTGGTGAGAAGAGCTCTTCAACATCGAGGTTCCCTCGATACACGGTTGCCCTCCAACTTCGGAGCACCGTCCCCTTCTTCCACACAGAATCAGGTAGCCCACAAACAGTCTGTTAAGACTAGCCAGTCCTTGAGTGTTAGGTCTCATGCACAGCATGAAGACGGCTCCGGCCTTGCACTCGAGGGCCCACTGGCTTCAAAACCCCGGCGGGAGTCTTCGGTCTCCAAAGCAAATAAGGGGTTTCAGGTTGTTCCTGAGGTTCACCCCTCACAGAACATACCTCAGCCGTGTCCGGTGGTGGCATCCGCTTCGAGCGGTACCGGTACCCCGGCATCGGCACTGGTGTTGGATGAAACACTCCTCACCAGGGATCGTCATCTGGCGTCCTCGGTGCCTTCGGGTCCGGTGGATACACTCCAGATTGACGTTCCATTATCGGTACCAGCACCGATACTACCACCGCCGTCGGTACCCTCCAGATATGCATCGATAGACTCGCTTCCTTCGATGCCGAGTCTGGAATCGATCTCCAGTCTGGAGGACTGGGTACCGACTCGCCTTGGTACCGGCTCTTGGCGGTACCGAAGGCTCGGTTCCGATGATTCGGATCCACAACTCTCGGTTCCTTCGAGGCCAATTGAGTTGCCACTGGTTGACCTTCCTTCACCGGTGTCAGGCACGGTACCGAAATCGGTACCGACGACCTCATTACCTTTACAGTCGGTGCCTTCCATGCTTCGCTTATCAGGCTCTCTGCCCTCGATGCCGAGTTTGGAGTCAATCTCTAGTCTAGAAGACTCGGTACCAATAGGTTTTGGTACTGACATCGATCGATACCGGTGCTTCGGTACCGAGGATAGTGGCCGGATGGTTTCGGTCACCTCGGTACCAATTGAACTGTCACCGATGACTACTCCGATGTCTTTGTCGGACTCGACTCCAACATCGGTACCGGTATTGACATCGGTACCGGTATCCACAGTAGCATCGTGGCCAACTCCTACCATGCTTTTTTCAACAGGATCGCTCCATTCTATACCAAGCTTGGAGTCGATACCTGGCATGGACAATGTGGTAAGGACGGTTGCTGCTCCTGATACCCAGTACCAGCAACCATCCCTTAAGCATTCCACACTGCACTGTGCAGGATCTTCTATTCCTATATATTTGGATACCTCTGTGGGTGCTCAGGCGAGTTCTTTAAATCTAACCTGTCCAAGAGGGATTCCTGTTAGGGATCCCTCTTTTCAGAGTTTCCTCCTGGATATAGCAAGATCTCTTGCCATTCCTATCCCAGGACATGATCCTCCACAAGGCTCTCTTTCTACCAAAGCAAAGAAGAACATAATGCTTCCTTTGCATCATTCCTTGCAGGATCTCCTTCTAGAAATGTGAGAAACACCTTTCAGGGTACCCCCACCTCCCAGGGCAACTGATCTGTTATATCAGGTGTCCCCCTCTCCAGGGTTTCAAAAGACTCAACTTCCTCATCATTCCATAGTAGTGGAATCAGCAATGAGGTGGGTAAAGAGTAAGAAAAAGCACTCTTCCTATCCGCCAGGTCGTGAGTCTAAAACACTAGATGACTTTGGACGTCAAACCTTCCAGACATCTATGCTTTCTGCAAGAATTCTCTCATATATTTTTTATATGAGTCTTTCTCTTGAGGAGGTCACAAAGCAATTGCATCTTTTGTCTCCTTTCCTTTCAGATTCCAGGAGTACAGACTATTCCTCACTGCTTAAGCATATCCAGAATATCTCTTGGTTCCTTTCTCGTGCTTCCCTAGACTCTTTTGAGTCTGTTAGCAGGACTTCTGCTATAGCTATAGGGGCACGACGTAGAGCCTGGCTCCAAGCTTCAGACTTGGACAAATGGGCACAACAAAGGCTGGGACATACTCCTTGCACTGGAGAAAATCTTTTCAACAAGGAGTCTTTACGTCAGGTTACTCAGTTGTCCACTGATTTACCTGTTCCTAAAGGTTGTTTTTACCCCTTCCTCTGTCCCAGTAGGTAGGAAATGTCCTACCAAACTTTCTTCCCACAGGAGAAGAAGGTTTTATTCATCATTTGCCCATCATACAGATGTTCCCCAACAGGGGAAGCATCGTCCTGGTCTGAAGAATCCAACCTCTCACCAGGCTCAGCAAACCCAGCAACTGCAGGGTTTCTGATCATTCATCATCAGATGCTTGTGACTCTTGGGGTTAGTATCTACAGTTGCTTCTTCTCAATAAAGGCAATCCACCACTTTATTCTAACCCCTACACATGGATTTTTTTCCAAAAGATGTCCATTTTTTCTATCTTTCTTTGAGCTGTCAGGATGTTCATGCCTATAAGTCACAGGTTTTTCCGGCTAGGGAAACAGGTCTAACCACTATCAGATGATAGTTCCTGTGCCAGCATGTATTTTTCCTTTCTATAGACTTACTACCTCGTAAGTCTTCTTCAGCTCCATTCTCTTCACCCTCTTACCAAGTTTTCCTTCTGTAAGAGCGGAATTACTTACTGGGAGGCTTTCTTTTCAGCCTCTCTACTTTTCTCACTTTCCAGTGCGGAGTTTACCTCCTCTGCTCAGTCTTGCTTTGGGGCAGCTTATCAGACATGTCCAGAGTTTCCTACTCCTGTTCTGTCCTTTCTGTTTTTGAACAGTAAGATTCTTTCTGCTGTCTTGCTAACAGCTGCCTATGCAGGAGCTTTAATGTTTGGACCACTGGTTCTTATCCACAAACAACCAGATTGTCCTCCACTAACATTCTGTCTAGTCTTAGTAGTGGCTCCAAGTCAGTGCTTCATCTCTCTTGGAGATCATCTCACTACAAGCTTTCTAGATTGTCTTCTATTCTGCCATCTTCATTTCCTGAGTTTGGCAGCATAGTTGGCAGAGATACTGGCTCTCTAACAGCCAGTTCTATCTCCTCATTCTCCTGCATCATGCTCTCTGCAATCTACAGAGAAGCTTTCCACTATGGGCCCTTGCTAGAGAGCATGAGGGTTTTTTTCTCCAACAGCTATCCTAGCTGGTTAGAAAAGGCTTTTCAGTCATGTCTCCCATGACTAGAAGGTTCTCCCATGACTAGAAGGTTCCCCCTTCTTTTACTATCTCCTTTTTTGATATAAAGGACATAGGCCTTCTCTTACGTGAAAGCTCAAGAAGTTGCCAGTTCCCTGCTTTGGTCCATAGTATTCCCAATCGGGGATATGCTCGTCCTTATGGTAAGCACGCATGATACCTTTGCCCTTAAGCAGGTCAACATGGTATCTCATCTCTAGGCGTCTTCTGTCTACTTACCATGCTAGAGTCCTGGAAGTCTCGGGACTTGCTGGCTGCACATTGACATTGTCCTTTGTTTTTCACGTAACAGTCCTGGTTATTTTGCACTAACTAGCATTCTTGCAGATCATGACCAGGGTGATTGAAAGATTCTCCAGGAACAAGCAGGAAGTCAGCCCTCACATATGGGTGACGGCGCTGACAGAGCCCACATGGAGCATTTCCCCAGCTTTCAAAGAGAGCCCTTGGGAATGCTACCACGAATGCGTGGTCCCCTTCCCACCCAAGGGTGCCATCTTGCTCGGTCTCCCTTTTTCCGTGGAGCCCAACAGATGCACGTCCAGTTTCCCTGGAAAAAATTCTTGCTAAATCCTTAAATTAGCTGTTCCTGGTTTGTGTATCAGTTCCTCTTCCCTCTTTGAGCTGGTGCCGGGCCCTGTGCTGTTCTTGGCTTTTTCCTTTTTTTTTCTTCGAGGCTTGCTTCGTCCGGCGTTTGCACCATTTTTCATCCGGGGGTCGTCTACCCCGGCCAGGTGTCTCCCACCATGTCTCCCGTGGGTTCAAAAAATGTGACTGCTGCAGTCAAACCATGTCTGTCACAGACACCCATGACTGCTGCTTACGCTGTCTGGGACCAGACCATGATAGCACCTCTTGTGACCTCTGTGCGTGGCCATGGCACCTAAAACTAATAAAAGAGATCGGAATTGTAGGAGAAGCAGTTCCCAAGGTCTGACCTTTGAGAATGTGGGAGACCCTGGCATCGTTGCTGATGGTCAGCTGATGCCTCGACACCATATACAGCATCAGGAAGGGGCCGGAGTTCCACAAGCCCTAACTCCTACATGACTCCATGGTTGTCGAGCCAACCATGCAAAAGCTCAAGAACCAGAAGAATTATTCTTCTGTCCCCCCTGGAAGGGATTCTAGAACTCTCAACACCCTTGGGTGGTAAGTGCTACCAGGGCTCGATACTGGGATGTCTAGTCTAGGCCTATGAGTTGTACATAGGCATGTATCTGAAGGCTTTAACCCAGGAGTTGTCTGGGTTCTCGAAGGGGCTAGTCTGGGAACCTCATCAACAGGTCCAAGCCCTGACCTCCGGGATCAAGGACTGTTCAAAGTTCCTTTCCCGAGCAGCCTACGATGGATTTGAGTCAGCAGCTCAAGTAGCAGCAGCAGGCATCGGGGCTCGATGATGAGCCTGGATACAGTCATTGGACTTTGAGCAATTGGTCCAGGACAAGCTGCTCGATGTCCCCTGCACTGGGGAGAACCTGTTTGACAAACCCATGGCCGACAAGGTGGCCGAATTAGAAGCCGAAGTGGTGACCTGACAGAGGCTCTAAAAAAAGACCTCTTCCTTCCCCAGTAAGAAACCCTTGGGGAAAAGGCCTCTGTTCTAAGGGAAAAAGGGGCATTTTCAGCATAGTCACCATTACTAGCCCTTCTCAGTCCAGCAACAGGATTTTTACCCCAAGAGAGGGGGACAGGGAGCTCAGAAGCCCAAGGCTTAGAAGCGCCAAGTCCCAGCTCCATCTCATCCAGAGGGGAGCCTTTGACTTCCAGGGCAGAGCCCCCCCCCCCCCCCCCGGGAGACCTTCACCAGCCCACAGAGGGCTGCTTGGCACTCTTTGCCCACAGATGGGCCGAGGTCACCTCAGACCAGTGGGTTGGTGAGGGAGGGGGATACCTCCTCCGCTTACATTCATTACCAACCAGGTTCTTCCCAGGAGAGCCTGTGTGACCTCTCCTTCACCAGATTCTTCTGCTCTCAGAGCTTGTGGGTCTGCTCAGGGACAAGGCAGTCGAGTCTGTACACAAACACCTATGGGGAAAAGGTTTCTACTCAAGGTACTTCCTTGTCCCAAGAACAACTGGAGGCCTCAGGCCCATACTAGACCTGAGAAACTTAAACAAGTTTCTGCTGAGGGAGTTCACGGTGCTCTCCCTTGGAACACTGCTGCCATACCTCTACCAGGGATATTGGCTGTGCTCCTTGGATCTAAAAGATGCGTGTACACACATCCTCATCCATCCCTCCCCCAGGCAGTACCTACGGTTCGTCGTGGGAGGAGGGCACTGCCAGTACAGGTGCTGCCATTTGGCCTGGCCGCCTCATCAAGAGTTTTTACCAAATGCTTTGCAGTGGTCGCTGCCCACCTATGCCTACAAGGTGCTTTCATCTTCCCCTACCTGGATGATTAGCTAATCAGAGGGGGTTCGGCCACAGGTCAGTCAGGTCGCAGAGAGAACATTAGGAAAGGAATAGAAAATAAAACTAAGGATATCATAATGCCTCTGTATCACTCCATGGTGCGATCACACCTTGATTTTTGTGTACAATACTTGTCGATCTCCATCTCAAAAAAGATAGCAGCATTAAAAAAAGGTACAGAGAAGGATGACCAAAATGATAACGTGGATGAAATGACTCTCTTATGAAGAAAGATTAAAGAGACAACTGAAGGGAGATATGATAGAGGTCTATAAAATCCTGAGTGGAATGGAATTTGTAGACGTGTAAAAGATTGTTTGCTCTCTCAAAAAATACTAAGATTAGGAGGCATGCCATTAAGCTACAAAGTAGTATATTTAAAACAGATAGGAGAAAATATTCTTTCTTTTAGCGTATAATTAGTCTTTGGAACTTGCTGTTGGTAGATGTGGTAAAAGCAGGTAGTGTAGTTGGATTTAAGAAAAAAATTTAACAAATTCCTGGGGGGTAAAGTTCTTAAACAGGTAGTAAGGTAGTCCAAAAGAAATCACTGCTTATCCCCGGGGATAAGTGTTTGGAACTGGCTTCTTTTGGGATATGTCAGGCACTTGTGACCTGATTGGCCACGGAAACAAGACACTGGGCTTTGAAGGACCTTTGGTCTGATCTTGTATTGTAGTTCTTATAATAGGTAGTTAGAATGGGTGCCCAGTGAGCTCCAAGAGATATAGTTAGAGGCTATCAGTTTTGCAATGATGAAAATAGAAAATTTATGAGCAAGGAGATAGCTAGTAGGTTAATGGGGAGGAAATGTAGAAAAATACAGATGTGTAATTGCATTCCTCTTATAAGTGATGGACAGGGAAAGGAAATTCAAGAGGTGAAAAGGATAAAAGAGAGTTTTAAGGCTTTTTATTTACACCAGAAAGTGAAGACTCAGAAAGGGATAAAAGAGACTCTGGGTTGGAATCAACTTGCCCATGTTGAAAAAAGGAAAAGAGAGATATCATAGGTAAGCCAATATCATAATACCCTAGTTAGTCCCAAGTTGCAACACAGGTCGGCCTGCACAGTACAAATTAATGTTGACTCTAAACCGCACTGATTCTAAAGAGCGCGATATAGAAAAGACATTAAATAAATAAATAATAAATAAGAGCTGTTATAAAGGTCCTCTCATCTGGTAAGGCCACCAGGGGTTACATGGCTATTCATCAAAATTTTACAAAGTCTGTGCTAATATACTAGGTGACCCCTGACAAAATTTATATAACTCTATTCTGGAAAGGGCAGATCTACTGTCTTCTATGAGAGAGGAGGAGGGAGACAGTTATACTACAGGAAAGGAAGGATCCTGCTCATTGTGGATTCTGTTGCCCAATATCATTGCTGAGAGCAGATGTCAAGACTGTTACCTTTTCTCCCTAAACTTGATCATAATGGACCAGTTAGGGTTTATCGCAGACCATCAAGACTTGGACAACATTAGAAGAGTTTTTTAAATTTAACATGTAGTGTGATATTGCTCGTTTCAGTTGATGTGGAGAAGGCATTTAACCATGTATATTGGTCCTACGTTTTCCAAGTGTTAAGATGGGAATGAAGAGGAGGATTTTGAAAGGATGCGTGCCCTATAAAGGGAACCAAAAACCTCTCTGAAGGTTAACGGGAAATATACACAGGATTTTATATAAAATCAAGGGATTGGACAAGATGTTCTTTTTTGCCCATTCTATTTGTTTTAGTGATCAAATTTGTTCAGAGGATGAGGGACTATAACATTTTGTGGGATAAGGGGTGGAAATCCATTAAAATCTTGCTGTTAGCCAATGATCTGCTGCTTATGGTGTCAGATCATGCTCTCTCCCTAGAGGGGTAATGGAAGAACTATGAACGTTTGGGGAAAGTATCAGCTTTTAGGACCAACATGACTAAATTGGCAGTTTTAAGCGTTACGCTACCTCTTCCTCTCAAGGGACGATTTCCCTTCCACTTGGCTGCTTGAGGATTACTACTACTAATAATAATCATTTAATTTGATAGCGAATATTCAGCAATTATTTGCTAGCAATTATTACCCTGTGCTTAAAACCATTAAAGATTTGGATCAGTGGTCTAAGTTGAGCGTATCATGTTTTGGGTGGGATGGTGAGCGTTAAGATGACACTGCCGAGATTGGTTGGTTTGTTTATTTACTGCATTACCTAATTGAAATACTGGAGAAATCCTTTAGAAACATCAACTACAATATTTTTAGCTGTATTTGGAAGAGGAAACACCTGAGAATAGCCAGAAGGGTTCTTTATCATGCTATAAATAAGAGTGGATTGGTTGTACCTAATTTTAAACAATATTATAAGGATTGGGGGCAGCCGTTGTGGTCCTTTCCCCTAAGATTTCCCCTAGTACCCCCACTGTGTTTGTCTTGAATAGATAGTCCCTACTTTGTAGAGCTTACAATCTCACATGTATGTGTATAGTGCTTCATATGCCTTGGAGCTTATACAAATGATTAGTAGTAGCAGTAGCAGGAGGTAGGTGGGAAGGGAGAATGCAACAGAGTTCCAGAACTTGATATGTAGTTCGTTGTAATTTGGTCTATTATAAAATGTTAAAATAAAAGATTTAGGCGTCATTGTGGATACCATGTTAAAACGCTTGGCCCAGTGTGCAGCGGCGGCCAAGAGAGCAAATAGAATGCTAGGTATGATAAGGAAAGGAATGGAAAATAAAACAAAAGATATTATAATGCCTCTATATCGTTCCATGGTGAGACCGCACCTTGAATATTGTATGCAATTCTGGTCGCCGTATCTTAAAAAGGATATAGCAATTTTAGAAAAAGTACAGAGAAGAGCCACCAAAATGGTAAAGGGGATGGAAGGATACTCCTATGAAGAAAGGCTAAAAAGGTTAGGGCTCTTTAACCTGGAAAAGAGACGGCTGAGGGGAGATATGATAGAAGTCTATAAATTAATGAACGGAGTGGAACGGGTAAACGTAGATCGATTGTTTACCTTATCAGAATATAGAAAGACTAGGGGACATGCAATGAAGCTACAGGGTAAACTATTTAAGACTAATAAAAGAAAATATTTTTTCACTCAACGTGTATTCAAACTCTGGAATTTGTTACCGGAGGATGTAGTAAAGGCTGTTAGTGTAGCTGGGTTTAAAAAAGGTTTGGACAAGTTCCTGGAGGAAAGGTCCATAAACCATTATTAAGAAGTGACCGAAGATATCAATGCTTGACCCAGTACAAGCATTGTGGAACTTGTGTCTCTTGGGAAAACTGCTAGGTACATATGACCTAGATTGGCCACTGTTGGAAACAGAATACTGGGCTTGATGGACCTTGGTCTGACCCAGTATGGCATATTTTATGTTCTTATGTTCTTAAAACCATCAGGGCTAGGAACATATAATTATTGTAACTTCCTTTTGTCCATGACTGGTTTGGTTTCCCTTCCCTTCTTATCCATAAGAGAGCCATTCATACTGGAGAATTTTCCAATGTTAATCACACAGTGGGAACTCTGTTGCATCCCAGCATTAGGTCTTAGCCCTCAGAACTTGGATGTTGAGAAGGTTAACATAGCTGTCCTGAACTTGGCTGATAGAATGCCACATTTCCTCCTGGTTTCTAGGATAGCTGCCTCTAGATGATCTTATGGTTTCAGATGGAAGTGGATTGCAATTTGATGTGATAAGGTGCTAAGTATCATAAGGAAAGGAATGGAAAATAAAACAAAAGATATTATGATGCCTCTATATCATTCCATGGTGAGACCACACCTTGAATATTGTGTGCAATTCTGGTCGCCGTATCTTAAAAAGGATATAGCATTATTAGAAAAGGTTCAGAGAAGAGCCACCAAAATGGTAAAGGGGATGGAAGGATACTCCTATGAAGAAAGGCTAAAAAGGTTAGGGCTCTTTAACCTGGAAAAGAGACGGCTGAGTGAAGATATGATAGAAGTCTATAAATTAATGAACGGAGTGGAACGGGTAAACGTAGATCGATTGTTTACGTTATCAGAATATAGAAAGACTAGGGGACATGCAATGAAACTACAGGGTAAGCTATTTAAGACTATTTAACTCTGGAATTTGTTACCGGAGGATGTAGTAAAGGTTATTAGTGTAGCTGGGTTTAAAAAAGGTTTGGACAAGTTCCTGGAGGAAAGGTCCATAAACCATTATTAAGAAGGGACCCAGGATATGAATGCTTGACCCAGTACAAGCATTGTGGAACCTATGTCTTTTGGGGAAAATGCTAGGTACGTATGACCTAGATTGGCCACTGTTGGAAACAGGATACTGGGCTTGATGGACCTTGGTCTGACCCAGTATGGCATATCTTATGTTCTTATGTTCTAGTTGATAGACTTGATATACTGCTATTCATTTCAAATATAATATCAAGGCAGTTTACAGTATCCTGAACATACAGCTATTTCAAATCAGAAAAGAACCACAGAAATTTTATTACTATTTCTATGAACAACTGAAGGATTCCAGAGTACTTCTTTCAATGATTGCTTGGACTTTGCCATACAAACACTACCATCTCATCTCTCATTAATAGGGCGCACAGTCTTATTTCAATGGTCGGAACTCCAAATGGGGTCGCATCAGCAGTTGAGGTTGCAGAAACATAGCCATTTCCCCTTTTCTCTTGATTTTCACTGTGACCTATGCCAAGTAGTGGCAGTCACCAGTCAGCTTGTGGCCTGTGAGCCATTGAACATTTATTGATCCTTGCCCCCTCCTGGGTAGGTGTCCTGTTGGACTGGAGACCCGTGCTGAGTACTGGGGTCTGTAAGCACACACTGACACAAGGGACCCTGTGCTAATTGCTGCTGAAGTTGTCACTACTGTCTCTGCTACCTCTCTAAAGTGGAGGAAGGGGAAGGAGGCTGGAGACCTGTTTTGATTTCATCATCATGTGGGGTCACATGAATTTTCAGTTGTTAAAATGGGTTCATATAGGAAAAAGGTTTGGAAAACACTGATTTATTTAATAGAGGAATATAAAGAAGAAATTGCCTTCATATTTTGTACACATCAATCCACAGAGGATGTATACATGATGAATGGTTTCAATCACAATCTTGTCTGTAGACCATTTAAGTGATACAAACCAAAGAGTTTTGTATGAACCGAACAATCTGGGAGGTTCCTTATCGTTCCTCCATTTCAGTCCCTCACCTCTGGGTTGTGCACCTCCTCTCACAGCATGGAGACTGGGCATGTCAGAACTGTGACACCACTGTAGATATCCTGCTGGCATCTTCCACCAGCTCCCAGTGTGTCCAGTTGTCTCCATGCAGCTGGAGGCAGTGAGCCTAGGTGCTGGGCTCACTAGAGGAGCAGATAAGGAGGTTTAGGCAGCTTAGCTGGGGTTTTTAGTTTTTCTTTTCTCCCTGTAACATTTTTTCTTTTGATCTGTAGCTTTAAAGCTTGTTAAAAAAAAAAAAAAAAAAAAGACTGAGAGGGGATTGAAAGGGATTTAGAGGACTCTTTTCTCCCTCTCGTTTATTTCTATCCCCTTTGCCTGCTCTCCCCTCCTTGTTGGCACGGAGGGGAGTTCTTTAGCAGGCTTTTCATCTCCTTACCGGCTCAGTTTTCTGTGTGGTATTTTTCCAGTCAGAAACTGTCGTCGGACCTTGTTTCTCTGCTGCCGGCTGACAGCCTTTCTTAGCTGTGCTGCTCACAGGAAGCCTCTTATATTTAACGGGGTGCAGAGAGGATCCGAAGGTCTCGGAGGATGAGGTGAGTGTTTAAATCTTTGCTGCTAGTGTCCTGTGAGCATGTGAAACAGGTTCTGTGGTTTAACAGAGCTCAAGATCTTGGCGGGCCTTTTTCCCGCCTTTTTTTTCTTCACAGTGCTCTTTTTTTAATTAGTCCTTGTAGTTTTCTGCTTACTTGGAATTAATTTTGATTACTGTTAATTTTCGATGTTTTGAAGCTCTTAAAGGGCCAGTAAAAGAAAAGAAGAAAAAAATAAGAGCAGATTCTGCACGTTTTTGGTTTGGTTGCCCTTTTTGGTGGTCTGCGAGAGCCATTTCCTTTACTATCCAGTCTCTCGGATTCCGTAGCGCTAATGCCTACGCGGCCACAATGCCTAGTTTGTGGCGCCCATAGGGGCTCGGTCTTGGACGTGGGGGTGTGTCGTGGCTGCGCATCTGAGGCGCTTACTATGGAGCAACAAACGCAGGATCAGTCTAAAGAAGGCACTGCTCTAGTGTTGCAGGGTCCTGCCACTTCTGCGGAAGGGGAGGCTCTGTGGGAGTCTTCGTCTGTTCCTCCTACTTCAAATTTGGCTTTGCCTGGTAATTCCGCCACTCCCATGGTGTCGGGGGCAGCTTTCAAGGATTTCTCCCCAGGTTTTGTGCTGCTGCTGCTGCTTCATCAGGCTTATTGCTTGTGTCAGTAGGTTGTAGTCGCGGATGCCTCGCTTCTTGGGGTGGCAGAAGGCCAAGCAGCCACCGAATGGTTCGGTGGTAGTGAGGGTAGACCGGTTAAGAGGGCCCGTTCAGTGGAAGATCAGCCTCTTGGTTCGGACTGGCCAGATGCAGAGGACCTTGAGCTGGAGCTGGAAGCCAGGATGGAGGATTTAGAGAAGGTGAGATTCAGGACCCTGAAGATCAAGCAAGGATTATCCGGGTCTTTTGAAGGGAGGAGCTGACAGCGCTCATTACAGGAGTCCCTTCAGGCTCTCAACCTTTCGTCGGTGGTACCAGCGGAAAATGAAGGTTTGGAGGTTCCTCTCATTCAGGTGGCGCCTGAATGAGAGGAACTTCTAAACCCTCGTCTTCCGCTGGTACCACTGACGAAAGTCCCAGGCGGTTTTTCCTGTTCACTGGGCGGTTTTTCCTGTTCACCCTCATCTTCCGCTGGTACCACCGACGAAAGTCCCAGGCAGTTTTTCCTGTTCACTGGGTGGTTAAGCAAGATGATTCAGGATGAATGGGACGTGCCAGAGGCAGGCTTGTGTGGTGTAAGGTCCATGAATTGTCTCTATCCTTTGGCGTATCAAGAACGGGAAATGGTTCGTTTTCCGCGTATAGATGCGGCAGTTTCAGCGATCACGAAAAAGACTACCATTCCAGTGGAAGACAGTGCGGCTTTGAAGGACGTACAGGATCGGAAGGTGGACGCCTTATTGAAGCAAGCTTTTGAGGTTAAAGCTCTGGCTCTGCAGGCCTCTATTTGTGGAGCTTGGGTTGTGAGAGCATGCGTTCGCTGGTTGCAGCATTTGCAGCAGCCAGTTCAGCAAATGCAGGAGCAGCTAGCTGATGTGACAAGACTAGAGTCAGGGTCCACATATTTGGCCAATGTCCACTATAATCTTATTAGAGTTTTGGCAAATACCATGGCTTCATTGGTAGCCGCATGCCGCTATCTTTGGCTCAGGATCTGGGCGGCGGACGGTTCCTCCAAGTCACGTCTTAGCAAGCTTCCTTTTAATGGGAAGCTGTTTGGAGATCTTGATAAGCTGGTCAAAGATTTGGGGGATTCTAAAGGAGGTCGCTTGCCGGAGGATAAGCCGAAGCAGAACTGAGCCCCTTTACCTTCCCGTGGGCAACCTCGGGATTTCAGGCGTTTTCTTACCTTCCGTTTGGGAGATTTTCAAAGAGGACGGGTTTCCTCTCGAGGGCAAAGTTTTAGAGGATTCCAGGGAGCGTGCAGAGGATTTGCTAGTCCCTCTTCCTCGGTTTTTCGGAAAGCACAATGAAGCGAGGTGGACCCAGGCAAGAATTCAGCTGGTAGGGGGTCGACTTCAGGAGTTTCTTCCTGCCTGGGTCCAGATAACATCCGATCAGTGGGTGTTGGAGTTCGTTCGCGAAGGATATTCTCTCAAGTTGGCGCATCCAGTGGTCGATTCTTTTGTCATATCGCCGTGCAGGGGGCAAGAAAGGATGATTGCGGTACGGGAGACTCTGGCTCGTCTTTTGCAGCTCGGAGCAGTGGTTCTGGTTCCGCGAGAGCACTATGGTATCGGTCGATGCTCAATTTATTTCATGATGCCAAAGAGAGACGGGGCCTTCCACCCGATCCTGGATCTCAAGGGGGTAAATTGCTGTTTACGGGTACCTCATTTCTGAATGGAGATCTTATGTTCGGTTATAGTGGCGGTTTGTCAAGGGGAGTTCTTGACGTCTCTCGATCTCAACGAAGCATATTTACACATTCCGATCAGGCCAGAGTATCAGATGTTTCTAAGATTTGTGCTACCGTGGGGGCATTTTGGGAGTGAAGCAGTAGCCTAGTGGTTAGAGCACTGGCTTGGTAACCAAGCAACCAGGGTTTGATTCCCACTAGCACTCCTTGTGGCCTTGGGCAAGTCACTTAACCCTCCATTGCCTCGGAAGAAAGGCCTGGCAATCTACTTCCGGTGACACTGCCAAGAAAACCCAGGAGCTTCTGGGTCGCCAGGAGTCAGGACTGACTCGAAGGCACACATTGCATTTTGCATTTTTGGGGGCATTTTCAGTTTCAAGCATTGCCCTTCGGTCTGTCCACGGCTCTGTGCACCTTCACCAAGGTTGTGGTAGCGGTGGCAGCTCTTCGGAAGGAAGGAGTATTAGTTCATCCCTATCTCAACGACTGGTTGATTCGGGCAAAGTCCAGGGCCGAGTGTGCGAGTGACAGACAAAGTGGTAGACCTCATGCAGAGGCTCGGTTGGGTGGTCAATACGGCCAAGTTCTGACTCAGGTTCTAGAGTATTTGGGAGTTTGCTTCGACACTCGTGTGGGATCGGTTTTCCTGCCGGATCTCTGAGCCCCAGGGCCTGCGGCTTCTGGTGTGCGATTTTTTGAGGACTCCTGCACCATCGGCCTGGCACTATCTCCGCATCTTAGGGATAATGGCGGCGACTCTGGAAGTTGCCATGGGCCAGAACTCACATGCGTCCCTTACAGAGGTCCCTGATCTGTCGATGGTCTCACCAGAATGACTGTCCAAACGCCTACCATGTCCATTGCGGATCAGGAAGTCTCTTCAATGGTGGCTTTGTCCGCAGAATCTCATGGTGGGCATGCCTCTCGAACAACCGCAGTGGATGCTAGTGTTAATGGATGCCTGTCTCGCAGGATGGGGAGCTCATTGCGGAGAGCTCTTCACGCAAGGCGGCTGGACCGAACAGGAAGCAAAATGGTTCATCAATCGGCTGGAGTTGCGGGCTGTAGCTCTAGCGCTTCAGGCGTTCCAATTCACCTTACGGGGTCAAGCAGTTTGAGTGCTCTCGGACAATGCCGCAATGATTGCATACCTCAATCGTCAAGGGGGTACGGGAAGCGTGGCTCTGAAAATGGAGGCGGAAAGTCTCTTCATTTGGATAGAGCCTCAGCTTCAGGCTCTGTTGGCGGCGCACATTGCGGAAACAGACAATGTGACAGTGGACTTTCTCAGCTGGGTTTGAGTTGATCCCGGAGAAATGGGAGCTTCATCCGGAGGTGTTTGCTCAGATTGTCCTCAAGTGGAGATCTCCAGTTATGGATCTCATGGCGACCTTCATTTGGCCAAGGCCAATCACTTTTACAGCAGGCGACGAGAACGAATGCCGGAAGGTCTAGATGCCTTACTTGAACAATGGTCTCCTCAGTCTCCTCTACGTGTTTCCCCCTTGGGCGCTCATAGGACGAGTGGTACAGTGCATCGAGGCTCATCGGGGAAGAGTGGTTCTAGTAGCTCCTGATTGCCCTCGTTGTCCGTGGTATGCCGTTCTGGTGCATCTGCTCGTCGGAACCGTGGCGGTTGCCGCTAAGGGGAGGATCTGCTGCTCCAGGGTCCTCTACGAATGCCTCAGGTACATCAGTTCTTGCTTACGGCTTGGCCATTGAAAAGGCTCGCTTAAGGAAGAAGGCCGTGATTGACACCTTGCTTCTGGCCAGAAAGAGGGTCCACTTCCTTAGCATATGTGTGTGTCTGGCGTGTTTTTGAGGACTGGTGTACTCACCGTCAGTTTCGTCCGGCCTCAGTATCTGTACCGACAGTGTTGAGTTTCTTGCAAGACTGGTTCGATAAGGGATTGGCTGCCAGTTCGTTAAGGGTGCAGTTGACAGCTATTTCTTGTTACCGAGGAAAGGTGCAAGGGGTTCCTTTGGGGATCCATGCCGCTGTTGTCCGTTTCTTTAGAGCGGTATCCCGTCTACGTCCTTCGCGCAGGGTGTTTTCTCCTCCGTGGAATCTCAACCTGATTTTGGGAGCCTTGACAAGGGAGCCTTTTGAGCCTTTGCATCAGGCTTCCCTAAAGAATTTTACTTTGAAGACAGTATTTTTGGTAGCCATTTGCTCTTTACGTCTAATCTCTGAGTTGCAGGCTTTGTTCTGTCGGGAACCGTTTCTGATTTTCTCTAGGGAAAAAGTGGTGTTGCGTCCCATACCGTCTTTCCTACCAAAGATAGTTTCGCCATTTCATCTGAATCAGTCGGTCTCTTTGCCCATTTTGGGAGAGACCACGTCGGACCATAGTTTGCGTTTGTTAGACATTAAGAGGGTACTTCGGCGATACTTGAAGGTTTCGGAGTCTTTCTGTAAGTCTGACCGTTTGTTTGTTCTCTTTGGTGGGCCGTGTAAAGGTGAAGCGGCGGCCAAAGCTTCAATTTCCAGATGGGTTCGTGAAGCAATAGCGTCAGTTTATATCTTGCACGGTCGTCAGGTGCCCTTGGGGCTGCGGGCTCATTCTACTAGAGCACAAGCAGCTTCGTGGGCGGAGCATAGCTTAGTTCCGCCGGTTGAGATTTGCAGAGCAGCCACTTGGTCTTCATTGCATACTTTTAGTAAACATTACCACCTGGATGTTCAAGCGGCGGGAGATGCCTGTTTCGGGTCGGCAGTTTTATGGTCCGGGTGGGCAGGTCCCTCCTAATAGTTTACTGCTCTGTTACATCCCAGAGGTGAGGGACTGAACTGGAGGGAACAATAAGGAAAAAGAAATTAGACTTACCTGCTAATTGTTGTTCCTTGAGGAACTTCAGTTCAGTCCTGATTCCCGCCCGGGGGTCTTTTGGTCAGTTTCCGCAAAACATGCTGTGTGATGCACAGTGACTGCAATCCAGTAGAAGTACAGCAAATGCGCTCTCTATTCAAGTAAAGTATACCTTGTATTCTTTCTTCTCTCTCCTTTCTGTCCTATTTCTGCAGACGGCAGAGAGAGAGTTATCCTCTCATTTACATGGATTTAGTTCAGTGTTAGAGTTAAATTGTATTTAATATTATAGCTACTTATTTATTGCTTCTTTGAGTCTGCTTTGCCATTAAATCGCTGGGAGCTGGTGGGAGATGCCAGCAGGATATCTACAGTGGTGTCACAGTTCTAACATGCCCAGTCTCCATGCTGCGGGAAGAGGTGCACAACCCAGAGTTCCTCAAGGAACTGGAGTTCCTCAAGGAACAACAATTAGCAGGTAAGTCTAATTTCTCTTTAGGCTTTCATATATGTTATACTGAGTAAGGCAAAAGTGACTCATAAAGTCTCCAGACACATCAGGAAGGGACAAAATCTATAACCATGTAAGTGCAACAAAAACAGGAAAAGTGCTTTAAATCATCTCTAATTGAGAAAAGAATTTAAAAAACTGGAACCAAGATACAGTTGTTGTCAACATTATTGGTGCCCTGGCATTTTAGGCATGTTGTGTACAATGTCTTGAGAAATAATTGGACGTATTCCATCTTTGTCGTCATAATATTTTAATAGTATGTTCAAAGGTATACAACAAAAAAAAAAGATGTTTGTGCAACATAGACATAGTAATTTCTGAGAAAAAAAGCAAATATGACCTGGACAGGATTGTTTGTTTATTTATTTGATGTACCGCAATTCAGTAATAAAGCGGTGTACAATATTCAAACGTACAAAGAAGGCCAATGGCCGAGAAAAGGAAAAGAAGTTACAATAAATGACAGGACAGTGGATAGAACAACCAAGCATACCAGACAGCAGAGAGAAATGGTGGTTGAGGGACTAGGGGAACCAGAATCATAAGAAGGAAGAGGGAAGGTCAAACACAGAGGAGAAGAGATGGGTTTTCAGGTTCTTCTGAAAGGTGCATCCTTCACTAATACTTGGTTGCATAACCCTTGGCAGTGATGACAGCCTCCAAATGTTTCTTGTAACCATCTATAAGGTTTGTACATCTTTCTGCTGGTAGTTTCTCCCACTCTTCAACTGATTTGTTCCAGCTCATGAATGTTTCCAGGTTTTCTTTTACCAATGGCGGATTTCCAATCTTTCCAAAGGTTCGCGATTGGATTGCGATCAGGACTCATTGCTGGCCAGTTTAAAACAGTCCATGTTTTTTCTTTTTAACCATTCTTTTGTAATTTTGGATGTATGTTTAGGGTCATTGTCCTGCAAGAGGACCCATGTCCTTGGACCCAGACCTAGCTTTCTGACACTAGATAGAACATTTCGCTCCAAAATACCTTGGTAGTTCTCTGAATTCATGATTCCTTCAATACATTTCAGGCCTCCATTCCTGAGGCAGCAAAACAGTCCCACAACACTATGGAACCTCCACCATATTTAACTGTAGGAAGGTTGTGTGTTTGTTCCTCATACGCTTTATTTCTTCACTTGTAAATGTATCGCTGGTCTGCATTGCCAGAGAGCTCAAGCTGTATTTCATCTGTCCACAGAACATTTTCCCAGAAGGATTGTGCTATCTTAAGGTGGATTTGGGCAAAGAACAGCGTGCTTTCTTATGTCTGTGTTTGAGCAGTACGGCCCTTCTTGGCCTTCACCCGTGAAGTCCTTCTTTAGTGTGTTGCGGGTTGAAATCACCACTCCATATTGCTCCAGGTCAACCTTAAATGTTGTACATAGTGTGTTTCCAGCAGTTTGCACTAACCTTCGAAGTCTTCTTGGATTAATTTTCCTCTTCCCACCATGTCCTGGGAGGTTCTTGACAGTTCCATAAGCAAAAAACCTCTTAATAACATTGCAAACTATAGACACCAGAATCCCAAGGTTTTTGGAGATGGCCATGTACCCATTGTTCCCACTAACCTGCGCTGGGTCCACCACCAACATTCCTGCCGGCGGGGGGAGGTGCAGAGCGCTAGATCACTTTGCCCCTCCCTCCACCGGCAGGAATGCTGGCAGAGGACCCGGCGCAGATTAAAGAGAACATTGCGAGGGTGCTGCGGCGTGTGCTAGTCCTGTGTCTAACGCACGCCACAGCACCCTCAATGTTCTCTTTAATCTGCGCCGGATCCTCCGCTGGCATTCCTGCTGGTGGGGGGAGGGGCAGAGCGATTGATCGCTCTGCACATCCCCCCTCTGGCAGAAATGTTGGCAGTGGACCCAGCGCAGGTTAGTGGGAACATTGCTTGTACCCGTTTGATGTTAGGTGATAATGGCTATCTCCAGGAACAAGCAGTAATGTAGTCTTCACATATGGGGTATCGTCGGTACCGACGGAGCCTGCACGGGAACGCTCCCCAGCGTCCAATTAGAAAGCTTTTGGGAGCATCCCACAGCGCCTGCGTGCTGCCTTCCCGCCTTTCCCAACTGTCTCTCTCCAGTTCTTCGTTTTCCGCGGAGCCAAGCAGGTCGTTTTCCTGTCACCTTTGAAATTATCCCATATTTTTTCATTCTTTTTGTGGTAGCGTCTACCTTCCTCGACACTATACCGGTACTGCCGGTTCGTTCTTTCTTCAAAAAAAAAAAAAAAATTGTTGTAATCTTTTATCTGGATTTTCCAGCCTTTTTCTCTCGGGTGCCACGTGCCATTTTGGGCACTAGACCCAATTTTTCCTCAACATGGAAAAACCTGCTTCGGGTTTTAAAAAGTGTTCCAAGTGTGGCGGTACCATCTCCATCACCGACACTCACGAGTGGTGCCTCAAATGTTTAGGTCCTGATCACTCCATCTCGGAGTGTGTTGCCTGTGGGATGATGTTGAAGAGGGGTCGGCAGAACTGAGCTGCTAAACTTAGCACCCTTTTTCCCTCCGATGCAGCATCCGTGGCATCGACGTCTTCCAGGGCTTCGTCGTCCTCCCATGTATCTCAGGTAACCAAACATAAATCTGGCCGGTCCTCAAAGGGTAGATCTCCTTCCAAGCATCGAGATGCCTCTGGCGTTGCCCTTGAGGGACTTGTACCGGCAAAATTGCCCTGGCGGGAGGCTTCGGCTTCCAAAGCACTATTGGGGCTCCAGGATGTTCTCGAGGCCTCAACCTTGGCAGAACTACTGATGCCATGCTCTGGAGTACCGGCCGCTTCGTCCGGTACCGACACCCAGGCATCGGCAGCATCATTTGACCCAGAGATTCCTGGCTATTGAGCGCAGTCTGGTGGCTCTCCTTGCGGCATCGGTGCCTTTGGGACCGCTTCAGACAGTTCAACCGGTATCGACACCGGTTCCGGCACCGATATCGCTACCAGTACTGACAGCATCGACATCGGCGAGTGTGCTTCCAACACCGAGTCATGCTATTTCCTCCGGTATCGACAGACTGGTACCGGACCCCTCCGGTACCGACTTCGATCGGTACTGGTATCGTGCTTTACAAGAGCACACGGACAGAAGATATTTTGAATCCTCTGATGACTCTGAGGACCCTGACAGCTCTGTCGATGCCGGAGCACTTCTCTCTGAGGAGCCGCCTTCTCCTAAACGTAGGATGTCTCCTCCAGAGGATATATCCTTTCAGGATTTCATCAGGGAGGTGGCTAGAGGTCTTTCCATCACAGTGGCTCCTGAAACAGAGCCCAGAGCAAAGGAGTTGGAGATTTTACAATATCCTAAAGCTCCAAAGGAAGCGGCTACTTAGCCTATTCATGAGATCTTGCATGATCTCATGTTAAGAATGTGGGAAACATCTCTTACCACCTCTCCTCATTCCCGTAGGCTGGATACCATGTATCGGGTGCCTCCTTGTCCTGGATTTCAAAAGACTCAGTTGCCACACCACTCCATAGTGGTGGAGTCAGCTATGAGAAGGATCAAGAGTGCAAAAAGACATGCATCTAATCCTCCAGGACGTGAATGTAGGACTCTTGATGCCTTTGGGCGTCGAACATTCCTGGCCTCTATGCTTTCTGCCAGGATTAGTTCCTACATCTTATATATGGGAATGTTCCTTAAAGAGGTTACAGGAGATCTAGAGCTTATGAGCCCTCTCCTTCCTGATGATAAGAGGCAGGATTATCTTACACTTGTCAAACATGCCCAGGATATTTCCAAGTTTGTCAATCATGCAGCTTTTGACTGCTTTGAGTGCCTAAGCAGAACCTCTGCCATTGCCATAGGGGTTCGTAGGATTGCCTGGCTCCAGGCATCTGACTTAGAACTCTAGGTACAGGACAAACTGGGGAATATCCCTTGTACAAGCGAAAATCTCTTTGGCAAAAATTGGCAAGAGAAAGCTAATGAGCGGGATGCTGATAACACCACTTTGGATAGACTATCCAAGGCTACAGCTGATCCTGCAAGGAGAAAATCCTACAAGAAACCATTCTTCTCTAAAAAGAAGAGGTTTTACCCCTCCTATACCCAGCAGGTGCATTCTGCAGGTCAGTCCGTCCGAAAGGGACAGCAGCCCCCAAAGCAGAGGAAATCAGACTGCTAAGCCCAACCAGCCCAGCAGACTCAGCCTCCACAGGGGCTTTGACTCCCATCTAGAGAACTTGGCCTTCCTGGCCCTGACGGGGCCAGAACCTTCCACCATCCCAGGAAGGTTGTGTCATTTTGCCCCCAGATATGGGGGCAGATAACAGCAGAAAAATGGACTCTTTCCATTGTAAGAGAGGGGTACAAGCTTCGTTTCTTCAACATTCCCCCTCCTACAGTGGTAAGACAGTTCAATTCTCAAGCTTCTCTCAACACTCAGTTAAGTCAAGAGGTCAGTTTACTTCTTGCCCAGGGGGCAATAGAACACGTACCCATTTCCCAACAGGGTACAGGGTTTTACTCCCCTTATTTCCTTATTCCAAAGAAAACAGGGGGACACAGACCCATTTTAGACCTCAGAGAACTGAACAAATTCCTGTTCAAAGAGAAATTCAAGATTTCTCTGAGAACTCTGCTGCCATACCTTCTGAATCAGGATTGGCTTTGTTCTCTAGATCTCAAGGATGCATACACTCATGTTCTCATCCATCCAACTCACCGAAGGATCCTTTGTTTTCTTTTTCAAGGAAAGCACTACCAATACAGGGTGCTTCCTTTTGGCCTGGCCTCAGCACCAAGGGTGTTTACGAAATGCATGGCTCTAGTGGCAGCATTTCTCCGCACTCTAGGAATATTCATCTTCCCCTACTTAGATGACTAGCTCATTCGAGCCCCATCAGAGTCAGAGGCCAGAATTTCCCTATCTTGCACAATGCGTATCCTTCAGTATTTGGGCCTGGTGATAAACATCCCAAAATCCAGCCTAACCCCCACTCAGTCTCTAGAGTTTATAGGAGCTCTGCTGGATACCAGAAAAGCAAGGGCCTATCTTCCACAGGCCCGCTGCCTTCGCATTGTGCAGTTAGCCTCCCAGGCAGTGTTAAAGACTCATCTCACTGCTCGGGAAATGTTACAACTACTAGGCCACATGGCATCTACCGTGCACGTGGTTCCCTATGCTTGCCTCCATATGAGAGCAGCCCAATGGACTCTATCCACTCAGTAGGCATCATGCTGCCTATTAGACAAAATAGCAAACAGAAGTCGCCTTATTTTGTCTCTACAATGGTGGCAGTCAACCCAAAACCTGTAGATGGGGTCCCCTTTCCAGCAACCCCTACCCCAGGTCACTCTAACAACAGACGCCTCAAAGGTGGGTTGGGGAGCTCATCTGCAAGATCTCTCTACCCAAGGCACCTGTACCCACTTACATATCAATCTCCTAGAACTCAGAGCAATATTCCTTGCTCTTCGAGTGTTCCATACCCAGCTGAGCTACAAGACAGTCCTATTTCAGACAGACAATCAAGTAGCTATGTTCTATCTGAACAAGCAGGGAGGAACAGGCTCTCTGTCGCTTTGCAACGTAGCTTTGCGACTATGGGCCCTTGCCAGAAAGCATCAGATTCATCACCTTGCGGTGTATCTGCCAAGCATTCAAAACTCTTGGGCAGACAGACTTAGTCGAGTTCTGCTTCCACACGAATGGCCTCTCCATGGAGACCATGTAGTAAAAAGTTTTCAAATTTGGGGAACTCCGGACATAGACCTCTTTGCAAGTCCATTGAATGCCAAACTTCCCCGGTTCTGTTCCAGAATTCCTGCTCAGGGTTCTCAGGCCAGGGATGCTTTCCTCCTCCATTGGGGTCGGGACTTCCTATATGCCTTTCCACCCATTCCCCTAATTCCCAAGACCCTATTCAAGCTTCAGAGAAACAAGGACCACATGATTCTCATAGCTCCACATTGGCCTCGGCAGGTGTGGTACCCTCTGCTCTTGCATCTCTCTCAAGCTCCATTTCTGGAGTTAGGATCTGCTCCAGATCTCCTATCTCAGGAGGACGGGATGTTGTGGCATCCCAATCCCCACTCACTGCATATCAGGGCCTGGTTGCTGAGAGCCTAGACCTTCACGGTCTTAACCTTTCTCAACAAGTAATGTATATCCTTTGTGCTTCCAGGAAACCTTCCACAAGACGTTCTTATGCTTTCAAGTGGAAAAGGTTTTCCATATGGTGTTCGCAAAAGGGTCTTCACCCCTATGCGATACCTCTGGAATCATTACTGGAATATCTCCTTCGTTTATCTAATGCAGGACTTAAGACTAACTCAGTAAGAGTCCATTTAAGTGCCATTTCAGCTTCTTTAAAGACTTCAAATGGTCAACCTATTTCCTCTCATCCTCTCATAGCGAGATTTATGAAGGGCCTTCTTCTTACTAAGCCCCCCCATTAGGCCACCTCCAGTGGCATGGGACCTGAATCTGGTTCTGGGGCAGCTCATGAAGCTGCCTTTTGAACCTTTAGCTACTACCTCCTTGAAATTCCTTTCCTGGAAAGTTATCTTTCTCATTGCAATCTCATCAGCACGTCGCATCAGTGAATTGCAAGCATTAGTTGCTGATCCTCCTTACACGAGGTTCCATCATGATAAGGTAGTCCTTAGGACTCATCCTCACTTTATGCCAAAGGTGGTCTCACCTTTTCATTTAAACCAGGCGGTTTACCTGCCTGTATTTTTTCCAAGACCTCATGCTTCAAATGCAGAAAGGAATCTTCATACTTTGGATTGTAAAAGAGCACTTGACGTTTACTTACAGAGGACACAGCAACATAGAAAGTCCTCTCAACTCTTTGTTGCTTTCGATCCTTCTCTTTTGGGACTTCCAGTCTCCAAGAGAACATTGTCCAACTGGATTGCACAGTGTATTTCTTTTGCCTATCAGAGTAGGAACCTTTCTCTAGAAGGCCATGTCACAGCTCACAGTGTGAGAGCCATGGCAGCCTCAATGGCTCATCTACACTCCTGTGTCTATTGACGACATCTGTCGAGCAGCTACTTGGGTCTCGGTTCATACCTTCACAGCCCATTACTGCTCGGAGAAGGACTCCCGCCTGGATGCCTTGTTTGGTCAGGCTGTTCTGCAGCACCTGTTCCATACTTAATCAACTCCTACCTATCTTTCCCGGTAGGATGCTAGAGATCCATGGGGGGAAGTGGAGCCCCTTCACAGGGGCACACAACCTCTGGGATTTCTCCCTGGCATCTGCAGCTAGGGAGTCCCCATATGGGAAGACTGCATTCCTGCTTGTTCCTGGAGATGGCATAGTTACTCACCTGTAACAGGTGATCTCCGGGAACAGCAGGAATTTAGTCTTCACAACCCACCCTCCTCCCCTAGGAGTTGTATCTCTCTTTTCTTTCTTTCGCTCTCTCGCTCTTTGTCTCAGCTTTAAAACTCAACTGGAGAGAGGCAGTTGGGATAGGCGGGAAGGCAGCACGCAGGCGCTGTAGGATGCTTCCAAAAGCTTTCTATTTGGACGCTAGGGAGCGTTCCTGCGCAGGCTCCGTCAGTACCGATGATACCCATATGTGAAGACTAAATTCCTGCTGTTCCTGGAGATCACCTGTTACAGGTGAGTAACTATGCTTTTCTGATGGTCTCAGGCAGCTGTCTTGTCTTCACCATTGTGAAAATGGAACAGGGAATGAATGTGGTCATTTTAAATATTAGCGCCATCATTCATTTGTTGATTCAAGTCATGTGAGTACTGACGATTGATCATAGGTGCATCTTATTTTACTGCAGTGGGAATGTGGTGGTTCTGTCAAAACTGATTTGAATTGTTTATAAGGGTGCCAATGGTCATGTCCTGGCAATGTCCCAGTTTTTATACTATTAACCTTTTTAATTGATCTTGTTTTATTTGATTCTTTTGTGTGTCAGATATGTGTGCATATAGTCCAAAGCCATTTCACTAGCCACTTTTTTTTTAAAGGAGATATTGGACATAAAGGGGTTGAACTGCAAGGGTGCCAATAATGTTGACCACAACTGTACTTGCCAGCTGGCTTCCTAAAACATTTCTACATTTTATGATTAAATGAAAACTGGGGGCAACTCGACTCGACTCCTGGCAACCCTCTGGATAGTTGACCTAAACTTTGTTTGGTCTTCAGCCAAACGGCTCATTGTTGATAGAGTGATATCCATAGCTGCTGTTGTTGTATCGACCCATCTTATTGCCGGCCTTCCTCTCTTACGGTGACCTTCTACCTTGCCAAGCGATGTCTCCAAAGATCTCTCTCTTTGCGTGATGTGTCCAAAGTATGAAAGTCGAAGTCTTGTCATCTGAGCTTCTAAGGAAAGGTTAGGTTTGATCTCCTCTAGTACTGACTGGTTTGTTCTTCGGGCAGTCCATAATATACATAGTATTTGTCGCCAGCACCATAATTCAAAGGCATCAGTTTTCTTCCAGTTTATCTTTTTCACTGTCCAACTTTCGCATCCATATGACGTTATTGAAAATACCATGGCCTGGACAAGTTGAATCTTGATATGGAAAGACAGGTTTTTATATAGTCAAGAATTTTTCTTAAGAAGAATAAAAATTAGTGTTGCAGTGTAACTGTTAACTAATTTCATATAGATGCATATATATGCATTTCACATGAAAACACATGTAGGCATTATAGATTATGAATGTTAGTTCCTCATAGCAAGTTTCTCTTTTCTAATGCAGGAGCTCTCCTAGATCTATTTATATCAACCACACATTTGTCATTGGTCAAATGGATAGAAGGTTGCAACACATGTCCCCATATAACACCAACTGATTTTTTTCTTCAAATCCAGTATGCCATCATGTCTTTCAACCATATTCAAATGGTTATATATCTTTTAATCTATTATGCACTGCCCTTGTGGTAATAACTGACGCTCATATTCTGCATCTCACATGACTGCTGTCATTACCTGACTGAACTTCAACATTGCGGCAGCAGAATCAACCCGGCTTTATATTCAAGGTCACGTTTGCCCCCTTTCTGTGGGATGCACCATGGAGGGCTCTCTTGTCTATCCCTGTAAGTACATTTTTTTCAGAGATACAAGCTCAGATGAGAGGAATGGATGGACGGATGTGGATAGCCGATGCACCTATCCCTTTAGGAATTACAGTGCAAGTGCCGTAGGATGTCTGAAAGTAACATGTTTATATTAATTACATAATGTCTGTTTTTATTATATTTTGCAGGGTTGAGATTGAAGAGCTGAATATGCTTTTCCTCATGTGTATGAGCAGCCAGTCATCTTACTTTCAGACTGCAAAACTAGATCATCGGGATGATAGGGTGATTTCAGGAAGCCCCTGGTCGGTATCTCTCTACCTGAGGGCAGCAGTGGCAAGTGCTGTTGAACTACTTTGTGAGCATAGCTTTTTTTTTTTTTCCCTTGGCTGAATTGGATGCTTTCTTGGCTGTGTGTGCATGTGTCTGCAAGAGTGAATTTTGTTTGACTAGTTGCTGTTACTTCAGAATTAGTATTGCTAGCAGTTATAAATTTTCCATTGTGGTTAAGAATGGCACCATAAAAGTCCATTTTTAAAATTTAATATGCAGTCTGTGTAACAGTTCATGCTGTGGAAGCATGTGCCCAGTGAGTGCTTGCTGATTGCCAGAGTAGCTGATTTTATGCTTGCTACCAGTACATAGGTTTTGAAGATATGTAGGACTAGTTTAGGATAAATTCATGTTTTGTGTTTTTTGGGGTAGAGGCCATTTTTTAATACCCCAGTATATTACACAATTATGCACATGCCTAATTTTGTGCATAATTAATGGACATGTGTATATTCCCATAAAACTGCATAAATTTGGAAGCAGGCTGCAGAATCCAATGGGAAATCAGTCAGAGCACGTGGAGGGTGAATTGGAGAAAAACACTCATGGGACGGAAAGTTAAAGGAAGCAGGAGAGCACTGATGAGATGAGATTCCATTTTCAGTTGCAGAGACATGATAAAATGAAAGAACTCTGCTACGTCTGCTTGCCCTAAACCATGGGAATGGAGAAGGAAACACTATCGCCCATTAAAGAGAGTTGAGCCTCCAGACCCCACCCTTGGTTGTCATCAGAACTTTAGCACCACATATAATCCTTTACCACATCCTGCTGGCCAGCTCGTCACAATGCTGAATGGCAAGCTGAGTGATGAGGCAGAACTGGTGAAATTGAGGTAAGGGATGAGAAGAGATCCTGGGAGCCAGCCTGAGCTGGGAGTTTCTCGCCACGTTTGTCATTTAAGTTCTATCCCTCTTCTTGAAAGGCCTGTGCTGCTCTTTTGGAGCTCACATGGCAAATCGTGGTGAG
This sequence comes from Ichthyophis bannanicus, assembly GCA_033557465.1. Taxonomy (NCBI): domain Eukaryota; kingdom Metazoa; phylum Chordata; class Amphibia; order Gymnophiona; family Ichthyophiidae; genus Ichthyophis; species Ichthyophis bannanicus. The sequence goes on from CM066033.1 coordinate 1,007,019,145, forward strand.
GAACGAAGAAGGAGAGGTGTGAAGATAGGAAAGAAACAGTAGGCACGCTTGATGGGCAAGGGGAAGGAGGAAGGAAAGGAGGAATGGATGGAGGAGAAACTGTTTCCTTATGGGGCAAGGGAGCATCTGATAGGGGAGAAGGAGCATTTGATAGGGAAGGTGGAAAGATGGGTGCCTGAAGAGGGGAGTTGGGGAGAATGCTCTTAGAGGGCAGAAAGAGAAGTCTTAGGGTAGATGGTGGACATAACAAGGTAGCTATACAAGTTAGTGAGAGACAGTGATGTGAGGGGGAAAGGGAAAGGGTGGCTGCCTAAAAGGTCACATGCAGTCGCATATACATCAGAGTTTGACAAACCCCAGACCCCACTTCACCTTGGTGACTAGAAAATTGGATGTGGCACCTGGGTCTCAGGTGTGGACCACATATCTGAGCAAAGGACTCAGCATCGCCAGCAGATTTTCCTCATTGGGGGAAGGTCAGCTGTTGTCGTCAGCCAGTATGTCAAAAGGGCAGTGATATCAGCCGTTGCCTCAGACGAGGCAGTGATCATTGTTAGTGGCAGCTGAAGGGAGCTATAGTGTGTTACAGTTCCTCAACTAACAAGCACCAGTAAAGCATCAACGCTGGTGCCTATAGAGAAACAGCAGCAGTATTGGCAGGCAATGTTCCCTCTAATTTTCTGTAGGCTGTGTGCGCATAAAATATCAGCTGTGTGCAGCTTTTGAAGGAAGGTTAAATTTTTGTGCGCCACATAACGACACTCGGAGTTATATACTTTAAAATTTGACTACACGTCAGAATACAGTATGTACACCACATTGATTTTAATCAAATTAAATAAAAATAGACGATTACTAAATGAAGCGGGAAATTTCTAGTAATTACAATCATAACTTTTAAATTTTAAGACGTCTGTGTTGTTTTCTATCAGAATCAGAGCCGTAATTTTTGTGCGCTCTGTTGTAAAGTATGTGCGCTCGCTTCGCGAGGTGTGTGCGCGCGCACACGCGCACAGCTTAGAGGGAACAGTGCTGGCAGGCCATACAGATCAATGTTGGGCCAAACAAGAGCATCTAGTTCCAAGATCTAAGTAGGAATAATAGCAGGAATTCGAAAGATTTGTAGAAATCATGTTGGTAAAAATATCGTGAAAAAATCATTAATGGCTGTGAGTGCTTTTGCTGTGTATATATAACAGAAATATACTATGGGAGATGTTTCAGAACAGGAGAACTGTTCAGCACAAATTCAGAAATACTGCATGGAGAGAGGCCTGCGTTTAACCACAAATCCTTGCAAGAATAGCTGCACGTGAAAGAAAAAAAAGTCCTAGCCTCTTACCCAGAATATTGTGCACTTTTTTTGCTCTGCTAAAAAGACAAGTGTCATCTTTGTTTTTTTGCCAATTCTAAAATGGTCGTCGCATTATCCTGTGAAGCAGTACATGCTGAGGGACATTATTTCAGAATTAAACATTGAAGTTATATAGCTACATCAATGTTTGGCTTATGCTGTGCTAGCAGCTGTGTCCCCAGTGTTTGGACTGTATTCCTCATTCTATCCTGTTTCCTCCGTACCTTCTTTGGAACATCAGGACACGTATCAGTAGAGTATAATTGCTGTACAGTCAAATATCACAAAGACCAACATTGCAACCTTAATTGTCAGAGCGATATGTATCATTTTACTGCTATGTGCTAAGAAAATTAATGGAGGGCCATGTCACAGCTCACAATGTGAGAGCCATGGCAGCTTCAATGGCTCATCTGCACTCTGTGTCTATCGACGATATCTATCGAGCAGCCACCTGGGCCTCGGTTCATACCTTCACAGCCCATTACTGCTTGGACAAGGGCTCCCGCTGGGATGCCTTGTTTGGTCAGACTGTTCTTCAACACCTGTTCCATACCTAATCAACTCCTACCCGCCATCCCTGTTGGATGCCAGAGATCCATGGGGGGAAGTGAAGCCCTGGTTCAGGGACACACAACCTCTGGGGTCTCTCCCTGGCATCTAAAGCTAGGGAGTCCCCATATGTGATGACTACATTCCTGCTTGTTCCTGGAGATAGCATAGTGTTACTCACCTGTAACATTTTATCTCTGGTAACAGCAGGAATTTAGTCCTCACAGCCCACCCACCTCCCCTAGGAGTTGTATCTCTCTATCTGTCTCTTTCCCTCTCTCTCTCTTTGTCTCAGCTTTAAAACTCAACTGGAGAGAGGCAGTTGGGAAAGGCGGGAAGGCAACACGCAGGCGCTGTGGGTTGCTCCCAAAAGCTTTCTAATTTGACGCTGGGGAGCGTTCCCGCGCAGGCTCCGCCGGTACCGACGATACCCGTATGTGAGGACTAAATTCCTGCTGTTCCCGGAGATCACCTGTTACAGGTGAGTAACTATGCTTTACAGGTGAGTAGCTACGTTTTATCAATGTCCCTGTTTAATATACATTACCAAGTTTGTTAAAATGTAAACCGCTTTGACGGAAATGATAAAGCGCTATTAAAACCCCCCCCAGAAAACCCTGTTAAATAAATATTCCCTCTGCACGCACGCACCCAAACCCACACTCTCTCTCTCTCTCTCTCTCTCTCTCTCTCTCTCTCTCTCTCTCTCTCTCTCTAAAGCAGTGGTTTTCAACCTTTTTTGTACCGTGACCCCTTTTACCATTGGTCAACTTGTGGTGACCCCAATGATAAAATCAAATGCGTCTCTCTTCCTTTACCGTTAACGCATTGTCACTGTAATCATTTGTTGAATTATTAATATATTATAGGCCTTTGCAATATGTTTTTATTTATAAAATTTACTTATTTAAACAACAATAATTAATCACAATAACAAGTGACAATATTTGATTTGACTACAAAATCATCATAATTTTGAAATCACTAATATGAAGTAAAATTATTTTTTCTGCCTTTGTTAGACCAATTTATTCTCTGATCATGCTGGTCCCGATCTGAGGCTTCTACTTTCCTGTCTTCTCTTAGCTTTCTATGGTCCATCTGCCATTTCTTATCTCTCCTTTTCTTCACTTCTTTCCATCAGCCTATTTCCAGTCCCAGTAACCCTCCACAGTATCAGCCCCTTTCCAGTCATCTCAATATCTTCCAATGTCAACTTGCACTCCCATGACTGCCACTGGTGTCCATTCCCTTCCAGTCTCCCTCCTTCCCCACTGACCAGTCTCTTCTAGTACAAATACCATGGCAGCCCCTCTCAGATCCACTCCCTTCCATTTCCATTCTTCCATCCCCTCGTATCAGCCCATTTGTAGGCTTAGCCCCCAGTTTTCTTCCAGGGCCAGCAGCCCTATCCTCCCCTCCCTACAATCAGCCCATTCCCAGACGAAGCCCCCCAATCAGCTCGCTTCCAGTGCTAGTCCCCCCTCAACCCCATTACCAGTGCTAGCCTCCCCTAGTCAGTCTAATACCAGTCCTACCCCCCCCCCTCAGCTCATTACCAGTGCTAGCCTCCCCTAATCAGCTCATTTCCAGTGCTAGTCCCTCCTCAACCCCATTACCAGTGCTAGGCTCCCCTAATCAGCCCATTACCAGTCCTACCCCCCCCCAATCAGCCCATTACCAGTCCTAGCCTCCTCCTAATCAGCCGATTTTCAGTCCTAACCTCCCCAATCAGCTCATTTCCAATGCTAGCCCCCCATCAGTCCATTACCAGTCCTACCCCCCTATCAGCACATTACCAGTCCCAACCTCCCTTGATCAGTCCATTCCCAGTCCTAGCCTTCCCTAATCAACCGATTACCAGTCCTAGCCCCCCCTTCTGCCCATTATAATCCTAACCCGCACTGTGTCTTCCCTCTGTCCAGCATTTATCCCGTCTGTCCAGTACGTCCATCTGTCTCTTCCCTCCCTCCATGTCAGCCCCTCTCTGTCCATATCAGCCCCCTCTCCCTCTCTCCATCCATGTCAGCCCCCCTCCCTCCATGTCAGCCCCCCTGTCCATTTCAGCCCCCTCCCTCCATCCATCCCTCCATGTCAGCCCTCCCTCTGTCCACGTCAGCCCCCCTCCCTCCTTCCATCCATCCATCCATGACAGCCCTCCCTCCCTCCCCCTCCATGTCAGCCCCCCTCCCCCCTCCGCCCATGTCAGCCCTGTTGCAGGTTCCCTGCTCCCCTCTCCCCATGTCTGCCTCCTTCTACTGCCACAGCTTCCTGTCTCTTAGGGAACCGCGGCTATGCCTGTAAAACCGTTGCGGAGCCTTTCTGTCTCTAAACGGGCTCCGTTCCTCCATGCAGCATTGTCCCGTCTCCAAAGGAAGTGGTAAACAACTTCCAAAAGCAGAGAGGTTCCACAAAAGAGTAAACTAGCCCAAATGCCCTCAAGTATGGAGCAGACAGAGCTTAAAGATCCCAAATTACCCATGTCTAACAATAGCCAAATTAATATGAATAAAATACATTCTCTAAAATGCTTGTATGCAAATGCTAGAAGTCTAAAAAATAAGATGGGAGAGTTAGAATATATAGCACTAAATGAAAGGTTAGATATGATTGGAATATCAGAGACATGGTGGAAGGAGGACAACCAGTGGGACACTGTGATACCTGGGTACAAACTATATCGTAATGATAGAGCTGATCAAATTGGTGGAGGGGTTGCTCTCTGTTAGAGAGGGCATTGAGTCAGAAAGGATTAAAGTTTTGCAAGAAACAAAATCTGCTGTAGAATCTATATGGATTGAAATTCCATGTAAAAGGGGGAAGGAGATGGCAGTGGGGGTGTACTATCGACCGCCTGGCCAGAATGACCAAATGGATGATGACATGTTCAAAGAAATCAAGTTGGCTAACAAAGGTTACAGTGCAGTAATAGTAATGGGTGATTTCAACTACCCCGGTATCGACTGGGTCAGTGTCACGTCAGGACATGCTAGGGAGATAAAGTTCCTAGATGAAATAAATGACTGCTTCTTGGAGCAGCTGGTTCATGAACCGACCAGAGGGGAAGCCATATTAGACCTAGTCCTTAGTGGAACACCAGATCCTAGTGCAAGAGATAAGGTTGTTGGGGCCACTTGGCAATAGTGATCATAGCATGATTGCCTTTGATTTAATTAGTGGAGGAGGGATAGTAAGGAAATCCACAGTACTACCTTTTAACTTTCGAAAGGGAGACTATGATAAAATGAGGAAAACAGTTAAGAAAAAACTAAAAGGAGCAGTTGCAAAGGTTAAAGACGTACATCAGGCTTGGGTGGTGTTGAAAAATACTATCTTGGAAGCCCAGACCAGCTGTATTCCACGCTTTAAGAAAAGTGGAAGGAAGTCCAAAAAACTGCCAGCATGGTTTAAAGGTGAGGTCGGAGAGGCTGTTGCCAAAAAAGCATCTTTCAGGAAATGGAAAAAACAGCCAAACGACGAAACTTGGAAACAGCACAAGCACTGGCAAGTCATATGCAAGGCATTGATAAGGCAGGCAAAGGGAGAATTTGAGAAGAAGCTTGCTGCGGAAGCAAAAACGCGAAGTAAAGACCTTTTCAAATACATTCGTAGCAAAAAAACTGTGAGAGAGTCAGTTGGTCCATTAGATGATAAAGGGGTTAAAGGAGCACTAAGAGGCGACAAGGCGATAGCGGAGAGACTGAATGAATTCTTTGCTTCGGTCTTTACTGAGGAAGATGTAGGGATGTTACCCATGACTGAAGTGGTATTTAAAGGTGCGGAAGAATTGAAGGAAATATCGATACATCGGGAAGATGTATTACAACTATTAGATAAACTGAAGAGTAGCATATCACCTGGGCCGGATGGTATACATCCAAGGGTGTTGATAGAACTGAAATATGAGATTGCAGACCTGCTATTAGTAATCTGTGAACTATCATTAAAATCATCTCTAATACCTGAAGAATGGAGGATCGCCAATGTAACACCAATTTTTAAAAAGGGTTCCAGGGGTGATCTGATTTTAGAAAAGGTTCAGAGAAGAGCCACCAAAATGGTAAAGGGGATGGAAGGATACTTCTATGAAGAAAGGCTAAAAAGGTTAGGGCTCTTTAACCTGGAAAAGAGATGGCTGAGGGGAGATATGATAGAAGTCTATAAATTAATGAACGGAGTGGAACGGGTAAACGTAGATCGATTGTTTACCTTACCAGAATATAGAAAGACTAGGGGACATGCAATGAAGCTACAGGGTAAACTATTTAAGACTAATAAAAGAAAATATTTTTTCACTCAACGTGTAATCAAACTCTGGAATTTGTTACCGGAGGATGTAGTAAAGGCTGTTAGTGTAGCTGGGTTTAAAAAAGGTTTGGACAAGTTCCTGGAGGAAAGGTCCATAAACCATTATTAAGAAAGGACCGAGGATATCAATGCTTGAACCAATACAAGCATTGTGGAACCTGTGTCCCTTGGGGAAACTGCTAGGTACATATGACCTAGATTGGCCACTGTTGGAAACAGAATACTGGGCTTGATGGACCTTGGTCTGACCCAGTATGGCATATGTTATGTTCTTATGTTCCTTTGGAGGCAGGACAATGCTTTACGGAGCTCGTCGAGAGGCAGGAAGGCTCCTCAAAGGTTTCGCAGGCATAGTCGCTGTTCTCTAAGAGACAGGAAGCCGCGGCTGCAGAAGACTGAAATCTGTGAGTTTGCCGCTGCTGAGAAGTGGACTCTGCAGTGGCAGCAACTTGTGTGCGTGTTTTTTTTTTTTAATGGCAGATTGAGGTGACCCCCGCTAAATCCTGTGGCGACCCACAGGTTGAGAACCGCTGCCCTAAAGTATAATTGTTGTGCTATTGTAAGTGATGGCAGTGAGTAGCTATTTTTCCCTGTTTGTTTTGTGTATTACACTGTTTCAAGTTAGATTACACTTATGGGTTCCATTTGTCTTCATGTTTCTTGTTGTTTATAGCCTATGCCACTTCCACTGTTTGTCAGCTTTCTTTTCTTTTCTATTAGCTTATGGTTAGAGGCAACTTCTTATTGCTCAGAAAGATTTAAGAATGGGTTAAGTGCAGTTGAAATGCTTTGTATGGCTAAACATCCTTATACTGTGGCTACTGGAGAAAGAAGATTTGAACATTTATTTATTTATTTAACAATTTTTCTATACTGCCTTCTCATTTAATCAAGGCGGTTTACATTGAAACTCAAACTGATTACATAGAACTGTTACATAGAACTAATTTCAAGGAGAACAAGTGGAGGGGGAAGAAGCGGTAGGTGCGGAATCACACAACATATTTACAGTAGAACAGATGGATGGTTGAGATTGCTTGTGAAGTAAGTACATTAGTCTATGAAATTTGGCCTTTAGTTTTCTGATCCCCATCTTCTGATGTTGGCCAAGAAAGCTCCTTTCGTATAGTAAGTTTAAAACTTGGTTATTTCATCAAGCTTTTTCCCCTGTTTAACTTATCTTACTTCCTGGACACTCAGAGGTCTCTTTGTCTAAGGCAGCCTGAATTTTATTTCCCCATCCCCCTTTTGTGTCTTTGGTATCTGGCATAGTTTTTGGTTATTTATTGTTGTACTATTCAGCCTTACCTTATTTCCTTCCAGATTTCTAGATCTTTGTTCTTAAAATATATTTCCATAGCATCCTGCTAGACCACTCCAGACAAGTGGGTTATGTTCCCCAACCAGCAGATTGGTGGAGGCAAAGAACCATGGTTTCAATGACATCACTCCCATGCCTCTATTCACCTCAGCCATCAGTATTTCTGTCTCCAGCCGGTGGTGGATGGATTTTCTCCTCTGAAGAAAATCTGAGGATTGAGAGGAAAAGATCAATTAAACGCTCGTGAATAACCACCTTGAGAAACAAAGGTTACTCTCTCTCACTTGAGTGCAATGTGGGAGGCTCCGCTGGACTCTGGTCTTTTCGGTAGCCATGGGAGGAGGGAAAATTGGTTCAGCACCATGTTCTTACCCTGGATAAGAGCCTATTGAACAGCCAAAAAATTGGAAGGATCCAGAAGGAAGGAAGAATTCAGCAGCCTCGCACAACCTCAACGCCCCCTTCCTTCATCCTCTGTTCCCCCTGCTCTCTCTTGAAGTTTGCAGAAGGCTCTCAGAGGGATGTGCCTGACAGCCACCTTAAACGCAGTGCTGCAAAGCTAGTGAAACAATATCAGGTGAGCAAAGCCGAGCCCAGCATGGATTCTCTGCTTGGGGCTCTCAGGGGATGAGTCCCAAGGCTTGACCTTGTCATTGTCCTTGTTGGGGGCTCCCGATTCCGTCTTCCTGTGACACCGTCTTCGAGGTGGACTGCTGGTGATTGTTGGTGCAGTGTGAGGGTTTCCTGCCATTTTCTGCACACATTAGTAGCGTTTTTTCCTATTGTGTGCCTGGTGGTCACACGGTCCTTATGCGCATTCCACCCAAATGGCTCCGACATGTACTCCTTCCCTAGCGCCTGTAATGCGCATTGCATAAAAGCACAGTTAACTTGTCTTTCCAGACCGCAGCAGCCTTAGCATGCGCTGTTGTGATACTTGCCTAACTCTCTATCTTCTTCCAGGAAATGTTGTTTGATCTGTGACAAGCGAAATGCCTCATCCCCGGATTCTGGACTTTGCTCTTCTTGAATGGTAGCTTCTGAGTCATCCTTGGAGGTCCTGCTTTCCCCTTCCCAGTCGGGGGAGATACAGTTAATCTGACCTTGTCTGCTGGAGGTGACAGATGGCACTATGGGTAAGGCTATTCAGCCGGCTGCAGGAGCCAGTGGCTTTGAGCTGCTCATTGCTCTCTAGGCAGTCTATAGTGGCTGTGCCCCCTGGCGTTGGGGAGTCGGATCAGAAAGGGGAGTTTTCAGTCTCCGGATTGTCCTCCCCAGAATTCTTTCCTTTCACAGCAGGCCTGTTCCCTTCTTGCTTGAAAATCCAGACCCTGGGTGCCCTGGGCGCAATCTCAAGATGCCCTTCCAGACATTATAGACCTAGCCTCCAACACACAGAATCCTAATACTCCAGTTTGGATTGTTGGTGATTTCAACTTGCCAGCCCTCCAAGATAGCCATTCAACTGCATTCCTCGAAGCCCTCGAATCCCTTGGATATCAACAATTAGTACGTGAACCTACACATGTGAAGGGGAACACCCTTGACCTTATATTCGCACCACAGACTTTACATGACCAATCACACAATTCGGTGATATCGATATCTGAGGTACCGTGGTCAGATCATAGACTCATTACATTCCAGATCCCTACTCATCTCAGACACTCAAAGACCAACACTGCTCCAAATAACAACTTTAAATCGCTGACCAGGAGCTTTCTTCCATTCAACAGAGAGCGCATCCTTGCTGCAACCTGCTCACTTCATAACGAAGCCCCTCTAGAGATAGAAGACCTAATCGCATGCTGGAACAACAGTCTTAATACAATTGCACTGCGACCACCTCTCAATAGACCAACTAGGAAAAGAGCTTCTGCACCATGGTACACCGATGATCTGAGACTATCACTATCCCAATTACGGAGCCTCGAGAAGCGCTGGCGTCGGTCACACTCCTCCGTAGACCGGGCAGCCTACCTCAACCAGCTATCCATCCACCGCAAAGCCATCTCTGATAAAATGAAGCAGTACCACACGGACACCCTGAAGCGGGCCTTAAATAAGCCCCACGATTTGTTTAACATAGTCAAGACTCTATCAAAGGAACCAACCCCTGAAAAGCAATGTGAGATCCATCCCCAAGATTTTGCGGTCTACCTGCAGTCCAAACTTACACAAACAAGTAAACCCCCCTCAGAATTTACCCCCACTGTCCATAACTGCCCAACAGCTCTAAGCATTTTCACTACGCCGGATAAGAAGCGAATTGAAGATCTGATCATGTCTCTCAACTCCACCACTGCTCAGACGGACCCCTGTCCAGCTTTTTGGATAAAGGAACTTCGTTGCGAATTCAGCCCAATAATAAATAAAATCATAAACCTGTCCTTCAAGTCTGGTACGTTCCCCTCTGCCCTCAAACAAACGTCCATCAGACCATTGTTAAAAAAACTGTAAGTTAGATCCTCAAAAGGCAGAATCCTACAGACCCATTTCTAGTATTCCTTTTCTTGCGAAATTAATAGAAAAGGAGGTCCAATGCCAATTGCAAGACCATATTGATACCACGGCTCCTCTGGACCCTTGCCAACATGGCTTCAGAGAGTCTCACGGAGTAGAAACGCTCCTTACATCTCTCCTCAACAACATAATTTCCGGTATCAACAATGTCCGACAAGGTTTCGCACTTGTGTTCCTGGACATAGCCGCGGCCTTTGACTCGGTGAGCCATGACCTCCTCCTAATACGTCTAAAAGAGAAAGGTGTTGGCGGAACTGCCCTTGGATGGTGCAGATCGTACTTGTCTGAAAGATGGCAACACGTTCGGTCTGGTGGAATGATGTCTGATCCATTTCACCAAGGACAGGGAGTCCCGCAAGGTTCCTCCCTTTCTGCCTTACTGTTCAATATTTATATGCAACCTATTTGCAAGATCATCAGGTCCTTCAATGTGAGTTGCATGATATATGCGGACGATGTCCTGCTTTATATGCCTTTCAACATAGACAAATTGGACCTATCCCCACTAAGTAACTGCTTTGATGCCATATCGCAATGGCTCTTGTCACAAAACCTAAAGATTCAACACAAGAAGACAGAGGTGCTCTTCATGTCAAGGAACCCGAGCTTCAGCCCCCCACAGTTCCTGAAGGTGAAGGATGCTGAGCTACAATCAAAACCCAACATAAGATATCTGGGTGTTACACTCGACCAGAACCTTGACATGAAAGCACATATAGCCAACACTGTAAGAATCATATACTACAAAATCCGGTCACTAAGACATCTTCGCCCCCTGCTCGAACCTGAGGATTTTCGCACCATCTACCAGGCTCTGATCATGCCTCACTTTGACTATGCTAATGTCATTTTACTAGGCCTCCCTCAATCCACCCTGAACCCCCTACAGCTCGCAATGAATAGCGCTGCGAGGATTCTCTATGGGGCATCTAGATGTGAGCATGTGTCACCCCTGCTAATGCAGTTACACTGGCTTCCTATACATGCCAGGATCATATTCAAAACATTACTACTCACATTCAAAGCAGTAAATAGTCTCTCTCCCCCACATCATTAACTGAACTCATCAAACCCATAGCCCCGAATAGATCAAGGAGATCTACTGCAGTAAATTCGCTAATGGTTCCCCGCGAACTTACTAGAAGCACCTCAGCAACAGCAAACCGGGCTTTCAGCCTTCGTGCCCCTAAACTCTGGAATGCACTACCGCCAGAAATCAGAGCAATCAACAGCCTACTGCAATTTAGAAAAGCCCTCAAACACTACCTATTCCTTAAATACTTCTCAGTGAGTGCAGAGGCACGACCCCTCTCTGTGAATCATGGACACACCGATTCACCTATTGAACCAGAATTCCCCACATAGAAAGGTTCCACAGACCTTTGGTAGAAGGTTCTACGTGCCTGTCTTCTATCTCATCTGCGCTATCTCTTAAGATGTTAATAGTTCACTGTTATATTTCCGTTATTCTTAATCACATTGTTAACCAGGTTGTATGACCCCATTTACTGATTTTACCCTGTTATCCAAGTTTTATTCCCCTGTTTACTGTAACTCAGACGCTTGCTTATGGTGCTGAATTTTTGTTTGATGTAAACCGCGCTGATGCCAAAGAGTGCGGTATATAAGAGATGTAAATAAATAAAATAAAATAAATAAATAAATAAATAAATCTCATGCAGGGCAGGCTGAGAGTGGAAGCCCTTTTCAATTACCTTTGGTGAAGCGTCCCTGGAGAATGCGGATCAGCTAGGAGCTATTTGAGATTTTGATTATGACTGACTGATTCAGATGGCTCAGTTCTGGGCCCTGATATGGATGAAAATGTACTCTCGCATCAGAAGATTGTGCAGAGGCCAGAATGATCTGCCTGTCCCAGAAGGAGGAGTCAGGGTCTCAATCTAATTTGAACGTAGTGGCTGCTTCTGTTACGGAGCAGGAGAAGAAAATACACCCACACCGTCAAAAGGTGAGAAAATCCACTACTGTTGTCCCATTCCCAGATGTGATCAAGGATATGATCCAGTCAGAGTGGGACTCCCCCGATTTCCTGCTTAAAGGGTTATAGGTGTGTAAGAAGATCTCTGCTCTCCTAGAGGAGTGCTTGTGGATGTGCAGATTATGGCAGTTACCAGTTGAAACCACCATTCCAGTGGAAGACGGATCAGCCTTAAAGAATGGATTCGTTGCTGAGGAGCCAGTTCGCTGTGGCTACTGTTCTGAAGCTGTTCTGTTCTGAAGTCTCAAGCCCTGCTCTAGTGGATTCATTCTCTTCTGCCGAATGACACTACCGTTCTTTTGGAGTCTGCTGCGGCCTTCCTCCTTATGTCATGTATGACCTGGGACGCTTGGCGGCCAAAGATTATGCTCTGACGATGGTGTCACGGCATTTGATTTGACTCTGGCACTGGGCAGTGGACACATTCTCCAGTGTCTGGTTGGCCCAACTGGCTTTTAAGGTGAAGCTTCTGCTTGGAGATGATTTGGAGAAGCTGTTGAAGGACCTGGGTGAGAGAACATCTTACCATCTTCCAGAGGACAAGGGGCCTTTAAAGCGGGTTGGTGCCCCTTTCTCAGCCTCTGCCTGTTCATCAAGGGCATGCTGGCTGGATTTTTGGAGGTCTCAGAAATCTCGGCATTACCGACCTGGAAAACCTTTCTTCCCCTCTGCTTCTGGGCTTCAAGCTCATTATTTCGTGGAGTGCGTGGGCCCAGGGTCTCCCTGGCTACTCAATAAAGGTTTGGGCCCATTCCCAGGTTCTTCCAATTGGAGACAGGCTTAGTCTTTTCTTCCGGAATGGGCCCAGGCTACCAAGGATCGCTCGTTGCTAGACACTATTCAGTTCAGCTATGTCCTGGAGTACAGAGAGCCGATTCTGGGTGCCTTCGTCATCTCCCCGGGTAGGTCTGTGAGTTAAGTGTTGCTGTGCTTGCTACCTTGGACAAGTTGCTGCGCCTAAAGGCGGTGGTGCCTGTCTTGCCAGACAATCAGTGCAAGGACAGATACGCCATCTATTTAGTGGTGCCCAGAAAAGATGGTTCCTTCTGGCCCATTCTGGACCTCAGGGGGGTCAACGAGCACTTGACTGTTCTGCACTTCCAGATGAAAATATTGTGCTCTGTGATTCAAACAGTGAGCCGGAGGTTTTGTTTTTGCTTCTCGTGATCTGGCCAAGGCATGTTTTCTTATCCCAATCCGGGCAGATCAGCAGAAGTGTCTGCAGTTTGCCATGCTTGGCTTTCACTATCAGTTTGCTGCCCTCCCTTTCAGGTTATTCATCACTCCAAGGATGTTCTCCAAAGCCATGGTGATGGCAGCCTTGGCAGTGTGGTGCCAAAGGATCTGTGTCCATCCATATATGGATTGCTGGCTCACCCGGGCCCTTTCCCTTTCAGAAGCATCTCGGGTGGTGTCCCGAATGTTTGTGTGTGTTTGTTTTTTGATTGACCGCCCTTAAACAGAGCGGTGTACAAACACTAAAAAACAAGATAAAAAAGGGATGAAGAGAGCGCCATTTAAAAACAGGAAATACCTAAAATATCCTTATTTTGAGTGGAGAGAGAAGGGAGGGGGGTAGAAGAGGAGGGGGAGAGCAGGGAAAAGAAATGAGAAGCAAGTTAAGAGGGAGGCAGGTTATGGGCTGTTTTAAAGAGATGGGTTTTTAGGAGTGATTTAAATTTGGGGTAAGAGGATTCCAAGCAGAGAGTAGGGGGAAGAACGTTGCAGGAAGTTGGTGCAAGAAAATAAAAAGCTGAGGAGTGAGTGGTTTTGAATCGTGCCTGGCTTGCATGGGATGAGGTTCAGACAATTGGAGTCAGTACTATAGAGGGTACAGTGTGGATAGTGAGGAAGGAGAACAACAGAAAGGTAGCGAGGAGAACCTGTATGGAGAGCATGATGAGAAGCTTGTATTGTAGACGATGTTCTATGGGAAGCCAGTGATACTGGATTAAAAGTGGGGAAATGTGAGCTTATTTGGAAGCATGGACAAAAATACGAACTGCAATATTTTGTATAAGTTGTAACTGGTGTAACTGATATTGCAGAAGGCCAAGAAAAATAACATTACAGTAATCTAATCGAGAAATGATGAGCAAAAGGAGAAGGGTGGTAAAGGAAGAAGGGGGAAAGGAAAGGGCAGATAGCACGTATCTGATGCAACGTGAGAAAGGAACGATGGACCATTAAAGAGAGGTGGGCATGGAAAGACAAAGAAATTTCTAACACTGAGGTAACGAATTGCGTCAACGAGGGGAACTGGTACCGGGAAGAGAGGGGGCCAACATCAGAAGAGAACTACCAAAAGTGAACCAAATAGCCGCAGACTTGTTTGGATTTAAGTGTAGAAGTTATCTGAAAACCAAGTTGAAATGGCAGAGAGATCTGGAGATCTCGGACAGGTATGGTGAAGAAGTGTGGTGTCAGCATAGTAGTGTGTAGTGATACCGTGCTGATGGACCGAGAGTGTTAAGTGGGGCCAAGAAGATATTGAATAAAAGAGGTGCTAAAACAGAACCTTGGGGGACACCGCAGAGGAGCGACTGGAGAGAAAAGGAGCAAGTGCCGACAGAAACCGAGAAAGACCACTGTGATAGAAAAGAGCGAAACCAACTGAGCACTGTGCCTCGGAGCCCAAGATGGTGAAGGTGGGAAAGGAGAGTGAGGTGATCAATAAGCTGAGGAGAGATCTAGAGAAATCGCCACCGAGATGTCACCACGATCATGTGCCTGATGTTGATCATTCAGAAAAAGAACAGTTTCGGTGCTGTGCCCAGGATGAAAGACAGACTAATGTGGGTGTAGAGCATTGATGGATTGAGCGGCAGCAGGCGATGATGTCCGGCATGTCCGGTTCCTCCGCCCCAACCACCGGGCCCTCTGTCAAAGTTGACCCCGGAGGCAGAGCCGATCCTCGAGACCTTCCGTGCTCGATTCGATCCTCGGCTGAGTTTGCACTCGGCATCCCGTTCGGGACCGAGGTCATCGCCGCTGAGTCTGCTGGCATCAGGGCCCTCAGTGCCCGAGAAGCCCCTTGAGTCCTCGGCTTGGGAGACTGAGGATGAGGAGTCACCAGATACCCGAAGGCATAGGGATGTCCCCTCAGATTCCCTGGTATCTGAACCTCGGAGAGTCCCCACCGGAGGATATGGGATTTTTGCACTTTGTGTGGGAACATGTCCAAGGCTTTGACCTTCTCCACGGAGTCCGAGGAGAAGCCTCGAGCCAACGAGCTCGAGATCCTCCAATATGAGGCTCCCTTTCGGGAGACCCTCACGGTACCCGTTCCTCCGATCCTGGAACAACTTACGCTCCGCATGTGGGAGACGCCGGTGATCAGCAAACGGCTCGACTCGATGTATCGAGTCTGCCGGAGCCCTGGGTTCCAACTGCCGCCCAACTCCATGGTTTAGAATCGGCCATGCATCAGCTGAAGAGCCAGAAGACGCACTCCTCGGTGCCCCCCAGCAGGGAATCCTGCACCTTGGATGCCCTCGGCAGGAAATGTTTCCAGGGCGCGATGCTGAATTGTTGGATCCTGGCATACCAGTTGTACATGGGCATGTATCTGAGAGACCTGGCGAAGGAACTTGCCAGGTTCTCGGCTGGTCTCTCTGAGGAACCTTTGCAGCGCTTCAAGGGCCTGTCCAAAGCTGTCTGTGAATGCTCCAAATTTGTCTCAGGTGGCCTATGACTGGTTCGAGTCGGCAGCTCAGGTAACCGCAGCAGACATCGGTGCACGCTGCCAAGCTTGACTGCAGTCGTACGACCTCGAGCAATGGGTTCAGGACAAGTTGGTCGATGTCCCATGCCAAGGGGAGAATCTCTTTGGCAAACCTATGACCGACAAGGCCACAGAGCTGGAGACCGAGTTCATGATGAGGATACGGCTCTCTAAGAAGACCTCTGCCCCTTCTCGTAAGAAGGGCTTGGGTAAAAAGCCCTTTTACCCGAGGAAGGGGGCTGCTTACCGAAACTACCCCCCTTTCCAGGCCTCCCCAGCTGCTCCCTAACAGGGACAGGGGAATGGCCCGCGTAAGCAGAAGGCCCCCAAACCCCAGGCTCCGGCTCTGACCTAGCCTGGTGGGTTTTTTGACTCCTGCAGCATGGCCCCTCTCCCAACCGGAGCTGGGCAGTCCACAGGAGGTCGGTTCGCCTTGTATGCCCACAGGTGGGGAACCGTCACCACCGATTCATGGGCATTACAAGAGGTCAGGGAGAGATACCTCCATTTAGCCCAAGTGCCTCCACACTACTTCCCAGGAGATCCTCCAAGGTCTCCCCTTCACCAGGACCTTCTTCTGAAGGAGTTGGCAGGTCTCCTTGAGGACCATGTGGTGGAACCGGTGCCCCACCACCTCAAGGGCAAGGGGTTCTACTCCATTTACAGCCTCGTGCCAAAGAGGACAGGAGGCCTAAGGCCCATCCCCACCTGCGCAACCTCAACAAGTTCCTGGTGAGGGAAAAGTTCAAGATTCTTTCCCTTGGAATATTGCTGCCTTACCTCCACCAAGGAGATTGGCTATGTTCCTTAGACCTGAAGGATGCCTACATGCACATCCTCATACATCCAGACCACAGACAATATCTCAGATTTTTAGTGGGAGGAAACCATTTTCAGTACAGAGTACTACCATTTGGCCTAGCCTCTGCTCCCAAATTCCTGACGGTAGTGGCGGCCTTCCTCAGGAACCAAGAGATTTTTGTCTTCCCTTACCTGGACAACTGGCTCATTGGGGCCCAGTCGCCTCAGGAGGCCCAACAGGCCACAGCTCGCACTATCAGCATTTTACAGCATTTAGGCTTTGTCATAAATCAAGTAAAGTCCACTTTGTTCCCCACTCAAAACTTAGAGTTCATAGGAGAAAGATTAGACACCCTTTGGGCAAGGGCTTACCTGCCAGAGGACAGGGCACAGAGGCATCTGGTGCTGGTGCTCCAAGTCAGCCACAAGTCTCGGATCTCAGCGAGACACTTTCTACGCCTCCTGGGCCACATGGCCTCCACGATACATGTGACCACAAACACCCGTCTCTACATGAGGACAGCTCAGAGATCAGTGGACACAAGTCACAGGACGACTCCGAGACAGGATCAGTGTGTTCAAATGACTGATGAAGTCGTTGGCATGGTGGCTTCAACCACCCAACCAGCTCGAGGGAGTGCCTTTTCAGCCTCCCTTGCACACAAGAGTGCTGACAACAGATGCCTCCCTGCTGGGCTGGGGAGCCCATTGCCAGGGATTATGCACTCAGGGGTTGTGGTCTCCTCAGGAGAGTACACACCAGATCAACCTCTTAGAGCTTCGGGCGATTCGCCTAGCTCTTCAAACCTTCTCTCTTGTTCTGTCACATCAGTCTGTCTTGGTGCAGACCGAAAATCAGGTAGTAATGCTCTATGTGAACAAGCAGGGAGGTACAGGGTCCCGTCTCCTATGTCAGGAAACACTTGATCTCTGCTTCTTTGCAATACAGCAGGGTATGTCTCTCAAAGCAATTTACCTGCCAGGTCAGGAGAACTTCCTGGCAGACAAGCTAAGTTGGATTCTTCAGCCTCACGAATGGCAACTGAATCGGGAAGTGGCCCAGCAGATCTTCCACTGCTGGGAGCATCCGTCCATAGATCTCTTTGCCAGTCCGCAAAATCACCAGTTGCCCAGCTTTTGCTCCAGACAGCCACACCCCCTCAGAGGCTGGCTGCAGATGCTTTTCTGATGATCTGGTCAGTGGGCCTCATGTATGTGTTTCCTCCCACGCCTCTGGTGTCCTGGACTCTGTTCAAAATCCTTCAGGACAAGGCCTCTGTCATTCTGGTAGCCCCCAGATTGCCAAGAAAGCCTTGGTTTCCCCTTCTCCTCCAGCTGGCATTGGAGGCCCCACTCCCTCTGGGGACGTAGCCCGACCTCCTGTCCCAGGAGCAGGGCTCGCTCTTACATCCCAACCTCAGGTCCCTCAACCTGATGGCATGGCTGCTGAAAGGGTAGTGCTGGCTCCTCTTCTCCTAAGAATGTTGAAGAAGTGTTACTGGCCTCAATGAGACAGTCCACTAGGAAAACCTATGCCTTCAAGTGGCGCAGGTTTGAGGTGTGGTGTACCCAGCACAATGAAAACTTTCTCTTGCCTTGTACCAGTGGTGCTGCAGTACCTGCTTCACCTCTCAGAATTAGGTCTTAAGTCTAACTCTGTCAGGGTCCACCTGAGTGCTGTGTCAGCACACCACTCTCCAGTGGAAGGACAACTTCTTTCGACTCACCCCTTGGTGTCCAGATTCCTTAGAGTTCTACTTCTACTTCTACTAAAACCCCCAGTTCGTCCCCTGGCAACCCAGTGGGATTTGAATGTGGTCTTGGAGCAGCTTACTCGCCCACCTTTTGAGCCGATGTCTACTTTGCCATCTGCGCTTCCTCTCCTGGAAGATGCTCCTGGTGGCACTTACATCTGCCAGACGAGTGAGTGAGCTGCAAGCTCTTGTTTCAGATAGACCTACACAAGGTTTTATAGGAACAGTGGTCCTTCGCACCCACCCCAAGTTCCTTCCGAAAGTGGTCTTTGTTCCACCTCAACCAAGAGGTGGTTCTTCCAACCTTCTTTCCCAGACTGCATACCAGCCGGGCAGAGGCGGTCCTGCATACCCTCGATTGTAAGAGGGTTTTGGCCTTCTACCTGGAGCGTACGTGGGGACATCGAAGGGCTACTCAGCTCTCCGTCTCTTATGACCCCAGTAGGCTGGGGCTACCTGTCTCCAAGCGCACGTTGTCCACCTGGGTGGCAGACTGCATTGCCTGGGCGTACAGGGCGGCCGACCTCCCCTTGCAGGGTCGAATCACGGCCCACCGTGTCAGGGCTAAGGCTGCATCAGTGGCTCACTTCCGCTCTGTTCCGCTGGCAGACATTTGCCGGGCCGCCACCTGGTCTTCGGGCCAGACCTTTGCAGCCCATTTCTGCTTGGCTAGGGAGTCCCGACGAGACAGTGCTTTTGGCCAGGCGGTACTCCATAACTTGTTTGAGGTATAGGCAACTCCTACCCTCCGGCCCTTTGGTGTCAGGCTACAGGAGGTGTTGAGTTCTCTGCTGAATTCCTATCGCAGCTGCTGTGGCTCTTCTAGAGGGCGCCATTTTTCAGCTATGGGTTCTCGGTAGCCTATAGCTAGGGAGTCCCATATGCGAGGACTGACTTCCTGCTTGTTCCTGGAGAAAGCGTAGTTACTCGCCTGTAACAGGTGTTCTCCAGGGACAGCAGGAATCAGTCCTCACGACCCTCCCTCCTCCCCTGGAGTTGCAGTCTTATCATTATTATCTTTTGTTCATTTTGCCGTCTCTTTAGCTATGTCATTTGACTGAGCAAGATGGCACCCTTGGGCAGGAAGGGGACCGTGCATGCGTGATGCAATCCCAAAGGCTTTCTTTGAAAGCTGGGGAATTGCTCCGCATGGGGGCTCCGTCAGTGCTGATGTCACCCATATATGAGGACTGATTCCTGCTGTCCCTGGAGAACACCTGTTACAGTTGAGTAACTACACTTTCTCTGTCCCCAAAGGCCTCAAAATCTAAGTTCGTACCTGAAGCAATGGAGGGTTATGTGGCTTTCCCAAGGTCTCAAGGAATGCCAGTGGGATTTGAACCCTGGTCTTTCTGGCTCTAGGCTGCTGCCATGATCACTAGGCCACTTCTCACATACATAATAAGATAGACAAACGTCATACATATCTCTGAGGTGAATACCCCTTTGAATGCACATCAGACTGGAGTGTGAGTCTTCTGGCATGCCCCCAAACTTCTCTCTTTGAGCCATAATGAATTTCTTTCTTGCTACCCCTGGGTATCTCCCAAATATTCTCTTCTGTGATTATTTGGCAGTACCTGACCAGCTTGGGATATTAGCTGTTTAGAGTCGAAAGACATAGTGAATTGAGACTGAAATTTGAATGAAACAATATATTTTGCGGGGATCAGGTTTTCTATTATATGGATTTCTTTTTTTTTTTTGAAATCTTTATTTTCGTTTTTAGAAAACAAAAACAGTACACCCAAAAACATACATCTACATCCTAAATACAAAATACAGATAGAGCTATCACTAAACAACAATTCAAACCCCCCCCCCCCCCCGCCCCATATCCCTCCCCAGCACTCCCCTCCAGGGTTCAAAGTAGCAAGATTCCTTAAGGAGGAGTCTGCCAAACCAAGTCCAAGTTATCTGCTTAATTTGGCTGATGCAATATAATCATTTAAGAGTTGCCATTTGAGGGCATGCTTCCCAAGCATCTGCTTAGACTTACTAGAAGGCTGCTCAAATTGACTATAAAGGCTGACGCGATTCCACCATTCATGGACAGTAATATGGGCGGTATCTTTCCAGCGGCCGATAATTAGACAGATCGCTATGCCGATCATGAAATCCAGCAGAAAAGTACCGTCCTTAGGTAATGAAGGTAAATCGGCTGCGGACCGTAGGCCTATTACCTGCCAGGAGAGGGGCTCCCTGAATCGCAAAATAAATTGGACTTGCTCCCAAACGGATTCCCAGAAGGTCTGCACCCCCCTGCACTCATATACAATATGCCTTAGAGTGCCAACCTCGGCACCACAAGTCCAACAGAGTGGGCTGCAAGTGCCTCCCCAGCGTGCCAGCTTAGCTGGTGTGTAAAAACACTGATGAGCAAAGTAAAACAGTGTCTGGGTCATGGAGGCGGATCTGGTCACTCTGACTTGCTTGCGCCAGAACTTCCTCCATTGGAGATCAGAGAGCCCCCTCCCAGTCTCTCGTTCCCATTTCTTTTGAACTTTCTCCATCAATTGGGACGGGGATCGCGTCAACCTCTTATAAATCTGAGATACTACTCCCTGTGCTTGGCTAAATGCACAGAGGATATCAAGGGCACCCTCGGTGCCAGAGTTCTGCCCCGGCTTAAGCCCCGCTCCTACTAGACAGTGTCGCAGCTGGATCCACTGAAATTGGCAAGTTAGGGGGAGACTAAATTCCTGACTAATCTCCTCAAAGGTCTTCCACCTGCTAACAGCTTGCAATTGACACACTCTCCACACTCCCCGGGAATACCAAGTACACCAGGCAAAGCTCTTTTTCTGAATTTTAAACAAAGGATTATTCCATATGGGGAATTGGGCTTGAGAGCTGCCTGCGAGATCTCTCAGTTTGATAAAGGATTGAAAAGCCTTGAGGGTATCTAGGATAATTACAGGAATCGGGGAAGTATTAGGAAATTGCATCCCCGGGGCATACTCCAGCGGGATAGGAGCCAATAGCTTTTCCTCCAGGGCAACCCAAACCGGCCTCGCAAAAGTGGAAGAGTACAGCCAGCGAGATCCTTGCTTGAGCAGGAAAGCGTGATGATAATTTTTGAAACTGGGGAAATTTACACCACCCTGCTCACGGGAGAGTTTTAGTTTTTCCTTCGCGATCCTCGACGTCTTATTTTTCCACAAAAACTGCAAAAGCATCCGCTCGAGACACTGATAAATATGCGCGGGGAAATAGCAGGGAAGCATCTCCAGAAAGTAATTGATTTTGGGAACAATCATCATTTTAATAGTTTCTAGCCGACCCCACCAAGAGAGCGTAAGGGGAGACCACCGCGTAGTTAACTCTCGAGTCAGGGCAAGGATCGTGTCAGCGTTACACTTCATCGTTTCTTCGAAAGGGTAACGATAACGGACTCCTAGATACTTCACCGCGCCCGATTCCCACAGAAAAGGATAATCACAGAGATCGCCTTTGAAGACCCATTTATTTAACGGGAACATGACCGATTTGGACCAGTTAATTTTATAACCTGAATATTGGGAATAATTCTCAATTTGCTCCAAGATCTTGGGAATTGAATCAGGCGTGGCGAAGAGGAGAAGATCATCCGCGTAAGCAGAGAGTTTGACTTCCTGCCCCGCGACCAAAGCACCCCGGATAACTGGAGTCTGGCGAATAAGAAGGGCTAAGGGCTCCATTGCAAGATTAAAAAGCATGGGGGATAGCGGGCAACCTTGACGGGTACCCCGCCGCAAAACGAGAGGGGCTGAAACAACCCCGTTGACACAAATCCGCGCGCGGTAGGAGAAGTATAAACACCTCCAAGGCTCTCAAAAAAACATCGCCGAAGCCGAACCAACGAAGGGACGCAAAAAGAAAAGGCCATTCTAACCGGTCGAAGGCCTTCTCTGCATCTAATGAGAGGCCAATTAACGGTTTCGCCATCTCGTCGGCTCCCAACAATACATGACATAAGAGCCGTGCATTATCAGCAGTCGAACGGCCTTCAGTAAAGCCGCATTGATCAGGGTGGATTAGGGTCGGTAGTATCCCAGAGAGCCGAGCAGATAAAACAGTGGCATAAATCTTATAATCAGCGTTAAGCAGCGAGATGGGGCGATAATTGGTGACCAATTGAGGGTCACGGCCCGGTTTCTCAAACACCACTAAATTAGCCATCGCAAAAGTACCAGTTTACTGTCCCGCGGCAGAAAGGAGTCGGAAATACTGCTCCAAAGGGGAGGCAAGGACTGCGTCGAAGCTCTTATAGAATTCAACAGGTAGCCCATCCGGCCCAGCAGCCTTGCCCGAAGCCATAGATGCTATTGCCCGCCTTATCTCCTCCGCTGATATGGGAGCATCTAGTGCCTTTCGATGTTCCTCAGAGAGAGTAGGTCGCTGAAGAGTGGCAACTAAGTGCTCAAAGCCCTCCTGCGAGAACTCCCGCTCCGAGCGATATAAGTGTGAATAATAATCCCGGAATGCCTCGGCTATCAGAGAGTCTTGAACAACCAAGTCTGATCCCTGCAAGTTCTTAATGGCGCAGACACGTTTGGTCTCCCTCTTACCCTTTAATGTGGTCGCTAAGTGCTTACCGGCTTTATTACTTTCACGGTAATAACTTCCTTGCAGCCGCCGCACACTCTGAGAGGCCGCCGTAGTCAAAAGAGTATTGTATTGAAATCTTAATCGCCGAAGCCTCACTAAAATACAGGGGTCAGTGCGCCGTGTGAGGACCCTTTCCCCCGCTTTAATCTGCTGCTCAAGGTCTTGCAGCCGCTGTTTATTTTGCTTTTTTAATCGTATATTAAAGCTAGTAATGACCGCCCTGACCGTGGCCTTAAAACCCTCCCACCAAGCCCAGGTGGAAGTGGCCTGTGAGGAGTTGAACTGAAAGTATTCAGAGATAGCAGCTTTTAGCTCTATGTGAAATTCGGGAATATCTAAGAGAGATCTATCCAAAATCCAATCTAGAGTCGGGCGTCGTAGGGAGTCATCTTGCATGATCAGCGAAATTGGAGCATGGTCCGAGATGTGAATTGAGTGAAGGGTAGCAGGGCCCAGATTGGGGACTAAAGCTTTGGAGACTAGGAAAAAATCAATGCGAGATTGCGACGCATGCGGCGCTGAGAAATAAGTAAATTCCAGCTCTTGTGGATGCTGTAAGCGCCAGATGTCGACTAAAGCTAGTTCTTGGATCATGGAGGCAAGAAAAAGTTGCCCCTTAGACCGCCTAATCGATCGGGGAGGTTGGCGATCAATGAGAGGGTCCAGGGTTTGGTTAAAATCTCCACCTACGATAATCGCCTTCCCACAATCCCCCTGTAGCTCTTTCGCAACTGCAAGAAAAAAATCGATATTGTCCGTGGAGGGGGCATATAGACACATAAGGACCAGCTCCAACCCGCCTAGGGTCATTTCAGCTTTTGTCCAGCGACCCTCTGCATCTGAACAGTGGCTTAACACTGTAAGCTTAAGGGACTTTTTGGCGAGAATGGCAACACCATTATGTTTCCTAATGGCCGGAGAAAACGCTATAACCTGATAGGGTCGCTGACCAAGTTTCAAGGACTCCAACGAGTTTAAATGCGTCTCTTGAAGTAGCAGTATATCAGCCCGTTCACGGTGTGCATAGTCGAGAATTTTTCGCCTCTTGATCGGGCTGTTGATACCTTGTACATTGAGAGATACAATTTTACACGGAGCCATTAAAACTGGGTATCAAAGAGACCCCATTGGGCCTAAGTGGAAAGCATGACATTGCATAGGGGACAATCGATATAACGAGACAACCTGTCTTGGCAATATTGCAATAACGGAGTGCCGTTAACCTGACAAACATTGTGAGATAATAGGACCCTGGAGGAGAGGCTAAACCCTGAAATATCACTGGTGAGCTCAGGCCGGCAGGGCTGGCTCAGGAGACCCAGATAAGCCACGGTGGGCCCGCACCGCAGACAAGTGGATTCCGCAGGCAATCTTAATCTCTCTGAAAAGATAGAGGTTGGAGGTGTAAAAAAAGAAACATATGATAATCTACACCAGGTTATATTGAACAAATAATATTATCATATATCATGAGAAGATAGAGAAAACAGCGATACATATATGGCCCCATCTCTCCATCCATACTAACAGCTATTCTTGCGACAAAAGCGCCAAAACTTAAAAGGGCACACAGCCTGGAGAAGCATATGGACATGCTGTTAAGCTCACAGCGTTGTTCAGGAGGCAAAGCCTACTATACAATGATAGGACAATAGCTATCCGCAGCTCAATGCATCTGCATAGCTTCCTTCTCCTCCAGGAACCGACCAAGCGCTTCTGGATCTTCAAAAGTGCGAGTGTGATTATGTAAGGTGACCCTCATTCGCGCGGGGTAGAGGAGGCCGAACCGGGCCTGGAGTTGCTGGAGCCGAGGACGGTAGTCCAGGAGTCTTTTGCGCCTGTTCACAGTGTGCTTGGCTAAGTCCGGAAAGAAGGAAAGTCGGCGCCCCTCGAATTCCACTGGTGCCCTTGCACGCGCCAGCTCCAGAATCTGCGCTGCCTGCTGATAACGTAGGGTGCGGAAAACGATGGGTCGTGGTTTAGAGTTGTGCGGCATCGTGTTGGAGGGGATGCGATGAGCGCGATCAATTTCAAAGTCCTTGTCAAAGGTACAGTGCAGGATCTCGGGGATCGCCTTGTATAGGAAGGCCCGCATATCTTTACCCTCCGCTCCCTCCGGAAGGCCTATCATCCGCACATTATTGCGACGTGCGCGATTATTACTGTCCTCCACCTCCCGTTGGAGCACTGTGAGTTGCCGTTCCAGCTTAGTGAGCGTTTCCAGACGGGCTTCATGGTTAGCAAGTGCTGCCTCCGCCTTGTCCTGCCTCACTGAGAGGCTCTCAAACTTAGTATTGAGCCCAGCGAGTTCTTCGTGCACTGAGCTCAGCGCCGCACCGTTAGCCTTGACAAGCTCTCTTACCCCCCGGATCTCCGTAAGTAGTTCGAGATGGGCATCCGGCCCTTCGCGTGTGGCCGCCATTGTTTTTCCTGGAGAGATGGGCTCAGTTTTGGTCCTTTTAGTGCTGCTATTTACAGCGCCGGCAAAATCCAATCGCTGCGGCTTGGGGCCCGCCATCAGGAAGGTACCTGGGAGAATTTCAGGGGACGTAATAAAATTTCAGCGGCACTTCTGTTCAGGTTTTAACAGGGTCTCCTCAGAGCCACCGCACTAGACGTCCGCTCTGCTCGGCATCAGGCTCCGCCCCCCTATTATATGGATTTCTTATATTTAAGTATGTCTACTGTGCTCAGAGACTGACTTGTTATCAGCCCTTCATTTTAAGAACATAAAAACATAACAGCTTCTGTTCTGGCTCAGAACAAAGATCCATCAGATGCAAAGACCTGTTAACAGTGGCCAGTCCAGCTCACACGTGCCTGGCATGTCTGAAAAATAATCAAAATACACGACATCTCAATCAGGAAAATAAAAACCACCAAAAAATTCACAGTCCACACACACTTGAGAAATCACACCAAAAAATGTTTTGTCAGACCACAAATGACCAGAATTCAGCCCAGATACAGCTAGTTCAATGAAAGTCCATTTTACTCATGAAAAAAATATTTAAAAGCTTGCACAGAGAGTCGCTTTTTAAAAACTCTGCATTGGATTGAATAAACAAGCCCAAAACAACAGTGTCCACCAACCGAGTGGAGAGCAGCTCCGATGAACTATCCTGAAGCCAGGACCCCATTACATCTGCCGATCCCCAGCAGTACAGGCCCCACTACCGCCGGTGAGCTCTGCCTTCATCGGAGGCCTCATAACCACCGGATGCCAGTGTGACCTTCCAGACCGCGTGGACAGCAGCTCAGACGGATGATCCTGTAGCCAAGACGCCATCACATCCGCCAATCCCCCAGCAGCACAGGCCACACTATCGCTGGTGAGCTCCGCCTCCATTGGAGGCCTCATAGCTGCCCACTCCTACATAAGGCATCTCTCTCCTAGGTGTGCCCTCCCCTAGCAGGCCCTTGCCTGCAGCCAAGACCAGGAACATCTGCCAAACAAAGGAACTCACCAGGAAAACAACTGATCAGTGTAAGAAGACAGCAATCAAACAGACCGATACGGAAACACTTTATACTATACATATCCAAAGATAGGAGCTACCACTAACAAACTCTAACTTATTGTACTTATCACTTAAGTCCACTGTCTTAGCTATAGACAATACCAGCAGAGATCGAGGCATCATACCAAACAAATCTAAAGCTTAAAAGAATACTAGACCAACAAGATGTTCCTACTACAATAGTCTATACTCCCAGCCATAAGCATGATCATGCTGATAATCCTATTAAAAGTGGACGCACCTTGTTTCTTGTTGGATTTTCTTTAGTATTCTTCTCCTCCCCATTTTTGTGGGCTATTGGATTGTTATGATTTATTTTGGTACTTGATCTTTTCTTGTATTTGATTTCAATCATGTTTTTTGTATACTTGCTTTGCAAGTGTGGTTAAAAATTATGAAATTAAAAAAAAAGTGGACTCATATGAACCTTAAACAAGACACATCCCGATTATCCAAGGCTATGGAATCAGTGAACATAGTCTCATAGAGTAATGAAAGAATAAGACTACGACACCCCCTAATCCACATCCAAGCTATTAGTATGGGATATAAAAGCAGGAGTCAACACCAAGCAAAACAGAAGATAAATTGCATCCTAATTAATGCCAGATCAATTCGAAATAAAATCCCAATAATTAGGGATTACTTGGAACAACATTCCCCACATGTTATGTGCATAACTGAGTCATGGCTAAGAGTGAAGAACACTGTAGTTATAACATCTTTTTAGCTGCCCTAGAAATAAGAGAGGAGGGGGCGTTCTAATATTAACAAAAAGTGATTTACATTTCAACACTATACAAACGGGGTGCGCAGAAGGCATTGATCTCATAACCATTGGCAACAAACACTTAACTATCTGTCTTGTGTATATAGAGCACCAACATCGAAAAAGGACTTCCCTTCGATCCTAGAATTGCATGCAATAATAGCACCATTAAAGGAAAATGTAATCATACTTCTGCCTTCGGCGTATTCGCACTATCGGACCATTTCTCTCCTCACAGGCTTTGATCACTCTTCTCTCGCTGGTTATCACTAGATTAGATTTTTGCAACTCCATACTTGCTGGTATCCCTCAATATCAACGCCGCCGATTACAATTGCTACAGAACACTGCAGCCCGGATGGCATCTCATGCCTCTTCTCAGGATCATATTACTCCAATTCTGCAACCCCTTCACTGGCTGCCGTTAAATTTCTGGATACAATTCAAGATCCTCATTTTGGTGCACCACGCTATCTACTCACAGACAGTACCTAGCCGATCTACTAACGTTTCACACACCTACCTGTAGTCTTCGCTCTGTCCATATCAAAAGTTTATGCCTCCCTTCCCTCTTCACAGGCACACCTCCAATCAACCATACAGTCAGCCTTTTTTTTACCTCGGTCCCTCCCTATGGAACTCTCTGCCCACCGCCCTTCGACTGGAAGAGTCCTACCCCTAGTTCTGTTCCCTTCTGAAAACCCACCTCTTTTCCTCTGCCCTTAACCTTCCCCCCCTGACTTTCCCATTCCCCATTTCCTATCTCTACTGAATTTCCTGTTGAAGCTTTTTTTCTCTCTCCCTTTTTCTCTACATTGATTGTAATTTTATTTTCTTTTTCACTATGTATTTTATGTATTGTAAACTGCCCCGATGTAATGGGGGGGCGGTATATCAAATGCTTGAATAAACATAAACATACTAGGAGACTTCAACCTCTCATCAGCTCCTCTGGAGGTTACCAGAGCATTCATGGAAGCAATGACGGCCTTAGGATACTCTCAGATCATAGACACCCCCACTCACAAAAAAGGTGCCATATTCAATCTAATATTTGCACCTAACAAGCTGATGGAGCAATAAAACAGCATACCATTCCAATTGACCGAGATTCCCTGTTCCAACCACACATTAATAGAATTCACAATCTCCGTGGATGAGATCCACAACAGCACTATCCACAAGCCTACCACCTATCAAAGATTCAGACACTTCGGCAAGGATGCATTTTTATAAAGTAAAATCGTTCCCAAAATTAATATAAACACAAACAATTTTGATCTACTTATAAATAACTGGGACGAGACTATAAATGCAGTAGCCACAGCTACTTATCAGAAACCAATAAAAGGAAAGAAAAAACCTGTAGCATGGTAAACTAAAGGAGATGAAACAGAACTGAGAAAGATAGAATGCAAATTGAGGAAAACAAAACTCGCTATAGAAAGAAATCTTTACATGCAAAAACTAAATGAATGCTGAAATGCAACAGACCCAAGCAGAAAAAACTATCGCACAAAACTGACGACCTCACTCAATAGACCAAGGGAGCTATTCAGCATAGTCAAATCTCTAGTGCATCTTTCACAGGAAGAACAGAGCTCATTCCACTAATGACCGATCGGATGGCTGACCATATGCAAAAGCAACTAACGGCTCAACGCAACACTGTAATACCACTACCAAAGATTCATTCTGCAAACACCACATGGAGAAACTTCAAATCAATAACCACAGAACAAATAGAATAATAATGAACCTAAAAACCACCACATCGCCACTCGACCCCTATCTAGTAAGCTGGATAAAGCTAACCAGTTTGGATCTAGTAGAAACTATCACAAAAATAATGTAACTCTTTTATTTTATTTATTGAAAATCTCTTAACCAGTGTTTTCCATAGGATCAAGCACAGTTTACAATTAACAACAGTAGGAATTGTACAGCATGAGCAAGTACATATCCAGTTACATAGAACTATGTTAACTATGTACAGTAGAATAGGATACATTGAACTAGAACCATAAAACAAGGTTAAACTATATACAGCAGTAATGATTACTGTAAAGAGAGATCATGGGGTGAGTTAAACTATCTGAACTGAAAGGTCTTAGAAGAAGCAGTTTATTGCTTTGTATGGGGGAGGATTAATGTGCACTAATGGGATGTGACTGGTGTATTGTGATCTGCTTGGGTACTAAAGTGGAGAGTGAAGAGGTGTGTGAAGTTTTTTATGGAATGTGTTGTAGATCATTTATTTCCCTAAGGCTGTTTGGGAGGTCGTTCCAGAGGATAGGTGTAATGTGGGAGAAAGCCTTGTTAACTTTCTGGATTTCCTGAAATCCGTTGGTATAACAAGTTTATTTTTGTTAATGTTCCGTTGATTTCGGGTTGGGGAATTCCTTAGATATTAGTGTGGCAAGAAATGATGGGGCAATGTTATTGATTAGTTTGAAGGTTGAAACTTGAGTTTTATAGATTATACGGCTTTGATTAGGTAGCCAGTGTAGTGTAGCTAGTGTGGGGGGTGATGTGTTCCATTGTGTTGACATTCATGGTGGTTCTTGCTGCTACGTTTTGGGCTAGTTGTAGCCTTCTTAGATTCTGTTTTTGTAATGCTTTGTAGGGTAATATTGGCAAAGTCAAAATGAGGAGTAATAATAGCCTGGATAACAGATTTAAAGTCCTGGAGGTGGAGCAGAGGATGGAGCTGTTTTAAGAGTTTGAGTTTATAAAATATCTTTTTAGTTGTGTGTTTTATATGGGATGCCATACTGAGGGTACGATCGATAATGACTCCTAAGTATTTGACCTCATTTTAGACTATGATATTAGTATCCTGGAGTCTAATGGAAGATGGGGGGGGGGGGGGGGGATGAAGCTCTGGTTTTTAGTGACATACATTGCATCTGTTTTAGAGAAATTAATGTAGAGGTTGTGGTTCTTGAGCCACTGTATTATTTCAGAGAAGCAGTCAGTAATTGGATTGGTAGGTTTGAAATGTTAAATGGTAGGTAGAACATTATGTCGTCCGCATAAATGTGATTAATTTATGCGAAAACATTTGAAGATAGCACAGATGGGTTGAAGTTAGATATTAAAAAGAAGGGCTGAGAGGGCAGAACCCTGGGGTAGACCTTGTCCTTGTTTGTATGGTGTTGATGTTTGCTGATCAATTCTTACAGCTTGTGTTCTGTCAGAAAGGTATGAATAGAACCATTTTAGAACTGTTTCGTTGATTCCTATCTGGTGGAGCCTTGTTAACATTAATTGATGATTTATACTGTCGAAGGCTGCGGAAATGTCCAGAAATATGAGGATGAAGGCTTGCTTAGGATCATTGATACCTCGTGTAAGTGTGTCAATGAGTACTGTGAGAAGCGTTTCGACTCCATCATAGGGACGGAAACCATATTGGTGTTCGTCGAGTGGGGCAGAGGAGCCAATGTGGTCATGGAGTTGGGTTTGGATGATATTTTCCATTAGTTTTGCCATAAATGGGAGGCTTGAAATAGTTCTGTGGGAGGGAGGGGGCGTGTTTGTCATAAGAACATAAGAACATAAGATATGCCATACTGGGTCAGACCTAGGTCCATCAAGCCCAGTATTCTGTTTCCAACAGTGGCCAAACTAGGTCATATGTACCTAGCAGTTTCCCCAAGAGACACAAGTTCCACAATGCTTGTACTGGGTCAAGCATTGATATCTTCGGTCACTTCTTAATAATGGTTTATGGACCTTTCCTCCAGGAACTTGTCCAAACCTTTTTTAAAGCCAGCTACACTAACAGCCTTTACTACATCCTCCGGTAACAAATTCCAGAGTTTGATTACACGTTGAGTGAAAAAATATTTTCTTTTATTGGTCTTAAATAGTTTACCCTGTAGCTTCATTGCATGTCCCCTAGTCTTTCTATATTCTGATAACGTAAACAATTGATCTACGTTTACCCGTTCCATTCCATTCATTAATTTATAGACTTCTATCATATCTCCCCTCAGCCGTCTCTTTTCCAGTTTAAAGAGCCCTAACCTTTTTAGCCTTTCTTCATAGGAGTATCCTTCCATCCCCTTTACCATTTTGGTGGCTCTTCTCTGAACCTTTTCTAAAATCGCTATATCCATGTTTTGATATTGTACATAGTTTGTGTTTTATTTATTATTACTTATTGTCTTTTGTATTGTTGTTATGCTTTTCTTTCTTTTCTATTTACTTTGGCGTTCTTTTCCGTAGTTTGCAGTGCCGCTTTTTTATATTGTTTGTACACCGCTTAAATGTTTCTTTTAACGTAAGCGGTTTATCAAATTTGAAATAAAGTTAAAGTTAAAGTTAAAGATACGGCGACCAGAATTGCACACAATATTCAAGGTGCGGTCTCACCATGGAACGATATAGAGGCATTATAATATCTTTTGTTTTATTTTCCATTCCTTTCCTTATCATACCTAGCATTCTATTTGCTCTCTTGGCCGCCGCTGCACACTGGGCCGAGGTTTTAACATGGTATCCACAATGACGCCTAAATCTTTTTCCTGGGTGGTGGTTCCTAATGTGGAACCTTGCATCGTGTAACCATAGTTTGGGTTGTTCTTCCCTAGGTGCATAACCTTGCACTTGTCCACATTAAATTTCATCTGCCATTTTGATGCCCAGTCTTCCAATTTATCAAGATCCTCTTGCAATTTTTCACAATCCTCTTCGGTTTTAACAACTTTAAATAGTTTTGTGTCATCTGCAAATTTGATAACCTCACTCGTTATTCCACTTTCCAGGTCATTTATGAATATGTCAAAAAGCAGCGGACCCAGCACAGATCCCTGGGGTACACCACTATTCACCTTTCTCCATTGGGAAAATTGGCCATTTAGCCCTACCCTCTGCTTTCTGTCTTTTAACCAGTTCCTGATCCACAATAGTACACTGCCTCCTATCCCATGACTCTTTAGTTTTGCCAAAAGTCTCTGATGAGGGACCTTGTCAAAGGCTTTCTGAAAGTCCAGATACACAATATCAACCGACTCACCTTTGTCCACCTGTTTATTCACTCCTTCAAAAAACATAACAGATTAGTAAGACAAGATCTTCCTTGTCTAAAGCCATGTTGGCTGTCTCCCATTAGGTTGTGACTATCTACATGCTGAGTAATTTTATTCTTTATGATGGTTTCTACCATTTTTCCCGGTACTGACGTCAGACTCACCGGTCTGTAGTTTCCTGGATCACCCCTGGAACCCTTTTTAAAAATTGATGTTACATTGGCGATCCTCCAATCTTCAGGTATTAGAGATGATTTTAATGATAGTTCACAGATTACTGATAGCAGGTCTGCAATCTCATATTTCAGTTCTTTCAACACCCTTGGATGTATACCATCCGGCCCAGGTGATTTGCTACTCTTCAGTTTATCTAATAGTTGTAAGACATCTTCCCGATGTATCGATATTTCCTTCAATTCTTCCACACCTTTAAATACCACTTCCGTCATGGGTAACATTCCTACATCTTCCTCAGTAAAGACCGAAGCAAAGAATTCATTCAGTCTCTCCGCTATCGCCTTGTCGCCTCTTAGTGCTCCTTTAACCCCTTTATCATCTAATGGACCAACTGACTCTCTCACAGGTTTTTTGCTACGAATGTACTTGAAAAGGTCTTTATTTCGCGTTTTTGCTTCCGCAGCAAGCTTCTTCTCAAATTCTCTCTTTGCCTGCTTTATCAATGCCTTGCATTTGACTTGCCAGTGCTTGTGCTGTTTCCAGGTTTCGTCGTTTGGCTCTTTTTTCCATTTCCTGAAAGTTGCTTTTTTGGCAACAACAGCCTCTCTGACCTCGCCTTTAAACCATGCTGGCAGTTTTTTGGACTTCCTTCCACTTTTCTTAAAGCGTGGAATACAGCTGGTCTGGGCTTCCAAGATAGTATTTTTCAACAACACCCAAGCTTGATGTACGTCTTTAACCTTTGCAACTGCTCCTTTTAGTTTTTTCTTAACTGTTTTCCTCATTTTATCATAGTCTCCCTTTCGAAAGTTAAAAGGTAGTACTGTGGATTTCCTTACTATCCCTCCTCCACTAATTAAATCAAAGGCGATCATGCTATGATCACTATTTCCAAGTGGCCCCAACACCCTTATCTCTTGCACTAGATCTGGTGTTCCACTAAGGACTAGGTCTAATATGGCTTCCCCTCTGGTCGGTTCATGAACCAGCTGCTCCAAGAAGCAGTCATTTATTTCATCCAGGAACTTTATCTCCCTAGCATGTCCTGACGTGACCCTGACCCAGTCGATACCAGGGTAATTGAAATCACCCATTATTATTACTGCACTGTAACGTTTGTTAGCTTCCTTGATTTCTTTGAGCATTTCATCATCCATTTGGTCATTCTGGCCAGGCGCTCGATAGTACACCCCCACTGCCATTGCCTTCCCCCTTTTATATGGAATTTCAATCCATACAGATTCTACAGCAGATTTTGTTTCCTGCAAAACTTTAATCCTTTCTGAGTCAATGCCCTCTCTAACATAGAGCGCAACCCCTCCACCAATTTGATCAGCTCTATCATTACGATATAGTTTGTACCCAGGTATCACAGTGTCCCACTGGTTGTCCTCCTTCCACCATGTCTCTGATATTCCAATCATATCTAACATTTCATTTAGTGCTATATATTCTAACTCTCCCATCTTATTGTTTAGACTTCTAGCATTTGCATACAAGCATTTTAGAGAATGTATTTTGTTCATGTTAATTTGGCTATTGTTAGACATGGGTAAATTGGGATCTTTAAGCTCTGTCTGCTCCATACTTGAGGGCATTTGGGCTACTTTACTCTTTTGTGGAACCTCTCTGCTTTTGGTAGTATCCTTCAAGGATACATTCTTCCGAACCATCTGCTCTTGGGCGACTGTCGGCTTTCCCCTAATATCTAGTTTAAAAGCTGCTCTATCTCCTTTTTAAAGGTTAATGCCAGCAGCCTGGTTCCATCCCGGTTAAGGTGAAGCCCATCCCTTCGGAAGAGCCCCTCCTTTCCCCAGAATGTTCCCCAGTTCCTAACAAATGCAAAACCCTCATCTCTGCACCATTGTCTCATCCACGCATTGAGACTCCGGAGCTCTGCCTGCCTTTTGGGTCCTGAAGGCAGAACAGGAAGCATTTCGGAGAATGCTACCCTGGAAGTTCTGGATTTCAACTTCCTACCTAAAAGCCTAAATTTTTGCCTCCAGAACCTCCCTACCACATTTTCCTATGTCATTGGTACCGACATGTACCAAGACAGCAGACTCCTCCCCAGCACAATCTAAGACCTTATCTTGGTGGCGCGTGAGGTCCGCTACCTTCGCACCAGGCAGGCATGTTACCAGGCGATCCTCACGTCCACCAGCCACCCAGCTATCTACATGCCTATTGATCGAATCACCAACTATAACGGCTGTCCTAACCCTTCCCTCATGGGCACATGGCCCTGGAGAAACTTCCTCGGTGCGAGAGGGTTTTACATCACCTGGAGGACAGGTCCTAGTTACAGGATCACTTCCTGCCGCACCAGGGTGATGCTCTCCTGTCACGTGACCTCTCTCCTCCGTGGCAACAGGGGTGCTGCCAGACTGGAGGTGGGACTTCAGGACTATATCCCTGTAGGTCTCGTCTATGTACCTCTCTGTCTGTCTTATGTTTTCCAAGTCTGCTACTTTAGCCTCTAGAGAACGGACTTGTTCCCTGAGAGCAAAGAGCTCCTTGCACCTAGTGCACACGTAAGACCTCTCACCAACTGGGAGAAAATCATACATGTGACACTCAATGCAAAAGACTGGAAAGCCCTCATCCCGCTGCTGGACTGCTGTCTGCATCTTAGTTTTAAGTTTGTGTCTAGATCTTTAAGTTCTTACTTACTAGGGGTTGCTATGGGTATTTATAACAATAAAACTGTACCTAATACGTTTAATATACCTTGTTCACCTGAAGCTAAATTAATCTCAGGTCCTTAGTGTATGACTGATTTGGGTAATGAGCTTCACCTGAAAGCACCTCCTGTCCTTTAAGATGTGTAAGTACCTATAAAGCTATGATTATCCCAGGGGAGGGTGGGAGGAGGGAGGGAGGGAAATAACACCTATTAAAAGAGGGCTGCTACACAGTATCCTGTCTTGTGCTGCTGAGGTAAGCTAAATTCTGATTTGATTTAAATTATAGCTCTTAGCTGCTGCTGCTAGGCTCTAACTTCTTATGAAATTTAAACTACAAGCTCTCTGCTGGATTCTAAATTTAACCAGAAAGCTCTCTTCTGTGTGTTAAATTTAAACTAACAGTACTTTGCTGTTACTTGGCCCTGAGTGTCTATTAAATTTAAACTACAAACTCTCTGCTGGGTATGAAATATAACCAGAAAGTTCTCCTCTGGGTTTTTAAATTCAAACTTTAATTGCTGCTACTAGGCCCTAACTGATCCAACAAAAAAAAAAAACCAGTGGGTTCACAGATTAAGTAGCTTTAATACAAAGAATTCTTTTTAGAAAATTACCAGAAGTATATACTCACAGTTGCAGATTTCTCTCCAGAAGAAACAGCCCCCCTTTCTAGTCCTTATTTTTCAGAATGGGGTGGATTTATGAATGTTTAACAGTATTTCTATACCGCCTTCTCCTTCAATCAAGGCGGTTTCCACGGCAAACAATCAAGGAGTGTTCATGTGTTTTCATGCAGTGGTGTGTGTTGTGTGTTAGTGGTGGCGAGTATTTGATTTGGGTTGTGCTTTCTACATTGTGCGCTATTATACATCGTGAGCATACATATATACAAGCTTAGGGGGTGGGGGCGAGGGTCCGAAGTTAGGCTTGGTTTATAGCTCATGTGGCATGTCCATAGTGTTCGATGAACAGAGTTGTCTTCAGCTGTTTGCGGAAGTCCTTGAGGTCTGTGGTTAGTCTCAGTTCATCTGGGAGGGTGTTCCAGATTGATTGAGCAGCCAGGGAGAGTGCTCGTTCCGCGATGTCCTTGCGGGTCTTGGCGAAGTCTTTTGGGGTGTTTACTCGATTGGAGGTGCCTCTTCTCCTTGGTCGTGTGCTTGTGTCAGGTTGTATGAGTGTGTGTAGGCTTATGGCTGAAGAGTGTTGTTTGATCTTGAATATGTTTGATTGTTTTGTATTTGATGCATGAGCTGATTGGGAGCCAGTGCAGATCTTTCAGTATTGGTGTGATGTGTTCTTGTCTTGTGATGCCAGATATTATGCGGGCGGCTGTGTTTTGTGCCAGTTGCAGTGGTCTGAGTGTCTGTTTAGGTAGCCCAAGTCTAGTAATGCAGAAGTCTAGTAGTGGGGTTATTAGTGCCTGGCAGACTGTACGAAAGTGCTCTGGTGCGAGGAGGGGCTTAAGTCTTCTGATGAGTCTCATTCTGTGGTATGAGCTTTTGGTTGTTCTGCTTATGTGATTGGAGGTTCAGCTCCTTGTCCAGGTCACTCTGAGGTACTTTACTTCTGATTTTATAGGTATGATTGTGTCTTTTATCTTGATGTCGGGTGGGGGGACAAAGTCTGAGTTTCGCGTGATGATCAGTGCCTCCGTCTTGCTGTGGTTTATTGAGAGGTTGTTTTTTTTAAATCAGCTTGTCATTTGTATGAGGCAGTTTGTTATTTTGGTCCGGGTTGTCGACTGAGATGGGTGTGTATATCATGATGTCATCTGCATAGATTGTATATTGTATGTTGTGATCTTTCTTGATGTCGCATATTGGCTGGATGTAGAGGTTGAATAATAGGGCTGATAGGGCCGATCCTTGTGGTACTCCTTGTATGACTTTTATGGGTCGGGAGGTGGTGTGGCCTACCTTGACCTGTATCTGTCTGTCGGTCAAGTATGAGTAGAACCATTTCAGGGTGGATCTGTGTAGTCCGATGTTCTGTAGTCTTTCCAATAGAGTCTTGTGGTCAACTGTGTCAAATGCTGATGAGATGTCTGTGAAGATCATTAGGATTCCTTTCTTGGTGTTGTCTGTGAGGCGGAGAATGCTGTCCAAGAGGAATAGCAGAAGTGTTTCTACCCCATGGTTGGGGCGGAAACCGTGTTGGTTGTTGTCCAGAGGAGCGTGGTTGTCGATGTGATCTTGTAGTTGGTGCTGTACAGTTTTTTCGATTATTTTTGCCAGTAGGGGTATGCTGGAGATGGGTCTGTATGCTGCTGGATTGTTCTTGTCAAGTGTGGATTTCTTCGGGATAGGTCTTATTGTGGCGAGCTTTAGTTGATTTGGCATGAACCTTTGTGTTAGGGAGCTGTGCACCATTTTGTGTATGGTGTGGATGAAGCTTGACTTGGTGGCCTTGATCCAGGTCACTGGGCAGGGATCCGTAGGGGATGTGCTTGTCTTGATTGCTGTGATGATGTGGGAGAGTTGCTCTGTGGATGGGGTGTTGAATGTTCCCCAGGTTTTCGGGGATGTGTTAGTCTTTGGGGCTGGGCAGGGTCTTGTTTGTTCTGCCGAGTGGAATTTTTCTTGGATGTGGTCCGCAAATTTTTGTGGGTCTATTTGCACTTCGTCTTCTGTTTTCTGATCCTTGTATAGTTCCCAATATAGTTCGTATTGGGTGATGTTTGCTGTTTTAACTTATTTGCATAATAATCAGCTAGGATCTGTGGAGATATTGAGTTTCCAGTTAAGTTTGTTGGAAGAGGTATTCGTTAATGATTGGACTATACTAAAGAATTCTCTAGGTCTGTTAATTGAGTTGGTCACCCTAATAAGGGGCCTACAAAAACACAAGAATTCATTTTAATATTCCTTGATATAAAAGTAGCATTCAACTCGATATGACATAATACCTGCCTATCACGCCTTCAAACAATAGGACTTAAAGACAAAACACTCATTTGGTTTCAGTCATATCTGAAGGACCGAAAGCAACAGATAAAAATAGGAGATAACATATTTGCACCATACCCCAATGGAGAGGAATCTCTCAAGGTTCAACACTATCCGCTCTACTCTTTAACCTGTATATTTAACCCCTGTGCACAATATTACAATCACACAAGGTAAAATTTAATTTTTATGCCAACGACATTATGCTTTACACACAGTTTGACACGCTACGCCTACAATTCACAGAATTCATAAATTGTTTCAACGCAGTAAACCAATGGTCGGAAAACAATCACCTTGCAATAAACTACAAAAAAACCTGAGGTGCTGTGCATAATCAGAAATGAGACCTTCAAACCACCATCCTCACTGAAGGTAAGGAATGCTGACTTACAGAGAAAGCAAGAAGTATGCTATTTGGGTATCATGCTTGACCAAAGACTAAACCTAAACCCCCACATCAACAAAATACTCAAAATAATTTACAGAAAAATAAGAATCCTACAAAACCTCCGACCGTTACTAGACCCCCCACAACTTAAGGACAGTTCTTCAGGCAATAATCTTCTCACACTTTGACTTTGCTAACATCATACTACATGGAATACCTAAAACAATCACTACAGGCATTGCAAATAGCGCAAAACACAGTGGCATGAATTATACTGGGAAAATCAACATCAGATTACATTACTCCAATCTTAAGGCAATCTAAAGAGCAGAATTCATTATAAGGCACTCATGACTACATTCAAAATCACACAAGATTTATCTGCCAACTACCTAAAACAATTAGTGCAATACACAAAGAACAAATGAGAAAGACATGGATATGCTACTAATCCCAATAGAAAAAACAAAGAGCATTCAATATGCTTGTGCATGAGCCTTCTCTACATATGCTCCCGGGCTATGGAATGCTCTTCCTGATAAGATGAGAAGCACACAGACTTATTGACATTCTGTAAGGAGCTAAAAACATACCTCTTCATAGAAAGCTATAGAGTCAGTACTTAGATTCAAGGACCAATTTCACAAGACTCAAACTATCTACCCTTGAACACTTTTTCAGTTGAACTCACCACTCATCCCAAATATTATCTAATCCAAGCTAGCATAAGAACACACTTCCACTCTCTGAATTGTATACAGTTAAGCTGCTTTACCCCCTAAAATGTATATAGCAACCACAGCTTCATCCCTATGTTAATGGTCCAAGTTGTATGGCTGCCTGTTTGATGTAAAAAGACAGTTGTGTTATTTGTGAACCGCTCTGACCTGTGGAGGAGCAGTATAAAATAATAGACAAATAATTATTTAACATAGTTCTGCTTCAGGACAAACAGCATTCAAAAACATTTCATTAAAAAAAACCTTTTCATTAGTCCTCTCCAGAGCAGCCACTTTATCTTCAACCAATTCTTTATGATTTGAAGTGTATGGATCATGAAGAATTTGTTGCCGATAAAGTGGCTGCTTTGGAGAGGAGTATTGAAAGTTTTTTCTGATGAAATGTTTTTGCATAGAACTTTGTTCTGCTTAATGGTAAACATATGTTAATATATGAATGGTTTGAAACACAATGTTGTGTCGGTTTGGGCTTCCTTATTCATTCCAGTGCAGTGTTTTTAAAAAAAAGTGAGTTTCTTTGCAAGCTATTACATTTTTGTTTTCAGGAGTAAAACAAGTAAAATAGACCTTCATTGAACTAACTGTATCTGGACTGGATTCTGGTTGGTTGTGGTCTGACAAAGGCTTTTTGAGATTTCTCAGGAGTGTGTGGACTGTGAATGTCTCAGAGGTATCCAGTTTCATGCTACTTACCTCCAAGGATAAGCAATGGGTTTCTCTCGATCTATATTAGTAACGGTTTATGGACTTTTCCTCCAAGAATTTGTCCAAACCTTTTTTTAAACCCAGCTACACTACCCTTTGGAGTGGAGTAGCCGCCTAGTGGTTAGCGCAACTGCCTAGTACCAAGAAGATCAAGGGTTCGATTCCCACTGGCACTCCTTGGGCAAGTCACTTTACCCTCCATTGCCTTGGAAGAAAAGGCCTGGCAATCTGCTTCCAGTGATACAGTGCCAAGAAAACCCAGAGGTAGCTGGGTTGCTATGAGTCAACACTGACTTGATGGCACTAAAAAAAAAAAAACCCCACTACCTTTTACCACATTGTTCAGCAATGAGTTCCAAGGCTTAATTATACATTAAGAGAGAGAATATTTTCAACTGTTTTAAATATACTACTTTGTAGTTTCATGGCATGTCCCCTAGTACTAAAGAGTAGACCATTGATTTGTGTTTATCCATTCCACTCCACTCAGAATTTAATAGATTTTATGTACACACGTGAATTTCAGCACAACCTTTTAGATACATTGTTGAATCAATACTTAAACCCCCACAGCCAGTGGGATGATTTGTCTTATTTTTTTTAAATACCTCCGTGGTGTTTACGTATTTTGTGTATATTCAGTGCTGCTGTCTGTAGAAGTGGCAACGCTGAATATACAATACAGTGATGAGCTCCACTGCCAGTTATCTTTAGATTTAGGAAGAACACCCACACTCTTCCCTAACTCTGCCCCTCTACTATCTTAATAATACTGGGTTGGTTTGTAAGACTTTTCAGTGGCACTGTGTCATGTCCCTGAAAAATCACAGATAAGGTGTTTATGTTCAGTGGTCTATGCCAAACATATAAACCCTTTTGAATATTGATCAGTATTTTCCCAAATATCAGTTGCTTCATGCAAATGCAATGTGTGCCTTCGAGTCAGTCCTGACTCCTGGCGACCCAGAAGCTCCTGGGTTTTCTTGGCAGTGTCACCGGAAGTAGATTGCCAGGCCTTTCTTCTGAGGCAATGGAGGGTTAAGTGACTTGCCCAAGGCCACAAGGAGTGCTAGTGGGAATCGAACCCTGGTTGCTTGGTTACCAAGCCAGTGTTCTAACCACTAGGCGGCTACTCCACTCCCAGTTGCTTCATATTTAGAATAAATTATGACAATATTCTGTTTAGAACATGGATTCCATATCATCCTGCTAGACTAGTTCAGCACAAGTAGGTTGTGTTCCCATACCAGCAAATTGGTGGAGACAAAGTAACAATGAAAAGCCCAGATTTCAATGACCTCATTGCCATGCCTCTATTCACCTCAGGCATCAGAGGTCTCTTCAGTATTTCTTTGTCTCCAGAAGATGGTGGATGGATTTTCTCCTCTCTGAAGAAAAATCTGAAGATTGAGAGGAAATGATTGATTAAACACTCGTGAACGACCACCTTGAGGGTGACTCTCATTTGAGTGTGACATGTGAGGCTCCACTAGTTGTAATCTTTTCAGTAGCAATAGGAGGAGGAATAATTGGTTCAGCTCTATGAACTTATGATAAAAGCCTGTTGAGCAGCCAAAAATTGGATGGATCTGGAAGAGTGCAGCAACCTCACACAACCTCAATGCCCCCTTCCTTCCTTACTCTGTTCCTCCTGCTGTCTCCCAGAGAAAGAGTACGTTGTGTGGTTTGATGTTTCCAAGGTGGATGCCCAGGTCACAGCGGTTACTAAACGGACCACCATTCCTCTGGTAGGTGGCTCGTCCTTAAAGAATACTCTGGACCGAAAGGTGGATTCATGTTGAAGATCCAGCTTGCTGTGGCGGCTGCTATTCTTCAGTTGGTGGTATGTGCAGGCCTGACGTCTGAAGCCTTGCTCCTGTGGATTCAGTCTCTTCTACCTAATGATTCTACCCCTCGTTTGGAGTCTGCTATGGCTTTCCTTTGATTCCATATATGTCATCTAGTACATCTAGCAGCCAGGGATTTTGCCCTGTCGACGGTGATACGGCGTTGGCTTGTCTCGGACATGGGACAGCGGATTCATCTTCCAAGGCCCGATTGCCCATCTGGCCTTAGAGGGATTTGTCTGGGGTCCGATTGGAGAAGCTGGTGAAGGACCTGAGCAACATGAAAGCTTACCGCCTTTCAGAGGGCAGGTCTAAGGGGCCTGTGACGTGGGCAGGAGTCCTTTTTCAGTCGGCCTCTGCTCGCTCCTCACGGACGTGCTAGTTTATTTATGTTGGAACATGCTACCTCCTAACATCAGATCACAGAAAGACCTGTCCCAATTCAGAAAATCTCTAAAAACACACCTCTTCCTTCAATTCTTCTGCCAAGGCATTAGCTCCCCACCTCCCCCCCCTTCCAACCCAAACCAATGACTATGGTTAGTCAAGTAAGGCCTCTAAACTCCATTGCTTGCCCCAGATTAAAATCTCGCAATCCCTAACCTACGAAGCTCAAAATTTATTCTAATTTGCTGTAAATAGTTATGAATATTTGTTATTACCTTATCGTTATCCCCATTATCCTGGTTTCACTCCCTGTTATCTGTAAACTTGACATATGTTTTATGCTTAAGTACAAGGTTGTTAAATGTAAACCACGCTGATGATGAATAGCG
Source organism: Ichthyophis bannanicus (assembly GCA_033557465.1). Classification (NCBI taxonomy): domain Eukaryota; kingdom Metazoa; phylum Chordata; class Amphibia; order Gymnophiona; family Ichthyophiidae; genus Ichthyophis; species Ichthyophis bannanicus. The sequence goes on from CM066033.1 coordinate 1,007,061,665, forward strand.
CGGTATATAAAAACTGTTAAATAAATAAATAAATTATGTATTTATTTATTTAACATGTTTTTATATACCGCTCCTTCCCAAGATCAGGGGTGGTTTACAGTGAACATCAAAGGAACCTTACATTTAAACTTCAGTAATGTACAGTCTCCAGGAACAAGCAGGAATGAGTCTTCACATATGGGTATCGTCGGTACCGACGGAGCCTGCGCGGGAACGCTCCCCAGCGTTCAGAAAGAAAGCTTTTGGGAGCATCCCACAGCGCCTGCGCGCTGCCTTCCCGCCTTTCCTAACCGCCTCTCTCCAGTTCTTCTTTTCCGCGGAGCCAGCAGGTCGTGTTCCTGTCACCGCTGAAGAAGTTCTTTATTTTTCTTTATTTCTTTGGTCGCGCGTCTGCCTTCTTCGACGTCGGACCGGTACCTACGGTCTTTTCTTCTTTCTTCTTTAAAAAAAACAAAAAACAAAATACTACTGTTTCCCACTTTTGTGCAATTTTTCCTTTTAGGCCTTAGGCCTAGAAGAATTTTCCTCATGGAAAAGCCCGCTTCCGGGTTTAAAAAGTGCACGAAGTGCAGTGGTACTCTTTCTATCACCGACACCCATGACTGGTGTCTAAAATGTTTGGGTCCTGACCACTCCATCACCGATTGTGAGTCCTTCTCCATGATGTCTAAAAGAGGTCGACATAATCGAGCGGCAAAGCTCAGTACCCTGTTTCCCTCTGATGCAGCTTTGGTGGCATCGACATCTTCCAGGGCTGCTTCTTCCTCCCATGGATAACCAAACATAAGTCCAGCCGATCCTCGAAGGGTAGATCTCCCTCTAAGTATTGAGATGCCTCCGGGCTTGCTCTCGAGGATCCTGCACCGGCAAAATTACCCCGGCGGGAGGCTCCGGCTTCCAAAGCTTCATCTATGGGGTCACAGGTTGACATCGATGGCGTGGCCTCGACCGATCACCTGTTGCCATGTTCTGGGGTACCGGTGGTTTCCACTGGTACCGACATCCAGACATTGGTTGCGTCGATGGATCAGAATATTCTGACCATGCAGCGTGCCATCACGGCATTCATACAAGCTGCGACGCCTCTGGTACCGCAACAAACTCCATTGTCGGTACCGGTTCCGGCACCGGCACCGATATCGGTTCCGGTGCCAGTACCGATTGCATCGACATCAGCATCGGCTTCGGTGTCGACTGCAGCGGTACCCTGTCCTGTGATGCCCATCGGTACCGAATCGATACCGATCATTCCCGATGTCGATACCACTCGGTACGCGTATCGGGCTCTGCAAGAGCATCCAGACAGGCGATACTTCGAATCCTCCAAAGACTCTGATGAATCAGAGGCTTCTGTCGAAGCATCGGTACTCCTTCCTCAGGAGCCCTCTTCTCCAAAAAGAAGAATGTCTCCTCCAGAAGACTTGTCTTTTCAAGACTTCATTAGGGAAGTGGCCAGGGGCCTCTATTTCAGTGGCCCCTGAACCAGAGCCTAGAGCCAAGAAATTAGATATTTTACAATATCCTAAGGCTCCTAAAGAGGCAGCTACTTTACCAATTCATGAGATCCTTTATGATCACATGCTGGGCATATGGGAGACACCTCTTACTACTTTCCCTCATTCTCGCAGGTTGGACACCATGTACCGTGTTCCTCCTTGTCCTGGCTTTCATAAGACTCTGCTTCCTCACCACTCTATTGTGGTGGAGTCTGCTATGAAAAAGATAGAGTGCAAAAAGACACTCATCTAATCCTCCAGGAAGAGAATGCAGAACCTTGGATGCTTTTGGCAGGAGAATTTTCCAGGCCAATATGCTTACTGCCAGTATCAACTCCTATAGTCTCTATATGGGGATGTTTCTAAAGGAAGTTACAGATCATCTGCTAACTTTATCTCCTTTTATCTCAGAAGATAAAAGGGAGGAGTTTCTCACCTGGCTTAAACATGCCCAGGATGTTTCCAAATTTTCCAGCCGTGCAGCCTTTGACTCTTTTGAGTGTGCCAGCAGAGCCTCGGCTATTGCCATAGGTGCACGCAGACTTGCTTGGTTACAAGCTTCTGATTTGGAACCCTGGGTCCAGGATGGATTAGGAAATCTTCCTTGTACAGGTGAAAACCTTTTTGGCAAGGATTGGCAAGCAAAGGCCACTCAGATGGATGCTGAAAATTCTGCTTTAGATAGACCTTCAAAGTCTACTTCTGTTCCTGCTAGAAAAAGGTTAATCAAAAAGGCTTTCTTTCCCAAAAAAGGGAAATATTATCCTGGTTATGGTCACCAGGCATCTTCTGCAGGTCGTTTTGCTGCAAAGCGTCAGCAACAACCTAAACAAGCCAAGCCTAAGGCTGCAAGGACTGCTACGGCCCAACAGCCTCAGCCTCCTCAGGGCCTTTGACTTACAACTAGAGAACTTAGCCTTTCTGGCTCTAGAAGAACCAGAGCCTCTCACCATTCCAGGAAGGTTAGCTCACTTTTCTCCCAGATGGGAACAAATCACAGCAGAGCAATGGACCCTCTCCATCATAAGGGAGGGGTACAAGCTTCATTTCTTAAACCTTCCTCCTCACACCATGGTGAGACAGTTCAATTCTCCAACATCTCTCCTCGACCTTCTGGGTCAGGAGATTGCTACCCTTCTTGCCCAAAGGGCAATAGAAGAAGTGCCCCTTCTTCAACAGGGTTCAGGGTTCTACTCCCCCTATTTTCTTATCCCAAAGAAAACAGGGTGCTACAGACCCATATTAGATCTCAGAGAATTGAACAAGTTTCTATGCAAGGAGAAATTCAAGATGATTTCTCTAGGTGCTCTCCTTCCATACCTTCAGAATCAGGATTGGCTTTGTTCTCTAGATCTCAAGGATGCGTACATCCATGTCCTCATCCATCCAACACACAGAAGGTTCCTTCTGTTCCTTTATCAGGGAAAGCACTACCAATACAGAGTGCTTCCTTTCGGTCTGGCCTCTGCTCTAAGAGTGTTCACAAAATGCATGGCCGTAGTAGCTGCATTTCTACGCACTCTAGGAATATTTGTATTCCCATATCTGGACGACTGGCTCATCCGAGCTCCATCCCAGTCAGAGGCCAGGCTTCCCTAGCTTGCACAAGGCGTGTTCTTCAGTATCTGGGACTTGTAATAAACATCCCAAAATCACAACTCACCCCTACTCAGTCATTGGAGTTCATAGGGGCCTTGCTGGATACCACAACTGCAAGGACCTATCTTCCCCAGGCCAGTTGCCTACGCTTGGTGCAGTTAGCCTCTCAAATTCAGTTAGTCCCATTTAACTGCTCGAGAGATGTTACAACTGTTAGGCCACATGGCATCCACCGTGCATGTGGTTCCTTACGCTCGCCTTCACATGAGGGCAGCTCAGTGGACTCTGTCCACCCAATGGACCCAGGCATCAGGTTGCCTGTCAGACAAAATAGCAACCTCCAGTCACCTCTTTTGGTCCCTCCAGTGGTGGAAGTCCACTCAAAATCTGTTGCTGGGGTCCCCCTTTCAACAGTTGCTACCCCAAGCAACCCTTACAACAGATACCTCCCCAAAGGGTTGGGGAGCTCATCTACAAGATCTCTCCACCCAGGGCATCTGGTCTCCACAGGAGACATCTCTACATATCAACCTCTTAGAGCTCAGAGCAATTCTTCTAGCTCTCAGAGTCTTCCACACCCTGCTCAGCTACAAGACAGTCCTCATCCACACGGACAACCAAGTAGCCATGTTCTACGTGAACAAGCAGGGCGGGACTGGCTCTCTGTCGCTTTGCAGCAAAGCTTTGAGATTGTGGGCCTTCGCCAGAGAGCATCAAATTCATCTCATGGCAGTGTATCTTCCAGGGGTTCAAAACTCTTGGGCCGACAGACTCAGTCGAGTTCTGCTTCCACACGAATGGTCCCTCCATGGGGACCAGATAGCCAGGATCTTTCAAATTTGGGGAACCCCGGATATAGACCTGTTTGCAAGTCCGTGGAATGCCAAACTTCCCCGGTTCTGTTCCAGGATTCCGTGTCAGGGAGTTCAGGCCAGGGATGCCTTCCTCCTCCACTGGGGATAAGACTTCCTATATGCCTTTCCACCCATTCCCCTAATTTCCAAGACACTGTTCAAGCTTCAGAGAGACAAGGGGTCTATGATCCTCATAGCTCCACGTTGGCCACGCCAAGTGTGGTACCCTCTACTTCTTCATCTCTCTCAAGCTCCCTCCCTGGACTTGGGATCTGCTCCAGACCTCCTGTCCCAGGAGGAAGGAACGTTGTGGCACCCAAATCCCCGGTCTCTTCATCTCAGAGCCTGGTTGCTGAAGGCCTAGACCTTCCAGATTTCCATCTTTCTCAGCAGGTGAAGGATAGCCTTCATGCTTCCAGAAAGCCTTCCACTAGACGTTCCTATGCTTTTAAATGGAAAAGGTTTACCATTTGGTGTACAGAGAAGGGTCTTAACCCTCTTGCAATACCTCTGAATTCTTTACTAGAGTATTTGCTGCATTTATCCCATGCAGGCCTTAAAACGAATTCAGTAAGAGTCCATTTGAGTGCTATTGCAGCATCCCTTAAGCCTCTCAATGGACATCCTATTTCCTCTCATCCTCTTATTGCAAGATTCATGAGAGGCCTTCTTTTAACCAAACCTCCCATTAGACCACCTCCAGTGGCATGGGATTTGAATTTGGTTCTTGGCCAGCTTATAAAGCCACCCTTTGAACCCTTACCCACTACCTCCTTGAAATTCCTTTCCTGGAAGGTCATTTTTCTCATTGTAGTCACCTCAGCTCGCCGTATCAGTGAGCTGCAAGCCTTGGTGGCTAATCCTCCTTATACAAGGTTCCATCATGACAAGGTAGTCCTCAGGACTAATCCACACTTTATGCCTAAAGTGGTCTCACCTTTTCATCTGAACCAGGAGGTGTATTTACCTGTCTTTTTTCCAGGACCTCATGCATCAAGTGCAGAGAGGAATCTTCATACCTTGGATTGTAAGAGAGCACTTGCTTTTTACTTACAAAGGACACAGCAACATAGAAAGTCCTCTCAACTATTTGTTGCTTTTGATCCCTCTCATTTAGGACTTCCAGTCTCTAAGAGAACTCTGTCCAATTGGATTGCTCAGTGTGTATTTCCTTCGCCTACCAGAGTAAGAACCTTTCTCTGGAGGGCCATGTCACAGCTCACAATGTGAGGGCCATGGCAGCCTCTATGGCTCATCTAAACTCTGTGTCCATCGACCAAATCTGTCGAGCGGCACCTGGGCCTCGGTTCATTCCTTTACAGCCCATTACTGCTTGGACAAGGACTCCTGCCGGGATGCCTTGTTTGCTCAGGCTGTTCTCAAACACCTGTTCCATACCTAATCAACTCCTACCCCCATCCCTGGTTGGATGCCTGAGATCCATAGGGGGAGGTAGAGCCCTTCTCAGGGACTCACAACCTTGGAGATCTCCCTGGCGTCTCTAGCTGGGGAGTCCCCATATGTGAAGACTCATTCCTGCTTGTTCCTGGAGATAGCACAGTTACTTACCTGTAACAGGTGATCTCTGGGAACAGCAGGAATAAGTCTTCACAACCTACCTACCTCCCCTAGGAGTTGTATCTCTCTATCTTTCCTTTCCTCTCTCTTTCTCTTTGTCTCAGCTTTAAACTCGAACTGGAGAGAGGCGGTTAGGAAAGGCGGGAAGGCAGCGCGCAGGCGCTGTGGGATGCTCCCAAAAGCTTTCTTTCTGGACGCTGGGGAGCGTTCCCGCGCAGGCTCCGTCGGTACTGACGATACCCATATGTGAAGACTTATTCCTGCTGTTCCCAGAGATCACCTGTTACAGGTAAGTAACTGTGCTTTCAACTTATGAGAACTATATTACAACTACTATATACATTATATCAGCAGATATAATCTTGGCAATTTTATTACATTAACTATATACAATGTTGCAATAGGTAAAAGCTTGGGAGCAAAATTGTGCTGGGAGAAATTAATTAGGTTGATTTTCGGATAGCTCCTGGGTGATGCCCTAATAATGAATAGCTGAGTCTTTATTTCTTCGTAGAATTGTTGTAAATCTTTTATAGTTCTTAGATTATCAGGCAGAGTGTTCCATAATACTGGGGCAGTGTATGAGAAAGCCCTTGGGCTTGTAGATTGGTTAGTGGTATGGAAGTGATTAGGTATGGCTAAGGTGTTTTGGGACAGAGCTGCCTTATTCTGGGGTATGTGGGGGCCATGAGGAGTGAGGATAGAGCTGTAGAGGCTATTTTGTTGTGTTGTGTGAAAACAGTCATTAAGTATTTGTATTATATCCTTATTACAATTGATAACCAGTGCAGGTTATAATTTGGGGTAATATGATTGGTTCGTTTTGCCTTGCATACAATACATGCAGCAAGATTTTGGTCTAGCTAGAACTGATGAATGGTTTTCTTGGGTGGCCTTGGAGGATACTGTTACAATCGAAATGTGGGTTGGTTAGCGCCTGTAGGACTGTTCTGAAGTCTTGTACTTCTAACAGGGGTCTGAGATGTTGAATCACGTGTAATTTGAAGAATATGACTTTAGTGATAGCTTTTATATGGGTGACCATATTTAGCATCTGGTCTAAGATTATACTGAGATATTTCACCTCCTTTTTAACCTCAATTTCCAAACCTTGCATCCGGATTTTATTTGGGGGGATGAAGTTTCGATTTCTAGATACATTGAGTGCTTCTGTTTTGTTGATGATTTTTAAGTTGTGTGCTTTGAGCCATTCAGTTACTCTCCTGCCTAGATGAGGTATCTGAGAGCATAAAGGGGTTGGAGGTATCTATGGGACGATACATCGTTATATCATAGGCATAGAGATGATAGTTTACCTTGTGCTTTTTGAAGATGTTGCATATTGGTTGAATATAAAGGTTAAATAATAGGGTGGATAGGGAGGAGCCTTGCGGGATACCTTGTTCTTGTTTAAATGTTGTGGAAGATATCTAGCCAATCTGGACCTGTTGTGTGTGGTTGGTTAGGTAGGACCCAAGCCATTGAATGACTATTCCCTAAAGACCAATTTGCATAAACCTTTTGATAAGTATTTTATGATTAATTCTATCAAAAGCAGAGGAAATGTCTAGATAAATGCTTTCTTGCTGGAATCCCAGCCATGTATGAGATTGTTAAAAACAAAAGTTAGCATTTTGGTCTATACACTGTGATGTGGTTTAAACCCATGTTGTTCATCCAATGGAGTGTTTCTTTCCACAAAGTCTAGTAGTTGGTTTTGCACAACTTTTTCAATGACCTTAGCTAAGAACGGCAGGCTTGATATGGGTCTATATGAATTGGGGAGTTTTTTGTCTGCAGTTGCTGATTTTAATATTGGTCGTATCATGACTATTTTTAAGAGATGTGGCATTTGTCCTTGTTATAATGAGTGGTTAACTATCTCTAGGACAGTGGTTCTCAACCTGTGGGTCGCGACCCCCACGGGGGTCGCCACAGGATTTAGCAGGGTTTGCCTCGCCTCACCTCACTCTGCCGTTAAAAAAAAAAAAAGAAGCAAGATGGCGCCGTGAGCGGATGCTCGTCTTCCACTGCTCTGCCAGGTTCTTCTCCTCTGGCTGAATTATTGCCTTTACCTTGTTTCTTTTCTGCCGATTGGTGAAGACTCTTGATGCCGCATACAGGCAGGAAGAGGAAAGCCAGAGTGGCGGTGGATTCTGCAGGGGAACCATCGGTAGCAGTGAAAACACCGAGTACTGGGCCCATGGACTCGTTCGTAGTCCCAGTTCGGGAAGGTGGATTGGTTCTGGAGCGCCCGTTGTGCGCTAGAGAGGTGGAAGGAAGACCTTCTAGCGCTGAGGGCCTAGAGGTGACTCTAAGCCCAGAACTCCGATTGCCGCCGGTTCAACCGGAAGGGAAGTCCTTGCATGTGTCAGCGAGTACCAGCATGAAGGAGGTGGGTTGTCCGTCGGATGACTCGCATATGCAACCGACCAGCTTCGGTGAAGGAACCCTGACGCCGGTCTCTCCGGTTTTACTTTCCGGTGCTGTTGGTGGGAAACAGAAAGAGTCATCTGTGGCTGTGCGTTCTCCAGAGGATCGGCCTTTTTCTCTTCTGGGTAATCAAATTTCTCAAGATGGTGAAGATCCAGGTCATGAGCTGGTGAGACCTGAAGTTGTTTCCTTAGACACTCTCTGGACTGCCTTTTCGTCTGTCTATTAATGTTACTGCACAGCTTCAGTCTATTATGCAGCAGTTCCAAGTGTTTGGGCAACAGTTAAAATGATATGAATCAGGTCAGTCTGAACTTATTGCTAAAGTCGCCTCCTTTGAGAGTCGACTGGTGCAGGTGGAAGATGTTTCCCAAGCCTTCTTAAAGATTCTGCAGTACTACATAGGCGGCTGGAGTTTCTTGAAAATGTTGCCGGAAGCCGGAATCTTAGAATTTTGAACTTTCCAAAAGTTCCTTCGGTGTTTCCTATTGAATTGTTTAAAAAGTTCCTGGTAACAGTTCTTAAAGTTTCAGCTGATGCTATTCCACCTATTTCCAAGGCCTTTTATTTACCGTCTGCTAAGACTGTTCCTGTGGATACTGACGAACATCGGGTGTTCTCTACGGATAGTTTAGACCTTTCTGCATTTTTAGAGAGATCCCCTACTGGGGCTGGGATGACTGCTACCCTGCTCGTCATTTTTGCCCTTGAGGCGGATAGAGACTGGTTATTGCGTTCACCATGTAAAATATTCTTGGATTCTCGCCTACGTATATTTCCTGATGTCTCTAGGGCCACCCAGAGGAGAAGGCGCCAATTTTTGTTGTATCGTTCTGGAGTGTTGCAATTGGGGGGGGGGGGTTTCCTTCGATTCCCTTGTAAATGTTTAGTTAAAATTGCTGGTCATAGTTACCTTTTTTTTGAATCATCTCATTTGGCTAGCTTGATTTCTTCTAGACTCTCTGCGGTGCAGGGCCTTTCTCCTATTCCCCCACCTAGTAGCCCTCCCATTGGGGAGAGCTAGTTCGGAATTAAATAAGTACACCTTCCTTTAGTCTGCTCTATTTCCTTGTTTTATGATGTATTTCAATGGTATCCTGTGTTTTGTGACCCATCTTGTCTTAAATGTTGTGGTCTATTGGGGTTTTTCCTTTAGATGTCTATGTTGCCTTCGGTAATATATGTTTTCATTCTATTATGTTAGTTTGCCCTATCTGTACAAGATATTGCTTGTATTGTTAATTAAAATTCGCATAAATAAAAAAAAAAAAAAAGCAGCACCCAAGTTGCTGCCGCTGCCAAGTCCACTTCTCGGCAGTGGCAAACTCACCGCCTCCCAGTCCCTTCTAATGCAGCTGTGGCTCCCTGCCTCTTAGGGAACCACAGCTGTGGCAGTAAAACCGTTGCGGAGCCTTCCTGTCTCTTGACGGGCTCCATGCAGCATTGTCCCGCCTCCAAAGGAAGTTGTTTACCACTTCCTTTGGAGGCTGGACAGTGCTGCACGGAGCCCGTCGAGAGACCGGAAGGCTCCGCTACGGTTTTACAGGTATAGCCGCGGTTCCCTAAGAGACAGGGAGCCGCGGCTGTAGAAGAACAGCAGGGCAGCAGCAGGCAGACAGGGAGAGGGGAGGAGGGGGCAGGGAACATGCAATGGGGCTGACATGGAGGGAGGGAGGGAGGGGTCTGACATGGACAGGGGGGCTGACATGGAGAGAGGGGGGGCTGACATAAATGGAGGGAGGGAGGGGGGCTGACATAGACAGGGGGGGGCTGTCAGGGAGGGAGGGGGAGGTCTGACATGGAGGGAGGGGGGCTGCCATGGACAAAGGGAAGAGTCAGGGGGACGTACTGTACAGACGGGCAATAAATATTGGACAGAGGGGAGAGACAGTGCGGGTTAGGATTATAATGGGCAGATGGGGTGGCTAGGACTGGTATTGGGTTGATTAGGGAAGGCTAGGACTGGGAATGGACTGATCAAGAGGGGGTTGGGACTGGTAATGTGCTGATAGGGGGTTAGGACTGGTAATGGACTAATGGGGGGCTAGCACTGGAAATGAGCTGATCGGGGAGGATAGGACTGGAAATGGGCTGATGGGGGGTAGGACGGGTAATGGGCTAATTAGGGAAGCCTAGCACTGGTAATGGGGTTGAGGAGGGACTAGCACTGGAAATGAGCTGATTAGGGGAGGCTAGCACTGGTAATGGGGTTGAGGAGGGACTAGCACTGGAAATGAGCTCATTGGGGAGGCTAGCACTGTTAATGGGGTTGAGGAGGGACTAGCACTGGAAATGAGCTGATTAGGGGAGGCTAGCACTGGTAATGGGGTTGAGGAGGGACTAGCACTGGAAATGAGCTCATTGGGGAGGCTAGCACTGTTAATGGGGTTGAGGAGGGACTAGCACTGGAAATGAGCTGATTGGGGAGGCTAGCACTGGTAATGGGGTTGAGGAGGGATTAGCACTGGTAATGGGGTTGAGGAGGGACTAGCACTGGAAATGAGCTGATTAGGGGAGGCTAGGATTGGTAATGAGCTGATGGGGGAGGGGTAGGATTGTTATTGGGCTGATTAGGGGAGGCTAGCACTGGTAATGGGGTTGAGGGGGGGACTAGCACTGGAAGCGAGCTGATTGGGGGGGCTTCGACTGGGAATGGGCTGATTGGGGGGAGGGGAGGATAGAGCTGCTGGCCCTGGAAGAAAACTGGGGGCTAAGGCTACAAATGGGCTGATACGAGGGGATGGGAGAATGGAACTGGAAGAGAGTGGATCTGAGAGGGGCTGCCATGGTTATTTGTACTAGAAGGGACTGTTCAGTGGGGAAGGAGGGGGGGACTGGAAGGGCATGGACACCAGTGGCAGTCATGGGAATGCAAGTTGACATTGGAAGGTACTGAGAGTGAGGACTGGAAAGGGGCTGATACTGGGGATGGTTACTGGGACTGGAAATAGGCTGATGGAAAGAAGTGAAGAAAACGAAAGAAATGATAAGAAATGGCAGATGGACCATAGACCACAGAAAGAGAGCTAAGAGAAGACAGGAAAGCAGAAGCCTCAGATCGGGACCAGCATGATTAGAGAATAAATTGGTCAGGCAACAAAGGTAGAAAAAATAATTTTATTTCATATTAGTGATTTGACTACAAAGTCATCATAATTTTGAAATCAAATATTGTTACTTCTTGTTGTAATTAATTATTGTGGTTTAAATAAGTACATTTTATAAATAAAAACATATTGCAAAGGCCTATAATAATAATCCAACAAATGATTACAGCGACAATGGGTTAACGGTAAAGGAAGAGAGACGCATTTGATTTTATCATTGGGGGTCACCACAAGTTGACCAATGGTAAAAAGGGTCACGGTACAAAAAAGGTTGAGAACCACCGCTCTAGGATGTTTGGTGCTAACTCATCTTTTGTTGATTTCAGCCAGCTGACCAGACAAGGGTCACTGGGTGAAGTGGTTGTATTGATGTAGGTGATTGTATTTTTGAGATATTTTAGGTCTATAAGGTGGAATGATGACAATATGCCATGTCTGGGAGGGTTGAGGTGGTTTGGTTGTGAGATGAAGGGAATGAGGGGGGCTATCAGGAATAGTAGGTTTAAGTTTATCCATATAATGACTGGCTAGAATTTGTGGATGGATAATTACTTTATCTTCATCTGGTGTAGTAGGTGTTTTAGTTAGACTTTACAGTAGAAAATAGTTCCCTTGGTTTGTTGAGAGATTTAGATAATAGGGAAACGTGGTATTCTTTTTTCTGTTGTTTATGGCCTCTTTGTAAGTTTTTAGCGTGAGCATGTGTAATTTGTTATCATTTTCCGATCTTGTGCGTCTCCATTTGTGCTCTAGTTTACGCAATTTTTGTTTTAGTAATCTTAGTTCTGTTGTGTACCATAACTTACACGTTTTCTGTTTTGAGTTGTTGGGACAGGGTGGTGCTAGTGTGGAATTGGAGATGGTGGAGTTCCAATTAGGTATGATCTGATCCAGGTCATTGAGCGAGGTATCTAGCTGTGGGAGAGAATTGGAGTCTCGGGACTCCCAGTAGTGACAGGAAACATAGAAACAGAGAAACATGATGACAGAAAAAGACCACATGGCCTATCTAGTCTGTCCTTCCATATAAACAACTACAACAGTCCCCTTTTTACCTTTAGAGAACCTCTGTGCTTGTCCCATGCTTTTTTGAATTCAGTTACTGGCCATCTCTACCACCTCCACTGGGAGACTATTCCACGAATCCACTACTCTTTCCGTAAAGAAATATTTCCGCATATCACTCCTGAATCTATCTCCCTTCACCCTCATCCCATGTCCCCTCATAGCAGAACTTGCTTTCAATTTATAGAGGCTCTCTCCCTGAACATTTATGCCATAGAGGTATTTAAACATCTCAATCATATCACCTCTATCCTGCCTTTCCTCTAAGGTGTACATATTAAGATCCTTACGTTTGTCCTCATATGCTTTATAATGAAGACCACTAATCATTTTAGTAGCCACCCTCTGCACCGACTCCATCCTGTTCACATCCTTTTGAAGGTGCGGTCTCCAGAATTGCACACTATACTCCAAATGAGGTCTCACTAAAGACTTATACAGAGGTATTATTACCTCCTTTTTTTCTGCTAGCCATTCCTCTTCGTATGCACCCAAGCATCCTTCTAGCTTTTGCCGTCACCTTTTTTACCCGTTTAGCTACTTTAAGATCATCAGACACAACCATGCCTAGGTCCCGCTCTTCTTTAGTGGGCAAAAGTACTTCACCCCCTATACTATATTGCTCCCTTGGATTGCTGCAGCCCAAATGCATGACCTTAAATTTTTTAACATTAAATCCCAGCTGCCAAATTCTAGACCATTCTTCAAGCTTAGCTAGATCCCTCCTCATGTTATCTACACCTTCCTGGGTGTCTACTCTATTGCAGATTTTGGTATCATCCGCAAAGAGGCAAACCTTACCTGACAGCCCTTCCAATATATCACTAACAAAGATGTTAAAAAGAATCGGACCAAGGACAGATCCCTGTGGCACACCACTGGTAACATCCTTCTCCTCAGAGTGAGCTCCATTTGCCTGTACTCTGTCGCCTCCCACCCAACCATTTTCTAACCCAAGCAGTAACTTTAGGGTCCATCCCTAGTGTGCTCAGTTTGTTTATAAGTGGCCTGTGAGGAACAATGTCAAAGGCTTTACTGAAATCTAAATACACCACATCTAGGGTTCTCCCTCGGTCCAACTCCCTGGTCACCCAGTCAAAGAAATCAATCAGATTTGTCTGACAAGACCTGCCTCTGGTGAATCCATGCTGCCTTGGATCCTGTAATCCGCTGGACTCCAGAAACCTCACTATTTTCTCTTTCAGCAGCGTTTCCAATAATTTACTCACCACCAAAGTTAAACTAACCGGCCTGTAGTTTTCAACCACATACTTACTTCCGCTTTTGTATAAAGGCACCATGTGAGCCTCTCTCCAGTCCTTTGGCACCACTCCTGACTCCGAGGCATTGAAAAGGTTGGTTAGTGGAGCTGCTAGAATGTCCCCAAGTTCCCTCAGTATTCTAGGGTGTATCCCATCCGGTCCCATCGCTTTGTCTACTTTAAGTTGAGCTAGTTTCTCACGAACAGTCTTCTGAAAATTGTTCAAGATGCCCCTCGCTTCTGTTCCTGTTTGTAGGTGTTTTCTGAGGTCCTGCTCCTGGTTCTTCATCTGTGAACACAGAACAGAAATATTTGTTAAGCAATTCCGCTTTATCCTTATCAGCTTCTACATATTCCTCCCCTTCACCCTTGAGTCTGACAATACCACTTTTGCCCTTCCTCTTCTCACTAACATATCTGAAAAATGTCTTATCCCCCCATTTTATTGCATTGGCTATTCCTCCTCCTTTTGAATCTTTGCCTTCCTGACTACTTTGCTAGCTTCTCTAAGTTTTTCCAAATATAGATGCCTGTCTTCCTCTCTCTGTGATCTCATGTATTTCATGAAGGCCTCCCTCTTTTTCTTCAGTTTTTCAGCTACTTCTTTCGAAAGCCATAGCGGTCTCCTTTTCCTTTTACCTTTATTTACCATTTTAACAAAAAGGTTGGTTGCCCTTAAAATATCCCCTTTCAGTTTTGCCCACTGTTTTTCTACATCCCCCAGCTGTTCCCATCCCACTTACAACTCCCTGAGATATTGGCCCATCTTGGCAAAGTTAGTCTTCCTAAAGTCTAAGATCCTCACCTTTGAATGGATTGTAACAGCCCTAGTCCTAATACTGAGCCACACCATCTGGTGATCACTGGATGCAAAATGATCTCCCACTACAACATCAGAAACACTTTCACCATTGGTAAGCACCAAGTCCAGTATGGCCCCTTCACGTGTGGGGTCTGTTACCAATTGCCTGAATAGTTCTTCCTGTAGAGAATCCAGGATCTTTTTACTTCTAGATGATACTGCAGCAGGAATGTGCCAATCAACTTCTGGCATATTGAAATCTTCTATCAGTAGCACTTCCTCTTTCCTAGCAATGCTGCGTATGTCTTCAATTAACTCTCTTTCCACCTCTTCCTCTTGTGAGGGAGGTCTGTATATCACACCAATGCAAATAGATTTCTCTTTCCCTCTTTCTAGTTTAACCCACAATGCCTCCTCTCTCCCTTTTAAGCTCTGTAATTCCAAAGCTTTAATAGTAGTTTGTACATATAGTGCCACTCCTCCTCCCCTTCTTCCTACCTTGTCCTTTCTGAATAAAGTGTAGCCAGGTATAGTTACATCCCAGTCATGGTTTTCTGTGAACCATGTTTCTGTAACTGCCACTAAATCCAAGTCAGCCACTCCCACCAAAGCTTCAACATCAGGGATCTTATTTCCCATGCTACGGGCATTTATACACACTGCTTTACATATTTTACCCCGTTAGCCATTTCCATAAAGGTATTTAATGTATCACCTACCTGGGGGCTTTCCCGAGACGACCCTCACCCCTCATATATCATGGTTGGCAACACAGACCTCCATGTCAAAACAGAAATGAGATACCTGGGAATCATACTAGATCAACAACTGAACTTCCAAGCCCAAGTCCACAACACCACCAAGTCTGTCTGCTACAAACTCAGAACCCTGAAAAACCTACGTCCCCCTCCTCACCACAAAAAACTTCCGCTCAGTGTGTCAAGTCACCATCGCCCCCTGTCCAACTACTGCAACTCAATATACCAAGGCCTATTCAAACACACACTTCTCCCTCTGCAACTCACCCAGAACGCTGCAGCACAAACCATCTTCCGAGTATCAAGACAGACTCGCATCACACCCATCCTCAGACTCCTCCACTGGTTACCCATCACCTCAAGAATCAAATATAAGGTCCTTGCTACCATTCACAAGGCACTAAAGAACCACTCCAATGAGCACCTTCAAACATTAATTAATAAACCGAAGACCAACAGACCAAGAAGACACAGCACTCAAAATATCCTCAGCCTCCCACCCCAGCTTTGCAAGAACAACTAAAGCACATGCCACAGAGCATTTTCACTCTACGCCCCCACCCTCTGGGACTTGCCCCCCCCCCCCCCCCTCCGCACTAAGAAACGTCAAATCAATTGGGGACTTCTGGAAGAGATTAAAAACCAACCTCTTTCAAGAACACTTTGGCTCTGACTCTCAGCCGAACGCAACGCAACATGAACTGTCGCAAGCCTATGGGATTTCCCCCACCCTACCTCCCTGAAACTTTTACCTGAGAGGCCTCAACCACTCCCCCCCCCCCACAATGGCCACATCCCTTCAATCCCAGAAGAAGCCTTCCTCACCCCAACCCTAGTTCACCTCCAGCCCATACTATGTGAATCCCCACTATATGTAAGATATGCCTTGTATTAAACTTTTGTAATCTACTATCTTTAATAATGTTTTATGTAACCCAAGTGCATGCAAAAGTTCCTTGATTTCACCCAGTTCCATGGATAACCATTTTGACTGTTAGAAAAATGGTATAGCAAAATCTGTTAAATACTGGCCTGGAAAGCCTTTCTTGCCCTCTTCTTATGGATTTCGGGCTCATTTTCAGTCCTTTCGTGGAGCACTTGGGTCCAGGGACCTGGTCGTATCAAGAGGAGGACCTTCCCAGGCTGCACAGTGAAGGTGTGGGGGCCCATTCCCTGGTTTCTCCAGTTGGGGCAGGCTTTGCCTCTTCAGGAATGGGCCTGGATCACCCAGGATTGCTAGGTGCTAGTCCCCATTCAGTATGGCTATAGTCTGGTATGTAAGAGCTGACCCTAGACCAGGGGTGGGCAAACATTTTGACTCGAGGGCCGCAATGGGTTCATATATTGGACCCGGGGGCCGGACCAAGAGTAGATGGACGGTGTGTATGTGTGAATTAATATAAATTAAATTTAAATTTGTAACATTAAATGTTTAGATTAATTTAAGGTAGACTGCAAATGGGTGATGGGCTGGAATAGGACACTGGAAATGGGCTGATGGGGGCTGGAATAGGACTGGAAGTGGGCTGATGGGAGTTGGAAAAACGTCAGGAAGTGGGATATCCAGATCCTCCCAAGTGACCAGGAGTTGTTCAGAATGCTCCCTCATGAACTTTTTCATTAGTTGCAAAAAAAAAAAAAACCCCCACAAAAAAATCAGCACTTGATGCACTCTTGGAGCGTGGGTCTCTGTAGAGCTTGGAGGAGGGACTCGCGCATGTATGCATCCCGTTTACAAGGAGGGCCCTTCCCCTGAGGGATCCCAAGGTCTCTTACCTCTGGAGGGAGAGCTGCATTGTTGAAAGGCTGAACAGGGCACATTTACTGCTGCTCTGCCACTTTTTTCACATGGACTTTTGCTCTTATGCTTCGTGAGACCCCTTTTCCAGGCGCGCGGAAAGGCAGTTGACATCATCTGACGTGACGTCAACTCCCTGCCTGCGCCTGCACGTACGGCTCAATCCGTACTCTGCCCACGGCCCCGCGCCCCCACTAGCTGCTGGCCGGCCCAGCCACTACCATGCCGTCCATACAGGCTTATGAATGTTGGGGTTGGGCCGGATTAAAAGGTCTGCCGGGCCGTATACGGCCCGCGGGCCGTAGTTTACCCTTCCCTGCCCTAGACGCTTGCGTCTTCTCCCCTTGTGAGTCTGCGAACAACAGGACCGCCGTGCAGATCACCTTGGACATGTTGCCTTTCTTGAAGGCATTGATGCTAGTTTCCCTGGATGATCAGGGCAGGGGCAAATATTCCATCTGTTTTTCTGGTGGCTGACATGGAAGGAACATTCTGGTCCGTTCTGGACCTCCAATGTGCTGATAAGCGCTTGCGCGTCATACGTTTCTCAATGGAAACTTTGCAATCCTGGATTCAAGTGGTGCACAGAAGGGGTTCCCAGCATCTCTGGTTTTGGCCAAGTTGTATTTTCATATCCTGATGTGAGGGATCATCAAAGTATCTACATTTTGCTGGGCGTGGCTTTCTCCTTCAGTTTGCCACCCTTCCATTTGGACTCTTGATTGCTTGAAAGTTGTTCTCCAAGGTCATGGCGGTGGTGTCTGCGGTGCTGCAGTGCCAAGGGATTTGTGTGCGCCCACATCTGTACTACCAGCTCATCTAAGCCCATTCTCCTTCAGAGACGTCTCAGGTAGCTCCCCGAGTGGTGGTGTTTCTGATGAGCCTCAGCTGGGTGGTCATTGGGGAAAAGCCAGTTGCATTTCCAATTCCTGGATTTTCATTGAGCACATTTTCGATACTCAAATGTGCAGCATGAGTCTGCCAGTGGAGAAAGTCAAGGCTGTTGGATTACCTAGCGCTTTTCTGTTCACAGCCGGCCCCCAGAATCCAGGTTTATCTTCATCAGCAGTTAAGCTCAGGCTCCTTCTCCCAATGATGACGAAGACTAGCCTGTGGTGGGGGCAGCAGGAAAGGCGTGGATCCTTCTGGCAATGAAGGTCTCTCGGGCTGGGGAACCCATTGCTAAGGCTGACTCAGGACTGTTGGCACCGCGGGAAAGGCGGCATGGTCTGTCAACTGCTATGAAGCGAGAGCTATCAGGTTGTCTCTTCTACATCTCTGGCCCCCTGTCGAGGGACGGGTAGTTCGTGTTCTCTGACAACACCATGGTGGCGGCTTATGTTGATCAGTAAGGCAGCATGAGGAGTGCCGTGCTTGCCCTGGAGGAGGCTCTCCTGTTTACCTGGATGGAAAAGAACCACCTAGTTTGTCGGCTCTGCACATTGCCTGGGTGGATACAATGGAAATGGGTTTTCTCAGCCGGTACTCTCTGGTCTCAGGAGAGTGGGAGTTGAATCTGGAGATATTTTCTTTTGTTCCTGCACCACTGAGGTTGCCCTGAGAGGGATCTGATGGTGACCAGCTCTATTGCCAAGTGTGCCGCTTCTTCAGTTGTTGCATGGAGATGGGTCCGAAGGCCTTGGAGCCCTGGCTCAACCTTGACCAGGTCAGCATCTGCTGTAGATGTTTCCCCTGGTGGGGCATGTGAGTCAGCATATGGAGTGCCATCTGAGAAGGATTATTCTGGTGGTGCTGGGTTGGCTGAGGAGAGCGTGATGTGCAGTGTGAGACTCCTGCAAGTGCTACCTCTTCGCTTGCCTCCATTTCGGGGCTTCTTGTGTCGGGGGCCGCTTGACCCTTCTTGCTTACAGCTTGGTTCCTCTAAAGAGATGGTTAGTGAGTATGAGCTACTCTCCGGAAGTGGTGTTCAACCCTGCTCAGAGCCAGGCAGTAGTCTACTAACTTGGCATCAGTGTGAGTCTGGTGCGGCACATGGCCTTTTCTGCAGAAGGGCCTTTTAGCTCCCTGAAGATTCAGATGGCAGCTTTGGCCTGTTTTAGAGAGCTGTTGGCTGGTAAGTTTCTAGCCATACACCTGGATATTTCGCACCTTCTTCAGGGTGAGGTTTGGCATCTGCGTCTTCCCCTCTGGTCTGTGATCCCTTCCTGGGATCTATCTCTGGTGCTCGGGCCCCCGATGTCAGAGCTCTTTGAACTGTTAAAGCGCTCTACTCTGCAGGACTTGATGTTCAAGCCAGTTTTCTTGGTTTTCAGAGATGCAGGTTCTGTCCTTCAGAGATCCTTTACCTATCCTTTTTTCTGCGGAGGCTGTTTCCATTCGACTTGTGCCTCCCTTCCCTGAAGTGATTTCTCCCTTTCATAAGTCATACCATCTTTTTGTGCTTTTTGCTGGCCTGCACAAGGTGCTGCGGTGTCTCAGTCTTAATTGGGGTGCTGGGCTAAGGAGGTCATTGCCTCGGCAGATCCCTGTCAGATCCAGGCAGTTCCAGAGGTTTTGCGCACTCACTTTGCCTGAGCTCAAGCATCCTCATGGTCGGAGCAGAGCTCAGTGGCCCCCGCAGACAGTTGCTGGGCAGTAACATGGGCATCACTTCCACTTTTCTCAAGCTTTCCGCTTGGATGTCCACCCTTGGGTAGACACAGCCTTTGGCTGTAAGGTTTTGCAAGCTAATATGTTTTCTTGCTACCCAGTGGAGGAGTAGCTTTCGTATGTCCCACTTGTCTGGACTGGTCTAGCAGGACAATATGGAAGGTGACATTTTACTTACCAGATAATATCCGTTCCTTGTGTCCTGCTAAACCAGTTCAGGGCCTGTCCCTGGAACTGTGTGTTCTCTGTTCTTTTGAGGTTGGAACCGTTGTTTCTGCTATGATGTCGGTGTTTGGCTCTACAGATTCATCTTCTACTAACAGCCTTCTCTTTATACTTTCTGTACATAGTTCTCTACTTTTTGATTGCTCATTGTTGCCCACGTTCAGATTGTGTGAGGCTTGTCATATTCTCCCATATGCTTTGGGATGAATACTGAAGAGACCTCTGGTGGCATGGCAGTGATGTGTTGAGCCTGGGCTTTTCATTGGTTCTTTGTCTTCACCAGTTTGCTGATAGGGGAAAACAACCCACTTGTCTGGACTGGTCTAGCAGATCTGAAGGCCAAGGGCATTATCTGGTAAGTAAAATATCACTTTCTCGAGAGAGAATATACTAATTTGGTAATGTAAGACTACTAGAGACAAATTGGTTAAAGGAGAAGTAAAAAAAAATGTATTTAATGTTCTTTGTCTTATTCTCTTCAGCTTCCGCAGATAGTATGATGAACTTGGCAGTTTTCTGAGTCATGCTGCATCTTCATAACTGGAACCAATGTTTCAGCCACCACACTGTGGCTTTCTTCAGTGGCATCCACTTAACCATTTCGCACTGAAGAAAGCCACAGTTTGGCAACTAAAATATCTGTTCCTGTTACGAGGACCCGGAAAACCAGTTTTATCTTATTTTGTTGACTTTCAGCAAGTTAAGGTGTAAGATTTCCTGTTAGCTATGTATCAATTTTAAGTTTGTAGGATTCATACAGTTGAAATGTTTAAGAAACCCATGCCTTCTTACAAAGAGAGTAGTGTGCTAATTTTTGGCATTTTATAGCATATAAACTTGAGCTTGCGCTTTTCATTTTAAGGAAAGGGTTTTCCTGTTGGTCTTTTTAAGGTTCTGCGTGCTGGAACAAGTCAGCGTCCTCTTACTCCCAGTCAGAGCCAACAAGGTCAGCAGAATGACTCGCTCACAGCAGCAAATCCAACATTGGCTTTTGGTCAAGGTCTTTCCACCGGTATGCCAGGTATTATACAGATTCATCAAGAAAATAGTTTGTTATATTGCACTCATTGTTTTTCCAGTAATTAATATGCAACTGCAATATCACAGCTAGCCAAAACTATTACTTATCATTTGTTTAGTACTACAAGGCATACACAGTACTGTATGCTTGCATGTAAGACTCAATCCCTTCTTAATAGAGCTTACAATCTATGCAAGACAGATACATTATGTGGTGGTGCAGTGCTCTCCTTCTTCAGGCCAGTAGCAGTAGCATCTTTGGAAAGAAGTATTTGGGGGCAGCAATGGGTGGTGGAGGTTTGCAATTTAAAATGTATCTCCAGGAACAAGCTGGCATGTGGTCTTCACATATGGGGGGTGATGTTACCGACTGAGCCCGTGTGGGAACGCTCCCCAGCATCCAGTTGGAAAGCTTTTTTGAGCACTCCACTGCACCTGAGTGGCTGCCTTCCCAATTCCATCTCTTCAGTTCTTTGTTTTCCGCGGAGTCAGCAGGAAGCAAATTGTGTCACTGCAGCAAAACGTTTTGTGAATAGCGCCTCTGCATGCCCGTCGACACCGGCACCGTCGAAGACATCGCTGGTTCCCTTATTCTTTTCTTTTACAAAAAACAACTTTTGGGAGTCAATGCCCTTTTTTAGGCCTTAAGCCTACCATACCTTCACAGCCCCGAAGGTATGGAGAAACCAACTAGTGGTTTCAAAAAAATGTTCTGATTGTGCCAGCACCATTTCGGTGACTGACACAAATCACTGGTGTTTAAAATGCCTTGGCTCAGACCACCAGTCAAGACTGTTCCCTCTCTCGGAAAATGACAAGGAGAGGCCTACAAAACCAGGCTTCTAAATTTGGAGCACTCTTCGCTTCGGATGCGGTATTGATGGCGTCCGCTTCATCGAGTTACTGCTCATCCTCCGATGAATCTCAGGTATCTTTGAAGTCCAAGCAGAAGGCCGCATCGAAGTTAGACAGTACCTCCAGGGGAAGATCTCGCTCAAAGCATTGAGAACCCTCAGGTGTTGCCTTGGAGGCGGATCGGCCTGCCAAACAGCCCTGGCAGAGGCCTTGTCCTTCAAAGCCATTGATTGGGACCCCAGGATGCTTCAGACGCCTCAACCTCCAGAGAGCTACTAATGCCATGCTCTGGGATGGTAGCGCAAATACCTATCACTGACACCCAAGCATTGGCAACCTCGATAGACCAGCGCATACTGGCCATCGAGTGGAGCTTCGCAGCCCTCATTGCAGCCTCAGTACTGATAAAACCCTTGGCTACAGGACCCACACCGTCAGTACTGACATTGGCACCGGTTCCAGGCATGGCATCAGGGCTGCTGCAGATGAAATCGGCATCGCTCCCACCCATGCTCTCCCTTAAAGCTCTTACCGATACCGGTGCAAAATCCAACGGCTCACTGAGGTCGATACCTCAGAGCATCAGTACTGGCATCTAGCTTCTGTTGATACTTTGAGTGTTCTGATTCTGATTCCTCAGTTTCGGATGTGCAGTCACTCAATTCTCGGAGGCCCCAGGACCTACTTTGACCCTTCCCTGCCTCAACAGTGACGCATGTCTCCTCTGGAAAACATGGTCTTCCAGGAATTCATTTGAGAACTAGCCAAGGGTCTCTCCATCACAGTAACATCTGAGAAGGGAGGCAAGGGCGGAGAAATTAGAAATCCTCCAGTACCCAGCAGAACCCAAAGAGGCAGCCACCTTACTGGTGCACCACATCCTTCATGACCTTATGCTTGGGGTGTGAGAGATACCTCTCACGGTCTCACGTCAAAGTCAACATCTCGATACCATGTATCGGTTGCAGGAGTGTCCCGGCTTCCAAAAGCCACAGTTTCCCCACCACTCCATGGTGGTTGAATCGGTGACATGCAGAATCAAAAAGACTCATTCCTCTAATCCTCCAGATAGAGAATCGAGAACTCTAGACACTTTGGGGTATCGATGCCTCCAAGCATCCATGCTCTCGGCTAGGATTACCGGTAACTCCTATTTCCTCTATATGGGAATGTTCCTGAAAGAGGTCTCCAGGGATCTCAAGGCCTTTGCCCCTCTCCTACCAGATGACAAAAGGGCAGATTATTTTGCCCTAGTTAAGCATAGTCAGAATGTCTCGAAGTTTGTCAGTAGGGCTACCTTCGATGCTTTTGAAAGCACAAGCAGGGCCTCAGGAGTATGCATTGCTGCACATCAAATTGCATTTATTTATTTTATTTATTTAGCATACATTTGTATACCGCTACTTCCAGCGATCAGTAGCGGTTTGATTAACGAAACGGGTTTGTACAATCATGTCAAATTTTTGAAATATACACACATTGATTTGGTGGAGAAAGCACAGCACTCGGGGGAAGGTCAAATGGGAATGATTGAGACATTACATATTTACTTATTTACATAAATTGTCACCATGTTTCGCTGGGTGGTATCATTTCTACCCCTGGGATTATATCAGATTGTATTGGCACTGGAAAAGATGTGTCTTGAGCTTCTTTCTGAATTCCATAAGGTCTTTGACAGCTCTTAGCTCCGGTGGTAGTTTGTTCCAGATGGACGGGGCTGAATAGGAGAATGCTCGTTGGCTAGTAGTGGTATTTACAGATCTGATATCCGGGGGAACAAGGAGTGTATTCGAGTGGATTGTTCGCCTGCTTCTGTTGGGTGGTTGCGTGCTGATAAGGGTGGAGAGAAAGGATGGTGCTATGTTATGAATCAGTTTGAAAGTGGTTACTAGTATTTTATATTTTACCCGGGCTGCAATGGGGAGCCAGTGAAGCTCGATTAGTACAGGGGTAATGTGATCGGTGAGGTTCTTTTTCATGATTACCCTAGCCGCAACATTTTGGGCCATTTGGAGAATGTTGAGGGTTTTCTTTGGAAGGCCCTGTAGGATTGCATTGCAGTAGTCGAGGTGTGGCATGATTAGAGCTTGCGCAACAGTCCTGAAATCTTGAGGATCAATGATGCTCCGTAGGGGTTGTAGGACTCTAAGTTTGTGGAAAATGGCCTTGTTGGTTTTGCGGAGGTGCTTTTCCATCTTTAGATTGCTGTCCAGTGTTACACCCAGATATTCAGGCCTCAGATCTTGAACGGGTGGTTCAAGATAAGCTGGGCAACATACCTTGTGCAGGGGAAAACCTCTTTGGCAAAGATTGGTAAGATAAGGCCTCTCAATTAGAATCAGAAAATACTACTCTAAAGAGACTGTCCAGGGAAACAGCTGATCCTGCTAGAAAAAAGACACCTGCAAAGAAGTCTTTCTACAATAATAATAAATTCTTCTCTTCTTATCCTCCTGTTCTCAGTACCAGGGTCAGGCCCCACAGAAGAGGCAGCAGCCTCCTAAGCAACAAAAAAAGCCTCAGGTGGCTAAATTTCAGCCAGCTCTGCAGCCACAGTCTGCACCTGTTTTTTACTCTTTCCTAGAGAACATTGCCACCCTGCCTCTGGAGGATCCCCCCTCCTCCATATAGTAGGCAGACTGTGTCACTACGCCCACAGATGGCACCTCATCACCTCAGAGCAGTGGACACTCACAATAGTCTAAGAAGAGTACAGACTTCATCTACAGACTCTCTGCCCCCCTCCACTTTCTGGGGGAATATCAAGCACAACCCCCACGCTCTGCTTGCCTACAGGATGAGGTGTCATCTCTTCTGTCTCAGGGCGCCATAGAAGATGTCCCAACATCCCAACAGGGAAAGGGCTTCTATTCTCCGTACTTTCTCATTCCAAAGAAAACCAGAGGGTACAGGCCCATTCTGGACCTCAGAGACCTCAAGTTTCTAGTCCACAAAAAGTTCAAAATGATCTTTCTCGGGACTCTTCTTTCCTACCTCCAGAGTCAGGACTGGCTCTGTTCTCTAGATCTAAAAGAAGCATACACACATGTCCTCATCCATCCATACACTGAAAATATCTACGTTTCACCTTTCAAGGAAAACATTATCAATAGAGAGTCCTTCCCTTTGGACTTTCCTCTGCCCCAAGAGTCTTCACAAAGTGCATGGTGGTCATAGCCGCTTATCTAATATCTCTGGGATATTCATCTTCCCTTACTTAGTCGACTGGCTAATAAAAGCGGACACCTCCCAAGTGGTACTGCTTTCCTTGCATTGTACCATCGCAGTACTACAACACTTGGGATTTGTGATAAACTTCCCAAAATCCCAGCTCACTCAAACTCAAAACCTAGAGTTCATCGGTTGCTAGGCACCCAACAGTCCAAGGTGTTTCTGCCCCATCTCCATTGTACCCATCTAGTCGAACTAGCGTTCCAGACGCCCCTATGAGACCATCTGACTGTCGAGAGATGCTGTGGCTCCTGGGGCACATGGCCTCTACAGTACACGCCATTCTCCAGGACCAAGCAGGAAGTCAATCCTCACATATGGGTGACGTCGGCGCCACGGAGCCCCCGTGCAGAGCATGTCCCCAACTTTTAAGGAAAGCCTTTGGGAATGCAGCGCGCATGCGCAGTCCCCTTCCCACCCAAGAGTTCCATCCTGCTCAGTCTTTCTTTTTCCGCGGAGCCCAGCGGACGTGAGTTTGTCACCCAGGAAAAGTTGATTTTTTTTCTGCGATTTTCGCTGTGTCTTATCTGGTTCGACGCCGGTTCCCCTTCCTGCTTGGGCTCGGTACACCGGTATCGAGTCCGGAGTTTTGATTTTCGTTTTTTGTCCTTCGTGACTAGCATTCGCGCTCTTTTTGTGTTTTTACTGGCAGCCCGGTCTTTTGACCTTGCAGGGGCCCTTTTTTCCCCGATGGCTGCCAGCAGGTTCAAAAAGTGTGAAACTTGTGTCTCTCACTGACACACATGACTGCTGCCTCCGTTGCCTCGGGCCCGACCATGACCCGCTGGCCTGTGGCCCGTGCGGCAAAATGTCGTCGAAGGCACTTCGGAGCCGTCAGCATCAACGTGAGCAAATTTTCTCTGACTCCGCGTCCAACCGGGCCCGGACTTCGTCAGAGGCCTCGATATCTCGGGAGTCTGACCCCGAGCGCCACCTCGTGTGGAGCTGGAGTCCCCGAGTCACGTAAATGCAGTTGTCCTCGTGGACTCTCCTCCGGGGGGGCCGCCGTCGGGACCCGAGTCGGGGGCTGCTGAGTCTCGTGACCTTGGACTCAGGTTGACGGCCTTGGAGAGCAGCTTGGCTGCCTTAATGGAACAGCAGTGGGTGCTGATTGCCGGTCTGACCGGTGCATCTGCCCCGACCTCTGGGACCTCGACGTCTAAGTCGACCCTGGAGACCGAGCCGATCCTCGAGTCAATGAAGTCTCGAATCGATCCTTGGTCAAGGTCTCCCTCGACCTCCCATGCGGGGCCCAGGTCGTCAACACCGATACCCTTGGCGTCGGGGCGGGTGGCACTGAGGCCCACACGGCCGGAGTCGCCCAATTCCTCCTCGGAGAAGTCGGCGTGGGAGACAGAGGACGAGGAGTCCCCGGACACCTTCCGGACCCGGTGCGTCCCTTCAGACTCACGGGAGTCCGAGCCTCGGAGACGGTCCCCCCTGGAGGATACCCGGTTCTCGGACTTCCTCCGAAGGAAGCCTTTACTGTACCAGTTCCACAGATGCTGGAATGGCTGCTCTTCCACATGTGGGATGCACTGGCCTCGACGCCGGTTCTTAGCAAACGGGTCGATTCCATTTATCGAGTGCAGAAGAGCCCTGGGTTCCAAAAGGCGCAGCTACCGCACCACTCCATGGTTGTGGAATCGGCCATGCACCGTCTGAAGAGTCAGAAGATGCACTCCTTGGTGCCCCCCGGCCGGGAGGCCCGAAACCTGGATGCCCTCGGTAGAAAGTGCTTCCAGGGCTCTATGCTATCTTGCCGTGTCCAGATCTACCAGCTGTACATGGGCATGTACCTACGGGACCTGGCAAAGGAGATTGCAGTGTTCTCAGCTGGCCTCTCCGAGGAACCTTTGCAGAGGTTCAAGGCTTCGTCAACAGGGATTCGAGTGTGCTTGAAGTTTATCTCTCGAGCAGCCTATGATGGCTTCGAGGCTTCGGCCCGGGTAGCCGCGGCCAGCATTGGTGCATGCCATCAGGCCTGGCTGCAGTCATCAGACCTGGAGTCATGGGTGCAGGACAAGTTGGTCGATGTCCCTTGCCGAGGTGAAAACCTTTTCGGTAAGCCCATGACTGAAAAGGCTGCGGAAATCGAGACTGAGACTCTCGCCAGGACTAGGCTGTCCAGGAAGACTTCTGCCCCTTCTCATAAAAAGAAGGGCTCGGGAAAGAAGCCCTTTTTTCCGAAGAAGGGTGCTGCCTACAAATCCTACTCTCAATATCAGGCCTCTCCAGCTCCCCCACAGGGCCCAGCAGGCCAAGGGGCAAGGGGTATGGGCCCCGTAGGCAGAAGGGCCCCCAAGCCGCCAGCTCCAGCTCCTGCACAGCAGGGAGTGAGGTTTTGACTCCCACAGCATAGCCACTTCTCCACAGCTGGCTCCACTCAGCACGGGAGGTCGGCTGACCCTGTATGCCTACAGGTGGCCAGCCATTACAGGGGATACTTGGGTACTGAGCATAGTCCAGAAGGGCTACATGCTCCACTTCCACCAGCTACCCCCCTCCTACTTTCCAGGGGAGCCTCCAAGACTCTCTCTGCACAGAAACCTCCTCCTTCAGGAGTTGGCAAGTCTTCTAAAGGAACAGGCAGTGGAACCGGTGTCTCACCACCTGAAAGGGCAAGGCTTCTACTCCAGGTACTTCCTGGTACCAAAAAGGATAGGAGGCCTCCGGCCTATCCTAGACTTGCGAAACTTAAACAAGTTTCTGGAGAGGGAAAAGTTCAAGATGCTTACCCTTGGGATACTGCTGCCCTACTTCCAGCAGGGAGATTGGCTATGCTCCTTAGATCTAAAGCATGCTTATACTCACATCCTCATCTATCCAGACCACAGACAATATCTCAGATTTGTGGTGGGAGGAAACCATTTCCAGTACAGAGTACTTCCCTTTGGCCTAACTTCCGCCCCCAGGGTCTTCACCAAATGCCTGGCGGTGGTGGCGGCCTATCTCAGGAATCAGGGAATTTTTGTCTTCCCTTACCTGAACGACTGGCTCATCAGGGGCCAGTCTCTCCAGGAGGCCAGATAAGCCACTCTTCACACTGTCTCTCTTCTTCAGCATCTGGGCTTTGTCATAACCTACGCAAAGTCCACTTTGCTCCCCTCACAGAACCTAGAGTTTATAGGGGCAAGATTAGACACTCTGCAGGCAAGAGCTTACTTGTCCAAGGACAGGGCCCACAGACTGATGGACTTGGCCAACCAATTCCCAAGCTATTCTCAGGTCTCCGCCAAGCACTTCCTGTGGCTCCTGAGCCATATGGCATCCACGGTACATGTAACCCCGAATGCCCGTCTGCACATGCGGGCTGCTCAGTGGTGCCTCAGAGCTCAGTGGGCGCAGGCCACAGGCGATCTCCGAGACAGACTAAAGGTGTCCAAACCACTTTTGGACTCCTTGCAGTGGTGGTTACATCTCCCAAACCTCCTCAGGGGGTGCCTTTTCAGGCCCCAGCACACACAAGGGTGTTGACGACCGATGCTTCCTTAAAGAGCTGGGGTGCACACTGCCAGGGCACATGCATTCAAGACCTCTGGTCTCCTCGGGAGGCCACACAGCAATCAATATTTTGGAGCTGCGAACAATCCGCTTGGCTCTACAGACTTTTTCTCATGCCCTCTCTCACCAGTCTGTCTTAGTTCAGACAGACAATCAGGTAGCAATGTTCTGTGTGAACAAGCAAGGGGGCACAGGTTCCGGAATCCTATGTCAGGAGGCGCAGGCCCTTTGCTCCTTTGCAGTCAAACAAGGCATGTTTCTCAAAGCAGTTTATCTACCTGTTCAGGAGAACTTCTTGGCAGACAAACTAAGCAGGATTCTCCAGCCTCACGAATGGCAGTTGAATCCACTGGTGGTCCAGCAGATTTTTCTGCGATGGGGACTTCCATCCATCAATCTCTTTGCAAGTCCGCTGAATCGTCAGCTGCCCAGGTTTTGCTCCAGGCAGCCGCATCCCCTGAGCATGGCAGCAGATGCTTTTCTGATCTCTTGGTCTACGGGCCTCCTGTATGTGTTTCCTCCCACGCCCCTGGTGGCCCAACTCTGTTGAAGATTCTCCGGGACAAGGCCTCAGTGATTCTGGTAGCCCCCAGATGGCCAATGCTACCGTGGTTTCCACTTCTGCTGCAGTTGGCGGTGGAAACTCCATTCCCTCTGGGGTTGCAACCCGATCTCCTGTCTCAGGATCAGGGTTCCCTTCTGCACCCCAATCTCAGATCCCTCAATCTGATGACCTGGCTGCTGAAAGGATAGTGCTAGCTCCCTTACTTCTACCTAGGGAAGTTGAGGAGGTGGTCTTGGCCGCTAGGAGGCAGTCCATCGGAAAGTCCTATGCTCTCAAGTGGCGTAGGTTCACAATATGCTGTGCTCAGTGCAATGAAGATCCTTTCTCTCCTGCCTTGTTCCAGTAGTACTGCAGTATCTACTTCACCTGTCAGACCTAGGCCTTAAGTCCAACTCTGTTCGGGTCCACCTCAGTGGACCTGATCAGCACACCACTCACTGGTGGAGGGACAGTCTGTCGATTCACCCCTTGGTGTCCCGCTTCCTCAGAGGTCTGCTTCTGTTCAAGCCTCCGGTTTGTCCACCGGCCACTGAGTGGGATTTGAACGTGGTCTTCCAGCAACTTACTCGCCCACCGTTTGAGCCGATGGCTACTTGCCATTTACGCTTCCTTTCTTGGAAGGCGCTCTTCCTGGTAGCTCTTACCTCGGCCAGACGTGTGAGTGAACTACAAGCTCTGGTTTCTGATAGACCATACACATGGTCCTTCCAAAAGTTGTCTCCTCTTTCCACCTCAACTAGGAGGTGGTTCTTCCGACATTCTTTCCCAGGCCACATACCAGCCGGCTGAAACAGTCTTGCATACCCTGGATTGTAAGAGGGCATTGTCCTTTTACATAGAACGTACGCAGGGGCATCGAAGGGCCACTCAGCTCTTCGTCTCCTTTGACCCTAATAAGCTGGGGTTACCTGTCTCCAAGCATACATTGTCCACTTGGGTAGCAGATTGTATCACCTGGGCGTATAAGGCAGCCGACTTCCCCTTGCAGGGTCGAGTCATGGCCCACCGTGTCAGGGCGAAAGTGGCGTTAGTAGCTCATCTCTGCTCTGTTCCATTGGCAGACATCTGCCGGGCCGCTACTTGATCTTCAAGCCAGACTTTTGCAGCCCACTACTGCTTCGAGAGAGAGTCCCGAAGGGACAGTGCTTTCGGACAGGCGGTACTCCATAATGTCTTTGAGGTTTAGGCAACTCCTACCCCCTCTGGCCCTTGTGTTGGGCTACCGTACAGGGCGATCTCAGAGGATATTTTTATCACGGGTGCTGAGGCTCTTCAGAGGAAGCCATTTTTTTCAGCTTTGGGTTCCCGGTAGCCTAGAGCTGGGGAGTCCCATATGTGAGGACTGACTTCCTGCTTGGTCCTGGAGAAAGAGTAGTTACTCACCTGTAACAGGTGTTCTTCAAGAGCAGCAGGAATCAGTCCTCGCGACCCTCCCTCCTCCCCTGGAGTTGCAGTCATATACTTCATTTTGTTTTTGCTGTCTTTTAGCTATGTCATCAGACTGAGCAAGATGGCACCCTTGGGCGGGAAGGGGACCACGCATGCGCACTGCATTCCCAAAGGCTTTCCTTGAAAGCTGGGGAAATGCTCCGCACGGGGGCTCTGTCGGCGCTGACATCACCCACATGTGAGGGCTGATTCCTGCTGCTCCTGGAGAACACCTGTTAAAGGTGAGTAACTACTCTTTCCATATCCTCGACTACATATGCAGAAAGTCCAGTGGACTCTTGCCTCCCAGTAGAAGCAAGCTTCAGGCCCTCTCCAGGGCAAGATCCAAGTCACTGCCTGTCTAGCCTCATCCTTTCAGTGGTGGTGGTCTCCAGAAAATCTGCCCATAGGATCACCTTTTCAGATGCCTCCACTTCAATGGACCCTAACGACGGATGCCTCCAAACTGGGTTGGGGAACCCACCTGGGCAACCTGACTACACAGGGGATCTGGGCAATGCAAGAGTCACAACTCTAGATCGGTCTCTCAGAACTTCGTGCTATCTCGAATGCCCTCCGGGTGTTTCAGCACCACCTCAGAGCACAAGTCCTAGTCAGGACAGACAATCAGGTTGCCATGTTCAATGTGAACAAGCAGGGAGGATTAGGCTCTTGGGCCCCTGCAAGGAGGCGCTACACCTGTGGTCCTTTGCCATTGTTCATCAAATACACCTCCAAGAGAATGTACCTCCCCGGGGGAGTACAATGTCTTAGCAGACAGACTGAGTCACATCCTTCTTCCCCACGAATGGTCTCTCCATCTGGACACAACTTCCTACATCTTCCATATCTGGGGAGCTCCAGAAATAGATCTGCTCATGACTCCCCAAAATGCCAAGCTTCCTTGCTTCTGCACTAGAACTCCGACATCTACCAACCAGTAAGTGGATGCCTTCCACCTACACTGGGGTCAGGATCTGCTTTATGCTTTCCCTCCTATACCCTTCATTCACAAGACGCTTTTCAAGCTTCAGTCAGACAAGGACTCCATGATACTCATAGCCCCTCACTGGCCGTGGCAACTGTGGCTTCCACTGCTACTACGTCTGACTAAGATGTCGGACTGCGATTGGGATCTGTGCCAGGACGATGGCTCACTACTCCAAACTAATCTGCAGTCTCTCCGCCTCACAGCTTGGCTGCTGAGAGCATAGCTTTACAAGGCTTTGGCCTTACTCCAGAGGTTAAGGAAATCCTTTTGGCTTCCAGAAAGCCCTCCACCAGACATTCATATGCTTTTGAGTGGCGCAGATTCTCCATTTGGTGTTCCCAGAAAGATCTCAATTCCTTTTCTGCTCCAGTGGAGTCACTCCTCCAGTATCTTCTCCACCTGTTCTTGATAAGTCTAAAGACAAACTCTGTGAGAGTCCACCTCAGTGCCATTGCAGCCTCTCACTATCTACTGGATGGACAGCGCATCTCCACACAACCGCTAGTAGCTCGTTTGGCTGAAGTTCACTAATGGAATAAAATAAACTTATTCTTCCTTTGCAATCCACGGTTTGTACTGGTTCAAACCACCCATTAAGCCACCTCCGGTAGCTTGGGACCTCAATGTCGTTCTAGCATAGCTTCTCAAGCCGCCCTTTGAACCATTAGCCACGACCTCACTTAAGTTCCTCTCTTGGAAGGTAATCTTCCTAATTGCCCTCACTTCAGCTAGACGCATTAGTGAGCTTCATGCTTTGGTTACGGATCCTCCCTATACCCGCTTCCACCATGATAAAGTAGTCCTTCAGACCTGCCCATGCTTTATGCCAAAGGTGGTGTCTCGCTTCCATTTAAACCAGTCAATTTACCTTCCAGTTTTCTTTCCTAAACTGCATGCGTCTAGAGCGGAAGCAACACTTGACTGCAAATGTGCCTTTGCTTTCTGTCTCCAAAGGACTCAAGATCACTGTAAAGCCTCACATTTGTTTCTCATTTGACCCCAGTCACCTGGATTACCTGTTTCTAAGCGTACGCTCTCCAGATGGATAGCAGACTGCATTTAATTTGCCTATGACAAAGCAGGACTCACCCTGGAAGGGCATGTCGCTGCTCACAAGTTTGCACCATGACCACCTTGATTGAAACCTATGCTCAGTAGCCATCAACGAAATTTGCTAAGTAGCAACTTGGTCTTCCTTCCATACCTTTGCTGCACATTATTGTCTGGACAAGGACTTCCGTTGGGATGCCATGTTTGGTCAAGCTGTACTCCAGCATTTCTTTCAGACTTAGATGCAACTCCTACCCTCCGTCCTGAACTTTGAAGATACCAGAAATTCATAAGGGATCCATGACCTCTTCGAGCCTACTCCGAGGCGAACCTCTACCGGTTCTGAGGTCACTTCATCTGGAAGCGAGGGAGTCCCATATGTGAAGATTACATTCCTGCTGTTTCCTGGAGATAGCGTTCTTACTCACCTGTAACATGTGTTCTCCAGGACCAAGCAGGAAGTCAGTCCTCACATACGGGTGACATCGACGTCGATGGAGCCCCCATGCGGAGCATTTCCCCAGCTTTCTAAGAAAACCTTTGGAAATACACCCACGCATGCGCGGTCCCCTTCCCGCCCAAAGGTGCCATCTTCAGTCTTTCTTTTTCCGTGGAGCCCAACGGATGTGAGTCCGTGTCACCCGGAAAAGTCTGATTTTTTTTTTCTGTGATTTTCTCTCTCTTTTTGTTCGGTTCTATGCCGGTTTCCCTTCCCGCCTGGATTCGGTACGCCGGTATCGACCCGATCTCTATTTTTCGTGTTTTTGCCCTTCATGGCATGCGTTCACGCTCTTTTTCTTTTTCCCTGGAGGGCCGGTCTTTTGACCTTGCGGGGGCCCTTTTTTCCCCAATGGCCTCCAGTGGTTTTAAAAAGTGTGATCGTTGTAAGAAGCTCATGTCTCTTACCGACACATACGACTGCTGCCTGCATTGCCTCGGGTCGGACCATGATCCCAAGGTCTGTGTCCCGTGTGGAAAGATGTCCACTAAGGCACTCAGAAGCCGGCAGCATCAGAAGGAGAGAATTTTTTCTGACTCTGCCTCTGCCTCTGGTCGAGCCTGGACCTTGTCAGAGGCCTCGACGTCTCGGGAGTCTGACCCCGAGCTTCGTCAGGGTTCCTCTGAAAGGGGGTCCCCCAGTCGGGAGCATAAGAGGAAGAGAAAGCTTGTGAGGGTGGCGTTGGAGGATACCCCTGGTTCCTCAAGGGCCAGGTCTCGGACCCCTGACCGCCGCCCCGGGCCTTTGAAGCTGGAGAAGCCAACTAAGGTGTCTTGTATAGAGCCGGAGTCCATCGAGCACGTAAGTCCTGTTGTCCTCGAGGACTCTCCTCCCAGGGAGCCGACGTCGGGCCCGGCGCCGGCGGGGCCCAAGTCGGTGGCTGCTGAGTCTCCTGAGCTTGGACTCAGGCTGTGACAGCCTTGGAGTGCAGACTGTCTGCCTTCATGGATCAGTAGCGGGTGCTGATGGCCAGCCTGACTGGTGCATCTGCCCCGACCACTGGGGCGTTGACGTCTAAGTCGACCCCGGAGACCGAGCCGGTTCTCGAAGCCATGAAGGCCCGAGTCTGGACTCGGTCACGGTCTCCCTCGACCTCCTGTTCTGGACCGAGGGCGTTGACGCCGATGGCCTTAGCGTCGAGGCGTGTGTTACCAGAGCCCACATGGTCGGAGCCCCTCGACTCTTCCTCGGATGAGTCTGTGTGGGAGACAGAGGACGAGGAGTCCCCCGATACCTTTTGGATTCGGTGTGTCCCTTCGGACTCACCGCAGTCCGAGCCCCAGAGTAGGTCCCCACCGGAGGACACCCGGTTCTCAGAGTTTGTCTGGGACATGGCCAAGGCTTTGAATGTTCCTGTGTATCCCGAGGAGGAGCCGAATAGCCGAAGAGCTCGATGCCCTACAGTCGACTCTCCCCCGAGGGAGGCCTTTACTGTGCCGGTTCCTCCGATGCTGGAACAGCTCCTCTTCCGAATGTGGGAGGCACCGGCCTCGGCGCCGGTTTTAAGCAAGCAGATCGATTCCATGTATCGAGTCCGAAAGAGCCCTGGGTTCCAGAAGGCGTAGCAGCCGCACCATTCTATGGTTGTGGAATCGGCCATGCATCATCTGAAGAGCCAGAAGACGCACTCTGCGGTGCCCCCCAGTAGGGAGGCCTGAAGCCTAGATGCCATCGGCAGAAAGTGCTTCCAGGGCTCGATGCTTGCTTGCTGTGTCCAGTCCTACCAGCTGTACATGGGCATGTACTTGCGGGACCTGGCTAAGGAAATAGCCGGGTTCTCGGCTGGTCTCTCTGGGGAACCTTTGCAGAGGTTCAAGTCCTTGTCCTCGGGGATCCGGGAATACTCCAAATTCATCTCCCGGGCAGCCTACGATGGCTTTGAGACTTCGGCCCGAGTAGCGGCGGCCGGCATCGGTGCTCGACGCCAGGCATGGCTACAGTCATCGGACCTCGAGCCATGGGTACAGGACAAGTTGGTCGATATCCCATGCCGGGGTGAAAACCTCTTCGGCAAGCCCATGGCCGAAAAGGCTGCTGAGCTCGAGACCGAGACTCTGACAAGGACAAGGTTGTTCAGAAAAACTTCTGCCCCTTCTCATAAGAAGAAGGGCTCGGGGAAAAAGACCTTTTACCCGAGGAAGTCATCTGCCTACAAACCTTTCCCTCATTATCAGGCCTCCCCAGCTCCCCAGCAGGGTCAGCAGGCCAAGGAGCAGGGACATGGGCCCCGTAGGCAGAAAGCCCCCAAGCCTCCAGCTCCTGCTCCTACTCAGCAGGGAGGGGTTTTTTGACTCCCACTACATAGCCTCTCCACCTCTGCTGGCCCATCTCAGCATGGGAGGTTGGTTGGCCCTGTTTGCCTACCAGTTGCCGCCCATCACAAGAGATTCTTGGGTACTGAGCATAGTCCAGAAGGGCTATCTGCTCCATTTCAATCAGGTACCCCCCTCCTACTTTCCAGGGGAGCCTCCAAGGCGTACTCTACATCAAGAACTCCTTCTACAGGAACTGCAAGGTCTTCTTCAAGACAGGGCGGTGGAGCCTGTACCTCCCCACCTGCTGGGGCAGGGCTTCTACTCCAGGTACTTTCTTGTGCCAAAGAGAACTGGAGGTCTCCGGCCCATTCTGGACTTGAGAAATCTCAACAAGTTCTTGGAAAAGGAAAAGTTCAAGATGCTTACTCTTGGAATACTGCTGCCCTACCTCCAGCAGGGGGATTGACTATGCTCCTTAGATCTGAAGGATGTGTACACTCACATCCTCATTCATCCAGACCACAGAAAATACCTAAGGTTCGTGGTAGGAGGAAACTATTTTCAGTACAGAGTACTGCCCTTTGGCCTAACCTCCACCCCACGGGTCTTCACGAAGTGCCTGGCGGTGGTGGCGGCCTATTTGAGAAAACAGGGTATCTTTGTCTTCCCCTACCTGGACGACTGGCTCGTCAGGGGTCAGACTCTCCAGGAGGCCAGGCAAGCCACCCTCCGTACTGTCTCTCTCCTTCAACAACTAGGCTTTGTCATAAACTTCGCAAAGTCCACTTTGCTCCCCTCCCAGAACCTGGAGTTCATAGGGGCACGGTTAGACTCCCTGCACGCAAAAGCTTACTTGCCAGAAGACAGAGCGGAAAGGCTGATGGGCTTGGCCAGCCGGTTTCTAGACAACCCACTGGTTTCCGCCAGACTTTGTTTAAGGCTCCTGGGCCACATGGCTTCAACAGTGCATGTGACCCCCAAACGCCCGCCTAAATATGAGGCCTGCACAGTGGTGTCTCAGGACTCAGTGGAGGCAGGCTACAAGAAGCCTAAGAGACAAAGTAAGGGTGTCCAAACCCTTCCTGAACTCCCTGCAGGGGTGGCTATACCCCCCCCCCCCCACCTTCTACAGGGAATTCCTTTTCAGGTATCTGTTTCCACTGTGGTACTCACAACCGATGCATCCTTACAGGGCTGGGGTGCACATTGTCTGGACAAATGCACACAGGGCCTGTTGTCTCCATGGGAGGCCACCAACAAATCAGTCTCCTGGAACTCAGGGCGATACGCTTAGCCCTCAAGGCCTTCTCTCACATCCTGGCCCACCAATCGGTCTTAGTGCAGACAGACAACCAGGTGGCGATGTTCTATGTGAACAAACATGGGGGCACGAGATCCAGGCTCCTGTGTCAGGAGGCACAGGCCCTATGCTCTTTTGCACTTCGACACAATATGCTGCTCAGGGCAATCTATCTTCCTGGCCACGAAAACTTCCTGGCAGACAGATTGAGCAGGGTTCTACAGCTTCACGAATGACAGCTGCACTCTTTGGTGGTTCAGAACATTTTCCTGAAGTGGGGACTTCCATCCATAGACCTCTTTGCCAGTCCCCTGAACCGTCAGCTGCCTCAGTTCTGCTCCAGGCAACCGCATCCCACGAGATTCGCAGCGGATGCCTTCCTGATCTCATGGTCCAAGGGTCTCCTGTATGCGTTTCCTCCCACGCCCCTGGTAGCCCGAACCTTGTTCAAGATTCTAAGGGACAGGGCCTCGGTCATATTGGTAGCCCCCAGATGGCCGAGGCAGCCCTGGTTCCCGCTTCTGTTACAGCTGGCTGTGGACACCCCACTCCCTCTAGGGTTTCAACCCGTTCTTCTTTCTCAGGATCAGGGTTCCCTTCTGCACCCCGATCTCAAGACTCTCAATTTGATGGCCTGGAGGCTGCAAGGGTAGTGCTGGCTCCCTTGGGCCTGCCTCAGGAAGTTGACGAGGTGGTCTTGGCCTCTAGGAAGCCATCCACCAGAAAGCCCTATGCCCTGAAGTGGAAGCGGTTCTCTTTGTGGTGTGATAAATGCCAGGAGAACCCTTTCTCCTGCCCTGTGCCAGTGGTGCTTCAGTACCTGCTGCACTTGTCTAATCAGGGTCTTAAGTCCAATTCTGTTCGGGTATACCTTTCTGCTCTGGCAGCCCACCACTCACAGGTGGAAGGGCACTCTTTATCGGTTCACCCCTTGGTGTCCCAGTTCCTCAGAGGCTTGCTCTTGCTAAAGCCTCCTCTCCGTCCGCCAGCCCCTGAGTGGGAGTTGAATGTGGTCTTGCAGCAGCTTACTCGCCCTCCTTTTGAGCCGATGGCTACGTTTCCTCTCCGCTTCCTTTCTTGGAAGGCTCTTTTCCTAGTGGCACTGACCTCGGCCAGACGAGTGAGTGAACTTCAAGCCCTGGTCTGTGTCAGGCCATACACTCGTTTCTATAGGAACAGGGTAGTCCTTAGGACACATCCTAAGTTCCTCCCGAAGGTAGTCTCCTCTTTCCTCCTCAATCAGGAGGTGGTTCTTCCAACCTTCTTCCCTAGGCCCCATTCCAGCCGGGCTGAGGAAGTCCTGCATACCCTGGACTGCAGAAGGGCCTTGTCTTTCTACATTGAGCGTACTAAGGGTCATAGAAGGGCTACTCAGCTCTTCATCTCCTTTGACCCAAACAACTTGGGGTTGCCAGTCTCCAAGCGTACCTTGTCCATATAGGTGGCGGACTGTATCACCTGGGCTTACAGGGCAGCAGACCTTCCCTTGCAGGGTCGAGTCACAGCCCACCGTGTCCGGGCAGTGGCTGCATTAGTAGCTCATCTCCGTTCTGTACCGTTGGCAGACATCTGTAGGGCTGCAACTTGGTCCTCAAGCCAGACATTTGCAGCCCATTACTGCCTGGAGAGGGAGTCCCGTAGGGACAGTGCTTTTGGTCAGGCAGTACTCCGGAATCTCTTTGAGGTTTAGGCAACTCCTGCCCTCCAGCCCTCTTGTTGGGCTACCGGTGGGATCTCTTCTCAGTAAAATTCTTTCCCTGATGCTGAGGCTTCACAGAGGGAGCTCTATTTTTCAGCCTGGGTTCCTGGTAGCCCAGAGCTAGGGAGTCACCCATATGTGAGGACTGACTTCCTGCTTGGTCCTGGAGAAAGAATAGTTACTCGCCTGTAACAAGTGTTCTCCAGGAGCAGCAGGAACACCTGTTACAGATGAGTAACTACTCTATCTCCAGGAACAGCAAAAATTTAGTCTTCACAACCCGCCCGCCTCCCCTAGAACTTATAGTGGAGGAGTGGCCTATTGGTTGGGGCAAGGTACTTCAGGCGGGAAGGTCAGGGGTTCAAATCCCACTAGAGGACAGCAACCTTGGGCCAGAAGGACTAGGGTTTCTAGTCCCACAGGTACTCCTTGTGGTCTTGGGCAAGCCACTTAACCCTCCATAGCCCTTGTTCCCTGTAAAATAGTTATCTCCAAGTTATAATGCCCTGTTCAATGTAATTTCAGTTTGTTCAATGTAAATCGCCCTGATGCAGAATAGCGCGGTATATAAGAGAATGTAAATAAAATAAATAAATAAATAGGGTTTCATTTACTCTTTTCTCAGCAACAAACTCAACTGAAGAGAGGGGGTTGGAAGGTGGGAATGCAGTCATGCAGGCGCAGTGGTATGCTCCCTAGAGCTTTCCAATTGGACTCTTGGGAGCGTTTCCATGCGGGCTCCGTCAGTACAGACGTCACCCATATGTGAAGACTAAATTCCTGCTGTTCCCGGAGATCACGTGTTACAGGTGAGTAACTACGCTTTACCCACATCTTTCCCACCACCACACTACACCCTCTTCACACTGCCTTACATTTAGCTGAAAAAGAAACTACAGAAAACATTCCTTACAGCCTTCTATATATAAAGAAACCTCTGGGAAGATTTTACCACCCAGTAAAACTACTATTAAAAATATCTAGTGGTATTTGACCAATTCTATATGTGAGTAAAATGTTTGTTAAAATTCATATATACTGCCTAGAATAGTAACCATATAACAATTAAATGGTTTACATAAAACACTTATAAAGGGGGTTATTTTAAAAACCTTATTCACAATTTACACATGGAAATCTGACCACTTACATGTGTAAAAGACCATTTTAGAAAGGCCTATTTTACAAGTGGATGTCTATATCACACCTGTGTTTTATGGGGTGTATTGGGTGTGGCCAGGGTGGCATCAAAATCTACATGTGTATCCTGATTTCATATAGGGGATGCATGTGTAAGACTAAAATTGTCCATGTCCAGATTTACATCTGTTCCCCAACGTGAATAGGAATTTTGAAAAGCTGTTCTTTTTTTGCTCTTCCCTTTGCAGGGGGGATTAAGGGGGTATATATCTGCCTTCAATCCCCAGTGTGTACTTCCCTCTCTTAATTGCAACAAGGGGAAGATAGAGGCATCAGTAGTTAATGAGCAGCATCTTCATGTCTAGAATTTCAAAATTATCCTAAAGAGATTGCTCCAAATGTAGCAAAAAGCTAATAAATCTTATCGTTCTTGCTTTGTACTTGGATGTGAGTCTCAGAATGAATGGAGGAGGATAGCTACAGGCCACAGTGATTGAAAAGCCTGAGAAAGTCCTCGCTCCTTCCTTACATCAAGGACACCACATTCCAAGTGTTTTCTATATGTTTGAATAAAAGTTCACTCTTGAAAAGCCATTAAGGTGAAAATCCGATATTTCAACAAATCCCAGTGATGAGTCGCATATATCTATCACTCAGCTCATTTATATATACTTAAAGACTTAGCTGTATGGGACATCAAAGCGAATCTTCACTTTTTCCCGACGCAGATGTTCAGCGCTGTCGCGTTTCACTGCTCCCGCGGTTTCTTCGGGGGAACTGCGGTGGTCTCAGCGTTTCATAGCAAATGGTTTAATGTCATTCAAAAGAATTTCAAAATGGCAAAGATATGTATGTGTAAGTACTTGCATTTACACATGGCAATTGTAAAATGCCAGTACTTACACTTGTAAGTTGCCTGGTTTCTGACATAAAATGACGCCTTCCACTGTATGTGGATGCTCGTCCCCATGTGTTCCTGCTCTCCCTTCTTTGCTATAAAATGCACGTCCATGGTGAGGGGTTGGGAGTATGTCTGTTTTATGGCAGACTTTCATATGCCTACCCTTTCCTCTAAAATCAACATAGATTTGCAGATTTTTTATTTGGATGTCGCTACAGCCACGTAAACAGCCTTTCTAAAGTGTGCCTTAAAGTTTTAAAGCACAGCATCTAGTATACATTTGTACTTTATAAAGGATGGAGCAGAATTTTTTTTCTGTTAGCAAGAAGGATTGAGTTAGGCACACAAGTGGGTGACATCATCTGATGGCACTGGTAAGGAACTGCTGTCCCACAGTTCAGAATTTCATGTGAAGTTCTGAGCATGTATAGTCCTTCCCATGCATATCGGTCTCCTCAGTTTTTCTTCCACTCTGCTGAATGGGATGCAAAGCAAAACCAAGAAATTTTCTTTTGTCTTTACTTGCAATATTCTGATGTTATTCTTCATCCACTTCTTTAGTTTTCATTTTAATTTATTTTAAAGTTAAATTAGATTAAATTTACATGTTTCTTCATCTCTGAAATCTGCATTTACATTTTCTTCAGGAACAAGCAGGAAGTCAGTCCTCACATATGGGTGATGTTGATGGAGCCCCCATGCGAAGCAAATCCCCAGCTTTCAAAGAAAGCTTTTGGCACTGCACCACGCATGCACGGTCCCCTTCCTGCCCAAGGGTGCCATCTTGCTCAGTCTCCTTTTTTCCGCGGAGCCCAATGGACATCATCCTAGTTCCCCCATGGAAAAAGTGTTAAAAGTTTAAAAATTGTGCTTTTCTGCTTGCCAGTTCGATGCCGGTTCCCCTTCCCGCTTCAGGCTCGGTACACCGGTATCAAGTCCAGTCTGTTTTTTCGTCGTTGTCCTTAGTGACTAGCATTCGCGCTCTTTTTTTTCTTTTTAGCTGGCAGCCCGGTCCTTTGATCTTGCAGGGGCCCTTTTTCCCCTGATGGCTGCCGGCGGGTTTAAAAAGTGTGATCGGTGCACGAAACTAATGTCTCTCATAGACACACACGACTGCTGCCTCCGATGCCTCGGGCCCGACCATGACCCCATCGTCTGTGGCCCGTGCAAAAAGATGTCTTCCAAGGCATTGAGGAGCAGG
Organism: Ichthyophis bannanicus; assembly: GCA_033557465.1. Taxonomy (NCBI): domain Eukaryota; kingdom Metazoa; phylum Chordata; class Amphibia; order Gymnophiona; family Ichthyophiidae; genus Ichthyophis; species Ichthyophis bannanicus. Next base: position 1,007,102,893 of record CM066033.1, read on the forward strand.
CAGCAGCAACCCGACAGGAGTTTTCCCGAGTCCGCACCCGCCTGGGCCTGGACCTTGTCAGAGGCGTCGACCTCTCGGGAGCTGTCTGATCCCGAGCAGCGTCGGGTGTCCTCTGAAAGGGGGGTCTCCCTCGCGGGAACACCGGAGGAAGAAAAAAATCTGTGAGGGTGGTGTCGTCTGAGAGCACCGAACGGCCTGGTCTCTTGCGGGATTGGTCACGGAGCCTGGCTCACCGCCCTGGATCCTCAGAGTCAGAGAGGCCTGCCAAACTCCCTCGAAGGGACCCGGAGACACCGAGGAAGGTAAGCACTGTCCTCGTTGTTGACTCTCATCCGGGAGAGCCGCTGTCGGGACCCAAGCCGGGGGCTGCAGAGCCTCCTGAGCTTGGCCTCAGGTTGGCGGAACGCAGCGTGTCTGCCTTCATGGAACAGCAGCGGGCGCTGATGGCCAGTCTCACATGTCCGTATGCCCCGACCACTGGGACTTCGACATCCAAGTCGACCCCAGAGGCCGAGCTGATCCTCGAGACAATAAGGTCTCGAATCAATCCTCGGCTGAGGTCCCCATCGACCTCCCGTTCGGGACCGAGGTCGTCGACGCCGATTCCCTCGGCGTCGGGGCGGTCGAGACCGAGGCTCTTGAGGCCAGAGCCGATCGACGACTCCTCGGAGTCCCCGGGCATCCACCGTACCAAGTACATCCCGTCAGACTCCCCGGGATCTCAACCTCGGAAACGGTCACTCCTAGAGGACACCCGGTTCTTGGACTTCTTCCGGGACATGGCAAAGGTTTTGTCATTCCCTGCGGATTCCGAGGAGGAGCCTCGAGCCAAGGCGCTCGAGGTCCTCCAGTATGACTTTCCTCCAAAGGAAGCCCTTACTGTACCGGTGCCCTCCATTCTGGAATAGCTGATGCTCCGAATGTGGGAGACACTGGCCTTGATGCCGTTTCTCAGCAGGCGAATCGATTCCATCTATCGAGTTCGCAAGAGCCCTTGGTTCCAAAAGGCACAGCTGCCGCACAACTCCATGGTTGTGGAATCGGCCATGCGCCGGCTCAAGAGCCAGAAGACGCACTCCTTGGTGCCTCCTGGCCGGGAGGCCCGCAACATGGATGCTCTCGGCAGAAAGTGCTACCAGGGTTCGATGCTGTCATGCCGAATCCAGACGTACCAGCTGTACATGGGCATGTACCTGCGAGACCTGGCAAAGGAGATTGCCGGGTTCTCCACTGGTCTTTCCGAGGGACCTTTGCAGCGCTTTCAGGTTTTGTCCACTGGGATCCGAGAGTGCTCAAAGTTTGACTCAAGCAGCTTACAACGGCTTCGAGGCTTCAGCCTGGGTAGCGACGGCCGGCATCAGTGCACGATGCCAGGCATGGCTACAGTCGTCAGACCTGGAGCCATGGGTTCAGGACAAGTTGGTCGATGTCCCTTGCCAAGGTGAGAACCTCTTTGGCAAGCCCTTGACTGAGAAGGCTGCCGAGATTGAGTCAGAGTACCTGATCTGGACAAGACATGAGAAGAAGACTTCTGCCTCTTCTAAGAAGAAGGGCTTGGGTAAGAAGCCCTTTTTCCTGAGGAAAAGATCAGCTTACCAAAACTACCCCACGTATCGGGCCTCCCCAGCTCCCCAGCAGGTGCAGCAGGCCAAGGGATAGGGGGCAAGGCCCGTGTAAGCAAAAGGCCCCCAAGCCCCAGGCACCGGCTCCGGTCCAGCCTGGAGGGGGCTTTTGACTCCCAGAGCATATAAGAACATAAGATATGCCATACTGGGTCAGACCAAGGTCCATCAAGCCCAGTATCCTGTTTCCAACAGTGGCCAATCTATGTCATATGTACCTAGCAGTTTCCCCAAAAGACACAGGTTCTGCAATGCTTGTACTAGATCAAGCATTGATATCCTGGATCCCTTCTTAATAATGGTTTATGGACCTTTCCTCCAGGAACTTGTCCAAACCTTTTTTAAACCCAGCTACACTAACAGCCTTTACTACATCCTCCGGTAACAAATTCCAGAGTTTGATTACACGTTGAGTGAAAAAATATTTTCTTTTATTAGTCTTAAATAGTTTACCCTGTAGCTTCATTACATGTCCCCTAGTCTTCCTATATTCTGATAATGTAAACAGTTGATCTACGTTTACCTGTTCCACTCCGTTCATTAATTTATAGACTTCTATCATATCTCCCCTCAGCCGTCTCTTTTCCAGTTTAAAGAGCCCTAACCTTTTTAGCCTTTCTTCATAGGAGTATCCTTCCATCCCCTTTGCCATTTTGGTGGCTCTTCTCTGAACCTTTTCTAATAACGCTATATCCTTTTTAAGATACGGCGACCAGAATTGCACACAATATTCAAGGTGCGGTCTCACCATGGAACAGTATAGAGGCATTATAATATCTTTTGTTTTATTTTCCATTCCTTTCCTTATAATACCTAGCATTCTATTTGCTCTCTTGGCTGCCGCTGCACACTGGGCCGAGGGTTTTAACATGTTATCCACAATGACGCCTAAATCTTTTTCCTGGGTGGTGGTTCCTAATGTGGAGCCTTGCATCGTGTAACCATAGTTTGGGTTGTTCTTCCTTAGGTGCATAACTTTGCACTTGTCCACCTTAAATTTCATCTGCCATTTTGATGCCGTGTCTTCCAATTTATCAAGATCCTCTTGCAATTTTCCACAATCCTCTTGGGTTTTAACAACTTTAAATAGTTTTGTGTCATCTGCAAATTTGATAACCTCACTCGTTATTCCACTTTTGAGGTCATTTATGAATATGTCAAAAAGCAGCGGACCCAGCACAGATCCCTTGGGTACACCACTATTCACCTTTCTCCATTGGGAAAATTGGCCATTTAGCCCAACCCTCTGCTTTCTATCTTTTAACCAGTTCTTGATCCACAGTAGTACACTGCCTCCTATCCCATGACTCTTTAGTTTTGCAAAAGGTCTCTGATGAGGGACCTTGTCAAAGGCTTTCTGAAAGTCCAGATACACTATATCAACCGACTCACCTTTGTCCACCTGTTTATTCACACTTTCAAAAAAACATAAAAGATTAGGAAGACAAGATCCTCCTTGTCTAAAGCCATGTTGGCTGTCTCCCATTAGGCCATGACTATCTACATGCTGAGTAATTTTATTCTTTATGATGGTTTCTACCATTTTTCCCGGTACTGACGTGAGACTCACCGGTCTGTAGTTTCCCGGATCACCCCTGGAACCCTTTTTAAAAATTGGTATTACATTGGCGATCCGCCAATCTTCAGGTATTAGAGATGATTTTAATGATAGTTCACAGATTACTAATAGCAGGTCTGCAATCTCATATTTCAGTTCTTTCAACACCCTTGGATGTATACCATCCGGCCCAGGTGATTTGCTACTCTTCAGTTTATCTAATAGTTGTAATACATCTTCCCGATGTATCGATATTTCCATCAATTCTTCCGCACCTTTAAATACCACTTCAGTCATGGGTAACATCCCTACATCTTCCTCAGTAAAGACCGAAGCAAAGAATTCATTCAGTCTCTCCGCTATCGCCTTGTCGCCTCTTAGTGCCCCTTTATCTCCTCTATCATCTAATGGTCCAACTGACTCTCTCACAGGTTTTTTGCTACGAATGTACTTGAAAAAATCTTTATTTCACGTTTTTGCTTCCGCGGCAAGCGTCTTCTCAAATTCTCTCTTTGCCTTCATAGTCTCTCTCCCAAAGGAAGCAAGGCCATGCACAGGAGGAAGGCTGATGCCGTATGCCCACAGGTGGCCAGCCATTACAACAGACACCTGGGTCCTCCAGATAGTCCAAATGGGCTATCAGTAACATCTCACCCAGGTGCCTCTCTCTTACTTTCCAGGGGAGCCTCTCAGGCCCCCTCTTCACAGGGACCTCCTCATGAAGGAGTTAGCAGGTCTTCTTGAGGATCAGGCATTAGAACAGGTGCGCCACCACCTGCAGGGCACAGGCTTCTACTCCAGGTACTTTCTGATACCAAAGAAAACTGGATTCCTAAGACCTATCCTCGACCTGCGAAACTTAAACAAGTTCCTGGTGAGGGAAAAGTTCTAGATGCTTTCCCTTGGAATATTGCTGCTTTACCTCCGCCAGTGAGACTGGCTATGCTCCTTAGATCTCAAAGATGCGTATACGCACATCTTGATTCATCCAGACCACAGACAATATCTAAGATTTGTAGTGGGAGGAAACCATTTTCACTACAAAGTACTTCCGTTAGGCCTAGTCTCGGCACCCAAGGTATTCACAAAGTGCCTTGCGGTGTTGGCAGCCTTTCTAAGAACTCAGGGGGTATTCGTCTTCCCCTACTTAGACGACTGGCTCATCAGAGCCCAGTCAGCTCTGGAGGCCCGACAGGCCACGTCCCGCACTATCCAATTGCTTCAGCACCTGGGCTTTGTGATCAACTACACAAAGTCCACTAGTTCCTTCTCAAGGACTGGAGTTCATAGGGGCAAGGTTAGACTCACTTCAAGCAAGGGCTTATCTACCAGAGGACAGGGCTCAAAGACTGGTAGCCCTAGTGCAGCAAGTGAGTTGCAGATCCCGCATCTCAGCAAGACACTTTCTGCGCCTTCTTGGTGACATGGCCTCCACAGTGCATGTGACTGCCCAATGCTCGGCTTCACATGGGAACAGCTCAGTGGTGCCTATTGGATCAGTGGACACAAGCCACAGGCAGACTCAGGGAAAATATCAAGGTGTCCCATCACCTGATAGTCTTGGAAATGGTGGCTTCATCCTCACAACCTTCTGGAGGGAGTGCCTTTTCAGCCTCCCACGCACTCGAGAGTGCTGACTACGGATGCATCCCTACTGGGATGGGGCGCGCATTGCCAACAAGTCTGCACTCAAGGTGTGTGGTCTCAGTGGGAGAGCACACAACAAATCAATCTCCTAGAGCTTCGAGCAATCTGCCTGGCTCTTCGGACCTTCTGCCAAACCCTGGCTTAACAATCTGTCTTGATTCTGACAGACAACCAAGTAGCAATGTTCTATATGATCAAACAAGGGGGCACAGGCTCCAGCATCCTGTGGCAGGAAACCCTGGACCTATGCTCCTTCGCAGTCAGCCAGGGTATGGTCCTCAAGGCGGTTTACTTGCCAAGTCAGGAGAACTTCCTAACAGACAAGCTAAGCAGAATTCTCCAGCCGCACGAGTGGCAACTGGATCCCAGTGTAGCCCAGCAACTCTTCCAGTGCTGGGGGTGACCATCCATAGGTTTGTTTTCAAACCCTCAAAATCACCAGTTGCCCCGGTTCTGTTCCAGGCAGCCGCACCCACACAGGGTAGCTGCAGATGCTTTCCTAATATCTTGGTCGGTGGGCCTCCTATATGCATTTCCTCCCACGCCTCTGGTGGCTCTGCTTATTCAAGATCCTTCAAGACAAGGCCTCGGTCATCCTGGTGGCCCTGACAGCCTTAGTTTCCACTCCTCCTGCAGCTGGACGGGGGCTCCTGTCGCAGGACGGGGTTCACTTCTGCATCCCAAACTCAGGTCCTTCAACCTGATGGCATGGCTGCTGAAAGGGTAGCAGCCCTTGCACCACTTCTCCCAAAAAAGATAGAGGATGTGCTGCTAACCTCTAGGAGGCAATCGACTAGAAAAACCTATGCATTTAAGTGGTGCAGGTTTGAGGTATGGTGTACTCAGCAGGGTGAGAACTTTCTCCTGCTAGTTGGCTGTGGTGCTGCAGTACCTGCTTTACCTTTCTGATTTAGGCCTTAAGTCAAACTCGGTCCGAGTTCACCTTAGTGCTTTATCAGCTCACCACTCTCCAGTGGAGGGCTCTGGTCCACTCTTTGGTGTCCAGGTTCCTGAGAGGTCTGCTTCTGCTGAAACTCCTGGTTCGCCCCCCGGCGACCGAGTGGGATCTGAATGTAGTCTTGGAGCAGCTTACTTGCCCATCCTTCGAACCGCTGGCTACTTGCCAACTTCGCTTCCTTTCTTGGAAGACACTTTTCCTCACGTCGGCTAGATGAGTGAGTGAGATGCAAGCTCTGGTGTCCGATAGACCATTCACACGGTTCTATAGGAACAGGGTAGTGCTTCGCACGCACCCCAAGTTCCTGCCGAAAGTGGTCTCCTCTTTCCACCTCAACCAGGAGGTAGTGCTTCTGACCTTCTTTCCCAGACCCCATGCCAGCTGGGCAGAGGCAGTTGTGCATACCCTGGACTGTAGAGGGCATTGGCCTTCTACTTGGAGCGTACGTGGGGATATCGAAGAGCTCCTCAGCTCTTCATCTCTTATGACCCAGTAAGCTGGGGATGCCTGTCTCCAAGCGTATATTGTCCACCTGGGTGGCGGATTGCATCGCCTGGGCATACAGGGCAGCCGATCCCCCGTTGCAGGGTTGAGTCATGGCCCACCGGGTCAGGGCTAAGGCCGCATCAATGGCTCACTACCGCTCTGTGCCACTGGCAGACATCTGCCGGGCCGCAACCTGGTCTTCAAGCCAGACTTTTGCAGCCCATTACTGCCTGGATAGGGAGTCACAACGGGACAGTGCTTTTGGCCAGGCTGTACTCCGTAATCTCTTTGAGGTTTAGGCAATTCCTACCCTCTGACCCTTTGGTGTCGGGCTGCCGGAGTGTTATGTTCTCGGTTGAACTCATATCATGGCTGCTGCGGCTCTTCTAGAGAGAGCCTATTTTCAGTTATGGGTTCTCGGTAGCCTATAGCTAAGGAGTCCCATATGTGAGGACTGACTTCCTGCTTGTTCCTGGAGAAAGCGTAGTTATTCACCTATAACAGGTGTTCTCCAGGGACAGCAGGGTACAGTCCTCACGACCCTCCCTCCTCCCCTGGAGTTGAAGTCCTTTAATTTTTATCCTTTTGATGTCTTTTTAGCGATGTCATTTGACTGAGCAAGATGGCACCCTTGGGCGTGAAGGGGACAGCGCATGCGTGATGCAGTCCCAAAGGCTTTCTTCGAAAGCTGGGGATTTGCTCCGCATGGGGACTTCGTCGACGTCACCCATATTTGAGGACTGATTCCTGCTGTCCCTGGAGAACACCTGTTATAGGTGAGTAACTACGCTTTACCTCAGAAGTGTCAGAAAAATCCAGAGCGACATGTACACCAATTGTTTAATTTCCCTGGGTGAGGACCATTGTGCTCAGATATCTTCTAGAGGATGTTTGTCAAACTCTAGTTCTGGAGGGTCACAAACCAGCCTAGTTTTCAGGGTGTACTTAATTGAATGTTCATAACATATTTGCCTACAGTGTCCCCATTGTATGCAGATATATCATATGCAGGTTCATTAGGGATATCCTCAAAACCACAACCCTGTCCTCTAGAGCATGACGTGCTATGAAGCTGAGAAAAGATTGCTTCAGGTACAGTACTATCAAAGGGGGGCCTCTTGTGTCAAAGGTGGCGTGCCCTATGTATACGTGAGACTTTTCTGTTGAAATGACCCTCAGTTCCACTACAGTGGCTTGGAAATTCCAGCCACTTAAGGTATTTGCCAGATACCACTAAAACTGGTATGTTCGTCCTCTGAGGTTCCAGACTTGCAGCACAACTGCCTTTGAGCACCTGCCAAGGCCTGAAAGGAAGGTGTCCTTTTCATCCTCTTCCATAGTGCTTGAGAAATGAAAGCACCAATGCCATATCTCTTCATACCAAGTGTTATCAGCTGGATTTCTCATCTATACTGCTGCTATAGTGCACATGCAGCACAAAATTCAAGAACATTTGAACACAGATAGTGCTGCTCCTGTGCAGGTTTTGTATAATGCGTACCATCTTATCTATTCCAGTGCTTGTCACAGTAGATAACGTTTCTTCTCTTATTGGTGACAGGGAAGAAGTGACAAACTACAGGCCCGTAAGCCTTACCTCGGTGGTGGGAAAAGTAATGGAGGCGCTTCTGAAAGAGCGAATAGTGGATATTCTCAAAACCAACAGGTTGCATAATCTGAGGCAACATGGTTTTACCAAAGGACGATCTTGCCAAACAAATCTGATTGAGTTCTTTGACTGGGTGACCAGAGAACTAGATCAGGGGCATGCGATGGATGTCATCTACCTGGATTTCAGCAAAGCCTTTGATACTGTTCCTCATAGGAGGCTTATCAATAAACTCAGTAGTTTGGGGATGGGTCCCAAGGTGGTGAACTGGATCAGAAATTGGTTGACTGACAGGCGACAGAAGGTGATGGTAAATGGAGCTCACTTGGATGAAAGGAAGGTGATTAGTGGCGTGCCTCAGGTTTCGGTCCTGGGCCCGGCACTGTTCAATGTATTTGTGAGTGATATTGCTGAAGGACTGCATGGAAAAGTCTGTCTTTTTGCAGATGACACGAAAATTTGCAACAGCGTGGACTCCTCTGAGGGAGTGGATAGCATGAGGAAAGATCTACAAAAGCTGGAAGAATGGACTAATGTTTGGCAGTTAAGATTTAATGCGAAGAAGTGCAGTGTCATGCACTTGGATAGCAGAAATCCAAGGGAAATGTACGCGATAGGGGGCGAGAGGTTGGTGTGCACGGACCAGGAGAAGGACCTTGGTGTGATTATTTCTGAAGATCACAAGGTGGCAAAACAGTGCGACAAGGCAGTGGCAAAAGCCAGGAAGATGTTGGGTTGCTTACAAAGAGGAATTACCAGCAGAAAGGAAGAGGTACTAATGTCACTGGTGAGGCCTCACTTGGAATACTGTGTTCAGTTTTGGAGACCATATCTTGCAAAGGATATAAAAAGACTGGAAACTGTTCAGAGGAAGGCCACCAAAATGATTTGGAGTCTGCATCAGAAGCCTTATGAGAAGAGACGTGAAGACCTAAATATATACACTCTGGAGGAGAGGGGGGGGACAGGGGAGATATGATTCAGACCTTTAAATACTTAAAGAGAAATAATGCACAAACAAACCTCTTCCAAAGACGGGGAAGCTGTAAAACTAGAGGGCATAACATGAAGCTGCAAGGGGGTAAATTGAAAGACAATGTCAGGAAATACTTTTTCACTGAAAGGGTGGTGGATGCTTGGAATGCCCTCCCGATGGAAGTTTTGGGGGCAAATACAGTGACAGAATTCAAAATGGCATGGGACAGACACAGTGGATCCCTTTACAGCAACAGGATAAAATCAAAATAAACTTAACTATCTAATTTCTCAACATACAGGGGTGTCCTACACGGAGCGGTGGGGTCGCCTCTAAAACAAAGACATGGGGAGGGGTGGCCTGCACGGAATGGCAGGTGCACCTTCTCTTGCCATCTTACTGGGCAGACCAGATGGACCATACTGGTCTTTATCTGCCATTATTTACTATGCTACTATGTTACTTTGTTATTGTTGTATCTTTTAGAGAAATTCCACTCATTCCCCCAAAATATATTGGGTAATAGCTATTGTAAGGTATCGCTGATTGTGCACTAGTAGCCACTACTTATTTGATAAACTCTGAGGCAATTCTCTTGCAACCCTGTACTCTCCCTGCCCTATACTTTAGATTCTGATCTGGAGTCATTGCATTTACTCTTTCTGTTCTCAAGATTACCAGAGGACATGGACGACGACTCAGGAATCCTATTTAATACCTCTGTTCACCCCAGCAAGAAATGAATTCCAATGTGAGGATGTCTCATCTCCAGGAACAAGCAGGAATGTAGTCTTCACATATGGGTATCGTCGGTACCGACGGAGCCTGCAAGGGAATGCTCCCCAGCGTCCAATTAGGAAGCTTTTGGGAGCATCCCACAGCGCCTGCATGCTGCCTTTCCCAACTGCCTCTCTCCAGTTCTTCGTTTTCCGCGGAGCCAGCAGGTCGTTGTTCCTGTCACTGCAGAAAATTCTCCTTTTTGCCCTTCTTTTTTGTGGTAGCTTCTGCCTTCCTCGACGCTTTACCGGTACCGCTGGTTTTTCTTTCTTTCTTTTCTTTAAAAAAAAAAACTTAGTTTTTTTTTTCCACGTGCATGCACCTTTTTGGGCCGTAGGCCCAAAATTTCCTCCACAATGGAAAGACCCTCTTCGGGTTTCAAAAAGTGCACCAAGTGTGGCGGTACCATCTCCGTCATCGACACCCATGAGTGGTGTCTAAAATGTTTAGGTCCTGACAGCTCCATCACAGAATGTATGGCCTGTACCATGATGTCTAAAAGAGGTCGGCAGAACCGAGCTGCTAAGCTCAATACCCTGTTTCCCTCTGATGCGACCTCTGTGGCATCGACGTCTTCCAGGGCTTCCTCTTCCTCCCGTGGATCTCAGGTAACTAAACACAAGTCTAGCCGGTCCTGAAAGGGTAGATCTCCTTCTAAGCATCGAGATGCCTCTGGCGTTGCTCTTGAGGATTCTGCACCGGCAAAATTGCCCCGGCGGGAGGCTTCGGCTTCCAAAGCATTATCGGGGCTCCAGGACATTCTCGAGGCCTCAACCTCGGCAGAACTACTGGTGCCATGCTCTGGGGTACCGGCTGTTTTCTCCAGTACCGACATCCAGGCATCGGCAGCGTCGATAGACCAGAGATTCCTGGCTATTGAAGGCAGTCTGGCGGCTCTCCTTGCGGCATCGACACCCTCGGAACCGCTACCGGCACCGACATCGGAACCGCTACCGGCACCGACATCGGTACCGGTACCGGCACCGACATCGGTACCGGTACCGATAGCATCGACATCGGTACCGGTACCGATAGCATCGACATCGGTGTCCGCATTGCTGGCACCCAGTCATGCGATGCCCTCCGGTACCGATTACTCCCTGTACCGACTTCGGTTGGTATGGGTATCGGGCTTTTCAAAAGCATCCGGACAGACGGTACTTCGAGTCCTCAGAAGAATCTGAGGATTCTGACAGTTCTGTCGATGCAGGAATACTTCTTCCAGTGGAGTCTTCCTCCCCTAAGTGCAGGATGTCTTCTCCAGAGGATATTTCCTTTCAGGACTTCATCAGGGAGGTGGCTCAAGGTCTGTCCATTACTGTGGCTCCTGAATCAGAGCCCAGAGCCAAAGGAGTTGGAAATTTTACAATATCCCAAAGCTCCTAAAGAGGCAGCTACTCTACCCATCCATGACAGCCCTTGATTCCAACAATAGACTCGACACTTCTGTAACCCCAGTACCTTGGTCAGACCACAACTTAATCACCTTCCCCATCCTCATCAATGGCAAACAGTCATCATACATCAACAAAAACTCCATTGACTCAACAAAAGTAACATCTCGGAAATTCAAAACCTTCAACAAAGAGCATATAATTACAGAAACCCTCCCTCTCCTACATGACACCTCTCTCAATCTCGAAAATCTGATCGCATCCTGGAACAACACTATCAGTACCATTGCACTACAACCAGTACAGGACAACAACCTAAAGAAAAGAAAATCCTCTCCTTGGTTCTCCCCTGACCTACGAGCCTCCCTCACACACCTAAGAAAATTGGAGAAACGATGGCGTCGCTCACACTCTTCTGAAGACCAAGCAGCCTATAGAGTACACCTATCTTTGCACAGAGAGTCAGTCATGGCCAAGATGAGACAATTCCATACTGATACGCTGAAAAGATCGCTAAATAAACCACGTGATCTTTTCAACCTAGTCAAAATCTTATCTAAAGAACCTTCACCAGAACATCCGGAACCCATTCAACCTCAAGCGTTCGCCGATTACCTGCAATCCAAGCTGCTTCAAACCAACAACATTGCAACAATCCCTTCTCAAGTCACCGTATGTATATCAAACTTATCCATGTTCTCCACACCATCCAGAAAACATGTTGAAGTCACCATCGCTGCTCTTAACACTACCACTGCACAAACTGACCCTTGCCCAGCCCACTGGATAAAGGAACTACGCCAAGAGCTCAGCCCCATCATCACCAAAATGATGAATTTATCCTTTACAACTGGTTCCTTCCCATCAGTCCTCAAGAGAACATCCATCAGACCCCTCTTGAAAAACCACAAACTCGACCCACAAAAGGTTGAATCTTATAGACCCATAGCTAGCATTCCCCTGCTAGCTAAAATAATTGAAAAGGAAGCTCAAAGACAAATACAGGACCACATCGACACTGCCTCCCCTCTTGACCAATGCCAACATGGCTTCAGAGAGTTCCACGGTGTTGAAACCCTCCTAACCACTCTATGCAACAACATCATCACAGGCATTGATAACATCCGCCAAGGCTTTGCTCTTATCTTCTTAGACATTGCCGCGGCTTTTGACTCTGTTCATCATGATCTTTTAATAGGGCGACTAAAAGAAAAAGGCATCAATAACACTGCCCTGGAGTGATGTAAATCATACCTTGATCAGAGATGGCAGTACGTTACCTCAGGAACCGCAACATCCGCACCTTACCACCAAAAACAAGGCGTACCACAAGGATCATCCCTATCTTCACTCTTCTTCAATATATACATACAGCCTGTTTGCAATATCATTAGGTCCTTCAATGTTGAATGCTTGATATACGCTGACGACATCCTTCTATACATGCTTTTCTCCACAGCCCATATGGACCTCTCCCCGCTAGCCAAATGTTTTGATGCAGTATCTGAATGGCTTCAATCCCAGAACCTCCGAATTCAACACAAAAAGACCGAGGTTCTTTTCATCACTAGAGACCCACTTTTCACCCCCCCATCCCATATAAAGGTCAAAGAAGCTGAGCTCCAATCCAAACCTTCCATTCGTTACCTTGGAGTCACTTTGGACCAGCGCATGGATTTGAAACTACATATAACCAACGTAGTCAGAGCCATCTACCTCAAGATCCGGACACTCCGCCATCTTCGCCCCCTGCTTGATCCTGATGACTTCCGGACGATATTTCAAGCCTTAACCCTACCACACCTTGACTATGCTAATGCCATTCTCCAAGGCCTCCCACACTCCACATTAAACACATTGCAACTCGCCATGAATACCGCTGCTAGAGTCCTCTACGGAGCATCAAGAAGGGACCATATAACACCCATCCTAGAGCAACTCCACTGGCTCCCCATACATGGCAGAATATTGTTCAAAACATTACTACTAACTTTCAAGGCCACTAAAATCATCACCTCTTCCTCCCTAGTAGACCTCGTTCAGACTGTTCCACCCAATAGATCCAGGAGAACAATATCAACAAATGCACTAGTTATCCCTAAAGCAGCGACAAAATGCCTATCAACGACATCTAACAGGGCCTTCAGATTCTATGCCCCTAAGTGCTGGAACGCCCTACCTCCAGAGATTCGTGCTATCACTGATCTATCCCTTTTTAGAAAGGCTCTCAAATCCCACCTTTTCCCCCAATATTACTTGACCAGCTAACCAATCTCGATCCTTACCCTATAACTAATAACAAATCCTGTTGTGTATACTTGTAAATACTTATGTAAATAGTTGCAGAAATGACGTCCCATGTTTTATCCAAGTTCTCTGACCTTGTTCTCTGTAAAACCAAACAGTTTGTTGTTCTGGTCTGTTGTTATATTGTGAACCGCGCTGATGCTGAATAGAGCGGTATATAAGAGCCTGTAATAAATAAAAATAAAATAAATAAAATGCTAAGAATGTGGGAGACGCCTCTTACCACCTCTCCTCATTCTCGTAGACTGGATACTATGTATCGAGTCCCTCCTTGTCCTGGTTTCCAGAAGACTCAGCTTCCTCACCACTCGATTGTAGTGGAATCAGCTATGAGAAGGATCAGAAGTGCAAAGAGACACGCCTCTAATCCTCCAGGACGCGAGTGCAGAACTTTGGATGCTTTTGGATGTCGTAATTTCCAAGCTTCCATGCTTTCTGCCAGGATCATTTCCTATATTTTATATATGGGAATGTTCCTGAAGGAAGTTACAGGGGATTTAGAGGTTTTGAGCCCTCTTCTTCCTGAGGATAAAAGACAGGATTTTCTCACATTGATCAAACATGCCCAGGATGTTTCTAAATTTGTCAACCGTGCAGCTTTTGACTGTTTTGAGTGCATAAGCAGAACCTCTGCCATTACCATAGGTGCACGTAGCATTGCCTGGCTCCAGGCATCTGATTTGGAGCTCTGGGTACAAGACTAGGCAATATTCCTTGTACTGGTGAAAACCTGTTTTGTAAAGATTGGCAAGAAAAGGCTAATGAGTTTGGATGCTGACAACTCCACTTTGGATAGGCTTTCCAAAGCCATAGCTGATCCTGCGAGAAAAGTCTTTCAAGAAGCCTTTCTTCTCAAAAGAAAAAGAGGTTTTATTCCACTTCTTCCCAGCAGGGACGTTCTACAGGTCAGCCTACCCGGAAGGGTCAGCAACCACCTAAACAAAGGAAAGCAAAGACTGCTAAGCCTCAACCGTCTCAGCAGTCTCAGCCTCCACAAGGCCTTTGACTTTCATCTAGAGAACTTAGCCTTCCTGGCCCTCAATGGACCAGAGCCTTCCACCATTCCAGGAAGGTTATGTCACTTTGCCCCCAGGTGGGAGCAGATAACAGCAGAGCAGTGGACAATCTCCAGGAACAAGCAGGAATGAGTCTTCACATATGGGTTTCGTCGGTACCGACGGAGCCTGCGCGAGAACGCTCCCCAGCGTCCAATCAGAAAGCCTTTGGGAGCATCCCACAGTGCCTGCGTGCTGCCTTCCCGCCTTTCCCAATTGTCTCTCCTCAGTTCTTCTTTTTCCGCGGAGCCAGCAGGTCGTGTTCCTGTCACCGCAGAAGAATTTCCTTATTTTTTCTTTATTTCTTTTGTGTCGCATCTGCCTTCTTCGACGCTCTACCGGTACCGCCGGTCTTTGTTCTTTTATTCTTGTAAAAAAAAAAAACTTTTTTCCGTTCTCTTTCTTCAGGTGCACTTGCGTTTTGGGCCTTAGGCCCAAAACCTTTTTTCCTTAATATTGAAAAGTCTGCCTCAGGATTTAAGAAGTGCACAAAATGTGGCGGTACCATTTCTGTCATCGACACCCATGACTAGTGTCTAAAATGTTTAGGTCCTGACCTTTCCATAACAGATTGTATGTCCTGTTCTATGATGTCTAAAAGAGGTCGGCAGAATCGAGCTGCCAAGCTCTGTACCCTGTTTCCCTCTGATGCGGCTTCAGTGGCATCAACGTCTTCCAGGGCTGCTGCTTCCTCACATGGATCTCAGGTAACTAAACATAAATCCAGCCGGTCCTCGAAGGGTAGATCTCCTTCTAAGCATCGAGATGCCTCTGGCCTTGCCCTCGAGGATTCTGCACCAGCAAAATTACCCCGGCGGGAGGCTTCGTCCTCTAAAGCAGCATCATCGGGGTTCCAGGATGATCTCAATGGCGTGGTCTCGACAGATCTCCTGGTGCCATGCTCTGGGGTACCGGTGGCCTCCACCGGTACCGATTTCCAAGAATTTGCAGCATCAATGGATCAGAGGATTCTATCCATAGAACGCAGTCTGGCGGCTTTCCTTGTGGATCGATGCCCGTGGTACCGCAACAGACTACCCTGCCGGTACCGGCTCTAGCATTGCCTTCGGTACCGATTCCGGTACCGGTGACATCGACATCGGTGTCCGCTATACCGGTACCCTGTCCTCGGCAGCCCTCCGGTACCGATACCCCGGTACTGATACCCCAGTACCGGTTATTCCCGATACCGATCCCAGTTGGTACGGGTATCGGGCTTTGCAGGAGCATCCAGACAGACGATACTTCGATTCCTCTGAAGACTCTGAGGATTCTGAAGAGTCTGTTGATGCAGTGATGCTTCTTCCACAAGAGGAGTCCTCTCCTAAACGAAGGATGTCTCCTCCAGAGGATTTGTCTTTTCAAGACTTTATCAGGGAGGTGGCTCGGGGCCTCTCTATTACAGTGGCCCCTGAGACAGAGCCCAGAGCCAAGGAGTTAGATATTTTACAATATCCTAAAACTCCTAAGGAGGCAGCTACCTTGCCTATTCATGAGATTCTGTATGATCTCATTTTGAGGATGTGGGAAGCATCTCTAACCACCTCTCCTCATTCTCGCAGGTTGGATACCGTGTATCGTGTCCCTCCTTGTCCTGGTTTCCATAAAACTCAACTTCCTCACCACTCTATTGTGGTTGAGTCTGCAATGAGAAAGATTAAAAGTGCCAAAAGACATGCCTCTAATCCTCCAGGATGTGAATGTAGAACCCTGGATGCTTTTGGAAGAAGAGTCTTCCAAGCCTCCATACTTGCTGCGAGAATTAATTCTTATAGTCTCTACATGGGAATGTTCTTAAAAGAAGTCACTGACCATTTGCAGACTTTAAGTCCTTTTATGTCTGAAGATAAAAGGCAGGACTTTCTCATTGGGCTCAAACATGCCCAAGATATCTCCAAATTCTCCAACCATGCAGCTTTCGACTCCTTTGAATGCGTAAGCAGAGCCTCAGCTATTGCCATAGGTGCACGTAGGATTACTTGGCTTCAAGCAATGTTCCCTCTAATTTTCTGTAGACTGTGCGCATAAAATATCAGCTGTGCAGCTTTTAAAGGAAGGTTAAATCTCTGGGCAGACAGACTCAGTCGAGTTCTGATTCCACACGAGTGGTCTCTGCATGCAGACCAGGTGGCCAAGATTTTTCAGATTTGGGGAACCCCGGACATAGACCTCTTTGCAAGTCCGTGGAATGCCAAACTTCCCCGGTTCTGTTCCAGAATTCCAGCTCAAGGCTCTCAGGCCATGGATGCTTTTTTCCTTCACTGGGGTCAAGACTTCCTGTATGCCTTTCCACCCATTCCCCTAATTCCCAAAACCCTATTCAAGCTTTAGAGAGACAGTGGCCGTATGATTCTCATAGCTCCACATTGGCCACGGCAAGTGTGGTACCCTCTGCTTCTACATCTCTCTCAAGCTCCCTACCTGGACTTAGGGTCTGCTCCAGATCTCCTGTCTCAGGAGAACGGAATGTTATGGCATCCCAATCCCCAGTCTCTGCATCTCAGGGCTTGGTTGCTGAAGGCCTAGACCTTCATGATCTTAACCTTCCTCATCCATTAAAGGAGATATCCTTTATGCTTCCAGGAAGCCTTCCACAAGACGCTTCTATGCTTTTAAGTGGAAAAGGTTTACCATATGGTGTTCGCAGAAGGGTCTTAACCCCCTTGCGATACCTCTAGAATCATTACTGGAGTATCTCCTTCATTTATCCAATGCAGGACTTAAAACTAATTCAGTAAGAATCCATTTGAGTGCTATTGCAACTTCTTTCAAGCCTCTAAATGGACAACCTATTTCCTCCCATCCTCTTATAGCAAGATTTATGAGAGGCCTTTTTCTAACTAAGCCTCCCATTAGGCCACCGCCGGTGGCATGGGACTTTAAACCTGGTTCTTGGTCAGCTGATGAAGCCACCTTTCGAACCCTTAGCTACTACCTCATTGAAATTCCTTTTTTGGAAGGTTATCTTTCTCATTGCAATCACATCAGCACGCCGCATCAGTGAGTTGCAGGCATGTTCTTTAAAATCCCCCAGATCTGTGCAATTTCTGCGCAATCGTAGAAATTGGCCAAAAGGTAATCCTCTTTTTAATGCGGGTGGGTGGAAACTGTCATAACGTAGTAAGGTATTTCGCTGAACTGGTTTTCTAAAAAGAGAGGTAGTAAAACCTGTTGGAGATAGTGTGACAGTAATGTCCAAAAATTGGATCGCCCGTGTTTCAATCTGAGCTGTAAATTGTATGTTCTGCTTAAAAGAATTTAAGCTATGTAGAAAAGAGTCCAGCTCTTCCTTAGAGCCAGTCCATAAGAAAAAAATGTCATCTAAGAATCTTCGCCAAAATGGGATATTTACAAACAGTGGATGAGTCATGCCATGTAGATAGTAGCTATGGAGGGTGCCACTGTTGCCCCCATGGCAATGCCGAAGATCTGAAGATAGTATTGTTGTTGATAAATGAAATAATTGTTATTAAGCAGATATTGCACAGATCTGGGGGATTTTAAAGAGCATGCACATGATTTGAGCCAGCGTTTACTCTTACGTGGCTACCCCCGTAGGGTGATTTATATGGCCTATCAGCGAGCTAGATATCTTCACAGAGAGTGGCTTTTTGATACTGCGGCTCCCCAACAATCTCAAGACTTGATTACGGGAATTTTCCCTTACATGAGGGGTTCGTCAGCAGTTATGAAACTCCTACATAAAGTTTGGCCAATATTGAGTCTACATGCATGTTTCCGGGGTCAACTTCGGATAGCGTATTCTCGAAGAGCAAATTTAAGGGACCGATTGGTCCATACAGCAGCAGCAATTGATTGCCCCCCCCACATCTCACATACCGGCTGGCCATTTTCCATGTGGCTCTTGTGTGTATTGCTCTAACACGATCTCTGGTTCTGTATGGGTGGACAATCATACTTCGATTACATATTTATCCCGTTGGCATACGACTTGCATAACAAGCTATGTGGTGTATTTAATAGTGTGCCCTTGTTCTTTTTATTATGTCGGCCGCACTTCACGCTCCTTTAAAATCCGACTGGGAGAACATGCTTCCCGTTTGAGGACGAGAACTTTAACAGCTCCTATGGTTGAACACTGCTTGCAGTCCTTGCACGATTTTCAAGACCTGAGATGGCGTGTCTTGAACTTTATACCCGAACACCCAAGAGGCGGTGATCGTCTCCAAGCGCTTCAGAATTCTGAACAAAGGTGGATCTTTCGACTGAACTCCGTGCGGCCGCATGGTATGAACATGCAAATAGATTGGCACACTGTTTATTAAACAGCACGTTTTTCCAACAAGGGTTTTAGGGGGCGGAGCTCTGTTCAATGATCCCTCCCCATGACTACCTTGATTGGTCCTTTCTTTCTTTGGGCCTCTGATTGGAGCACCCTGAAGTAATTGAGCAAATGTTGGTACGGCCAGTACTTATAAAGATGCCGTTTTTCAGCTTTACAAGTTTTTGGGCTGAAAGCGCACAGAGGATTAGACCTGAAGCAGGGGATTATCTTTAAACACCCCGAAACGTGTCACGTCGTCCTTCCGCTATCTGACATTTTTATACAGCCTTTCTCAAGAAATTCAGCTAAGTAACGTATGATAGATGCTGTTTTCAAAGTGCTAAGATTGTGTTCTTATCTAATAAAATGGATGGGCCACAACGGCATAAGGTAGAATTCCTTTAGCTTGGTTGGCCATTCCGACAAAAAAATTAAGTTACTTTAAATGCTTTTCTGTAAAACGGGCCTATTTGACACCGGGTTTTACTTTTTATATTTTATAATTCTAAACTTGGTAGAGGGTGCATAACTATTTTGGTTGATATCTTCAACCTTGCCAAGCATTGTCATTTTCTAATGATCTTTCTCTTTACATGATGTGCTCAAAGTACGGCAGTCAATCATTTGAGCTTCTAAGGAAAGCTTAGGTTAATTAATTTGTTCTTTGGGCAGCTTGTTATACGGAATATTCTTCACCATCACCATAATTCAAAGGCATTAATTTTCTTCCTGTTTGTTGTCTTCACTGTCCAGATTTTGCATTTATATGATGTTATTTAAAATACCATGGCTTGGACAAGTCTAATTTTTGTACGCAACGATACATCTCTGTCCTTGAAAATCTTATCAAGGTCCTTATCCATTTTGCCAAGAGCAGTGAGTCGTTGGATTTCTTGACTGTCATTTCATTATTGATCCAAGCAGATTAAAGTTGTCTACTGTTTCTGTTTCTTCTCCATCAGGGATGAGATTGATTTTGCCAGATATCAGGATCTTTGCCTTCTCATATTAAGGTGCAGACATATTTTAAGACCATGTTCCTTGATCTTGAGAAGCAGATGTTTGATAGTCTTCACACTTAAGCCAGTAACGTGGTATCAGCAGGGTGGAAAACGTATCAGTAACCTTCACTAATTTTCTTTACATCTCTGTTGTCTTCATACAATCTTGCTGCTTTGATTTGTTCTGCATATAAATTGTACTCATACAAAATCGTATTGGTCTATTCTCAGAGCAATATAAATAGTCAAAATTTGTAGCAATTACTCTAATATCAACAGCATTAAACACAAGGAAAAATTGCGCTGAGGGTTGTCATCAATAATATAGCTCGGGAACGTCTCAGACAAATCGGCACGAAAACAAAAGATACTATGTATCAATCAGTGCCCCGATAGCATCAATGACAGTTCACCGGCTGAAATAGTCTCTGTTTTTGTAGTTTTCTTTATATCACCAACACACCCACAGCCTTTCACGAAAGTACTTGTATTTCAAATTTTTACTTAACTAAATTAACTAAGTTAAGTTAAGTAAAAATTTGAAATACAAGTACTTTCGTGAAAGGCTGTGGGTGTGTTGGTGATATAAAGAAAACTACAAAAACATAGACACTATGTCAGCCGGTGAACTGTCATTGATGCTATCGGGGCACTGATTGATACATAGTATCTTTTGTTTTTGTGCCGATTTGTCTGAGACGTTCCCGAGCTATATTATTGATGACAACCCTCAGCGCAATTTTTCCTTGTGTTTAATGCTGTTGATATTAGAGTAATTGCTACAAATTTTGACTGCATATAAATTGAACAGGTATGGGGAAAGAATGCAGCCTTTTTGTACATATTTGCCTATTTTAAGCCATTCTGTTTCTCCTTTTTTATTTGAACTGTTTCTTGATGAATGTAAAGGTGGTGCATGAGAAATTTCAGGTGTTATGATATACCCATGCTGCTTAATGCTGCCCAGTTTTTCATGATTTATGCAATCAAAGGCCTTGCTGTAGTCAATGAAACACATATAGCTATCTTTTTGTTCTCTTATTTTTAAGGATCCATTTTGCAACTGCAATGTTGTCGCTTGTTCCTTGCACTTCCCTGAACCCTGCTTGCTCTTCAGGCAGTTCTTGTTTCAGGCATGGTTGTAGTCTCCACTGAATGATCTTGAGTAGAATCCTGCTGATGTGTGGGATCAGAACAAATGTGTGATTATTTTCTCAGTCAGTAAGATTGCTTTTATTCAGTATTGGTATGAACCCAGATCTTTTCCAATCACTTAGCCATGATGTCTTCCAAATTTCCTGGCAAAGCCTTGTAAGTATTGTAAGAGCTATATCTGATTGCTGTAATACTTCAATAGGAATGCCATCAATGCTCAATACCTTGTTCTTTGAAAATGTTTTCAATGCTGCTTCGACGACTTCTTTCATCACCAACGGTTCCTGATCATAAGGTACAGTTTGAAACAGTTGTCGATCCATGTGATCTTTATGGTACAATGACTCTGTATTCTATCCACCTTTTCTTGATCTTCAGTGGATCCTTGAGTGTCTGTTTGCATTCCAGTTCAAGGCTGGACTTTTCTTTTTAACTCTCATAGCCTTAGGAAAGCCAATCTTGTTCTTCCTCTTAATAGTTTCTTATTTTATTTCCTTGCATGTATCATTGTAGTACTTCTCTTTTTTTGCATCTTGTTGCATTTTGGAAAGTTCTATTAAGTTCCATCATAATATAAATAACTACCTTTCTTTCTCCTCTGACTGTAGCTTCTCTGCATTTCTGAGCAATTTTCAGTTTTTTGTCATGCGGTTTTGCTTTTTCACCTTTTGTGTAGACTTATCACTTTCAAGCACAACTTTCTTGATGCCATCCTATAACTCTTCTGGTGCTTTGTCATCCAAAGCAGCAAATCAATTTTGCAAGCAATTTTTTAATACTGTGGTGTATTTTCAAGATCATACTTTGCTATATTCATGAGTGGCTGGCTTTTTCAGCTCTAGCTTGAGTGTGCATATTAATAGCTGGTGATCTGTACCACAGTCTGCTCCAGGTTTTGTCTTTGTTGAGCTTTTCCATTGTTGACTTCCATAGATGTAGTCAATTTGATTTTTCTACAGTCCATTGGGTGAAGTCCATGTCTACAGTCACACTGTGTTGATGGAAGATGGTGTTTAAGATGAATAGATTTTTGGACTTGCAGAACTCTATCAGTCTTCCTCCAGCTTTGTTTCTGTTGCCAAGCCCGTATTTTTCAACCACTTTGCCTCTGCCTTGGTTTCCAACTTTTGCGTTCCAGTCACCTATTACCATCAGTATAGCTTGTTTGCATGTTCTTTTGATTTCAGCTTGTATTTGTTCATAGAACTGATCAACTACATCCTCTTTGCATCTATTGTTGGTGCATATACATGAATAATTATGTTGATGGACTTTCAGAATAAGAACATAAGATATGCCATACTGGGTCAGACCAAGGTCCATCAAGCCCAGTATCCTGTTTCCAACAGTGGCCAATCTAGGTCATACGTACCTAGCAGTTTCCCCAAAAGACACAGGTTCCACAATGCTTGTACTGGGTCAAGCATTGATATCCTGGGTCCCTTCTTAATAATGGTTTATGGACCTTTCCTCCAGGAATTTGTCCAAACCTTTTTTAAACCCAGCTACACTAACAGCCTTTACTATATCCTCTGGTAACAAATTCCAGAGTTTGAATACACGTTGAGTGAAAAAATATTTTCTTTTATTAGTCTTAAATAGTTTACCTTGTGGCTTCATTGCATGTCCCCTAGTCTTTCTATATTCTGATAATGTAAACAATCGATCTACGTTTACCCGTTCCACTCCGTTCATTAATTTATAGACTTCTATCATATCTCCCCTCAGCCGTCTCTTTTCCAGGTTAAAGAGCCATAAATCTTTTAGCCTTTCTTCATAGGAGTATCCTTCCATCCCATTTATCATTTTGGTGGCTCTTCTTTGAACCTTTTCTAATATCGCTATATGCTTTTTACGGCGACCATAATTGCACACAATATTCAAGGTGCGGTCTCACCATGGAACGATATAGAGGCATTATAATATCTTTTGTTTTATTTTCCATTCCTTTCCTTATGATACCTAGCATTCTATTTGCTCTCTTGGCCGCCGCTGCGCACTGGGCTGAGGGTTTTAACATGTTATCCACAATGACGCCTAAATCTTTTCCCTGGGTGGTTGTTCCAAATGTGGAACCTTGCATCGTGTAACCATAGTTTGGGTTGTTCTTCCCTAGGTGCATAACTTTGCACTTGTCCACATTAAATTTCATCTGCCATTTTGATGCCCAGTCTTCCAATTTATCAAGATCCTTTTGCAATTTTCCACAATCCTCTTGGGTTTTAACAAATTTAGTTTTGTGTCATCTGAAAATTTGATAACCTCACTCGTTGTTCCACTTTCCAGGTCATTTATGAATATGTCAAAAAGCAGCGGACCCAGCACAGATCCCTGGGGTATACCACTATTCACCTTTCTCCATTGGGAAAATTGGCCATTTAGCCCTACCCTCTGCTTTCTATCTTTTAACCAGTTCCTGATCCACAGTAGTACACTGCCTCCTATCCCATGACTCTTTAGTTTTGCCAAAAGTCTCTGATGAGGGACCTTGTCAAAGGCTTTCTGAAAGTCCAAATACACTATATCAACCAACTCACCTTTGTCCACCTGTTTATTCACTCCTTCAAAAAAACATAACAGATTAGTAAGACAAGATCTTCCTTATCTAAAGCCATGTTGGCTGTCTCCCATTAGGCCATGACTATCTACATGCTGAGTAATTTTATTCTTTATGATGGTTTCTACCATTTTTCCTGGTACTGACATGAGGCTCACCGGTCTGTAGTTTCCTGGATCACCCCTGGAACCCTTTTTAAAACTTGGTGTTACATTGGCGATCCTCCAATCTTCAGGTATTAGAGATGATTTTAATGATAGTTCACAGATTACTAATAGCAGGTCTGCAATCTCATATTTCAGTTCTTTCAACACCCTTGGATGTATACCATCCGGCCCAGGTGATTTGCTACTCTTCAGTTTATCTAATAGTTGTAATACATCTTCCCGATGTATCGATATTTCCTTCAATTCTTCCGCACCTTTAAATACCACTTCAGTCATGGGTAACATCCCTACATCTTCCTCAGTAAAGACCGAAGCAAAGAATTCATTCAGTCTCTCCGCTATCGCCTTGGCGCCTCTTAGTGCCCCTTTAATCCCTCTATCATCTAATGGACCAACTGACTCTCACAGGTTTTTTGCTACGAATGTACTTGAAAAATTCTATTTCGCGTTTTTGCTTCCGCAGCAAGCTTCTCAAATTCTCCCTTTGCCTGCCTTATCAATGCCTTGCATTTGACTTGCCAGTGCTTGTGCTGTTTCCAGGTTTTGTCGTTTGGCTCTTTTTTCCATTTCCTGAAAGATGCTTTTTTGGCAACAACAGCCTCTCTGACCTCACCTTTAAACAATGCTGGAAGTTTTTTGGACTTCCTTCCACTTTTCTTAAAGTGTGGAATACAGCTGGTCTGGGCTTCCAAGATAGTATTTTTCAACACCCAAGCTTGATGTAGGTCTTTAACCTTTGCAACTGCTCCTTTTAGTTTTTTCTTATCTATTTTCCTCATTTTATTATAGTCTCCCTTTCGAAAATTAAAAGGAAGTACTGTGGATTTCCTTTCTATCCCTCCTCCACTAATTAAATCAAAGGCAAACATGCTATGATCACTATTGCCAAGTGGTCCCAACACCCTTATCTCTTGCACTAGATCTGGTGTTCCACTAAGGACTAGGTCTAATTTGGCTTCCCCTCTGGTCGATTCATGAACCAGCTGCTCCAAGAAGCAGTCATTTATTTAATCTAGGAACTTTATCTCCCTAGCATGTCCTGCCGTGACACTGACCCAGTCGATACCGGGGTAATTGAAATCACCCATTATTATTACTGTGTTGTAACTTTTGTTAGCTTCCTTGATTTCTTTGAGCATTTCATCATCCATTTGTTCATTCTGGCCAGGCGGTCGATAGTACACCCCCACTGCCATCGCCTTCCCCCTTTTACATGGAATTTCAATCCATAGAGATTCTACAGCAAATTTTCTTTCCTGCAAAACTTTAATCCTTTCTGACTCAATGCCCTCTCTAACATAGAGCGCAACCCCTCCACCAATTTGATCAGCTCTATCATTACGATATAGTTTGTGCCGATGTATCACAGTGTCCCACTGGTTGTCTTCCTTCCACCATGTCTCTGATATTCCAATCATATCTAACCTCTCATTTAGTGCTATATATTCTAACTCTCCCATCTTATTTTTTAGACTTATAGCATTTGCATACAAGCATTTTAGAGACTGTATTTTATTCATATTAATTTGGCTATTGGTAGACACGGGTAATTTGGGATCTTTAAGCTCTATCTCCTCCATACTCGAGGGCATTTGGGCTACTTTACTCTTTTTTGGAACCTCTCTGCCTCATAGACCAAGATATTAAGTATTCACTGACTACATTGTATTTCATTATAGTTCTTGCAAGTTTTTATATTATAAATACAGCACCATTTCTTCTTTATCTTTCATTTCTGGCATAATATACCATGTGATCATCAAATTTCAAAGTGCCTGATGCCAGTCCATTTCAGTTCACTGACACCCAGCATATCAAGTTGTGCATGTTCCTTTTCATTCTTGACCACTTCTAGCTTCTTTTGGTTCATGCTTTGTATGTTACATGTTTGATATGTAAGACATCTGTGCAACTTCTGAGTGTCCTTTCATGTGCAGCTACATCAGCAGTCAATTCTCGAGAGACTTTGTTCCAACCACATCATAAATGCTGGCTTTATTTTGAAGAGTCTTCAGCTCTTCTATAGTAGCCCATTGAGTGCCTTCCAACTGAGGGGTTCATCTTCCAGCTGAATATCACAGTTTGCTGTGTTGTTGTGTGGTGACTCTTCATTGGGTTTTCGTAGCAAGATATGGAAGTAGATTGCCAGGCTTTTCTGCACAGTGCTGTTGCCATTATCACAGAATTGTGATCCTCCATCAACACTGTCCTATATTGCTGCTGCCCAGATGGGTTGTTTTAGTCTGGCATCTCAGCTGAGACCTGTCCATTCTGGAAGAGGCTGCCACTGATTAGCCTACTGATAATATAGCTCTCTGCATCACTGATGCATGCAAGCCCTTGTGGCATGACAAGTGTAAATCAAGTGAAGGAAATAAGTATTCTATCTTTCATAAAGAAAAGGGTCTGCCTGTGTGTTCTGCATGTCAAGCATGTCTATAAGTATATACCACTCCATCTGTGCAACAGGCAGTATCTGAGTCCTCTCCGGACTGACTGTTGTCACTATGGTCTCTAGTTAGGCCCCAGACTTTTTGTAAAATGCCTTGTGATAGCAGTTACTCACATCCATGAGCAGAGTCTTTTAAGTGTTCCCATTTCTTGAGAACTGGCTTTTAGTATCCTCTTCAGGATATCAAGCCCTAGCCCTAAAAGTGGGCTTAATTATCATTTTCAGAAATCAGTGTTCTGCATTATAAATACCATTTTCTTTCTAGGCATCATCCTGGACACAGTTTAAACACAGACCTTACTGACAGAAGACAAGCCCTCATTGTGCATGTTCAAGCCGTACATCATCACAAAGAGCTGCAGCCAAGACTTACTGGTTCTGGGTCACATAGATAAACTTTACTTCCATATCTTCCTGCTAGACCAGTCCAGACAAATGGGCTGTGTTCCCCTACTAACAGATTAGTGGAGACAAAGAACCAATGAAAATCCCAGGTTTCAATGACATCATTTTTCAAGTACATTCGTAGCAAAAAACCTGTGAGTCAGTTAGACCATTAAATGATAGAGGGGTTAGAGGGGCACTAAGAGGCGACAAGGCGATGACAGAGAGACTGAATGAATTCTTTGCTTCGGTCTTTACTGAGAAAGATGTAGGGATGTTAACCATGACTGAAGAAGTATTTAAAGGTGCGGAAGAATTGAAGGAAATATCGATACATCGGGAAGATGTATTACAACTATTAGATAAACTGAAGAGTAGCAAATCACCTGGACCAGATGGTATACATCCAAGGGTGTTGAATGAGCTGAATTATGAGATTGCAGACCTGCTATTAGTAATCTTTGAACTATCATTAAAATCATCTGTAATGCCTGAAGATTGGAGGATGGCCAATGTAACGCCAATTTTTAAAAAGGGTTCCATGGGTGATCCGGGAAACTACAGACCGGTGAGCCTGACGTCAGTACCTGGAAAAATGGTAGAAACCATCATAAAGGACAAAATTGCTGAACATGTAGATAGTCATGGCTTAATGGGAGACAGCCAACATGGCTTTAGACAAGGAAGATCTTGTCTTACTAATCTGTTATGTTTTTTTTGAAGGTGTGAATAAACAGGTGGACAAAGGTGAGTCGGTTGATGTAGTGTATCTGGACTTTCAGAAAGCCTTTGACAAGGTCCCTCATCAGAGACGTTTGGCAAAAATAGAGAGTCATGGGATAGGAGGCAGTGTACTATTGTGGATCAGGAACTGGTTAAAAGATAGAAAGCAGAGGGTTGGGCTAAATGGCCAATTTTCCCAATGGAGAAAGGTGAATAGTGGTGTACCCCAGGGATCTGTGCTGGGTCTGCTGCTTTTTGACATATTCGTAAATGACCTGTAAAAGGGAATAACGAGTGAGGTTATTAAATTTGCAGATGACACAAAACTTTAAAGTTGTTAAAACCCATGAGGATTGTGGAAAATTGCAAGAGTTTCTTGATAAATTGGAAGACTGGGCATCAAAATGGCAGATGAAATTTAATGTGGACAAGTGCAAAGTTATGCACCTAGGGAAGAACAACCCAAACTATTGTTACACGATGCACGGTTCCACTTTAGGAACCACCACCCATGAAAAAGTTTTAGGCGTCATCGTGGATAATATGTTAAAACCCTCCGCCCAGTGTGCAGCGACGGCCAAGAGAGCAAATACAATGCTAGGTATCATAAGGAAAGGAATGGAAAATAAAACAAAGGATATTATATTGCCTCTGTATCGTTCCATAGTACGACCGCACCTTGAATATTGTGTGCAATTCTGTTCGCCATATCTTAAAAAAGGATATAGCGTTATTAGAAAAGGTTCAGAGAAGAGCCACGAAAATGGTAAAGGGGATGGAAGGATACCCCTATGAAGAAAGGCTGAAAAGGTTAGGGCTCTTTAACCTGGAAAAGACACGGCTGAGGGGAGATATAGACGTCTAAAAATTAATGAACGGAGTGGAACGGGTAAACGTAGATCGATTGTTTACGTCGTCAGAATATAGAAAGACTAGTGGACATGCAATGAAGCTACAGGATAAACTATTCAAGACAAGAGAAAATATTTTTTCACTCAATGTGTAATCAGACTCTGGAATTTATCAGAGGATGTAGTAAAAGCTGTTCTCCAGGAACAAGCAGGAAGTCAGTCCTCACATATGGGTGACGTCTGCGCCGACGGAGCCCTCATGCAGAGCAATTCCCCAGCTTTCAAAGAAAACCTTTGGGATTGCATCGCGCATGCGCGGTCCCCTTCCCTCCCAAGAGTGCCATTTTGCTCTGTCTCCCTTTTTCTGCGGAGCCCAACTGACGATGTCCCTAATTCCTCACGGAAAAAGTGCGTCAAAACTTAGAAGAATTTTATCTCTTCGACCGGTTCGACGCCGGTTCCCCTTCCCGCCTGCGGCTCAGTACACCGGTATCGAGTTCAGTCAATTTTTTTGTTTTTGTCCTTGCAGACTAGCGTTTGCGCTCTTTTTTTTAAATTTTCACTGGCAGCCCAGTCCTTCGAACTTTCAGGGGCCCTTTTTCCCCCGATGGCTGCCAGCGGGTTTAAAAAGTGTGATCAGTGTTGAGAAGTTAATGTCCCTCACCGACACACATGACTGCTGTCTTCGATGCCTTGGGCCCGACCATGACCTGAAGGTCTGTGGCCCATGTGGAAAGATGTCCTCTAAGGCACTCTGAAGTAGAAAGCAGCAGCGTGAAAGGATTTTCTCGGGGTCCGCATCCCTCCCCGGATCCGGACCTCATCAGAAGCTTTGACGTCTCGGGAGCTGTCTGAACCCGAGCACCGTCGGTGGTCCTCTGAACAGGGGTCTCCCTCCCGGGAACACTGGAAGAAGAAGAAGCCCGTGAGGGCGGTGGCGTTGGATACCTCCGATCGCCCTGGGCCCTTGAAGGCCAGGTCGCGGAGTCCTGACCACTGCCCCGGATCCTCGGAGTCGGAGCAGCCTGCGAAAATACCTCACATGGAGCCGGAGACGCCGAGGCGGGTAAGTGCTGTTATCCTCATGGATTCCCCCTCTGGGGGAGCTGGCGTTGGGCCCGACGATGTCGAGGCCCAAGCCAGAGGCTGCGGAGTCTTCTGAGCTCGGTCTCAGGATGACGGTCCTGGAGCGCAGCATGTCTGCTTTCATGGAGCAGCAGCGGGCGCTGATAGCCAGTCTAACCGGTCCATCCGCCCCGACCACCGGGACCTCGACATCCAAGTTGACCCCAGAGGCCGAGTCGATCCTTGAGACTCTTCGGACTCGTCGATCCTCGGCCAAAGTCTCCCTCGACCTCCCGCTCGGGACCGAGGTCGTTGACACCGGTGCTTTCGGCGTCAGGGCGGTCGGGCCGAAGCCCTTGCGGCCGGAGCCCCTCGATTCCTCCTTGAAGAGATCAGCATGGGAGACGGAAGATGAGGAGTCCCCGGACATCCCATCGGACTTGGCATGTCCCATCAGACTCACCGGGTTCGAAGCATTGGAGAAGGTCCCCTCCGGAGGATACCTGGTTCTCGGACTTTGTCAGGGACATGGCCAAGGCTTTGGCATTCCCGGTGGATACCGTGGAGGAGCCGCGAGCTGAAGAGCTCGAGGCCCTCCAGTATGACCTTCCCCCCCAGGGAAGCCTTTACTGTGCCGGTTCCTCCGATGCTGGAATGGCTGATGCTCCGCATATGGGAGTCACCTGCCTTGATGCCGGTTCTCAGCAAGCGGTTTGATTCCATCTATCGAGTCCGCAAGAGCCCTGGGTTCCAAAAGGCACAGCTGCCGCATAACTTCATGGTGGTGGAATCAGCCATGCATAGGCTCAGGAGCCAAAAAATGCACTCCTCGGTGCCTCCTGGCAGGGAGGCCCGGAACCTGGACGCCCTCGGCAGAAAATGCTTCCATGGCTTGATGCTGTTGTGCCGTGTCCAAACCTACCAGCTGTACATGGGCATGTACTTGAGGGACCTGGCCAAGGAGATTGCCAGGTTCTCAGCTGGCCTCTCCGAGACACCCTTGCAGCGCTTCAATGCCTTGTCCACCGGGATTCGGGAGTGCTCGAAGTTCATATCTCGAGCGGCCTATGATAGCTTCGAGGCTTCGGCCTGATTAGCCACGGCTGGCATTGGTGCACACTGCCTGGCTTGGCTAATGTTATCGGATCTGGAGCCATGGATTCAGGACAAGTTGGTCGATGTCCCTTGCTGAGGCGACAACCTCTTTGGCAAACCCATGACTGAGAAGGCTGCTGAGCTTGAGTCCGAGTACTTGACCCGGACAAGACTCTCAAAGAAGACTTCTGCCCCTTCTAAGAAGAAGTGCTCGGGTAACAAAAAGCCCTTTTTCCCAAGGAAGGGTACTGCTTACCGCAACTACCCCTCTTAACAGAACACCCCAGCTCCCCAACAGGGGCAGCAGGACAAGGGACAGGGGCATGACCCGTGTAAGCAGAAGACCCCCAAGCCCCAGGCCCCGGCTCCTACCCAGCCGGGAGGGGTTTTTTGACATCCAATACATAGTCTCTCTTCCGCTAGTGGTAAGGCCATGCACAGGAGGCAGGCTATAACCCTGTATGCTCACAGGTGGCCAGCCATCACCTCGGATATCTGGGTCCTGCAAATAGTCCAAAGGAGCAATTTGCTTCACTTCACCCAGTTACCACCCTCCTTCTTTCCCGGAGAGCCTCTCAGACCCCCTCTTCACAGGGACCTCCTCTTGCAGGAGTTGACATGTCTTCTAGAGGATCAGGCGGTGGAACCGGTGCCCCACCACCTGCAGGGTAAGGGCTTCTACTCCAGGTATTTTCTCATACCAAAGAGAACAGGAGGCCTCCGGCCCATCCTCGACCTAAGAAACTTAAACAAGTTCCTGGTGAGGGAAAAGTTCAAGATGCTTTCCCTTGGAATGTTGCTGCCTTACCTCCACCAGGGAGATTGGCTATTCTCCTTAGACCTGAAAGGTGCCTATACACACATCCTCATACAGCCAGACCACAGACAATATCTGCGATTTGTAGTGGGAGGAAAACATTTCCAATACAGAGTTCTGCCCTTTGGCCTAGCTTCTGCTCCCAGAGTGTTTACAAAATGCCTGGCTGTGGTGGCGGCCTTCCTCGGAAGTCAAGGAATTTTTGTCTTCCCTTACCTGGACGACTGGCTCATCAGGGGCCACTTGCCTCAGGAGACCCAACAGGCCACTTCTCGAACTATCAACCTGTTGCAATGTCTAGGCTTTGTCATAAATCACGCAAAGTCTACTTTGCTCCTCACTCAAAACTTAGAGTTCATAGGAGCAAGATTGGACACCCTTCAGGCGAAGGCTTACCTGCTGGAGGACAGGGCACAGAGGCTGCTAGCACTGACACAACAGTTCAGTCTCAGGTCTCAGCGAGACACTTCTTACGCCTCCTGGGCCACATGGCCTCCACGGTGCATGTGACCCAAAATGCCCATCTCAGTTTTGCAGAAGCTGAGAAGCATCCATTAAGCTAAGAACAAACCTTTCTATCTTCTCTGCTGGCTTTAAACTATAAATTCTGGATTGGAGAAGAATGGAGATCCAAGATGGCCACTGGACTTGCGCGTCTGTGAGCAGCTCTTCATGCCGAAGCGTAAGGGGAAGCTACAGGTGGACCCTCCCCAGCCT
This sequence comes from Ichthyophis bannanicus, assembly GCA_033557465.1. NCBI lineage: Eukaryota > Metazoa > Chordata > Amphibia > Gymnophiona > Ichthyophiidae > Ichthyophis > Ichthyophis bannanicus. The sequence goes on from CM066033.1 coordinate 1,007,134,551, forward strand.
AAGCAGACCCCTTCCTCAAATTCTTCTAAGAGTGGGCTGATGGATGATTTTGTGCAGCTTCATGGACAGGCTCGGTCAGTGTCTGGAGTAACTCCATTGGAGTCGACGCCGAGAATGGAGAGTCCGGCATCATCTTCTGGGTGTGATCTCACTCCAGACTTGCAAAAGCCGCCCATACTCCCTGCAGACTTTCTGGACCTTAGTGCAGCTGAAGTGGTATGTCCTAAGAAGGTCAATGCTGTTCTTTCAGCGGGAGGGGAGCCTGTGGTTACAGAGTCGGTGGTTCTGGGGTCGGCGTCTGCAGGTGTAAAGGTTGATGCGGCAGCAAAGCCTTATTCCCCCCAGGATTTAGAAGTCTTAATGGGGGAAAGGAGAAGTTTGGTACTTCCTACTGAGGCCTCTACTGGTTTACCTTTTTTGGAGCCTTTCTCTCTGGAGCGTCCTTCGTGTATTACCTTGTATTCTATTTGGATTGCATTGTCCAAGTTTGGTGAGTGTTTAGTCTCCCAAACTAATGCCACTTGGAAGTTGATACAAGATAATAAGGTGGAACTACGGAACTGTCAGGACTCTGTGACTTTGTTACAGTCTCAAGCCTCTGTGATGGAGAACAAGGTCATATCGTTGGAAGATAAGTTTGCTGATGTTTGAAAAGATATGTTAGGAGTTAAATTTAAAATGGAAATGTTGGAGAATCAGAATAGGGCAATGGATATTAGGGTATTGAATTTTCCCCGTTCACCTTTGGTGACTCCTCGTGATATGTTTAAGATGTACTTGAGTGAAGTATTAAATGTTCCTGAGAATTCATATCCTCGAATTTCTAAAATTTATTACCTCCCTACGGGGAAGAAAATAAAAAGTCCAACAGGGGCCCTTTCTGTCAATGAGGAACCGTTAGATGTTTTGAATGTATCAGATATTTTAGATACCTCTTTATCTGATACTGTGGTTCCTACAACTCTTAATTTCACTGGCATTAGTATCCGACTGTGAGTGGTTATTGAAAATGTATTTTAAAAAGCGTTCCATTTTGTTTAAAGGGCTTGCTATCCGAATGTTTCCTGATTTATCTCATGATACGCAAAAAAGGAGGAAAGAATTTTTGTTGCTTAAACCGGGGGTGATCCAGCTGGGGGGTATATTCTTTCTCAAATTTCCTTGTAGATGTTTGGTAAAATTTCATTCGGTTTCCTATATTTTCTTTGAACCTGCTAAATTAGTCTCCTTTATTAGTGCTCGCTTGTCTGCTGTTCCTTAGGTAGGTAGGTAAATTTGTAGATATATGGGTACCGGGCCTAGTGGATCTAGCTATTTCTAATGAGTCTATAATAAGTTTCTTTATTGTTTCTTTATTTTGGATTTCCCTAGTGTGAGGACTTGTAAGGCAGGGGTTTAGTATAGTTTATTTATGTATAGATTTCCTTTGTGGATTTACTTGCTCAATGTCTTTTTGCTGTATCAAGTGTGATTGCTTGTAAAATTTTGACTGAAATTCTATAAACCCCCCCCCCCCCCCAAAAAAAACAAACTATAAATTCTAACTGTTGATTATTGGGGGGATTACTATTATAGCTTTTAACTGTGGTTTTAGACTAAGCTTGGGGGCATTTAGACTGCTTTCCTTGTATAGACTTACATCAGATATCGGTGTGTGCCCACGGTTCAGGAACAGCCTACTCGCCAGAGACACTTAAATTCCCGCCCACCCTGCCCCTCACTCCACCCACCCCAAGGGCTACATTGCCCTTATAGTGGTCACATACGTGCTATCTATCCTTTCTTACTTGGGTTAAAAGTCCACATCTTCTTCTTCTTTCTCTTCTGGGACTGCTTAACCAACATGTCGTGTATTCAGTGCAATAACTGCGGTACTTTCATTCCAAGACGAATCATTTGGAGCCTAAGAGCTTGTCCTATGTGCCTCAGGTCAGCTGCCATGCATGACGAACTGACTTTAGTAAGGAAAGACCTAGCTGCCATGCATAAAGAAGTGACTCTACTGAGGGAGGAAATGGCTGCAATGAAACACACCTCTTCTAGGATACAAACTGAACAAAGTCCACCACCGCTCCCACAAAGAATCAAACACCCCAGGAACAAATGGATCACAGTGGGTTCTGGAAGATTGCGACCTGTAACACAGAGACATCCTATACATCAAGTGATATCCCTGCATAATGCCTTCTCTGCCTTGACTAATGAGGATGCTCAATCCAATGAAACTGAAGGGCCCTTAAATGAGTTAGACAATGCCCAATCTCCTGTTAAAGCACCAAATATGAAGAAAGCCTCACCAAACAGAAAACTACTACTACTTGGAGATTCCATCATCAGAGGCACCAACTTGGGAACACAGTTCATAGGAGAGAAGATAGTCATGTGCCTAGCAGGCTCGACAGCCAGCAGGAATACAAACCAAGTTGTTGAAGTACTTAGCGCAAAAAAGTGAACACTCCAAACTTGATGATGTTATCCATTTGGGCACAAATGACATGGCTAGAAACAGTGCCTCTACAGTCCAAAAGGACTTCCAATCTCTGGGAGAGAAACTCAAGCCCATTGTTAACACTGTTGCATTCTCAGAGGTTCTGCCTGTTCTTGGTAAGGGGACAAAAAGGCTGCATCGCATTAGCAGCTTTAATACATGGCTCCAGACCTGGTGCAAACAAGAAGGATTCAGATTTATTGACGACTGGGGAAACAGATGGACCAGCAAGAGACTGTACTGTGCTGATGGACTACATCTCTCTGTCGCAGGGAAAAGAATCTTAAGTGAAAAATTCAGGCAGTATGTGGATATGTATTTAAACTAAGAAAAGGGGGTGACGGATGTGGAAGGTCAAGACCTGCATGCCACCCCCTGCAAAAGCAGAATAACATCAGAAACAGCCACACTTCTAAACCACACATCAAAAACAAGTGGGAAGATGTCGGCAGAACAAAATCAATGCAAAATACACACAAGCCAGGTAAATGCTGGAAAGCAATGAGCACAAATGCTCGAAGCTTAGCCAACAAAGTTCCGGACCTGGAAGCCCTAATGGTGGAAATGGATTTGGACATTGTGACCATTACAGAAACATGGTTTAATGAATCACATGATTGGGATATAGCCATAGCTGGCTATAATCTATTCAGAAGAGACAGAGAAAAAGGAAAAGGAGGAGGAGTAGCCTTGTATGTCAAAAGCAATATTAAAGCTACTGAAATGCAGGGGACATGGGGAAAAGAAGAAGCGCTCTGGATTGCGTTGGAAAGAGGAGATGGCACTGTCATCCATACTCCTGTAGTTTACAGACCTCCGACTCAAATTGAAGAGATAGATAAAGAATTGATTATAGGTAGCCAAGATAGCCACAAAGGGGGAAGCGATCATTTTGGGTGACTAATCTACTTGATGTGGATTGGATTACTCCTGCACATCTGGAAAGAAGCAAAAGAATTGTGGATGCTCTCCAAGATGCATCACTTAGACAAATGGTCATGGAACCAACCAGGGAAAGCTCAACGCTGGATTTAGTGCTCACCAACGGTGATAACGTGTCGAATGTCTGCGTAAGTCCCCCTGTGAGCAACAGCGATCATCACACAGTGTGGTTTGAGATAAAATCCAAGGTACAGGCCAAACATAGCAAGCTCAAAGCCCTAAACTTCAAAAACACTGACTTCAATAAAATGGCCAAGCACCTAGAGGAGATGACAGGGTGGAAGGAGATAAGGGAAGTGGAATTGCAATGGGTAAACTAAAGGTGGCAATAAAAGGGGCAACAGATAAATATGTAAAAAAGGTAAATAAAAACAAGAGGAGAAGGAAACCTATTTGGTTTTCCAAAGAAGTGACTGCTCAAAAAAAGGCAAAAAACACAGCTTTTACAAAATTCAAAAGCTTGCAAACAGAAGAACACAAAAATGAATACAGGATCAAACTCGAAAGAGTCAAAAAGAGAAATAAGGATAACAAAATCAAATGCATAGGAAAAGATGGCTAAAGATGTTAAGGGTGGTGACAAAACTTTCTTCGGGAAAGGAAGAAGATCAAAGTTGGAATTGTAGGACTCAGAAGTGCTGGGAAAGGTCTTGTGGAAAGTGACATAGAAAAAGCGAAATTGCTAAACAAATACTTCAGCTCTGTTTTTACTAAAGAAAATCCTGGAGATGGACCAGCTGTGATTCCCAAATATAAAAATGGGAATGAAGTAGATCCAACACCTCGTCTTCTGTGAATGGTGTGGTAACAAATTGCTAAACTGAAAGTGGACAAAGCCATGGGACCGGATGGGATACATCCCAGGATACTGAAAGAGCTCAGAGAGGTTCTTGCAGGGCCATTAAAGGATGTATTAAACAGATCCTTGGAAACAGGAGAGGTTCCTCAGGACTGGAGAATGGCTGATGTCGTACCTCTACACAAAAGTGGTGACAGGGAAGAAGTGTCCAACTACAGACCCGTGAGCCTTACCTCGGTGGTGGGAAAAGTAATGGAGGCACTCCTGAAAGAGCGAATAGTGAACTTTCTCAAAACCAACAGGTTGCAAGATCCGTGGCAACATGGTTTTACTGAAGGACGGTCTCGCCAAACAAATCTGAGTTCTTTGACTGGGTGACCAAGCAACTAGATCAAGGGCATGCGATGGATGTCATCTACCTGGATTTCAGCAAAGCCTTTGATACTTTTCTTCATAGGAGGCTTGTCAATAAACTCAGTAGCTTGGGGATGGGTCCCAAGGCGGTAAACTGGATTAGAAATTGTTTGACTGACAGATGACAGAAGGTGATGGTACATGGAGCTCACTCGGATGAAAGGAAGGTGATTAGCGGGGTGCCCCAGGGTTTGGTCCTGGGCCCGGCACTGTTCAATGTATTTGTGAGTGATATTGCTGAAGGACTGAATGGAAGGGTCTGTCTTTTTGCAGATGACACAAAAATTTGCAACAGAGTGGACTCCCCCGAGGGAGTGGATAACATGAGGAAAGATCTACAAAAGCTGGAAGAATGGTCTAATGCTTGGCAATTACGATTTAATGCGAAAAAGTGCAGTGTCATGCACTTGGGTATCAGAAATCCAAGGGAAATGTACGCGATAGGGGGCGAGAGGTTGGTGTGCACGGACCAGGAGAAGGACCTTGGTGTGATGATTTCTGCAGATCTCAAGGTGGCAAAACAGTGTGATAAGGCAGTGGCAAAAGCCAGGAAGATGTTGGGTTGCATACAAAGAGAAATTACCAGCAGAAAGGAAGAGGTACTAATGCCACTATAAGTCACTGGTGAGGCCTCACTTGGAATACTGTGTTCAGTTTTGGAGACCATATCTTGCAAAAGATGTAAAAAGACTGGAAACTGTTCAGAGGAAGGTGACCAAAATGATTTGGAGCCTGCGTAAGAAACCTTATGAGAAGAGACTTGAAGACCTAAATATGTACACTTTGGAGGAGAGGAGGGATAGGGGAGATATGATTCAGACCTTTAAATACTTAGAGGAACGATGAACAAACAAACCTCTTCCAAAGACGGGGAAGCTGCAAAAGTAGAGGGCATAACATGAAGCTGCAAGGTGGTAAATTGAAAGGCAATGTCAGGAAATATTTTTTCACTGACCAGGGTAGTGGATGCTTGGAATGCTCTCCTGATGGAAGTGGTGGGGGCAAACGTGGTGACGGAATTCAAAACAGCATGGGACAAGCACAGCGGATCCCTTTACAGCAACAGGATAAAAACAAAATAAACTGAACCATCTAACTTCTCAACAAATAGGTGTGTCCTACATGGAGTGGTGGGTCCATCCCTAAACTAAAGACATGGGGAGTGGTGGCCTGCACAGAGCGACAGGTGCACCTACTCTTGCCGTATTGCTGGGCAGACTGGATGGACCATGCTGGTCTTTATCTGCCGTCATTTACTATGTTACTATGAGAACAGCTCAGTGGTGCCTCAGAGATCAGTGGACACAAGCCACCGGCAGCCTCAGAGACAGGATAACAGTATCCATGCGACTGGTGAAGTCATTACAGTGGTGGAGTCAGCCACCCAACCTGCTCGAAGGAGTGTCTTTTCAGATTCTCTCGCACACAAGAGTGCTAACGACAGATGCCTCCTTGCTGGGCTGGGGAGCCCATTGTCAAGGATAATGCACTCGGGGATTATGGTCTCCTCAGGAGTCTGCACACCAAATCAACCTCTTAGAGCTGCGGGCGATTAGCCTAGCTCTTTAAGCCTTTTGTCATGTCCTCTCACATCAGTCTGTATTGATACAGGCTGATGTGAGAGGACAGGTAGCAATGTTCTGCGTGAACAAACAGGGAGGTACGGGTCTCGTATCCTATGTCAGGAGACACTGGACCACTGCTCCTTTGCCATCAGGCAGGGTATGTCTCTCAAAGCAGTGTACCTGCCTGGTCAGGAGAACTGCCTAGCAGACAAACTAAACAGAATTTTCCAATCTCACGAATGAAACTGGATCCGGTGGTGGCCCAGCGGATTTTACACCGCTTGGGACATCCATCCATAGATCTATTTGCCAGTCCGCAAAATCACCAGCTGCCCAGATTTTGCTCCAGACAGCCACATCCCCTGAGGGTGGCTGCAGATGCTTTCGTGATCTCCTGGTCAGGGGGCCTCATGTATGCGTTTCCTCCCACGCTTCTGGTGGCCCGGACTCTGTTCAAAATCCTTCGCGTCAAGGCCTCTGTCATTCTGGTAGTCCCCAGATGGCCAAGACAGCCGTGATTTCCACTTCGCCTCCAGCTGGCAATGGAAACCCCACTTCCACTGGGAATGCAGCCCGACCTCCTTTCACAGGAGCAGGGCTCTCTCTTGCACCCCAACCTCGGGGCCCTCAACCTGATGGCATGGCTGCTGAAAGGGTAGTTCTGGCTCCTCTCCTCCTACCTCGGAATGTAGAAGTGTTACTGGCCTCCAGGAAGCAGCCCACTAGGAAATCCTATGCTTTCAAGTGGCGTAGATTTGATGTGTGGTGTAACCAGCACAGTGAAAACCCTTTCTCTTGCCTTGTACCAGTGGTGCTGCAGTACCTGCTTCACCTCTCAGAATTAGGTCTCAAGTCTAACTCTGTTAGGTCCACCTGAGTGCTTTGTCAGCAAACCACTCACCAGTGGAGGGGCAACCTCTTTCAACTCACCCCCTGGTGTCCAGATTCCTCAGAGGTCTGCTTCTGTTGAAATCCCAGGTTTGTCCTCTGGCAACTGAGTGGGATTTGAATGTGGTCTTACAGCAGCTTACTCACTCACCTTTTGAGCTGATGTCCTCTTGCCATCTGCGCTTTTGTCTCCTGGAAGGTGCTCTTCCTGATGGCACTCACATCAGCCAGACGTGTGAGTGAACTGCAAGCTCTTGTAACTGATAAACCATACACAAGGTTTTATAGGAATAGGGTGGTCCTCCGCACTCACCCGAAGTTCCTTCCAAAGGTGGTCTGTTCTTTCCACCTCAACCAGGAGGTGATTCTTCCGACCTTCTTTCCCAGGCCGAATTCCAGCCGGGCAGAGGCAGTCCTGCATACCCTGGATTGTGAGAGGGCGTTGTCCTTCTACCTGGAGAGGAACGAAGGGACATCGAAGGGCTACTCAGCTCTTCGTCTCATATGACCCCAGTAAGATGGGGTTACCTGTTTCCAAGCGTACGCTGTCCACCTGGGTGGCAGACTGCATTGCCTGGACGTACAGGGCGGTCGACCTCCCGTTGTAGGGTTGAGTCCTGGCCCACCATGGCAGGGCTAAGGCCACATCAGTGGCTCACTTCTGCTTTGTTCCATTGGCAGACATCTGCCGGGTCGCAACTTGGTCTTCAAGCCAGACTTTTGCAGCCCATCACTGCCTGGATAGGGAGTCCCAACGGGACAGTGCTTTCGGCCAAGTGGTTCTCCGTAACGTATTTGAGGTTTAGGCAACTCCAACCCTCCGACCCTTTGGTATCAGGCTACCGGGGGGAGGGGGGGGTTGTGCTTTCTTGGATGAATTCCTATTGCAGCTGCTGTGGCTCTTCTAGAGAGAGCAATTTTCAGCTATGGGTTCTCGGTAGCCTATAGCTAGGGAGTCCCATATGTGAGGACTGACTTCCTGCTTGTTCCTGGAGAAAGCGTAGTTACTCACCTGTAACAGGTGTTCTCCAGGGACAGCAGGAATCAGTCCTCACTACCCTCCCTCCTCCCCTGAAGTTGCAGTCCCATTATTGTTTTCTATTCATTTTGCCGTCTTTTTAGCTATGTTATTTGACTGAGCAAGATGGCACCCTTGGGTGGGAAGGGGACCGCACATGTGCGATGCAATCCCAAAAGCTTTCTTTGAAAGCTGGGGAATTGCTCCGCACGAAGGCTCCATCGGCACCGACATCACCCATATGTGAGGACTGATTTCTGCTGTCCCTGGAGAACACCTTTTACAGGTGAGTAATTACGCTTTAGTGTAACTGGGTTTAAAAAAGGTTTGGACAAGTTCCTGGAGGAAAGGTCCATAAACCGTTATTAAAAAGGGACCCAGGATATCACTGCTTGACCCAATACAAGCATTGTGGAACCTGTCTTTTTTGGGAAACTGCTAGGTACGTATGACCTAGATTGGCCACTTTTGGAAACAGGATACTGGGCTTGATGGACCTTGGTCTGACCCAGTATGGCATATCTTATGTTCTTATCATTCCCATGTCTCTATTCACTTCAGCCATCAGAGGTCACTTCAGTATTTCTGTCTCCAGTAGGTGGTAGATGGATTTTCTCCTCTCTGCAGAAGATTCTGAAGAGTTGCGAGGAAAAGATTGATATAAAACACTGCAGGTTGATCTCTCACTGGAGCATGATTTGGGGGGCTTCACTAGACTGTGGTCTTTTTGGTAGCCATAGGAGGAAGGAAAATTGGTTACCCTGGATAAGAGCCTGTTGAGCAGCCAGACGTTGGAAGGATTTGGAAGAGTGCAACTGCCTCATACAACCTCAACACCCCCTCCCTCCTCCTCTGTTCCCCCCTTCCCTACGCTCTCCTGAAGATTGCAGAAGGCTCTCAAAAGGATTTGCATACTAACCACCTTAAACACAGTGCTGCAAAGCCAGAGAAACCGTTTCAAGGGAGTAGAGTTGAGCCTGGCACAGATTCTCTCTGCTTGGGGCTCTCAGGGGTTGAGTAGCAAGGCTTGACCTCGTCATTGTCCTTGTTGGAGGCTCCTGATTCGATCTGTGTGGTATGGAATTCGGGAAGGACCGCTGGTGGCATGGTGTGGGGATTTCCCACCATTTTTCTGCACGTGTTGGTAACATTTTTAACTATTGTGCGCCTGGTGGTTGCACAATCCTAGTTTGCATTCTGCCCAAGTGGCTCCAACATGCGTTGCCGTAAAAGTGCAGTTAGCGCATGCCTTTCTGGCCATGGCAGCCTTAGCATACACTGTTGTGATACTTGCCTTAACTCTGTCGTCTTCCTGGAAATGTTTGGCCTGTGGCATGCGAGGTGCCTCATCTCCAGATTCTCGACTCTGCTCTTCTTGCTTGGCAGCTTCTGAGTCGTCCCTGGAGAGCCTGCTGCCCCCCCCCCTCATCCGGGGGATGCAGTTAGTCTGACCTTGCCATCTTCAGGGCAGGAAGTGACAGGAAGTGCTATAGATAAGGATATCCAGCTGTTGGAGGCTCTGGTGACCGTGCTTTTTCCCCTTGGGGGTCTACGGCGACTATGTCCCCTCTGGTGTCGGGGAGTCATTTTCGAGAGGAGAGCTTCTGGTCTTCAGATTGTCCTTCCTGGAATTCTTTTCTTTTTTACAGCAGGCCTGGTCCTTCTGGCATTGAATTTCAAACCCTGCAACCTCCGGGTGCCCTCGGACGCAATCTTGTAAGGGGCAAGTTGAGAGTGGAAGGCCCTGTACATCTGCCTTTGGCTAAGTGTCTCTGGCAAAGGGTGTGCCTTCCTGGAGAAGGGGATCGACCTGGGATCTGTTCGACTTGGATTCAAATTTCTCTGTAGTGGGCTCTGATGTGGACAAAGAAGTACTCTTGTCTTCAGAGGATTGTGAATAGGCCGATATGATCCACTGTTCTGGGAGGAGGAACTGGAGGCATTGATGCCCAGGGTCTATCCACCTTGAGCTTGGTGGATGCTCCAGGCACAGAGCAGAAACCAAAGATGCATTCACCCCTGCCAGAGGTGCAGAAATCCACTACTGTCTTCCTGTTTCGGGAGGTGCCCTGTCTAGGGGATAAGAGTATAAGATGTATGCTCTTCCAGAGGAGGAGTGCATTGTGTGGTTTGCTATTTTCAAGTTGGATGCGCAGGTCACAGCAGTTACCAGTCGGACCATCATTCTTGTGTAAGGATGCTCTGGACCGAAAGATGTTCGTGTTGAAGAACCAGTTCGCTGCGGCGGCTGCTGTTCAGTTGGCAGTATGTGCAGGCCTGACGTCTCTAGCCCTGCTCCAGTGGATTCAGTCTCCTTTTTGGAGTCAGCTATGGTCTTCCTTTTTGATGGCATGTGCGGCCTGGTACATCTAGCAGCCAGAGATTGTGCCCTGTTAATGGTGGCTTGACATTGGCTAGGCTCTGACATGAGGCAGTGGACTCGTCTTCCAAAGCTCAGTTGCCCATCTGGTCTTAGAGAGGCGCTTCTGTTTGGTCCGATTTGGAGAAACTGGTGAAGGACCTGGATGAGACAAAAATCTTTCCACATTCCGAAGGACAGGTCCAAGGGGGCCTGTGAAGTGGCAAGGAACCCTTTTTCCATCAGCCTCCATCTGCTTCTCGCTGGCGTACTGGTCGGACTCCTGGGGGTGTCAGACTCCTCTCATTATTAGCATGGAAAGCATTTCTGCTTCTCTGCTTATGTACTTCGGGCTCGTTCTCAGTCCCTTTGTGGAGCATGTGGGCCCAGTGTCCCAGTCCCGTCCAGAGGAGGACCCTCCCGGACTGCGCAGCGGAATTTTGGAGGCCCATTGCCTGGTTCCTCTGGTTGGGGGCAGGCTTCGCCTCTTCTCTCAGGAATGGGCCTGGGTCACCTAGGATCCGCTAGGTGCTAGTCCCCATTCAGTATGGCTTTGTCCTGGAATGCAAAGAGCTAGTCCTGGCCACTTTTGTCCTCTCCCCTTGTGGTTCTGCGAACAGTTGGGCTGCTGTGCAGATCACCTTGGTCAGATTGCCTCTCCTGAAATCAGTGGTGCCCATTTGCCCGAACGATCAGGGCTAGGGCAAGTATTCCATCTGTTTCATGGTGCCGATAAGGAAGGAGCATTCCAGCCCATTCTGGACATCAAGGGTGTCAATGAGTGTCTGTGCATCATGCGCTGCTGTATGGAAACTTTGCAATCCATGGTTCAAGCAGTGTGCCAAGAGGAATTCCTGGCATCTCTGAATTTGGTCAAGGCAGACTTCTCACTGCCCCAAGGACGTTCTCCAAGGTCATGCTGGTGGTTGCTGTGGTAATGATATGGTGCCCAGTGATTTTTGTGCACCCATATCTGGGCTACTGGCTCATCCAAGCCCATTCTTTTTCAGTGGTGTCTTGGGTACTTCCCTGAGTGGTGTCCTTTCTGATGAGCCTCGACTGGGTGATCATTTGTGTAAACAGCCAGCTGTTACATTCTCAATCCCTGACTTCCTAGGAACACATTTAGATTCTCAAGTGGACAGTGTCTTCTTGCCAGAGGAGAAAGTCAAAGGGCTGTTGGATTGCCTGGCGCTGTTCTGTTCGCAGCAGGCTCTCAGAGTCTGGGACTATCTTCAACTCCTTGGATTGATGGTGGTGACAGTCGAGATGGTGCTGTGGGCACAAGCTCTTATGCAGCCACTCCAACTGTTCTTGCTGACTCAGTGGTCCCCGAGTTCTTAGCAGTTCGAGCTCAGGCTCCTGCTCTCAATGATAGTGATGGCTGATCTTTCGGTGGTGGCAGCAGCTCACATTCTAAGGAAGGGCGTACCACTGAGCGATTTCTCATAAATCCTTCTGTTGATGGATGCCAGTCTTCGGGCTGGGGAGTCCATTGCCAAGGTTGAATGGCCCAGGGCCGTTGGAACCGCAGGGAAGTGGTCTGGTCTATCAACTGTCTTGAGTCGAGGGCCAGGCGGTTCGAGTGTTCTTGTACAATGTACAATAGTAGTGGTTTATGCCAGTTGGTAAGGTAGCACGAGAAGTGCCGGGGTAGCCCTGGAGAAGGTGGTTGTTTTTGCCTAAGCAGCAAAGAACCTCCTAGTTTGTCGGCTCTGCACATTGCTGGGATGGCTATTGTAGAAACGCATTTTCTCAGCTGGCACTCTGATTCCAAGAGAGTGAGAGTTGAGTCAGGAGGTGTTTCAGTTGTTTCTGCGCCACTGCAGTCTCAAGATGGATCTGATTGCGACCCGCTCCAATGCCAAAGTATACTGTTTCTGAAGTTTCTGCATGAAGACTGTGTCTGATGGCATCGGCGTCCCTGCTCAATCTTGACAGAATCAACCCTTGCTATATGTGTTTTCTCCGTGGCCCCTGGTGGGCCATGTGACTCTGTATGAAGTGAAGCACCACATACAGGAAGGATTATTCTGGTGGTGCCGGATTGGCAGATGAGAGCGTGATTCAAAGATCTGATGCAGCTCTTGCAAATGCTACCTCTTCATTTGCCTCCATCTCAAGGCCTATTGTCAGGGGCTGCTTATCCTGAAGGAACCAGCTCCCTTCTCGCTTATGGCTTGGCTTGGGGTAGTTTCTCCAAATGGGTCAGTTTTGTGGATACCATGACAGTCGTGACCCTCACTTCTAAGCCAGGGTATGTGGAGTAGGATCTTAATCTCTCAAATTTACTGCTAATGCTCAGTGTAATACTTGCCTCGTGCCAAAAAAACTTCCTTCTGGATGTAACAGGTATGGGTAGTTTGTCAAGATGTGCTTGGAGATTCTTCTTTATCAAGCCTGTTGCTCCCAGTACAATGGGAAAGATTTCTGTATCTTTCTGCCACATGTTTTTTTCTCTGACTGCATTTCTTGGTACTTCAGGATCTTCTGTCTCTCCACGTGATTTACAGAATAATCACTCTGTACCGACACTTCTTTTATCAATGCCGCTCTGGTATTCTTCTCCTTTACCATTGTCAGGTTTCCTCGCATCCAATTTCTTATCCATTAGAATAGGAATGTCCCAGGTGATCATAACCTCTTCATTCTCTGTTGTTCTCGTAGAGTCATGATCCCAGTGCTTTTCAGGGACAGTGATGTTGTGTCTAGAGTTTCCAGTGGAGGAGGCGTACTACTTTGTTGTGCCTTTCGATATAGACATTTTCTGCCATCAGAACTTCACAGCCTGCTTTAAGGTGAGTCACTGTTTCCAGTTCTTTCTTACAGAATCAACACATGTCTATTTCGCCAGTTTTTTCAATACTCGCCGTAAACCATCTCGTCTATAATACATTGTCGTGGGCTGCAGCTATCAATCTTTCATCCTTCAGTTTCAGTTCACCTCTCCTTAACCATTCATGTGTCTGTTCTTGATCGACAAAAGGTTCTCGGAGTAACACTCTGTATTTTCTATTGTATTTGTGCATTTGCCACTTGTTTTTCCTCATCTGCTGTTTTAATTCTTTGAAGAGTTTTTTCTCTTGTTTTTGCAAATTCTGTTACTTTCTTTCCCGTGCATGCCTGTGGATTCTCATTCCTACTAATCGTCAGAACGCTCGTCCAGGTTTGATGATAGAGACAGATTCTTTCAACAGTTTTTGCGTATTTGGACCCGATGTTGTCAGGTAGGTCTGAAGGCTTATGATAGTAGCTCTGTAGGTGTAATCAATCTCTATAAGTCCTAATCTTCCTTCAGCTCTAGGAATGTACAGTCTTGGCATATACTGATTCTTGTAAATTACTTCATGAGCATGGAGGAGTTTTCTAGTTCCCGCATCCAGTTTTTCAAGAACTTTGAGGCCAGTCCACAATCCCAAAGCTGTATGAGAGTACAGGAATTGCCAGCGATTGATAGCTTGTATCTTATTCCGTGATGTTAAAGCACTTTTCAATAATAATTTTAATCTCCTGTAATATTCTTTACTGATCTTCTCTCTCAATAGTTTCTGCTCAAATGTCATTCCTTCCTCTATTCCAAGATACTTATATATGCCTTCCTATTCAAGGTCCTTGATGTCACAACCCTCAGTAAGGGAGATGTTTTTGGTTTTGCTCAGTTTTCATCTGAAAAAGGTTGCCTTAGCACACTTGTCAAGGCTAAATGTCATACTGATGCCATCAGAAAAGCATTTCATCGTACTAAGTTGCTCTGCTAATTGTTGGTCGCTGGAACTGTAGAGCTTCAGATCATCTATAAATAGTAAATGGGAAGTTGCTTCTTGGTTGTTACCTTCTTTAGAATTCAGGCTAAATCCATATCCCAAAGAGTTGATGAGAGCACTCATTGGATTAAGTACCAAACAAAACAGAAGTGGTGACGGAATCTTCCTGAAATATTCCTCGCTGGATCTTAATGTTAGGAATGATGTACTGACCATCTTCATATCTCAAAACGAGTGTGGTTTGCCACATTGTCATAGTGAACTTAATGTACTCTAACAAGCCAGGATATATTTTAGACATTTTTCAAGGCAATGTATTATCCAAGAGTGTGGGACACTGTCAGAAGCTTCCTTATAATCAAGCCATGCTATACACAGATTTCTGCCTTTCTTAGCACTGGCCAAGATGGCTCCTATTAGGAGATGGTTTCAACCCGCACCCTATGCCTTGCACTAAACAAAGAAGGACTTTATGGGCGAAGGCCAAGGAGATCCCACTTCTCAAAAATAGACATAAAAAGGCACGCCTGGTCTTTGCCCAAACCCATCTTGAAAAACCACAATCCTTCTGGGAAAATGTTCTTTGGACAATTGAGCTCTTTGGCACTGCAGATCAGTTTATAAGGGAAAAAACACCCTTCCTATAGTTAAATATGGTAGAGGTTCCATAATGTTGTGGGGCTGTTTTGCTGCCTCAGGAACTGGAGGCCTAGAGTGTATTTAAAGAAATCGTGAAATCCAAGGACTACCCAAGGTATCTTGGAGTGAAATGTGCTATCTAGTGTCAGAAAGCTAGGTCTGGGTCATGGGTCCTCCAGCAAGACAGTGACCCAAAACATACATCCAGTAATACAAAAGAATGGTTAAACAACAAATGGACGTTTAGTTGAGAACCTTTGGAAAGAGCTGAAATCTGCCATTGGTAAAAGGAATCCTGGAAACATTCATGAGCTGGAACAAATCACAGTTAAATAGTGGGAGAAACTACCAGCAGACAGATCTAAGAAACTTTTATGGATGGCTACAAGGGTTGTGCAATCAAATATCAGTGAAGGGTCCCTTTAATCCTGTTGTGTTTTGTTGTTTTTTCTCAGAAATAACTGTCTAAGTTGCATAGACGTTTTTTTTGTTGTATACCTTTTGACCATGCTATTAAAATATTATGACATACAGTTGGAATATTTTGAATTATTTCTCAAGATATTGTACACAACATATCTAAAATGCAAGGGTGTCAATGTTGACCACAACTGTATCTGGGGTGTGTTGGGCATGGCGTCGTTCCTCCAAGCAATCCATAACTGCACTCAAAAGCCTGACATTGATGTTTCAACTACTAAATAGCGTGCTTCAGGGGCTGATGATCACGCTGGAGTATCACTGACAGCCAGACAGAAACAAGCAGCTGTGGGATGCTGGATTTCATTTAGTTTTGCTAAGTTTATATGTGCCAACAGCGAGGGTGTGACAAGACACTGGCGTGAACGTTTTACATTGATATGATGACATAGAAGCTTAAGATAAGTACTACTTTTCAAACAAAACAGAATGACTATACATTGCTAGGGAAGCTTGCTTTGAACACTGTTTTTTCCATATTTGTGGATCATGTTTAATGGGGCATTAATTATATGATGAGACAAATTTAAAGAGAGATTTAAATTTGACACCCCCTCCCCCATGCCCATTTGTGGACAGAAATATGTACAGTGCATTTCATTGGAGGTAAATGATGAAACACTGATATGTGAAGGCATTGTTGGACTTAGCGCAGTGTCATTGAACTGGTGAAGGTCCATATGTTTGCGTAGTTTAATCTTTGTTGATACCCTCCCTCCTTGTAGCATTTTGGAAATGTATCTTTGAAATATGATTCTGTGGCACAGAGAGTGTTCTTTGATGCTGCTTTTTCTCTGGGAACAAGCAGGAATTGAGTCCTCAATATGGGTGACATTGCACCGATGGAGCCCATGTGAATGCATCTCCCCAGCTTTCAAAGAAAGTCTTTGAGAGATGCACCATGCATGCATGGTCCCCTTCCTGCCCAAGGGTGGCATCTTGCCTCAGTCTTCTTTTTTCCGTGGAGCCCATCGAACATCTGCCCATTTCCCCGGAAAGCGTCTCTCTTTTTTTGCCTTAAAAGTGTGTCTCTTTTTTTGCCTTAAAAGTTTCCTTTCTGGTACGCGTACCGGTTCCTCTTCCCGCCCCAAACCAGCTCGCCTCTGCGTCGCTCCTCGGGTTCGTTTTTTTTTCTCAGTGTCCCACGATCGGTGCATCACGCCCTTTTTGGCCAGTAGGCCTCAGAGGCTCAGACCCTCGCCTGGTTTCCCTATGGCCTCCAGTGGCTTAAAAAATGTGATTGGTGCAGTAAGATATGTCCCTCACCAACCCACATGACTGCAGCCTCCGTTGCCTCAGGCCTGATCACGACAACTCGGGCTACAGCGTTTGTAAATTCATGTCTGCAAAGCCCATCAAGAGCCACCAGCTGCAGCAGGAGAAGTTGTTCCATAGATCAGACTATGCCAGATTACCTGGTGACACCACGCTCCAGAGCCCCCTCTGGTACCTCAGTGCCCCACGATGCCTGGACTGCCTTGGAGTCCCGTGGCTTCTCTGAGAGGAACACCCCAGAGGTGGAATGCAAGAAGAGCTCGAAGCCCTCGAAGACCGCTTCAGAGGATGGGTCTGGAAAAGTGGACAAATCCCACACCAGGCCCTGCAGTCTCTGGCGTGAGTCTGAAGGGTCGGAGTGGGAGCAGCCTCAGAAGCTGCCCCAGAAGGGAGTCATCAGCATTTAGCGACCGCCTTCGGACCCCCGAGGCCATCCTGATTGACTCCCCCTCGATGGAACCGACACTAGACCCGAAGTCATTTGTTCCATGTCAAAGGCTGCGGAGCCATCTGGCATGGAGACCAGAATTGGCGACCTTGGAACACAGTAGCACTGCTGTCCTGGCACAGCAGCAGGCACGTATGTCTGGTTCATCTGCCCTGACGACCGGACCCTCGACCTTGAGGGCTTCCCTGGTCGTCGAGCCGATCCTCAAGCACCATCCGCCTCGAGAGACCCATCGCATCTGATGAGGTCCTGGTCCCGGTCCCATTCCTCAGGACACCGGTCCTCTCCAGCAAGTGCACACGGCTCAAACCGCAGGTGCTCCGGAGGTTGTGGGCCTTTGTGGTCAAGACCTGATCATGGGAGCTGCGGAGCCTTGGATTCTTCCTCTGACTTTGGCCATCTCCATCGGTGTCCCAGCCCCATTACATGCCTGAAGACGTTGCCGCCTTCGACTTTGTGCACGATATGGCAAAGGTGCTCACGTTCGAGACAGAGAATGAGGAGGACCCCTGCATGAAGGAACTTAAGATCCTCCAGTACGAGGCCCCTCCGAAGGAGATCTTCACAGTGCCTGTCCCTCCGATCCTCAAGCGCCTCCTCTGTATGTACGGAAACACTGGCATTGGTGCCCATTGTAAGCAGACGGCTCGACTCCATGTACCGAGTCTGCCAAAGTCTGGGATTCCTTCACAGCGCCCTCACAATTCTATGGTCATCGAATCAAGAACCAAAAGACTCATTCCTCAATGCCTCTGGGTAGGGAGGTCCGGACCTTGGACACTCTCGGCCAAAAATGCTACCAGGGCTTGATACAGGTTTGCCAAGTCCAATCCTACCCAGCTGTACATCGGCATGTACCTAAAGGAACTGGTGAGGGAGCATGCTGGTTTCTCTGCAGGCCTCGATGGGAAACCTCTAAAGTGGTTCATGTCTCTGGCCTTGGCAGTCAAGGAGTGCTCGAAGTTCCTGTCTCGAGCAGCATACAGAGTCTTTGAATCCTCAGTCAGAGTGGCTGCCATGGGCATCGGGGCCCAACACCAGGCATGGATGCAGTCGTCTAACCTCGAGCAGTGGGTCCAGGACAAACTCGTCAGTGTCCCTTGCACCGGAGAGAACCTGTTTGGAAAACCCATGTCAGACAAGGCTGCTGAGATAGAGACTGAGTTCCTGACCAGGACCAGACTCTCGAAGAAGATCCCGGTGCAACCCTGTAAGAAGGCCCTGGGGAAGAAGCCTTTCTTCCTGAGAAAGAAGGGGGTGTTTGGTAATGCCTCACAGTATCAGCCCTTCTCTGCCCCACAGCGGGGGGCATCAGTTCAAGGGGCAAGGCCATGGCCACACAAGCCTAAGACCAGGCACTGGCCTCTGCCCAGCCTGCAGGGAGTTTTTGACTCCTTGGGTATGGCCTCCTCTCCCCCAGAAAGCCTTCATCAGCCCACAGGGGGGCATCTGACCCTGTTTGCCCACAAGTGGTCCTCCATCACCACCGATTCCTGGGTGCTACAGGTAGTCAAGGAGGGATACCTTCTCCACTTGCAACAGATGCCACGCCCGTTCTTCCCAGGAGAGCCTGTAAGGCTTCTCCTTAACTAGACTTTGCTTCTCACCGAACTCGCAGGCCTCCTTACAGGCAAGGTGGTGGAACCAGTGCCCAAACATCTCTGGGGCAGAGGCTTTTACTCGAGATAGTTCCTCATTCCAAAGTGAACAGGGGGCCTCAAGCCCATCCTGGACCTATTGGACTTGAACAGGTTTCTGGTGAGGGAGAAGTTCAAGATGCTCTCCCTTAGAACACTGCTGCCTTACCTCCAGCAGGGAGACTGGCTATGCTCCTTAGACCTGAAGGATGCTGATACACACATCCTGATCCATCCCAACCACCAACAATACCTCTAATTCGTGGTGAGAGTAGGTCATTACTAGTACAGGGTGCTACCCTTCAGTCTGGCATCCTTGCTAAGGGTCTTCACCAAGTGTCTAGTGGTGATTCCAGCCTACCTTCGTCTCCAAGGGGCCTTCGTCTTTCCCTACCTGGACAACTGTCTCAGAAGGAGAAGCACAGCTGCAGTGGTGCACCACGCCATCGATCACACCATCCACGTCCTGTAGCGTCTGGGGTTAGTCATCAACTACCATGAGTCCCATCTATTTCCAGCGCAGTGCCTGGAGTTCATAGGGGCTCAGCTGGACACCCTACAGGCCAATGCCTGCCTCCTATAGAGGACAGAACACCTCAGGGCGCTAACCACAGAAGTGCAACACTGCTGGTCGGTTCCCACTCGCCTTCTCCTCCGTCTGCTGGGCACATGGCCTCCACAGTCCATGTAACGCCATACGCCCGCCTGTATATGAGGACAGCTCAGTGGTGCTTCCGCTCCCAGTGGACGCAAACCACAGGCAGGCTTTGAGACAGGGTAAAAATGACCTGCCAACTGGTGATCTCCCTCACTTGGTGGTATATCCCATGCCACCTTCAGATCAGGATGTCCTTCCAGGCATCCCCCCCCCCGAGAGTCCTTATTATGGACGTCTCCCCATGAGGTTGGAGAGCTCATTTCAAGGACCTCTGCACCCAAGGCACGTGGTCCCAGATGGCGTGCCAGTTGAAGATCAACCTCTTGGAGCTCTGGGTGATATTTCTGGCCCTGCGAGTCTTTTGCCACCAGTTGCAGCTCCAGTTGGTGCTGGTCCAGATGGGCAACCAAGTCGTAATGTTCTGTGTCAACAGATAAGGCGGCACGGGGTCGTGCTCCCTCTGCCAGGAGGCGGTAGCCTTCACCTTATATGCCAAGACAGAAAACCCCAAAAATTCAATGACTGCAAAAGTACAAAGCAAAAACAAAAGTCATTGAAAAATCAAGCCAGTAGCTATCACTGGCATTTCACAATAACCAAACAATATTTTTTGTCAGGGTCAATCGACATAAGAGGGAGGATAGGGAAACCTTCCCCTCACCGTCGAAAGAACCCTTTTAATCAAACAGGGTCACAGCGCACCCAGATGTTTTTTGAAGTGAAATCAACACTTATGTAAAGGCGATTAAAATCACACACATTCCACGACATAGCATGCACGTTTCGGGTCCCACCAGGTCCTGTATCAAGTGGTAAGCAGCTCAACTGATTGCCAGAAAAAACGCCGAGGACCAACCGTTCTCTTATAGCTATAAAACTTGTTGATCGGCCAACAGAAAATCGTCATCAGAGGCATGGCTTTCACAAAATCCCCATACGTAAGCAGGCAACCCAGACCCTCCAAAAAAGAGGGTGGTGCTCAATATTAAAGCTCATAAAAGACTCCACCAGTCCTGTTCCATATTTAACCCCAAAGGGGTAACGGTTTTTAAACCAAACATCCAATATTGCTCTCTCTACTGAAGGCGGCCCTCCCGATCACCTTATATGCGACACCCAATGGGATGCTCCTTTGGGTGGTCTACCTCCTGGGCCTGGACAACGTCTTGGCAGACAGGCTGAGCACAGTCCTCCAGCCGCACGAATGGTGCTTGGACCCCAGATTGGCCTCCTGGCTTTTCTGACTATGGGGCGTACCATGGATCTGTTTGCCAGCCCGGACGTTGCTCCACTTCTGCTCCCACCAGCTGTACCCATCCCAGGTGGCGGCAGATGCATTCCTCATCCCATGGATGGAAGGCCTCCTTTATGTTTTCCTGCCGACACTGCTGGTCGCCAAGGTCCTCTTCAAGGTCCAGCGTGATAAGGCATCACTGATTCTGGTAGCCCCCCTAGTTGCCCAGGCAACCTTAGTTCCCATTGTTTCTTTGTCTTGTCGGCAGTGCCTCTGATTCCCCTGGGCTGCGCTTCAGGACTGCTCTTACAGGATGAGGGCTCTCTCCTACACCCCATCCTGGGGTCCCTGTCGCTCATGGCTTGGCTGCTGAAAGGGTAGCTCTAGCTCCTTTCAACCTCCCACATTATACGGAGGAGGTCCTTCTGGCCTCTCGCAAAGCCTCCAGGAGAAAGGTGTACACCTTCAAGTGGCGTCGATTTTTGGTGTGGCACACTGAGAGGCAGGCGAGCCCGTTCTCCTCCTCGATGCAGCTGGTGTTCTAGTACCTACTCCACCTGTCCCAGGTGGGACTGAAGTCCAACTCAGAGTGTACCTGAATGCTGCTTGCGGCGCACCACCACACTGACGAGTGCAAGCCCCTTGTCTCAGCCCCTTGTCTCATTTCCTTCAGGGCCTTATGTTGTCCAAGCCCCCCCTGTTAACCCACCAACGGCAGAGTGGGATCTCAGTGTGGTGCTCTCACAGCTCACTAAGCTGCCGTTTGAGCCCCTGGCTGCTTGCCACTTGTGGTACCTCTACTGGAAGGTTGTCTTTCTCGTGGCATTCATGTCGGCTCGCAGGGTCAGCGAGCTCCAGGATCTGATGGCAGTGCTGCCCTACACGAGGTTCTACAAGAATAGGGTGGTGCTTCGCATACACCCCAGGTTTCTGCCAAAGGTCGTGTTCCTCTTCCACTTTAATCAGGAAGTAGTGTTCCCGCCTTCTATCCAAGTCCTCACGCTGGCAAGGCGGAGACCGTTCTCCATGTTCAGGATTGTAAGAGGGCCCTGTCCTATCTGCAACGGACTTGGGGCCACCACAGAATGCCTCAGCTCTTTGTCTCCTATGACCCCAGTCGTCTGGGGCTTCCAGTAACCAAGTGAACTCTGATCACTTGGGTGGCAGAACGTATTGCCCCTCACCTATGAGCAGGCTGGGATTTTGCTAGACCAGTGGGTCATGTTGCACTGTGTCAGAGCCATGGCTACCTCTGTAGTAAATCTGTGCTGCCACCTGGTCTTCAGTCCATACCTTCTCAGCTCACTACTGCCTGGAGAGGAAGTCCCGATGGGATAGTGCTTTCGGCCAGGCTGTGCTCCAGGGTGTAGGCAACTCTTGCCCTCCGACCCTTCTGTGTTCAGGTTACGGGAGTGCTGCTTCCCTGCTGACACTTTGGTCTTGCGAGAGTGTCTCAGTTGGGACTCAACTGCTGCAGCTCATGGCTCACCACCTCTGGCCACCCATGGCGTTTTGTACAGGTTCTCGGTAACCTGTAGCTGGGAAGTCCCATATGTGAGGACTGGCTTTCCAGCTTGTTCCTGGAGAAAGTGTAGTTACACACCTGTAACAGGTGTTCTCCGGAGATAGCAGGAATCAGTCCTCACAACCCTCCTTCCTCCCTTTGGAGTTGCTTCTTTACCATATTTTATTTTTGCCGCTTTAGCTATGTTATTAGACTAAGGTAAGATGGTACCCTTATGCGAGAAGGGGACGACACATGCATGGTGCATCTCCCAAAGGCTTTCTTTGAAAGCTGGGGAGATGCTTCCACGCGGGCTCTGTCAGCACACGTTCCTCCAGTTTAGTCCTCCACCTCTGGGTTGTGCACCTCTTCCTGCAGCTTGGAGACTGGGCATGTCAAAGTCGTGACATCACTGGATATAGCCTGCTGGTATCTCCCATCAGCCTCCAGTGTGTCCAGTCTCCATGCAGCAGGAGGACATAGTGAGCCTAGCTTCTGGGCTCACTTGGGGGGGACAGATAAGGAGCATTTAGTGTGACAAATTCTATTCTGATTTTACTTTTGATTTGATTTTACCTTTAATTTACTTTTAATTTTACTTTTAATTGTTACCTGTGGTTAATTGGCAATCAGGGATTAGTTCCCTTTAGTTAGGAGCAAATTTCCTTATTTACAGTAATTTTAAATTTGAGCCTGGCTCTTTAAATTAGTAGCAGCTCTCGCCTTCCCTCCTTCTCAGTTATTTTCACTTGCTACAGGCATTTGCCGGTGCGGATCTCTCTCCCTTGACTGTACGGGAGAGAGCTCCGGGACCCGTACAGCCACACTGAAGCTGTGTGAGACGGAGCCTCTCCGTTGCTGCGGGATTTGAATTTTACTCTGTGGAACCGGCTGAGCGATCCTCACCGTGGCTGCCAGGTGCATCAGCGCGGCTTGAGGATCGGAGGAATTCAAGGTGGTAGGAGCAGGCTGTGTGGCTTTCTGCCCTGCAGGTAAGGCCTTTGGGTTCTGTCGGTCTACTGAGGCCTCCTTTTTGCAGCAGCTGTTGTTCTTGGCGCCAAAATTCTTTGGCGAAGGGGCGGCCATTTTCTCTCTAGGTATTTGGACCGCATGGCGAGAGCTGCAGGGAGCTGCCTGTGTGAGGAAGACAAAAGGCAGAATAGCTAGATTTTTGGGCCTAGTGTTTGTTTCTTTTGTTTGTAGGATTTTTGAGGCTTGGGGGGGGGGGGTTCCTCAGCCTTAAGGGGGCTGTTGTCAGTCCTCTTTATTTTTAAGTTTATTCTTAGTTTTATAGGACAGCAGTTTTGGCATTGATCCCTGATACCACATGTTCATTCCCTCCTAATCATGTCTCTGAGGAGCATGTTAAGTCCCAGGATATTAGGCAAATTGCCAGTTTTTAGGTTCAAGAGCAGAGCCCTAACTTGTAGGTGGAAGGAGGGACAGCCTGGAAGTGTGCTTTTATGTATTCTATAGTGAAAGTTGCCCAAAATTCACAGGGACGGGTTTAGGAAACCTTAGGATATAAAAAAAAATAGACTGACAGTTAAACTGTCAACCAAGAAGTGCCTGTGCTACAGTCTATGGCCACCAGAGGGCAGCTGGTACACTCAATAGTGCCTTTCTATGACTGTGTATGCAGCCATCAAATTGTTCATTCTCTGCAAGTCAGGGAACAAATACCCACAGAGCCACCTCATGGGCTCTCAGGGGTTAGTGACTAAACAAGCAGCTGTAATGTAATGTGGGGTTTCTAGTCCCACAGGTGCTCCTTGTGGTCTGGGGCAAGCCACTTAACCCTCCTTAGCCCATGTTCCCTGTAAAAAAGTTATTTCCAAGTTATAATGTCCTGTTCAATGTTTGTTCAATGTAAACCGCACTGATGCAGAATAGCGCGGTATATAAGAGAATGTAAATAAATAAAATAAATAAATAATGTTCTGCAAATCAAGATTATATGACCAAGATTTAAAATACAAAATCGTATTACTCATCAGGTTCACACAGGCCAGCAACCTCTAAGACCTCCATTTGCAAGGTTGTCGGTGTATCCCACTGCTATTTCTCTGCAGGAAGGCCGGGGGGGGGGGGGGGGTGCCGGTGTGTTTCATAGCTCCACTTAGCATGCCCTTCCCAGGAAATTCTCATCTATTTCTAGAGCAGGATTTCATTTCATTTCATTTCATTTCTCTGGTTATGGTTAATGCACAGCGTTAAGGGGCTGTGTTCGAAGGCTTGGGTCCCACGGATTTCGGTGGGATTTCAAAAAGAAAAAGAAACTCTCTTTAGTGAGAGATAGCCTTGTTCATTTTTAGCTAACACTGTTGATTTATTCAGTGGACTTTTGTGTCCTGAACCCCAAGGTCAGGACACTGTTTGCTTCCAGGGGTTCTACTTCCTATTTTGCTCTTCAGCTCCTTGGCAGACGCAGCAGGCTGGCAGGGGGTGCGCAACACGTCCTGCAATGCTGAATCCCTCAGGATAAGGGGGGAAGGAAAGCTGGGTGCAACGGGGGCTGGTAGCTTCTTGCAAAGCTATAGGAGCAGTTCGGGTAATTTTAGCTGATCTGCTTTTATTTCATTGGAGTCAGCGGAAACTTGTTTTTAGGAGTCCTATACTTTAAAAAAAAAAAAAAAGATTTACAAGAATCTCCTTCCGCTATCCATAGAAGGTCCTATAACGCGTTAAAGTCGGTTTATATGGCAGGATAATATTTTGGCTTAGCTGCTGTGATATAGCACTATGATCCGCTGTAAACATATTCAAGTTACAAGCAAATATGGTGATAACTCTCTTGGACACTTGTAACAGGTGCTTGGGTGAGCGCCATGGCCAGTCCACAGATGTGGAATGCTCTGCCATAAGCATTATGTCATGAGAGGGGTTTTATAGTTGTGTGGTTTCTTAATGGAAAATATTCCCATTTAGTTTGGCTTTGCCCAAATTATAAGATTTTACGGTAGATTTGTAATGTCTTAATTTTGGCTATATATGGTTTAATTTTACATATGGAAAAGGCAGCTCATCGGAGAGAGCTTGCAAAATAGAACTCTAGCCTTTGAAGCTATCTATGCTCCCATTCCATATATCAGAGGTTCTCCAGTACGGAGAGTCTCTGCTAGTGTTCAGCGAATGCCTTCATGGGGGCCAGAAGCACGCAGCCAGGCTAGTTCTCTAGCAGCAATGGCAGCAGCTCAGATTCTAGTAGGCATGCATCATATGCTGGGCTTACAAGATGGCTTCCGCGCTGATCGGCATCAGCCAAGATGGCTGCCGGTTTAGACTGTGAATGTGGAGTCAGCCTGGATGAGGGACTTTGCGTTCTCTGGAAAATGCCCTGCATATGCTGAATTGTTTCAATTCGATCAGCTAATGGCAGGGCACAAGGCACTCTTGCATGCTTTTATTTTTTTGCTTCAGTGGTCTAAAAGTGGAGTCTCTACCAGGTGGTATAATGGGAACTTGTCTGCAGTTTCTCGGCTTCTTCATTGCTGACTCAATTGCCACTGCGGAATGAGAGAGCTGTATTTCCTAACACCAGGTGCTAGTTGAACTTAAAATATAAAGTCCATCTTTGTGCAGTCAGATGGAATGGGGCGTTACTCTAGCAGGAAGGCCGTGGATTAGTATGCCTGTGTTTGGGAGTTCTTTCTACTTCATATTGTTGGCACGGAAAGAGCGTCTCTTAACATATGCTGAAGGAAATTTTGGTTAAGAGATGTCTTTGTGGAAAAAAAAAAGTATTCAGCTGTCCTGAATTCACCTGTTCTTGTTTGACATTTTGAGGCTAAGCAGGGGCAGGCTTGGGTACTACGTGGGTGGGTGCACACCTTGCACTACCAGGGGGTGTGGACTCACTGTATGGAAAGGAGCCCTAGCAATCTTTTTTAGCGCAAGATAGGAAAGTAGATGGTTCACTGAAGCGATCGTTGGGGGCAATGCTCTGTCCTTACAAGCTCCCATTTGTGGAGCCTGGGGAAGCGAGAGCATGCTTCAAGTGGTTGCAGTGTTTATGACAGTCTACTCGCCTGGAACAGGAAAGGATCAGGGAGTTGAATCGACTAGAGCCTGATTTGCTTTATGTGGCAAATGTGCATTATGGCTTAATTCGAGCGCTAGCTAATATTATTGGCTTCCTTGGGTTTCACCCGGAGATCTCTCTGGTGGAGGAATGGGGCGGCTGATGGTTCGTCCAAGTCGAGGCTCAGTAAGCTCCCATTTAAGTCTTTGTCTTGTCCTTTCCCCGTGGGCTCTCATAGGGCAGCTAGTTGGCATATTGAGGCTTTTGGGGAAAGGTACTTTTGGTAGCGCCCGGTTGGACGAGACGGCCGTACTAGGCTGATCTCATTCACCTACTTGACAGGCTTTTCCTAGAAGTTGCTGGTAGCGGACGTTCTGCTGCGGCTAGGTCCGCGACGAATGTCTCAGGTGGATCGGTGCCCGCCTACGGTTTGGCCTTTGAATGGGCGGGGCTGAAGAAGAAGGGTTATTCTGCGGCAGTCTTCGCCACCTTGTTGAGAGCAGGGAGGCAGGCTGCTTCTGGTATATAGGTCCGTGCTTAGCGCCCTTTTCAAGGCTGCTGTTCACAGCGGCAAGTCCGGATGACAAAGGTGTCTGTATCCTTGGTCTGAGTTCTCTGCAGGACAGTGTCTGAAGGAACTAGCAGCCAGTTCCTTAAAGGGTCCAGCGGGTGACTGTTTCCGGCTGTAGAGGTTCTGTGGAGGGAATAGTGCTAGGTGTTCGGATCGATATGTAGCGTTTCCTTAAGTTGGGACCCGACTGCGCTCCTCAAGGAGAGTTCGGCTGCTGCCGGGGGATCCTGATTGGGCCTTAGAGGCGTTAACTAAAGAGCCCTTTGATTCTTTACTCCAGGTGTCGGTAAAGGATTTGCTGTTATAGACAGTGGCTTTGATAGCTCTATGTTCGGCGTGACGAGTTTCGGAGTTTCAGGCATTGTCATGTAATGAGCCGTTTTCACCCTTTCTGGATAGAGGGTGGTGTTTGCGAGCAGTCCCGTCATCCTTCCAAAAAGGTGGTATCTGATTTTTCTCCTGAGCCTATTGGTTTCTCTTCCAGTTCTTGGTTTTTCTGGAAGGAGAGGTTTTTATTCGTAGCTTACGCCGATAGGAAACATAAAATGCAGGGTGCGGCGTTCGTTTCTTTGTTTTAGTGTATTGGTTGGAGGTCCCCGCAAAGTGGAAGCAGCAGCGAAGGCGGCCATTTCGCACTGGGTTAAGGTGGTGGTTATCTCAGCTTTCTGGTGGCGAGGTTGTATGATTCCGGGGGGCTTTCTGACTCTTGCTACCAGGGCGCCAGCAGCTTCATGGGTGAATCACTGTGTCATTACACCAGGGGGGATTGGTAGAGCAGCTTCCAGGTCGTCTCTTCATTTCCTCAGTAACCTCTACTGCCTAAATGTTTTGGCAGTAAAGGATGCTTGTTCCGGGTCGACGGTGTGGTGAGTTGGCTGGATAGGTCCCTCCCAATGATTACTGCTCTGTTACATCCCAGAGGTGGAGGACTAAACTGGAGGAACGATAAGGAAATAGAAATTACACTTACCTGGTAATTGTTGTTCCTTGAGTGGCGACAGTTTAGTCCTCATTCCTGCCCAGGCTGTGATTTCTTCAGAGTTTATTTTCAGGCGGAGTGGAGCATCAATCTCAAGGAGTAGACAGATCCTTTCAGTTTCTAGATCGCAGTGAGTATCCCTCTCTGTTGTTTCTTCCTTCTCTCTTATTTAAACGAGGGGATGGTATAGGAAACGTGTTTGCATAGGGGGGACGTGAATGTAAAGTTAAAAAAAAAAAATATATATATATAAGACTGATTTGGTTAACAAGGTTCCTCAGGTTGAGGAATGGGGAGTTATTTAAAGTTATGGTATAGTTACTTATTTGTTGTTCCTTTGAGTTTGCTTTGTCAATAGTACACTGGAGGCTGATGGGAGATACCAGCAGGCTATATCCAGTGATGTCATGACTTTGACATGCCCAGTCTCCAAGCTGCAGGAAGAGGTGCACAACCCAGAGGTGGAGGACTAAACTGTCGTCACTCAAGGAACGACAATTACCAGGTAAGTGTAATTTCTATTTTGTGAGGACTGATTTCTGCTTTCCCCGGAGAACACCCGTTACAGGTGAATAACCGCTTTCTCTGGGAACAAGCAGGAAGTCAGTCCTCACATATGGGTGATGCTGACATTGACTGAGCCAGCGCGAATTCACTCGCAAGCTTTCAAAGAAAGCCTTTGGGAGTTAGACCGTGAATGCGTGGTCACCTTCCCGCCCAAGGATGCCATCTTACCTCAGTCTTATTTTTCCGCAGAGCCCCTCAGATGTCGTTTCTGGAGTGTCTATTTTTTTTTCTTCCTTTTTACTGCGTTTTTGTGCTCTTTTTATCTATCGGGTGGTTCTCAATCACCACCTCGCCGCCCGAGTCTGCCTTTTCCTCGGCGTCATGTTTTCTCGGGCCCTCTTTATCTTTTTTTCTTTTCGGTGTACAGGTCTTTTCTTGCCCCCTCCTTGACCGAGATGTTTGAGTTTGATCGTCTTCCCTGCTATATCTTCGGTCAGTGGTTTCAAGCAATGTGGCCAATGCCCCTATACCATATCCATTACGGACCGCTACAGTTGATGCATTAAGTGCCTCAGTGCAGTTCACGACAACTCCACTTGCTCTCTTATGTCTGCACATGTCAAGCAAGAGCTGGTAGAATCGTGAAAAGCAGCAGAGGGAGGAAAAGTAGTGAGGAGCTGCAGAGTGAGTGTACTTATAGGTCAGCAAGAGACGTTTGAAGTGGATGTGGAAATGGATAGGAAGCCAATGAAGAGACTTGAGAAGAGGGGTAATATGAGCATGACTAAGCTGGTAGAAGATTAGCCGTGCAGCAGAGAATTGAACAGTTTGAAAGGGGAGAGATGATTCAAAGGGAGACAAGCAAGTAGTAGGTTACAATAGTCTAGACAGGAGGTGAGTAAAGAGTGGATAAGTGTCTTAGTGTGTTCAGAAAGTAATGGGCAAATTTTGTTGATGTTGCAGAGAAAGAAATGGCAGGTTTTAGCTATAAGTTTGGATGTGTGTGGAGGAGGAGAGAGAGGAGTCAGACGACCCCAAGGTTGCGAGCTGAGGAGACGGGGAGGAGTAGAGAGTTCTCCAGGAACAAGCAGGAAGTCAGTCCTCACTTATGGGTGACGGCGGCACCGACGGAGCACGCGCGGAGCAATTCCCCCAGCTTTCAAAAAAAGCCTTTGGGATTGCTACCATGCTTGCGTGGTCCTCTTCCTGCCAAAGGGTGCCATCTTGCTCAGTCTCCCTTTTTCTGCGGAGCCCTTCGGACGCACGTCCTCATCCCTCGGAAAAGGTTTTCGTTTCCTCGCCTTAACAGGCTCTTAATTCTTTTTTCCAGTTGCACTGGTCCTCTACCCGTCCTCCCCTTGCTCTGATTTGGAGCTTACGGAGATACCTTTTCTAAATTTTTTCATCTCTGGCTTCATGCCCTTTTTTCTTCCCAACCGCTGGCCGCATGGTCTTCAACCTCGTAGGGGCTGTTTTTGCCCCCATGGCCACCGGATTTAAAAAATGCGATAGATGCTCTAGGAACATGTCACTTATGGACACTCATGACTGTTGTCTTCGGTGTCTGGGAGCTGACCATGACCCAGAGCTCTGTTTGCTCTGTAAGAAAATGTCCTCTAAGGCCCTGCTCAGCAGTAAGCAGAAGTCTGAAGACATTTTTCGAAAGGCTGCCTCGGAGTCTCTGGTGGCAGCCTCGGTCATCTCCCCTCCGGTGAGTTCTCCCCCTGCGGCACCGCGTTCCCCCAAGGTGGAATGGTGCAAAAAGAAGGCCTCGAAGTCACTGTCTGGGGCCCCTGACAAGCGCAAGTGCTCCCGCGCCTGGTCGCTTAGCCCCCTTCGGCGTGCCCGAGAGTCGGACAAGGAGCGGCCCTGCAAGGTACCTCGCAGAGAAATGGAGGCCTCTGGTGAAGGCGCCCAGTCTCCTGATGGCCGTACCAGTGAGGACCCCCTATCCTCCTCGACACCGTATCCGGTGACCCCGGTATCGGCGTCCCAGGACCCCACACTCGCGTGGGAGGTCCCGTATGCTGGCGCTGGAACGCAGTGTTTCTGCATTTATTGCTTCCCAGCAGGCACTCACGGCCAACTTCGCTGACTTGCACCTGGAGACCGCGGATCCCTTGCGTGGGACACCCAAATCCGTCCAGGAACCCCCCCAGAGCCACAGGCCTTGTGAAGGTCCTCGACGTTGGTCTCGCTTGCTCTCCCGTTCTTCGGGGGCGAGATCGTCCAGGTCCTTTGGCTCCAGGCTGCGGACAGGGCGAACCACCTGGCTCGGATCCCTCAACTGACTTCTCGGACTAGGAATCCGATGGGGACACATCCCCGGAGACCCGCACCCACCAGATCTTCCATCAGACCCCTCGCCGCCTGGTCTTCAGCAGCATTCACCGCCCGAGGACACCTCCTTTTTGGTGTTTATTCGGGACATGGCTCGGGCCCTCAACCTGGTCACCCAGGCCAAGGAAGACCCTCGTGCTGAAGAACTCGATATTCTTCAATATGAGGCCCTGCTCAGGGAATCCCTCACTGTGCCAGTGCCGCCGATCCTCTCCTGGCTATTGCTCCGCATGTGGGAGGCCCCTGCCTCGGTTCCCATTGTGAGCAAGCGCCTTGACACAATGTACAAGGTGCAGCGAGGGCCAGGCTTCCGAAAGATCCAACTCCCACACACTTCAATGGTGGAATCTGCCACGAGGAAGCAGAAAAGCCCGAAGTCCTGCTCATCGGTCCTGCCGGGTCGAGAATTGAGAGCCCTTGATGCCCTGGGCCGCAAGACCTATCAAGGTTCCATGCTCTCTTGTCATATCCAGGCATACCAATTATATATGGGTATGTTCCTCCGCAACTTGGCAAAAGAACTTGGAGGTTTCTCCGCGGGCCTCGAGGGCGAGCACCTCGACAGGTTCCGCATCCTGTTGAAATCAGTGGCGGATTGCTCCAAGTATATCTCTTGAGTCTCCTATGATGGCTTTGAGACATCGGCTCGGGTGGCAGCCATGGGCATCGGAGCCCATCACCAGGATTGGCTCCAGTCTTCGGATTTGGAGCAGTAGGTACAGGAGAAGCTCCAGGACATGCCCTGCCTTGGTGAATAACTTTTTGGTAAGCCGATGGAGGAGAAGGCTGTGGAGATTGAGACGGAGTATGTCACTAGGACCTGTCTCTCCTGCAAGACCTCTACGCTGCCGCAGAAGAAGCAGCCTGCCAAGAAGCCCATCT
Source organism: Ichthyophis bannanicus (assembly GCA_033557465.1). Classification (NCBI taxonomy): domain Eukaryota; kingdom Metazoa; phylum Chordata; class Amphibia; order Gymnophiona; family Ichthyophiidae; genus Ichthyophis; species Ichthyophis bannanicus. The sequence continues at coordinate 1,007,165,963 of CM066033.1, forward strand.
TCCCCAGGAAAGGCCTCCAGTACCGTAGCTACCCGGCGTACCCGGCTACTCCCGCCCGACCACTCCTGTGCAGGGGAAGCCCGGCCCAAGTCACCGTAAACCAAAGGGCCCGAAGGCCCAGATTCTGGCTCCCCCACAACCCCCTCAGGGGTTTTGACGCCAGCAGCATAGCCCCTCGCCCTCTGGCGATGCAGCAGCCAGTGGGGGGACACCTGTCCTGTTTCGCCCCGTCGTAGGCGCTTATCACCTCGGACACCTGGGTCCTCCAGGTCATTCAGGAGGACTATCGCCTCCACTTCGACAGGCTTCCACCCCTTTTCTCCCTGGCGGAGCCTCCTCCACTGCCCGCACACCAACTTTTGCTGCAGCGGGAATTACACTCTTTCCTTGCCCAGCTGGCAGTCGAGAAGGTCCCTCCCCACCTTCGAGGTCGGGGCTTTTATTCATGGTACTTCATCATCCCGAAAAAGATGGGGGGGTCTGCGGCCCATCCTTGACCTCCGCAGGCTAAACAAGTTCCTGGTGCGGGAGAGATTCAAGATGTTATCTCTTGGCATGCTGCTGCCCTTCCTCCAGCAGGGCGACTGGCTTTGCTCCTTTGATCCAAAGGACGCTTATACCCATATCTTGATCCACCCCAACACAGGCAGTACCTGCATTTCAGGGTACAGGGAGAGCACTTCCAGTACAGGGTGCTCCCCTTCGGCCTTGCATCCGCTCCTCATGTCTTTACGATGCCTCGTTGTAGCTGCCGTTCAGCTTCAGTGCTGGGGCGTGCCGGTGTTTCCCTACTTCGACGACTGGCTTCTTACGGGCTCCTCCATCGAGAAGGCCCGGCGAGCGATGTCGCACACTGTTCTCCTCTTGGAGAGCTTGGGGGTTCTTGGTCAACTACCCAAAGTCTCACCTCGAGCCGGCACAGGCTCTCGAGTTCATCAGGGCACACCTCAATACTTGGCAGGCCATGGCCTTCTTGCCGGTGGATCGCTCCACCCGCCTCTGAGCTCTGGCGGCTCGCATCCAAAGCGCCCACCAGGTCACCGCTCGGTCCATACTATGTCTCTTGGGCCACATGGCCTCGACCGTGCATGTGGTTCCTCACTCACGCCTGCGCATGTGGTTCCTCACTCAGGCCTGCGCATGTGGTTCCTCACTCAGGCCTGCACATGTGGACCCTCACTCACGCCTACACATGTGGATGACCCAGTGGTGCCTCAGCTCCCAATGGCGCCAATCCCTCAGGCATCTCAGGGACCCCATTAGGATTCTTCCCAACATTTCTTTGTCCCTGAACTGGTGGCAAAACCCCCGCAACCTCCTGCGGGGATCGCCCTTCCAGGCCATACAGCACGAGTTGGTACTGACCACGGATGCTTCCCTGTTAGGGTGGGGAGCCCATTGCGGGCCTCTCTGCATGCAAGATGGAGTCCGTCCAACATAAAAGCACAACTCCACGTGCAATGAACAAACCCAGTCAGAAACGTGGATAGCACAGGAAGAATATCTTTATTAAATCACTTTCAGCCAATGGCCCGACACAGGACGTGTTTCGCTATATCTTCATCAGGGGCTAAAATGGCTAAGAAACAAATAAAAATATACAAATATAAGAACAATATAAAAACAATGTAAATAAACAAGGAAAACTAGGCACCATAAAATAAACAAACAATCCTAAAAAGGACTATAAACATGAATGTGTGTAAAACAACAATGATTAATAGATGTACAGCTAAAACATAAAACAAATGTAACAAACAAACACTCTTAAAAAGGGGGAAACCCATAATATAGCAATAAATGAATATGTAAATATATAAATAAATACATAAGGGTATATGACACATAAGAATATGCTGTAAAAAATATACTGTAAAAAAATTATATCAACATGTGCACAAAAAGATAGAAGTGCAAAAATAATACTCTGAGGAGTGTTATGGTTAATACTCAAAAAAAGAAGCGCAATATACCTAATATATAACACTAATTAAAACAAGAGATTCTAACCAAATGTAAATACAGCACAAGTAAAATTAAAAATAAAAACTAAAATCACAAAGTAACTGTATCAATAAACATAAGGACACACAAAGGTATAAGTAAATATATACTAAAATTATCCTGTCGACATGTACATAAGAACTGAAGAATCATATTACATTATGAGTGCATCAATTCATACTGTCTAAAACGGCCACAGTTATGTATATTATGGGTTTCCCCCTTTTTAAGAGTGTTTGTTACATTTGTTTTATGTTTTAGCTGTAAATCTATAATCGTTTTACACACATTCATGTTTATAATCCTTTTTAGGATTGTTTGTTTATTTTATGGTGTCTAGTTTTCTTTGTTTATTTACATTGTTTTTATATTCTTATATTTTTATGTTTCTTAGCCATTTTAGCCCCTGATGAAGATATAGCGAAACATGGCCTGTGTCATGCCACTGGCTGAAAGTGATTTAATAAAGATATTCTTCCTGTGCTATCCACATTTCTGACTGGGTTTTTTCTTTCTGCATGCAAGGGCAGTGGTTGCCTGTGGAGGCTCAGCAGCAGATAAACCTGCTTGAACTCCGGGCCCTGAGGGCCTTCGAGAATGTCCTCAGTGGGAAGTCTGTTCTGCTGCAGATTGGCAACCGGGTAGCGATGTTTTACATCAACAAGGAGGGAGGCACGGGGTCGCACTCCCTCTGCAGGGAAGCAGTCCTCATCTGCTCTTTTGCCGCCCGGCGGAGAATGTCCCTCAAGGCGACATACCTCCTGGGTCAAGACAGGCTCAGCAGAATCCTTCGCCCCCACGAGTGGCGCCTGGATCCCAGAGTGGCAGGCTGGCTGTTCCTACGCTGGGGCACTCCAGCGATAGGCTTCTTCGCCAACCCCCAGAACACACAACTCCCTCGCTTTTGCGTCCCGGTACCACACCCGGGCAGGAAGGGCCCCGATGCATTTCTTCTGGACTGGTCCTCCAGTGTCCTATATGCATTCCCTCCTTTTCCCCTCATTGCGAGGACTCTGTTCAAGGCTCAAAGGGATGTTGCATCACTGATTCTCATGGCCCCCTCATGGCCTCTGCAGCCTTGGTTCCCACTCCTGCTGCGTCTGTCATCTGAGCCTCCGATTCCCCTGGGCTCTGCCAGGGACTTGCTGACACAGGAGGAGAGTCTGGTACTGCACCCGACCTACCCTCCATATCCCTCACGGCCTGGCAGCTGAATGGGTCTCTATAGCCCTTCCAGAGGAGGTCGAGGAAATCCTCCTTGCCTCGAGGAAGGACTCCACTATGTGGGCTTACGCTTTTAAGTGGAAACGCTTCTCTGTCTGGTGCTCGGAGCTCCAGATCAACCCCTTCTCATGCCCGGTTTGGTGGGTTTTCTAGTACCTCCTCCACCTCTCAAGGGAAGGGCTCAAGTCGAACTCTGTTAGGGTTCATTATAGCGCCATATCGGCTAATCATCTCCATATTGAGGGAAAGCCTCTCTTGGGGCAACCACTAGTCTCCCGCTTTATGCGGGGCCTTCTGTTATCTAAGCCGCCCATCCGTCCCCCTCCAGCGGAATGGGACTGGAACATGGTGCTCACGCAGCTCACTCGTCCACCCTTTGAGCCGATGGCAACGTGTTCGCTCCGTCATTTGTCCTGGAAGGTGGCCTTCCTGGTGGCGCTGACCTCAGCTCGCGAGTCAGTGCGCTTCAGGTGCTCATGGCTGGCGCCCCTTACACCAGGTTTTACTAGAACAGGGTGGTCCTCCGGACGCACCCTAAGTTTTTACCGAAGGTCGTGTCGGCCTTTCATCTCAACCAAAAGAGAGTGCTCCCAACCTTCTTCCCAAGGCCCCACGCCGATCAGGCGTCGGCGGTTCTCCACATCCTCGACTACAAGCGGGCTCTCACCTTCTACTTGCAGCGTACCCAGACTCATCGCAAGTCTGACCAGCTCTTCGTGACCTACGTGATCCCAAAAGGCAGGAACATAAGAACATAAGATATGCCATACTGGGTCAGACCAAGGTCCATCAAGCCCAGTATTCTGTTTCCAACAGTGGCCAATCTAGGTCATATGTACCTAGCAGTTTCCCCAAGAGACACAAGTTCCACAATGCTTGTACTGGGTCAAGCATTGATATCTTCGGTCACTTCTTAATAATGGTTTATGGACCTTTCCTCCAGGAACTTGTCCAAACCTTTTTTAAACCCAGCTACACTAACAGCCTTTACTACATCTTCCGGTAACAAATTCCAGAGTTTGATTACACGTTGAGTGAAAAAATATTTTCTTTTATTAGTCTTAAATAGTTTATCCTGTAGTTTCATTTTATGTCCCCTAGTCTTTCTATATTCTGATAGGGTAAACAATCGATCTACGTTTACCCGTTCCACTCCGTTCATTAATTTATAGACTAATATCATATCTCACCTCAGCCGTCTCTTTTCCAGGTTAAAGAGCCCTAACCTTTTTAGCCTTTCTTCATAGGAGTATCCTTCCATCCCCTTTACCATTTTGGTGGCTCTTCTCTGTACCTTTTCTAAAATCGCTATATCCTTTTTAAGATACGGCGACCAGAATTGCACACAATATTCAAGGTGCGGTCTCACCATGGAACGATACAGAGGCATTATAATATCTTTTGTTTTATTTTCCATTCCTTTCCTTATCATACCTAGCATTCTATTTGCTCTCTTGGCCGCCGCTGCACACTGGGCCGAGGGTTTTAACATGGTATCCACAATGGCGCCTAAATCTTTTTCCTTCGTGGTGGTTCCTAATGTGGAACCTTGCATCGTGTAACCATAGTTCTCCAGGACCAAGCAGGAAGTCAGTCCTCACATATGGGTGACGTCGGCGCCGATGGAGCCCTCGCGAAGCAATTTTCCCCAGCTTTCAAAGAAAGCCTTTGGGAATTGCAGCGCGCATGCGCGGTCCCCTTCCCGCCCAAGGGTGCCATCTTAGCCAGTCTTCTTTTTTCCGCGGAGCCCTACAGACGTACCCGTCGTGTCCCCGCGAAAAAGTTGATATTTCCTCATAATTTACTTTTTTTCATTCGGTTCGACGCCGGTCTTTTTCCCGCCCGGACTCGCGACGCCGGTCACGAGTCCTCTTCTTCTTTTTCGGTTTTTCTGACTTAGTCAGTTTCGTTTTCGGTTTTTCCCTGGCAGCCCGGTCCTTTGACCTCGCCAGGGCCCTTTTTCCCCCGATGGCTGCCAGTGGTTTCAAGCGGTGTGGTCAGTGTGACCGAAATATGTCACTAACTGACACACACGACAATTGCCTCCGCTGACTGGGCCCGGATCATGAAGAAATGATCTGTGGGCCCTGCGGCAAAATGTCCTCCAAAGCGTTGAGAAGTCGGCGGCATCAGCGGGATAGGATCTTCGCTGACCCCAGCCGTACCCGGACCTCGTCGGAGGCCTCCGCGTCCAGAGGCTCCAGCTCGGACCGTCGCCGGAGTTCCTCCGATAGGGGTTCTCCCTCCGGGGACCATCGTCGGAAGGTGAAACCCGCGAGGGCGGCGTCGGTGGACGCTCCTGGCTCCGCGAGGGCCAGGTCGCATAGCCCCGATAGCCGTCCCGGTTCCTTGGAGAAGGAGCACCTCTCGAAGCGACCTCGCCTGGAGTCGGAGATGCCTGCTCGGGTAAGTCCTGTGGTCCTCCTGGACTCGCCTCCGAGACCGCCGACGTCGGGCCCGACGCCGTCGGGGCCCGAGTCGGGGACTGCTGGGTCACCTGAGCTCGGACTCAGGTTGACGGCCTTGGAGAGCAGACTGTCTGCCTTCATGGACCAGCAGCGGGCACTGCTCGCCGGCCTCGCTGGCGCCGCTGCCCCGACCGCCGGGACGTCGACGTCTAAGTCGACCCCGGAGACCGAGCCGATCCTCGAGTCCATGCGAACTCGAGTCGATCCTCGGTCGAGGTCACCCTCGGCCTCCCGTTCGGGACCGAGGTCGCCGACGCCGACTCCCTCGGCGTCGGGGCGGCAGGCGCCGCGCCCTGCCCGGGCCGACCCCACCGAGTCCTCGTCTGAGTCGGTCTGGGAGTCTGAAGAGGAAGAGTCGCCTGATTCTTTTCGGACTCGGTGTGTCCCCTCGGACTCACCTGAGTCCGAACCTCGGAAGCAGTCTCCCCCGGAGGATGCCCGGTTCTCGGACTTCGTCAGGGATATGGCCAAGGCTTTGGCCTTCCCTGCGGATCCCGAGGAGGAGCCTCGAGCCGAAGAGCTCGACGCCCTCCAGTATGACTCTCCCGCCAGGGAACACTTTACTGTACCGGTTCCTCCCATGCTGGAACGACTACCCTTCCGCATGTGGGAGAGTCCGGCCTCCTCGCCGGTCCTGAGCAAGCGGGTCGATTCTATCTATCGAGTCCGCAAGAGCCCTGGCTTCCAAAAGGCACAGCTACCACACCATTCCATGGTAGTGGAATCGGCCATGCATCGTCTTAAGAGCCAGAAGATGCACTCCTCGGTGCCTCCTGGCAGGGAGGCCCGTAACCTGGATGGCCTTGGTAAGAAGTGTTTTCAGGGCTCTATGCTTGCGTGTCGTGTCCAGACCTACCAGCTATACATGGGCATGTATCTCCGAGACCTGGCTAAAGAGCTAGCCGGATTCTCCGCTGGTTTGTCCGAGGAACCCTTGCGGAGGTTCCTGGCCTTGTCCTCTGGCATTCGGGAATGCTCAAAATTCATATCCCGAGCAGCCTATGATGGCTTCGAAGCATCGGCTCGAGTGGCCGCAGCCGGCATCGGTGCCCGCCGACAGGCTTGGCTTCAGTCGTCTGACCTTGAGCCATGGGTGCAGGACAAGTTGGTCGATGTCCCCTGCCGAGGCGAGAACCTCTTTGGCAAGCCCATGGCTGAAAAGGCTGCACAGATCGAGACGGAGACTCTCACCAGGACTAGGCTTTCTAGGAAGACCTCCGCCCCTTCCCAGAAAAAGAAGGGCTCAGGAAAGAAGTCCTTTTACCCGAGAAAGGCGGCTGCCTACAAACAATACCCCCAATATCAGGCCCCTGCAGCTCCCCAACAGGGCCAGCAGGCCAAGGGACGGGGTAACGGGTCCCGTAGGCAGCAAGCCCCCAAGCCTGCGCCACCAGCCCCTGCTCAGCAGGGTGGGGGTTTTTGACTCCTTAAGCATAGCCTCTCCCCCTCTGCTGGCTCCTCCCGGCACCGGAGGCCGGCTGGTTCACTTCGCCCACAGGTGGTCCAGCATCACCTCAGATGCCTGGGTGCTTCAAGTCGTGAGAGAAGGCTACCTTCTCCACTTCCAACAGGTTCCTCCCTCCTATTTTCCGGGGGAACCTCCACGACTCCCTCTGCACAGGGACTTACTCCTTCAGGAGTTAGCAGGTCTTCTACAGGAACAGGCGGTGGAACCGGTGCCACACCACCTGAGAGGTCAAGGCTTTTATTCCAGGTATTTTCTAGTACCGAAAAGGACAGGAGGCCTCAGACCTATCCTGGACCTGCGCAACCTCAACAGATTCCTCGTGCGGGAAAAGTTCAAGATGCTTACCCTTGGAATCCTTCTGCCCTACCTCCAGCAGGGAGATTGGCTATGCTCCTTGGATCTAAAGGATGCCTACACGCACATCCTCATCCACCCAAGCCACCGCCAATACCTAAGGTTTGTGGTGGCAGGAAATCATTACCAGTACAGAGTACTGCCCTTTGGCCTGTCCTCCGCACCGCGGGTCTTCACAAAATGTCTCGCGGTGGTGGCGGGCCATCTCCGGCTTCACGGCCTCTATGTCTTTCCGTACCTCGACGACTGGCTCATCAGAGCAGCGTCCGCTCCGGAGGTCACCAACGCCACACGCCGCACGGTGACTCTTCTACAGTACTTGGGCTTTGTTATAAACTTCGCAAAGTCCACTTTGCTCCCCTCACAGGATCTCGAGTTCATCGGCGCAAGGCTGCACACTCCTCAGGCACGAGCGTTCCTACCGCTCGACAGGGCTCAACGGCTCATGGACCTAGCCGACCGTTTTCGCAGCCAGCCCCTGGTCTCCGCCAGGCGCTTCCTGAGACTACTCGGCCATATGGCTTCCACCGTCCATGTGACCCCCAATGCCCGCCTGAATATGCGGCCTGCTCAATGGTGTCTCCGCAAGCAGTGGCAACAAGCCACAGGCGGCCTAGCAGACCTAGTGCGCGTCACCGAGCCGCTGATCTCGTCTCTCCGGTGGTGGCTTCATCGGCCGAACCTGGTACTCGGCATGCCTTTTCAATCACCTCAGCCGGCCCAGGTGCTGACGACAGATGCATCCCTCCTGGGCTGGGGAGCACATTGCCAAGGGGCACGTACTCAGGGCCTCTGGACCACGTGGGAGTCTGCTCAGCAGATCAACTTCCTGGAGCTCAGAGCGATCCGCCTGGCTCTCAAGGCCTTCTCCCACCTGACCTCTCACCAGTCCGTCCTTGTCCAGACGGACAATCAAGTTGCCATGTTCTACGTGAACAAGCAGGGGGGCACGGGCTCCTTCCTTCTCTGTCGGGAAGCACAGAAGCTCTGCTCTTGGGCCGTCAGTCACGGCGTTCATCTCAAGGCAGTTTATCTCCCAGGCCAAGAAAATTGCCTGGCGGACAAACTCAGCAGGATCCTCCAGCCGCACGAGTGGCGCCTGGATCCCTTGGTAGTTCAGAAGCTCTTTCTAAAGTGGGGCCTCCCCACGATGGATCTCTTTGCCAGCCCTCTCAACCGGCAACTTCCTCGCTTCTGCTCTCGTCAGCCACATCCCCTTCGAGTTGCGGCGGACGCTTTTCTACTTTCATGGTCGGAGAGCCTTCTGTACGCTTTCCCTCCCATCCCGCTAGTCTCTCGAACTCTTTTCAAGGTTCTCCGAGACAAAGCCTTCATGATCCTGGTGGCCCCTCGCTGGCCCCGACAGCCGTGGTTTCCACTCCTGCTGCAATTAGCGGTGGAGGATCCATTCCCTCTGGGGTTACAACCGGATCTCCTCACTTAGGATCAGGGGTCTCTGCTACACCCCAACCTCAGATCTCTCAATCTAATGGCCTGGCTGCTGAGAGGGTAGTCCTTGCTCCCCTTCTTCTGCCGGCAGAGGTGGAAGAGGTCGTCCTAGCTTCTCGGCGACCTTCTACCCGCAAATGCTACGCCCTTAAATGGCGTCGCTTTTCCGTTTGGTGTACCCAACAGTCTCAGGATCCCTTCTCCTGCCCGGTGTCGGTGATTCTGCAGTACTTGCTATACCTCTCTAATCTGGGACTCAAGTCCAACTCCGTCAAAGTACACTCGGTTCTACAAAAATAGGGTAGTCCTACGGACTCACCCAAAATTTCTTCCAAAAGTGGTCTCCCCTTTTCACATCAATCAGGAGGTGGTACTTCCGACCTTCTTTCCCAGACCACACTCCAGCTGAGCTGAAACGGTCCTCCATACCCTGGACTGTAGAAGGGCATTGAACTTCTACCTTGACCGTACGCGGGAGCACCGTAAAGCTGCTCAGCTTTTTGTGTCTTTCGACCCCAATAAATTGGGGCTCCCGGTCTCCAAGCGTACTCTGTCCATCTGGTTTGCGGACTGTATCACTTGGGCTTATGGGGCAGCCGGACTCTCCTTGGAAGGTCGAGTCACGGCTCATTGCGTTCGGGCAAAGGCTACGTCAGTGGCTTACCTCCGCTCTGTTCCGCTGGCAGACATCTGCCGGGCCGCTACTTGGTCTTCGAGCCAGACTTTTGCGGTCCATTACTGTCTCGAGAGGGAGTCCCGCAGGGACAGTGCTTTCGGACAGGCAGTCCTCCGTAATCTCTTTGAGGTCTGAGCAACTCCTACCCTCCATCCCGGATGTGGGCTACCGGTGGGTAATAATTCAGCGAAGATTCCTTCCTTCTGTGCTGCTGAGCTAGAGGGAGCTCATTTTTGTGCTTAGGGTCTCCGGTAGCCTTAAGCTTGGGAGTCCCATATGTGAGGACTGACTTCCTGCTTGGTCCTGGAGAAAGCGTAGTTACTCACCTGTAACAGGTGTTCTCCAGGAGCAGCAGGAATCAGTCCTCACAACCCTCCCTCCTCCCCTTGGAGTTGCAATCGTCTGCTTTAGTTTTTTTGCAAATTTTTATGCTGTCTTTTTTAGCTATGTCATCTGACTGGCTAAGATGGCACCCTTGGTCGGGAAGGGGACCGCGCATGCGCGCTGCAATTCCCAAAGGCTTTCTTTGAAAGCTGGGGAAAATTGCTCCGCGAGGGCTCCGTCGGCGCCGACGTCACCCATATGTGAGGACTGATTCCTGCTGCTCCTGGAGAACATCTGTTACAGGTGAGTAACTACGCTTTTGGGTTGTTCTTCCCTAGGTGCATAACTTTGCACTTGTCCACATTAAATTTCATCTGCCATTTTGATGCCCAGTCTTCCAATTTATCAAGATCCTCTTGCAATTTTTCACAATCCTCTTGGGTTTTAACAACTTTAAATAGTTTTGTGTCATCTGCAAATTTGATAACCTCACTTGTTATTCCACTTTCCAGGTCATTTATGAATATGTCAAAAAGCAGCGGACCCAGCACAGATCCCTGGGGTGTACCACTATTCACCTTTCTCCATTGGGAAAATTAGCCATTTAGCCCTACCCTCTGCTTTCTATCTTTTAACCAGTTCCTGATCCACAATAGTACACTGCCTCCTATCCCATGACTCTTTAGTTTTGCCAAAAGTCTCTGGTGAGGGACCTTGTCAAAGGCTTTCTGAAAGTCCAGATACACAATATCAACCGACTCACCTTTGTCCACCTGTTTATTCCCTCCTTCAAAAAAACATAACAGATTAGTAAGACAAGATCTTCCTTGTCTAAAGCCATGTTGGCTGTCTCCCATTAGGTTGTGACTATCTACATGCTGAGTAATTTTATTCTTTATGATGGTTTCTACCATTTTTCCCGGTACTGACGTCATGCTCACCGGTCTGTAGTTTCCCGGATCACCCCTGGAACCCTTTTTAAAAATTGGTGTTACATTGGCGATCCTCCAATCTTCAGGTATTAGAGATGATTTTAATGATAGTTCACATATTACTGATAGCAGGTCTGCAATCTCATATTTCAGTTCTTTCAACACCCTTGGATGTATACCATCCGGCCCAGGTGATTTGCTACTCTTCAGTTTATCTAATAGTTGTAAGACATCTTCCCGATGTATCGATATTTCCTTCAATTCTTCCGCACCTTTAAATACCACTTCAGTCATGGGTAACATCCCTACATCTTCCTCAGTAAAGACCGAAGCAAAGAATTCATTCAGTCTCTCCGGTGTCGCCTTGTCGCCTCTTAGTGCTCCTTTAACCCCTTTATCATCTAATGGCCCAACTGACTCTCTCACAGGTTTTTTGCTACGAATGTACTTGAAAAGGTCTTTATTTCGCGTTTTTGCTTCCGCAGCAAGCTTCTTCTCAAATTCTCTCTTTGCCTTCCTTATCAATGCCTTGCATTTGACTTGCCAGTGCTTGTGCTGTTTCCAGGTTTTGTCGTTTGGCTCTTTTTTCCATTTCCTGAAAGATGCTTTTTTGGCAACAACAGCCTCTCTGACCTCACCTTTAAACCATGCTGGCAGTTTTTTGGACTTCCTTCCACTTTTCTTAAAGCGTGGAATACAGCTGGTCTGGGCTTCCAAGATAGTATTTTTCAACAACACCCAAGCTTGATGTACGTCTTTAACCTTCGCAACTGCTCCTTTTAGTTTTTTCTTAACTGTTTTCCTCATTTTATCATAGTCTCCCTTTCGAAAGTTAAAAGGTAGTACTGTGGATTTCCTTACTATCCCTCCTCCACTAATTAAATCAAAGGCGATCATGCTATGATCACTATTGCCAAGTTGCCCCAACACCCTTATCTCTTGCACTAGATCTGGTGTTCCACTAAGGACTAGGTCTAATATGGCTTCCCCTCTGGTCGGTTCATGAACCAGGGGCAAGCAGTCACCAAGTGCACCCTCTCTGTATGGGTGATGGACTGCATCGCGTTTGCCCATGCAAAGGCTAGCGTCCCTCTGGATCTTCGAGTCACTGCACATGGTATCCGAGCCAAAGTGGCCTCGGTGGCCTCGCTGCGCTCCGTGCCCATGATGGACATCTGCCGGGCAGCAACCTGGTCTTCTACGAATACCTTTACTGCCCACTACTGCCTGGAGAGGGAGTCCTGACAGGACAGTGCCTTCAGCCAGGCTGTACTCCGTAATCTGTTCAGGGGATAAGCAACTCCTGCCCTCTGACTCTTCTTAACAGCTACCAAGGGCTTCGCCCTAAGGACTCAGGCTCCTTCGGGATTCGTCTTTTGCTTACAACCTTGTGGAGGTGTTTTTTGGTTACAGGTTCAGTAGCTTGTAGCTAGGGAGTCCCATAAGTGAGGACTGACTTCCTGCTTGTTCCTGGAGAAAGAGTAGTTACTCACTTGTAGCAGGTGTTCTCCAGGGACAGCAGGAATCGGTTCTCACTACCCTCCCGCCTCCCCTGATGAGTTGCTGAATTTTTGCCTTTCCCTTGCCATCTGCTTAGTAGGGCTCGAGCTAAGGGACCTGACTGAGCAAGATGGCACCCTTGGGCGGGAAGAGGACCACGCATGCGTGGTAGCAATCCCAAAGGGTTTTTTGGAAAGCTGGGGAATTGCTCCACGTGGGCTCATTTGGTGCTAACGTCACCGATAAATGAGGACTGATTCCTGCTGTCCCTGGAGAACACCTGTTACAGGTGAGTAATTATACTTTATCCACAGAGACTGAGGAAGGGGAGAGGATGGTTTAGGGGAAAAATAAGAAGTTGCATAGGGATGTTCCCTCTGAGCCATCCCTCCCCCTCCCCCTCCCCCATAGCATCAGAGCTCCCCGCCAGAGGACCTTGCGTTCCTCAACTTTGTTTGGGGGATGTGAATGCCTTTGAAATTCGGACCCATAGTTACTCACCTGCAACAGGTGTTCTCTGGGGGCAGCAGGAATCAGTCCTCACAACCCTCCCTGCTCCCCGTGGAGTGTGTTTTTTTTTGTCTTGTTTTTTTTTTATGCTTGATTAAGCTATGTCATCTACTGAGGTAAGATAGCACCCTTGGGCAGGAAAATGGCCATGCATGCATGATCTAACTCCCAAAGGCTTTCTTTGAAAGCTGGAGAGTGAATTAGTGCAGAGTCCGTTGATGCTGACATCACCCATATATGAGGACTGATTCCTGCTGTCCCTGGAGAACACCTGTTACAGGTGAGTAACTACGCTTTCATTGCAGTAGTTACAATGAATAGGCATGAGCTATATCCAAATCAATTTACATAAATAAATAAAAACTATAAAACAATTAAAAATTAATAAATGCAAAAACAAATAAATGCAAAAACTAAAATGGAAGATTGTAAATCAAATGTAGGTGATACATACATTTCTAAAACAGCTGAAACATCAGTTGATAACAGCCCAGATGGGTAGTAAACTACACAACATTAAGGCCTCAAAAGAATGTGAATGTAAAACTACTATTTTTAGTAGCAGTAAAAATGTATGTTTTTCACTGCTTCAAGATGATGGATATTTCAGAAGTGAATAGATTTGTGATAATTGGTCATGAAGAGGTTTTCAGACATGTTAATCTGTAATTACTGGTTATTTGGGAGAGTTTTTATGCAGACATGTTGTGCATTATTCTCTGTCACAGGAATATTTTCTGATCTTCCCGATGACACTGAATAAATAGCTTCTTGTTAGTTAATAGCTGCTAATAATAATATCTGTTGTATTATCTAGGCTATCAAGTTCTGCCTACCGCCTACTATGATCAGACTGGTGCCTTGGTAGTAGGCCCTGGAACAAGAACTGGCCTTGGAGGTCCAGTCAGATTAGTAGCTTCAACACCTGTTTTAATCAGTTCTGCAGCTGCACAAGCAGGTTAGTCTTCCTTTTGCTGACCATGTCATTTAAATGCTAAAACATTGCATATTTGTATGTTGATCATGTCGGTAAATTTATTTCTCTGTTCATTTTTTCTCACAATAATTTTCATTCCTCACATAGAATACTGATTTCTGGGGGAATTCCCTGCCACAGAGTAAAGCAGAATTTATGCAGAATGCTGTATGGGAACCAGGAGGTAAAAGCAGCAACACCCCTCCACCTCCTCCCTGCACTGATGTGCACAAGAGGAGGAGAGTGTATTGAGAGGCTGCTATCTCCAGGAACAAGCAGGAATGTAGTCTTCACATATGGATATCGTCGGTACCGACGGAGCCTGCGCAGGAACGCTCCCCAGCGTCCAATTAGAAAGCTTTTGGGAGCATCCCACAGCGCCTGCGTGCTGCCTTCCCGCCTTTCCCAACTGCCTCTCTTCAGTTCTTCGTTTTCCGCGGAGCCAGCAGGTCGTTTTCCTGTCACTGCAGAAATTATCCCATATTTTTTTCATTCTTTTTGTGGTAGCATCTGCCTTCCTTGATGCTATACCAGTACCGCCGGTTCTTTCTTAAAAAAAATTTTTTTTTTGTAATCTTTTATCTGGATTTTCCAGCCTTTTTCTCTCTGGTGCCACGTGCCATTTTGGGCACTAGGCCCAATTTTTCCTCAACATGGAAAAACTTGCTTCGGGTTTTAAAAAGTGTTCCATCTCCGTCACCGACACCGCTTCGGGTTTTAAAAAGTGGCAGTACCATTCTCCGTCACCGACACGAGTGGTGTCTCAAATGTTTAGGTCCTGACCACTCCATTTCGGAGTGTGTTGCCTGTGGGATGATGTCGAAGAGGGGTCGGCAGAACCGAGCTGCTAAGCTTAGCACCCTTTTTCCCTCCGATGCAGCATCCGTGGCATCAACGTCTTCCAGGGCTTCGTCTTCCTCCCGTGGATCTCAGGTAACCAAACATAAATCTGGCCGGTCCTCAAAGAGTAGATCTCCTTCTAAGCATCGAGATGCCTCTGGTGTTGCCCTTGAGGGACTTGTACCGGCAAAATTGCCCCAGCAGGAGGCTTCGGCTTCCAAAGCACTATCGGGGCTCCAGGATGTTCTCAAGGCCTCAACCTCGGCAGAACTACTGATGCCATGCTCTGGGGTACCGGCCGCTTCGTTCGGTACCGACACCCAGGCATCGGCAGCGTCAATTGACCAGAGATTCCTGGCTATTGAGTGCAGTCTGGCGGCTCTCCTTGCGGCATTGGTGCCTTCGGGACAGCTTCAGACAGTTCAACCGGTATCGACACCAGTTCCGGTGCCGATAGCATCGACATCGGCGAGTGTGTTACCGACACCGAGTCATGCTATTTCCTCGGGTATCGACAGGCCGGTACCGACTTTGATTGGTACTGGTATCGTGCTTTACAAGAGCACCTGGACAGAAGATATTTTGAGTCCTCCGATGACTCTGAGGACTCTGACAGCTCTGTTGATGCCGGAGTACTTCTCTCTGAGGAGCCGCCTTCTCCTAAATGTAGGATGTCCCCTCCAGAGGGTATATTCTTTCAGGATTTCATCAGGGAGGTGGCTAGAGGTCTTTCCATCACAGTGGCTTCTGAAACAAGAGCCCAGAGCAAAGAAGTTAGAGATTTTACAATACCCTAAAGCTCCCAAGGAGGCAGCTACTTTGCCTATTCATGAGATCTTGCATGATCTCATTTAAGAATGTGGGAAACACCTCTTACCACCTCTCCTCATTCCCGTAGGCTGGATACCATGTATCGAGTGCCTCCTTGTCCTGGATTTCAGAAAAATCAGTTACCACACCACTCCATAGTGGTGGAGTCAGCTATGAGAAGGATCAAGAGTGCAAAAAGACATGCATCTAATTCTCCAGGACGTGAATGTAGGACTCTTGATGCCTTTGGGCGTCAAACTTTCCAGGCCTCTATGCTTTCTGCCAGGATTAGTTCCTACATCTTCTACATGGGAATGTTCCTTAAGGAGATTACAGGAGATCTAGAGCTTATGAGCCCTCTCCTTCCTGATAAGAGGCAGGATTATCTTACACTTGTCAAACATGCCCAGGATGCTTCCAAGTTTGTTAATCGTTCAGCTTTTGACTGCTTTGAGTGCATAAGCAGAACCTCTGCTTTTGCCATAGGTGCTCGTAGGATGGCCTGGCTCCAGACATCTGACTTAGAACTCTGGGTACAGGACAAACTGGGGAATATCCCTTGCATAGGCGAAAATCAAAAATTGGCAAGAGAAAGCTAATGAGCTGGATGCTGATAACACCACTTTGGATAGACTATCCAAGGCTACAGCTGATCCTGCAAGGAGGAAATCCTACAAGAAACCGTTCTTCTCTAAAAAGAAGGTTTTACTCCTCCTATACCCAGCAGGTGCATTCTGCAGGTCAGTCTGCCCGAAAGGGACAGCAGCCCCCAAAGCAAAGAAAAACAAAGACGGCTAAGCCTCAACCGGCCCAGCAGACTCAGCCTCCGCAGGGGCTTTGACTCCCATCAAGAGAACTTGGCCTTCCTAGCTCTGAACGGGCCAGAGCCTTCCACCATCCCAGGAAGGTTGTGTCATTTTGTCCCAGATGGGGGCAGATAACAGCAGAAGAATGGACTCTTTCCATTGTAAGAGAGGGGTACAAGCTTCATTTCTTCAACATGCCCCCTCCTACAGTGGTAAGACAGTTCAATTTTCAGACTTCACCCAACACCCCGATGGGTCAAGAGGTCAGTTTACTTATTGCCCAGGGGGCAATAGAAGACGTCCCATTTCTCAACAGGGTACAGGGTTTTACTCCCCCTATTTCCTTATTCCAAAGAAAACAGGGGGACACAGACCCATTTTAGACCTCAGAGAACTGAACAAATTCCTGTTCAAAGAGAAATTCAAGATGATTTCTCTGGGAACTCTGCTGCCATACCTTCAGAGTCAGGATTGGCTTTGTTCTCTAGATCTCAAGGATGCGTACACTCATGTTCTCATCCATCCAACTCACCGAAGATTCCTTCGTTTTCTTTTTCATGGAAAGCACTACCAATACAGGGTGCTTCCTTTTGGCCTGGCCTCAGCATCAAGGGCGTTTACGAAATGCATGGCTGTGGTAGCAGCATTTCTTCGCACTCTAGGAATATTCGTCTTCCCCTACTTAGACGACTGGCTCATTCGAGCGTCGTCAGAGGCCAGAATTTCTCTATCTTGCACAATGTGTATCCTTCAGTATTTGGGCCTGGTCATAAACATCCCAAAATCCAGCCTAACTCCCACTCAGACTCTAGCGTTTATAGGAGCTTTGTTGGATACCATAAAAGCAAGGGCCTATCTTCCTCAGGCCCGCTGCCTTCACATTGTGCAGTTAGCCTCCCAGGCAGTGTTAAAAACTCATCTCACTGCTCGGGAAATGTTACAACTACTAGGCCACATGGCATCTACCGTGCATGTGGTTCCCTATGCTTGCCTCCATATGAGAGCAGCCCAGTGGACTCTCTCCACTCAGTGGACTCAGGCATCAGGCTGCCTATCAGACAAAATAGCAAACACAAGTCTCCTTATTTTGTCTCTACAATGGTGGCAGTCAACCCAAAACCTGTTGGTGGGGTCCCCTTTCTAGCAACCCCTACCCCAGTCACTCTAACAGACGCCTCACAAGTGGGTTGGGGGGCTCATCTGCAAGATCTCTCCACCCAAGGCACCTGGACTCCACAGGAGACCCACTTACATATCAGTCTCCTAGAACTCAGAGCAATCTTCCTTGCTCTTCGAGTGTTCCATACCCAGCTGACCTACAAGACAGTCCTAATTCAGACGGACAATCAAGTAGTTATGTTCTATCTGAACAAGCAGGGAGGAACAGGCTCTCTGTCGCTTTGTAACGAAGCTTTGCGACTATGGGCCCTCGCCAGAGAGCATCAGATTCATCTCCTTGCGGTGTATCTGCCAGGCATTCAAAACTCTTGGGCAGACAGACTCAGTCGAGTTCTGCTTCCGCACGAATGGTCTGTCCATGCAGACCAGGTAGCAAAAATTTTTTAAATTTGGGGAGCTCCGGACCTAGACCTCTTTGCAAGTCCATTGAATGCCAAACTTCCCCGGTTCTGTTCCAGAATTCCGACTCAGGATTCTCAGGCCAGGGATGCTTTCCTCCTCCATTGGGGTCAGGACTTCCTTTATGCATTTCCACCCATTCCCCTAATTCCCAAAACCCTATTCAAGCTTCAGAGAGACAAAGGCCATATGATTCTCATAGCTCCACATTGGCCACGGCAGGTGTGGTACCCTCTGCTCCTACGTCTCTCTCAAGCTCCATCTCTGGAGTTAGGATCTGCTCCAGACCTCCTGTCTCAGGAGGACGGGATGTTGTGGCATCCCAGTCCCCACTCTCTGCATCTCAGGGCCTGGTTGCTGAGAGCCTAGACCTTCATGGTCTTAACCTTTCTCAACAAGTAAAAGATGTCCTTTGTGCTTCCAGGAAACCTTCCACGAGACGTTCTTATGCTTTCAAGTGGAAAAGGTTTTCCATATGGTGTTCGCAAAAGGGTCTTCACCCCCTTGCGATACCTCTGGAATCATTACTGGAGTATCTCCTTCATTTATCTAATGCAGGACTTAAGACTAACTCAGTAAGAGTCCATTTAAGTGCTATTTCAGCTTCTTTAAGGCCTTTAAATGGACAGCCTATTTCCTCTCATCCTCTCGTAGCGAGATTTATGAGGGGCCTTCTTCTAACTAAGCCTCCCATTAGGCCACCTCCAGTGGCATGGGACCTGAATCTGGTTCTGGGGCAGCTCATGAAGCTGCCTTTTGAACCGTTAGCTACTACCTCCTTGAAATTCCTTTCCTGGAAAGTTATCTTTCTCATTGCAATCACTTCAGCACGTCGCATCAGTGAATTGCAAGCATTAGTTGCTGATTCTCCTTACACGAGGTTCCATCATGATAAGGTAGTCCTCAGGACTCATCCACATTTTATGCCAAAGGTGGTCTCACCTTTTCATTTAAACCATGCGGTTTACCTGCCTGTTTTTTTCCAAGGCCTCATGCTTCAAATGCAGAAAGGAATCTTCATACTTTGGACTGTAAAAGAGCACGTGCCTTTTACTTGCAAAGGACACAGCAACATAGAAAGTCCTCCCAACTCTTTGTTGCTTTCGATTCTTCTCATTTGGGACTTCTGGTCTCCAAGAGAACATTGTCCAATTGGATTGCACAGTGTATTTCTTTTGCCTATCAGAGTAAGAACCTTTCTCTGGAAGGCCATGTCACAGCTCACAACGTGAGAGCCATTTCAGCCTCAATGGCTCATTTACACGCTGTGTCTATTAATGACATCTGTCAAGCAGCTACTTGGGCCTCGGTTCATACCTTCACAGCCCATTACTGCTTAGACAAGGACTCCCGCCGGGATGTCTTGTTTGGTCAGGCTGTTCCACAACACCTGCTCTATACTTAATCAACTCCTACCCACCATTCCCGGTAGGATGCCAGGGATCCATGGGGGGAAGTGGAGCCCTTTCACAGGGGCACACAACTTCTGGGGTCTCTCCCTGTCATCAGTAGCTAGGGAGTCCCCATATGTGAAGACTACATTCCTGCTTGTTCCTGGAGATAGCATAGTTAGTCACCTGTAACAGGTGATCTCCGGGAACAGCAGGAATTTAGTCTTCACAACCCACCCACCTCCCCTAGGAGTTGTATCTCTTTTCTTTTCTTTCCCTCCCTCTCTCTCTCTCTCTCTTTGTCTCAACTTTAAAACTCAACTGGAGAGAGGCAGTTGGGAAAGGCGGGAAGGCAGCACGCAGGCGCTGTGGGATGCTCCCAAAAGCTTTCTAATTGGACGCTGGGGAGCGTTCCTGCGCAGGCTCCGTCAGTACCGACAATACCCCATATGTGAAGACTAAATTCCTGCTGTTCCCGGAGATCACGTGTTACAGGTGAGTAACTATACTTTTTCCCACTAAGGAGAATAAATGCAATAAAGCCTTTTATTGATGATCAGGCCCTTAAAACTTTGGTTCACTCGTTTTGTCATGAATAAACTTGATTATTGCAAGTCTTTACTAATACTCTCTTCAACTGCAAATTAAGAGATTGCAGGTAATACAGAACATGGCCATTAAACTGCTTTATATAGTGCTAGGTATCTTGATCATGCTATATCTCTCCTACATGAACAACATTGGCACCCTGTTATTTTCTGCATTAAATATAAAATTCTGTTGCTCACACACATTGTGCTTTCTACTGTGGTTTACCTGCACACCTTGGCCCCTATCGTCCTGGTTGTACCCTCCGGTCTTTCAATGAACACTACTTTGTCCTTCCAGCAAAGAATGTCCTGCAACTGGTAACTTACAAATCTATGGCTTTTATGTACCAGGGCCCCTACTTGTGGAGCTCCTTGCGCATTGAACTCTGCTTAGAATCATCATACACTAAATTTAAGATTAGATTAAAAACTTGTGGGCCTATGCAGAAAGACTAACACACCCTTTGTGCACAGATAATGCAACTTATACATACAAGTTCCACCACGCCAAATACAGAAAAAGAGCTTGATGCATGTGTAAAGAGGGAGTATAAGTATGCACATACAGCAGTGCCAAGAGTATGTAAATTATACGCAAATGAACAGCACGTATTAAAATGTTAATAAGGTCTGCACCTGATGCAGAGAAACACGTAGGGGATTACATAACCAGCAAGAACGCCAATGTCTCTATGCCTGGTCTGAGGTGACTTAAACATCTTGCACATGTAGGGAAAGACTGTTTCAGAATAAGCACCGGTGAACAGTTACCTTCAGATGACACAAAAATTTGCATCAGTGTGGATTCCGCTCAGGGAGTGGGGAACATAAGGAAAGATCTGCAAAAGCTGGAAGAATGGTCTAATGCTTTGCAGTTAAGATTTAATGTGAAGAAGGTACAGTGTCCTGCATTTGGAAACCAGAAATCCAAGGGAATTGTATGCAATAGGGGTCGAGACATTGATGTGCACGGACCAGGAGAAAGACCTCGGTGTGATTGTTTCTGATGATCTCAAGGTGGCAAAACAGTGTGACAAGGTGGTGGCAAAACCAAGAATGATGCTGGGTTGCATACAGAGAGGAATTACCAGCAGAAAGGAAGAGGTACTAATGCCACTGTACACGTTGCTGGTGAAGCCTCACTTGGAATATTGTGTTCAGTTTTGGAGACTGTATCTCGCAAAGGATATAAAAAGGCTGGAAGCGGTTCAGAGGAAGGCGACCAAAATGATTTGGAGCCTGCGTCAGAAGACCTATGAGAAGAGACTTGAAGACCTAAATATGTACACTCTGGAGGAATGGAGGGACAGGGGAGATATGATTCAATACTTGAGTATTAATGGACGGACAAACAAACCTCTTCCAAAGACGGGGAAGTAGTAAAACTAGAGGGCATAACATGAAGCTACAAGAGGGTAAACTGAAAGGCAATGTCAGGAAATACTTTTTCACTGAAAGGGTGGTGGATGCTTGGAATGCCATCCCGATGGAAGTGGTGCAGGCAAACACAGTGACAGAATTCAAAATGGTATGGGACAGACATAGTGGATCCCTTTATAGCAACAGGATAAAATCAAAATAAGCATAACTATTTCTTATATCTGAACAAATAGGGGTGACCTACATGGAGCGGTGGGTACACCCCTAAACAAAGACATGGGGAGAAGTGACCTGCACTGAGTGGCAGGTGCACCTACTCTTGCCGCCTTGCTGGACAGACTAGATGGAATATATTGGTTTTTATCTGCCTTTATATACTATGTTACTATGTTCATATTCTGTGTGTATCTTTCAGCATATAAGCAAAAGTTCAACGTTCAAGAACAAATGTCTTTTGCTTCTTACCCTTGTGTGTTTTTTGGACTCACTTATATCATTCTCCATTTACTGTTAGGTCTCTTGTGATTACATTAAAAAATGGTTTTGGGCAAAATATTGTCAATTATAACGGGCTGCGCATCAAAAGAAACCTGCACATCGTATGCTCATAACGTGAGTGTTTGACATTTACGCACATGCACACATGGCCACTTGTAGCACGTCTGTTTGTGCATCTGTTGGCTCCTCTCCTTTCAACTTTACGCCAAGGTTTTGCGCACAACTCACTTGCATACATGCCCTTTGCTGCATACCAGCGCTGAAGTCTCATGCTGTCGTCACACTATGAAAACATGTACACAGCTAACCGCGCGCAACTTCATTGTCGGCTTTCTGTATCAACCTGTTTTTTCACTCAGGCCTTCAAAGAGTGACTTTGTAGTAAAGAAAATAAATAACCGTCTTCCATATCATCCTGCTAGACCAATTAAGACAAGGGGGTTGTGTTCTCCTACCAGCAGATTGATGGAGAAAGACCATTGCAAAGCCCATTTTCAATAACATCACGCCCATGCCTCTATCCTGCTCAGCCATCAGAGGGTCCCTTTAGTATTTCTGAAGAACGAGAGGAAAAGAGATTGATTAAACGCTCGTAAACGCTTACCTCAAGCCCTAAAGGGGTGACTTTATCACATGAGCGTGACATGGGAGACTCCACTAGACTGCGATCTTTTTGGTAGCAGTTCTTGCCGGTATTCTTGCCCCTGTTCTTTACTTATATAAAATTACATAAATGAATAATTCTGTTATATTTTACACTTTTGTTTACATACATGCCTTTTTTATATTCTGTATTGTAACTTATATAATCATTTGTATTTATGTGTATTGTCTTATGACAAATGTATATGTTTTTTTTCTAGACCCCTGACGCAGACTGACAGCCGAAACTTGGCCAAGTTGGGTCTTGAACCTTGAAGGTTTCGAAATAAAAGCTCCTTTAATAATTAATAGCAGTGGTGTGGCCATGTCTTCCTCCACTTTTTGTGGACTTATTTGCAGATGATACCAAAATCTGTAATAGAGTAGATACCCAGGAAGGAGTAGATAACATGAGGAGGGATCTAGCTAAGCTTGAAGAATGGTCTAGAATTTGGCAGCTGAAATTTAATGCTAGAAAATGCAGGATCAAGCATTTGGGCTGCAAAAATCCAAAGGAGCAGTACAGTATAAGAGATGAGATACTTCTGTCCATGAAAGAGCGGAACCTGGGTGTGTGATGATTTTAAAGTAGCTAAACAGAAAAGGTGACTGTGAAAGCCAGAACATTGCCTGGGTGTATAAGGAGAGGAATAGCAAGCAGAAAAAAAAGAGGTGATAATGCCTCTGTATAAGTTTCTGGTGTGACCTCATTTGGAGTATTGTGTGCAATTCTGGAGACCGCACCTTCAAAAGAATATAAGCAGGTTTGAGTCAGTGCAGAGGGTGGCTACTAAATTAGTTGGTGATCTTCGTTATGAAGCATATGAGGACAGAAATGAGAGATATGATAGAGATATTTAAATACCTCCATGACCTAAATGCACAGGAGGGAGTCTCTTTCAGTTGAAGGCAAACTCTGTTAGAAAAGTGACATGGGATGAGGATGAAAGGGAATAGACTCGGGAGTAATATCTGGCAATATTTTTTTACAGAAAGAGTGGTAGATACATGGAATAGTTTCCCAGTGGAGGTGGTAGAGACGAGGACAATATCTGAATTCAAAAAAGCATGGGACAAACTCAGAGGATCTCTAAAGGGAAAAATGGGACTGTTGTAATTCATATGGAGGGGCAGAATACATGGGCCATGTTGTCTTTTTCTGCTGTCATGTTTCTATTACAAAACAATCATATTTATTTATTTAGCAGGTTTTATATACCGCTTTTCACCTGGTCAAAGCGGTGTACATGGAACAGTGAAACAACACTGGCATGGCATGTCCACAGCAGGCATGTCCAACAGGTAGATCGCGGAGGGGTTAGAGGTAGATTGCCAGTCCCACTTGGCTCCACCTCTCCAGCAGCTCGCCCCGTCGCTAGGAGAGAGCTCGTACCGGCAGGTCGTCTGCCGAGGGCTTACTGTTGCTGCTGATCCTTTGCCTGTCTTTTTTCCTTGCCTTTGGGAATCTTGCCTGCAGGTGTATTGGGGGCGCTTGTTGTTTTTGTGCCAATAGTTTGTGGGTACCCCAGGGGGCCGCCGCCCGTGCCCCACGACATACCTGGTCTCCTGTCTCTCAGAATCACCCATTCCTGCCCCCTCCCCAACACCCCTTAGAAGTGTGTTATATATCGGGCGATATCCATTCGCCCGGGCTTTACCTGAATACACTTACCGTATTAGTTGTGTCATGTGCTAGTCGTTGATCGCTTTATAGTTCACGTTCATTAAACGTTTTCGGGCAGACACAACAAAGTGTCAAGAATTTGGTGATTTTGGCAGGCTTTTCCAATTTTGTTCTAACTTGCCTACGCCTTGCCTTTGAATTGGTTCAAACCACTGTGACTTTTGCTTGCCTCTGCAATTTTATTTTGCCTAGCCTTTGCGTTGAGTCTACACTGTGTGCAGAATTTATTAAATCGTGTGTGGTGGTATTTGAACTTGTTTGGCAGTATTTGATTTTATCTAGTTTGCTGGACAGGTGTTCAAGTTTTTTTGATGATTGTTTGGTGGTATTTGATTGCCAGTATGATGAATTCTTATTGTTACTTTCAGAACTGCATGTGTGGGGTTTTGGCATCTCCAGTCCTTGTATTGCTCATCATCCAGAGGTCTTCAGTTCCTGTTGATCTTTAATACTTTGGGACAGTGACAGTTTTGGACCAGATTCAGCCAGTGTTTATACTAACTCAGCAGATTTGGCCTTCTTACATCCAGCCGCCCCAGTATAACGAAAATGAGTGTTCCAAAGAAGAGCAAAACCTACCACTTTCATGATGAATGGGAAATGGACTACTTCATCATGGTGAAAGACAAGTGGTGTTGTCTAATTTGTAATGCCCCAGTATCCTTGCCCAAAAAGGGTAATCTGGAACGTCGTCATAAGGATTTGCATAGCAATAAGTTTGATGCTGATTTTCCACCCAAAAGTGAAATTCGTAAACTGAAGCTCAAAGAACTTAGATCGAAATTGACTACTCAGCAACAGTTGATGGCGAAGTCAAGGTCACATTCGGTCAATGCAACCATAGCATCCTTCAAGGTCAGCAACCTGATCGCAAAGAAATGCAAACCTTTCACTGAAGGGGAATTTGTAAAATATTGTTTTCTTGAAGCAGCTGACAATCTTGTTGAAGGATTTAAAAATAAGAAAGAGATCATAGTTGCTATTCAAGATGTACAATTGTCAAGAAACTCCGTCGTGCGGCGAATAGAAAAGATGTGTGGAGATACAACTGAACAATTGTTGGAGGATGTTACAAATTGTGTTGCTTTCTCACTCCAACTGGATGAATCTACAGACATAAGAGACATAGCCCAGTTACTAGTCTTTATCCAAATGGTTTTTGAAGACTTCAGTGTTAAAGAAGAACTACTTGGAATGATTTCTTTAAAAGGGAGAACTACCGGTCAGGAAATATTCAGTTCTTTCCATTCTTTTGTGACAAAGTGTAATCTTAGAAACATAGAAACATAGAAATATGACGATAGAAAAAGACCACATGGCCTATCTAGTCTGTCCTTCCATAACAACTACAACAGTCCCCTTTTTACCTTTAGAGATCCTCTGCGTTTGTCCCATGCTTTTTTGAATTCAGTTACTGTCCTCATCTCTACCACCTCCACTGGGAGACTATTCCACGGATCCACTACTCTTTCCATAAAGAAATATTTCCGCATATCACTCCTGAATCTATCTCCCTTCACCCTCATCCCATGTCCCCTCGTAGCAGAACTTGCTTTCAATTGAAAGAGGCTCTCTCCCTGAACATTTATGCCACAGAGGTATTTAAACATCTCAATCATATCACCTCTATCCCGCCTTTCCTCTAAGGTATACATATTAAGATCCTTCAGTCTGTCCTCATATGCTTTATAATGAAGACCACTAATCATTTTAGTAGCCACCCTCTGCACCGACTCCATCCTGTTCACATCCTTTTGAAGGTGCGGTCTCCAGAATTGCACACTATACTCTAAATGAGGTCGCACCAAAGACTTATACAGAGGCATTATCACCTCCTTTTTTCTGCTAGCCATTCCTCTCCGTATGCACCCAAGCATCCTTCTAGCTTTTGCCGTCGCCTTTTCTACCTGTTTAGCTACTTTAAGATCATCAGACACAACCAATAAAAAGCAGGATGCCCCTTGGTTCTCTCCAGAACTACGTACATCTCTACTTCAATTAAGGAAGTTAGAAAGAAAATGGAGACACACCCACAACAGCCAGGATCAAGAAGAGTATCTCACCCACCTCAAAAAGCACCGCGAACTAACTTGGACTGCAAGGAAAGAATTCCACTCCAAACAGACCACGCGATCTCTTCAATTTAGTAAAAACACTAACCAAAGATCCATCGCCACCGCATCAAGAATCTGTACAACCACAGCTATATGCTAATTTCATCCAAGCCAAAATGGTCAAGGCGAACACAACGCCATCACAAATACTAATCCAACTCCTTCAAGCTCAAGCATCACTCGATAAATTCTCACCACCATCAAGAAAAACCATTGAAGAAATTATCGCTACCATAAACACCACCACGGCACCAAATGACCCATGTCCAGCACACTGGATCAAAACCTTACGTGCCGAGCTTAGCCCTTACATAGCTAAGATCGCAAATATCTCCTATCTAACTGGGATCTTCCCTACTGCCCTTAAACATCAATTCGCCCTCTGCTAAAAAACACCCTGATGGACCCAACGAAGGGAAGAGTCCTACCGCCCAATCTCCAGCATTCCCTATCTAGCCAAGATCCTTGAAAAGGAAACTCAGAGGCAGATCCAACACCACATTGACACAGCAGCCCCGTTGGACCCATGCCAACATGGATTCCGAGAAGCTCACGGAACAGAAACACTCATGACTTCACTACTTAACAAACTCATTTGTGGGATTGACAACATTCACATGGCCATTGCAATGATTTTTCTGGACATATCAGCGGCATTCGACTCAGTCGACCATAAGATTATGCTAGCTAGACTTCACGAAAAAGGCATCCGTAACCAAGCCTGGAACTGGTGCAAATCTTACTTAGATGAGCGCTGGCAACAGGTCCGTACAGGCAACATTACATCTGAACCCTTCAAACAGAAACAGGGAGTACCTCAAGGCTCATCTCTATCTGCATTGCTTTTTAATATATACATGCAACCAATCTGCCAAATCACCAGAGACTTCGGTATATCCTGCCTACTATACGCGGATGACGTGCTAATATTCACACCGATCAATATATCAAACCCTGACTACTCTCCATTAATCAACTGTTTCAACACAATAACCGACTGGCTTCTCAATCAGAGCATGAGAATAAACTTCAAGAAAACCGAAGTACTCATAGCCACAAGAAACAAGCAATTTTCTCCGCCAACCACCCTCATAGTAAGAGATGCAGAACTCCCAATTAAGGCCTCCATAAAGTACCTCGGTGTGATACTCGACCAAAAACTCAATCTTAAAGAGCACATAAAGAACACAGTAAGGTCAATTTACTACAAACTAAAAACACTGCGCCACCTGAAACCAATGATGGAGACAAAGGACTTCCGTACAGTCTTCCAAGCAATAGTCACACCGCATTTTGACTATGCGAATATCATCCTTCATGGCCTCCCCAAGAATACACTAAATCCACTTCAACTGGCGATGAACGCGGCAGCCCGCATCTTATCTGGAGCTTCTATAAGAGATCATATAACACCAATACTGATCGATCTGCACTGGCTTCCGATAAACTGCAGAATAACATACAAAACCCTCCTCATCACATTCAAGGCTATTAATAAATTATCTCCTGCATCGATCTCAAATCTCATCACCCTGACACCAAACAACAGACCCAGGAGACTAGTAGCAGAAAACACACTAGTTACTCCTAGTATCTCCAAAAAATGGACACAACAAACTACTAACAGAGCTTTTGTGTCCTATGCTCCCAAGTGCTGGAACAATCTACCTCCAAACATCAGATCAATCAGGGATATCACCCAATTTAGAAAGTCCATCAAGCACTATTTATTCACTTTGCACTTCAGGCTACCATACACACAATAGAACCGGCTATCGCCCACTCAGATAACTCCTACACATAACAGCAATCCAGAACAAAGGATCAAAATGTGAAAACACTGTATTCTTGTATTCTGTATTCTTGTCAAATATCGAATCTTGATGTAACCTATTCAATGTATATATAATTATGTATAATTATGTAGATAGTTATCCCCAGTTCACACCCAGTTTATCTTCCCTGTTATCTGTAAACCTAGATCAGTCATGTATTGGCAGGTATATTGTTGTTCAATGTAAACCGCACTGATGATGAATAGTGCGGTATATAAAAAATGTTAAATAAATAAATAAATAAAAACCACGCCTAGGTCCCGCTCTTTAGTGGACAAAAGTACTTCACCCCCTATACTATATTGCTCCCTTGGATTGCTGCAGCCCAAATGCATGACCTTCCATTTTTTAACATTAAATCCCAGCTGCCAAATTCTAGACCATTCTTCAAGCTTAGCTAGATCCCTCCTCATGTTATCTACCCCTTCGTGGGTGTCTACTCTATTGCAGATTTTGGTATCATCCGCAAAGAGGCAAACCTTACCTGAAAGCCCTTCCGCTATATCACTAACAAAGATGTCCATTGCATAGACTTATTTCCATTACTACTGATGGAGCAAGAGCAATGACAGGTGAGGTTAACGGTTTCATAGCCCTCTGTAGACAGCATGACGACTTCCCGGATTTCCTTTCTTAACACTGCATCATTCACCAGCAAGTTTTGGCAAGCAAGAGACTCAATACAAAGACTGTCACGGACATCACTTTCAAAATTGTAAATTCAGTTCATGGAAGATCACTTCAAAGATGGCTTTTCAATCTTACTCTTGATGAAGGGGCAGCAGAAATCATTTTGCACACAGATGTAAGGTGGCTAAGTAGGCACAAATTTCTGCAAAGATTTCGTGATTTGCTGAATGAAACAAGAAGTTTTTTGAAGGAGAGGGGAGATGACCAAGCAGAGTTGGAAGATGAGGAGTGGTTATGTGATCTTGCATTTCTCGCTGACTTTACAGGCAAACTAAGTGATATGAATCTTGAACTACAAGGTAAAAACAAATGCATTGGTGAGATGAGTACAGTTTCATTCTACAAGAGCAAATTTGAGCTAATGATGACTGACCTTGCAAACAACACTTTTGATCATTTTCCTAATACGCAGGACCATCTGGGACAATATCCAAATTTTGTATCTCCAGGAACAAGCAGGAATGAATCTTCACATATGGGTATCATCGGTACCGATGGAGCCTGCGCGGGAACGCTCCCCAGCGTCCAGTAAGAAAGCTTTTGGGAGCATCCCACAGCGCCTGCGCGCTGCCTTCCCGCCTTTCCCAACCGCCTCTCTCCAGTTCTTCTTTTCCGCTGAGCCAGCAGGTCGTGTTCCTCTCACCGCAGAAGAAGTTCTTTATTTTTTTCTTTATTTTTCTGTGTCGCGTCTGCCTTCTTCGACGTCAGACTGGTACTGCCAGTCTTTTCTTTTCTTTCTTTAAAAAAAAAAAAAAAAAAAACAACTTTTCTTTCTTCAACTGTGTATTTTCAGTTTGGGCCTTAGGCCTGAATATTTTTCTCCTCATGGAGAAGCCCGCTTCCGGGTTCAAAAAGTGCATGAAATGTGGCGGTACTATTTCTGTCACCGACACCCATGATTGGTGTCTAAAATGTTTGGGTCCCGACCATTCCATCACGGATTGTGTGTCCTGTACCATGATGTCTAAAAGAGGTCGGCAGAACCGAGCAGCCAAGCTCAGTACCCTGTTTCCCTCTGATGCAGCCTCGGTGGCATCGACGTCTTCCAGGGCTGCTTCTTCCTCCCATGGATCTCAGGTAACCAAACATAAATCTAGCCGGTCCTCGAAGGGCAAATCTCCCTCTAAGCATCGAGATGCCTCCGGGCTTGTCCTCGAGGATTCCGCACCGGCAAAATTACCCCAGCGGGAGGTTCCGGCTTCTAAAGCATTGTCTATGGGGTCACAGGTTGACATCGATGGCTTGGCCTCGACCGGTCACCTGTTGCCATGTTCTGGGGTACCGGTGGCCTCCACTGGTACCGACATCCAGACTCTGGTGGTGTCGATGGATCAGAAGATTCTGTCCATGCAGCGCACCCTAACGGCGTTTATGCAGGCTTCGACGCCTCCGGTACCGCAACAATCTCCGTTGCCGGTACCGACTCCGGCACCAGCATCGTTCCTGGTGCCGGTACCGATTGCATCAACATCAGCTTCGGTGTCGACTGCAATGGTACCCTGTCCTATGATGACCATCGGTACCGAACCAGTACCGCTTACTCCCGATGTCGATCCCACTCGGTATGCATATCGGGCTTTACAGGAGCATCCAGACAGGCGATACTTCGATTTCTCCGAAGACTCTGATGAGTCGGAGGCTTCTGTCGAGGCACCAGTACTTCTTCCTCAGGAGTCTGCTTCTCCAAAACGAAGAATGTCTCCTCCAGAAGACTTGTCTTTTCAAGACTTCATTAGGGAAGTGGCTAGGGGCCTCTCCATTACAGTGGCCCCTGAGTCAGAGCCTAGAGCCAAGCAATTAGATATTTTGCAATATCCTAAGGCTCCTAAAGAAGCAGCTACCTTACCTATTCATGAGATTCTCTATGATCTCATGTTGAGCATGTGGGAGACTCCTCTTACCATCTCTCCTCATTCTCGTAGGTTAGACACCATGTACCGTGTCCCTCCTTGTCCTGGCTTTCATAAGTCTCAGCTTCCTCACCACTCTATTGTGGTAGAGTCTTCCATGAGGAAAATAAAGAGTGCAAAGAGACACTCATCTAATCCTCCAGGATGTGAATGCAGGACCCTTGATGCTTTTGGCCGAAGGGTTTTCCAAGCTAATATGCTTGCTGCCAGAATCAACTCCTATAGTCTCTATATGGGGATGTTTCTAAAAGAAGTCACAGATCATCTGCAGACTTTAGCACCTTTTATTTCAGAAGATAAAAGGCAGGAATTTCTCACTTGGCTCCAACATGCCCAAGATGTTTCCAAATTTTCCAACCGTGCAGCCTTTGACTCTTTTGAGTGTGTAAGCAGAGCCTCGGCTATTGCCATAGGTGCACGCAGAATTGCTTGGTTACAAGCCTCTGATTTGGAACTCTGGATCCAAGATGAACTGGGAAATCTTCCTTGTACAGGTGAAAACCTTTTTGGCAGGGATTGGCAAGCAAAGGCCACTCAGATGGATGCTGAGAACTCTGCTTTGGATCGACTTTCAAAGTCTACCTCTGCTCCTGTTAAGAAAAGATTTAAGAAAAGATTGTTCAAAAAGACACCTTTTTCTAAAAAGGGAAGATGATATCCTGCTTATGGTCAGCAGGCATCTTCTGCAGGTCGTTTTGCTGCAAAGCGTCAGCAACCACCTAAACAGGCCAAGTCAAAGGCTGCCAGGCCTCCCACGGCCCAGCAGCCTCAGCCTCCTCAGGGCCTTTGACTTGCAACTAGAGAGCTTAGCCTTTCTAGCTCTGGAAGAACCAGAGCCCCTCACCATTCCAGGAAGGTTGGCTTACTTTGTTCCCAGATGGGAGCAAATCACAGCAGAGCAATGGACCCTCTCCATTATAAGGGAAGGGTACAAGCTTCATTTCTTAAACCTTCCTCCCCACACCATGGTGAAACAGTTCAATTCTCCAACATCTCTCCTCAACCTTCTGGGTCAGGAGATTGCTACCCTTCTTGCCGAAGGGGAAATAGAAGAAGTGCCTCTTCTTCAACAGGGCTCAGGGTTCTACTCCCCTTATTTTCTTATTCCAAAGAAAACAGGGGGCTACAGACCCATATTAGATCTCAGAGAATTGAACAAGTTTCTATTCAAAGAGAAATTCAAGATGATTTCTTTCGGTACTCTGCTGCCATACCTTCAGAGTCAGGACTGGCATTGTTCTCTAGATCTCAAGGATGCGTACACCCATGTCCTCATCCATCCAACACACCGAAGGTTCCTTCGGTTCCTTTTTCAGGGAAAGCACTACCAATACAGAGTGCTTCCTTTCGGTCTGGCCTCTGCACCAAGGGTGTTCACGAAATGCATGGCAGTAGTAGCTGCATTTCTACGCACTCTAGGAATATTTGTATTCCCATATCTGGACGACCGGCTCATCCGAGCTCCATCCCAGTCAGAGGCCCAGGCTTCCCTAGCCTGCACAAGGTGTGTTCTTCAGTATCTGGGACTTGTAATAAACATCCCAAAATCACAACTCACCCCTACTCAGTCAGTGGAGTTCATAGGGGCCTTGCTGGATACCACAACTGCAAGGGCCTATCTTCCCCAGGCCCATTGCCTACGCTTGGTGCAGTTAGTCTCTCAAATTCAGTTAAAGTCCCATTTAACTGCTCGAGGAATGTTACAACTATTAGGCCACATGGCATCCACCGTGCATGTGGTTCCATATGCTCGCCTTCACGTGAGGGCAGCTCAATGGACTTTGTCCACCCAATGGACTCAGGCATCAGATTGCCTATCAGACAAAATAGCAAACTCCAGTCGCCTATTTTGGTCCCTCCAGTGGTGGAAGTCCCCTCCAAATCTGTTGCTGGGGTCCCCTTTTCAGCAGTCGTTACCCCAAGCAACTCTGACAACAGATGCTTCTCCAATGGGTTGGGGAGCTCATCTGCAGGATCTCTCCACCCAGGGCATCTGGTCTCCACAGGAGACTTCTCTGCATATCAATCTCTTGGAACTCAGAGCAATATTCTTAGCTCTGAGTGTTCCATTCCCTGCTCATCTACAGGACAGTCCTCATCCATATGGACAACCAAGTAGCCATGTTCTATGTAAACAAGCAGGGCGGGACTGGCTCTCTGTCGCTTTGCAACGAAGCTTTGCGACTGTGGGCCTTCGCCAGAGAGCATCACATCCATCTTCTGGCAGTATATCTTCCAGACGTTCAAAACTCTTGGGCGGACAGACTCAGTCGAGTTCTGCTTCCACATGAGTGGTCCTTCCACATGGACCAGGATTTTTCGAATTTGGGGAACCCCGGACATAGACTCCTTTGCAAGTCCGTGGAATGCCAAACTTCCCCGGTTCTGTTCCAGAATTCCATGTCAGGGAGTTCAGGCCAAGGATGCCTTCCTCCTTCACTGGGGTCAAGACTTCCTTTATGCCTTTCCACCAATTCCCCTAATTCCCAAAACACTATTCAAGCTTCAGAGAGATCGAGGGACCATGATCCTCATAGCACCACATTGGCCACGCCAAATGTGGTACCCTCTACTTCTGCATCTCTCTCAAGCTCCTTCCCTGGGCTTGGGCTCTGCACCAGACCTTCTATCCCAGGAAGAAGGAACGTTGTGGCACCCAAACCCCCAGTCTCTCCATCTCAGGGCTTGTTTGCTGAGGGCCTAGACCTTCAAGACTTTCATCTCTCTCAGCAAGTCAGAGATGTTATTCATGCCTCTAGAAAGCCTTCTACTAGACATTCCTATGCTTTCAAATGGAAAAGATTTACCATTTGGTGTTCAGGGAAGTGTCTAAACCCTCTTGCAATACCTCTGAATTCTCTACTAGAGTATCTCCTGCATCTATCCCATGCAGGTCTGAAAATGAATTCAGTAAGAGTCCATTTGAGTGCTAGTGCAGCATCCCTCAAGCCTCTCAATGGACAACCTATTTCCTCTCATCCTCTTATAGCAAGATTCATGAGAGGCCTTCTTTTAACTAAGCCTCCCATTAGACCACCTCCAGTGGCATGGGACTTAAACCTGGTTCTTGGCCAGCTTATGAAGCCACCCTTTGAACCTTTTGCCACCACCTCCTTGAAATTTCTTTCTTGGAAAGTTTTTTCTCATTGCAGTCACCTCAGCACGCCGCATCAGTGAGTTGCAAGCTTTGGTGGCTAATCCACCTTATACAAGGTTCCATCATGATAAGGTAGTCCTCAGGACCAGTCCACACTTTATGCCTAAAGTGGTCTCGCCTTTTCATCTGAACCAAGAGGTATGTTTACCTGTCTTTTTTCCAGGACCTCATGCATCAAGTGCAGAGAGGAATCTTCATACCTTGGATTGTAAGAGAGCTCTCGCCTTTTACTTACAAAGAACACAGCAACATAGAAAGTCTTCTCAACTCTTTGTTGCTTTTGATCCTTCTCATTTAGGACTTCCAGTCTCTAAGAGAACACTGTCCAACTGGGTTGCTCAGTGTATTTCTTTCACCTACCAGAGTAGGAACATTTCTCTGGAGGGCCATGTCACAGCTCACAATGTGAGAGCCATGGCAGCCTCAATGGCTCATCTAAACTCTGTGTCCATCGACCAAATCTGTCGAGCGGCCACCTGGGCCTCGGTTCATACCTTCACAGCCCATTACTGTTTGGACAAGGACTCCCACCGGGATGCCTCGTTTGGTCAGGCTGTTCTCAAACACCTGTTCCATTCCTAATCAACTCCTACCCACCTACCCTGGTCGGATGCCAGAGATCCATGGGAGGAGGTAGAGTCCTTTTCAAGGACACACAACCTGGGGTTTCTCCCTGGCATCTACAGCTAGGGAGTCCCCATATGTGAAGACTCATTCCTGCTTGTTCCTGGAGATAGCACAGTTACTTACCTGTAACAGGTGATCGCTGGGAACAGCAGGAATAAGTCTTCACAACCCACCCACCTCCCCTAGGAGTTGTATCTCTCTATCTATCTTTCCTTTCCTCTCTATCTCTTTGTCTCAGCTTTAAAACTCGAACTGGAGAGAGGCAGTTGGGAAAGGCGGGAAGGCAGCGCACTGGCGCTGTGGGATGCTCCCAAAAGCTTTCTTACTGGACGCTGGGGAGCGTTCCCGCCTAGGCTCCGTTGGTACCGACGATACATATGTGAAGACTTATTCCTGCTGTTCCCAGAGATCACCTGTTACAGGTAAGTAACTGTGCTTTTTCAGAATGAGAAGTATGTGACAGAAATCTGTTCTGTTATCCAGGAATTCGAAAATAGATTCTGTGACTTCCAAAAAAATTGGAACAGTTGTGGAGTACTTGTCATACCCATTCAAAGTAGATGTGGACATTAAAGAAACTGCAGCTGCTATCAGTTAAAATTACTCATTGAACAAGCCATCTCTTGGAAACGAAATATTAACCCTTAAAAATGACTTTTTTCTCAAGACCTTTGCTGAGCAAGAATCGTTTTGGAAGCTAGTGCCTAGAAACAAATTTCCCAACTTGATAAGATGCAGTGAAGCTGTACACTCCTGTTTCGGTTCAACTTATTTGTGTGAATCTGAATTTTCCCATCTGAAAATGACAGAGTACACAGCGTTCCAACATGACAGATGAACATCTCCAGAATTCCCTGAGACTGGCCCTCACGCAATATTCACCCAACTTCAAAAAGCTGGTGGATGAAATGCAGGCTCAGACGTCTCACTAATGAGCAAGAGCGAAATATTAAAGATTGTGCAAGATCAGCCTGGATCAATACTCTACCTAAATTTAACACAAATTACTCAATAAAAGTTAAAGAAAGTTATTAAGACAGTTAAAGTTATTACTCAATAAAACTTTAAGAAAAAATGTACTTTCCATTTCCCCTCACAGTTCTTACTGGATCTGCGTCTCTCTGTTTTGTTTTTGCTTAATTTGCTTAACAGCTGATCACATCCAAGTAAATGACAGAAGGTTCATTAAAAATGGGGGGGGGGGGAAATCCTCCAACTTTATTGGGTTAAAATTTAATTTGAAACTAATTTGAAACTTAATTTTCATGGTGGTAGATCAATGACACTTTTGGCCGGAAAAAGTAGATCACGACCTGTTTGAAGTGGTACATGCCTGATATACAGTATACACTGGTTATCTAGAACGGTTAACTATATACAATAGGTTTCAGTTATGTGGGTCGTAGAATATATACATATGCTTACATCATCTTCAGTATGTACAGCGGTGGGGGGGAGTAGTTGTCATGGGGCTGAAATGTTCTGAAAAAGGTGCGTCTTTCGTTGTTTTCTGAAGGTGAGGAGTTCGGTGATGTTTTTTATTGGGGCTGGAAGGGTGTTCCAAATGGACGGTGATATAGCTGAAAAGCTCATCTGCAGACTTGTTGGTTACATTTAGTTCTAGCGTGGGAAATGATGAGTGAATTCTTCGTAGATGATCGTCTGACTATGTTACATAGTAACATAGTATATGATGGCAGATAAAGATCAGTATGATCCATGTAGTCTGTCCAGCAAGTGGCAAGAATAGATGCACCTGCGGCTTCGTACAGATCACCCCTCCCTTTGTTTAGGGGTGTACACATCGTTACATATAGGTCACCTCCATTTGTTGAGATATAAGAGATAATTGTTTTGATTTTATCCTGTTGCTATAAAGGGATCTACTGTCTGTCCCATTCCATTTTGAATTCTGTCACTGTATTTGCCCCCAACCACTTCCATCAGGAGGGCATTCCAAGCATTCACCACCCTTTCAGTGAAAAAGTATTTACTGACATTGCCTTTTAATTTACCCCCTTGCAGCTTCATACTATGCCCTCTAGTTTTACAGCTTCCCCATCTTTGGAAGAGGTTTGTTTGTTCATTAATACTCTTTGTTTTTAAAGGTCTGAATCATATCTCTCCTGTCCTCCAGAGTGTACATAGTTAGGTCTTCAAGTCTCTTCTCACATGTCTTCTGATGCAGGCTCCAAATCATTTTGGTCGCCTTCCTCTAAACCATATCCAGTCTTTTTATATCCTTTGCGAGATATGGTCTCCAAAACTGAACACAATATTCCAAGTAAGGCCTCCACCAGCGACTTGTAAAGTGGCATTAGTACCTCTTCCTTTCTGCTGGTTATCCCTCTCTGTATGCAAACCAGCATACTTCTGGCTTTTGCCACCGCCTTGTCACACTGTTTCGCCACCTTGAGATCCTCAGAAATAATCACTCCGAGGTGATTCTCCTTGTCTGTGCACACCAACCTTTTGCCCTCTATTGCATACAATTCCCTTAGATTTCTGCTTCCCAAGTACATGACACTGCACTTCTTCACATTACATCTTAACTACTGTGATGGAGCTGACACTACTGAAGCTATGGCGTTAGGAGAAAACTCTGTTTCTTTAAAAGAAACTGATTTACAGAGAATGCAGTTACCAAGAAGTGCAGCTAGAGGGAGCAGGCATGAGGCTGCAGAAGGTAGGCTGACACACCCAGATTGCAATGATGCAATAGTTAATCAAACGCACCTGAGTAGTGGGCCCGAAAGCTCACTAGAGAAACGGCTTTATAAGCAGTGCTCGGTTAGGAGAATACAGAGAGGACCACAAAGAGAGAGAGGACCACAGGAGGAAGGTGGATCACAGATACAGAGAGGAACATAAGCCCCTGCTACTAAGGAGAGAGAAAGGGGAAAGCTTCAACTAAGAAAGGAAAGGCAGTTAAGCTTGGAATCCTTACAGGGAAGGGACAACTTCCAGGAAGGACAAGCCCATGCTAAAAATCTGCAGAAAGAAGTCTTCATCGAAGACAGAGTAAGCAGGAGAGTGCCTGGTAGAGGGAATACCAGCAACGCATGTCTCAGAGAACAAAGGTACATTCACACTTCCTTTCCTAAATGTGAGCCAGGTCCTAGAAAGGCTTGTAAACCCGAGAGCCATAGCTATAAGAAACAAAGCTGGGAAAAGCTTTACAAACCTGTGCAGAAGGTCCTAGATAAAAGCCATATTAATTGCTTACCAGACCAGGTCCAGCCACGCTGGAAAGCCCTGGAGAGAACTACTGAAGTACAACCACTTTTGCCTAGGGAAAGCTCAGGCCTAGCAGAAACCATATCTGAACCAGAGGATATGCAAATAGAGCTGGTAGAACCAGAGCCAGTGCTGCCTGAATACCCCATGGACTGTACACTCTGTGTAGCTGAGAGTATAGAAGCTCTCACAGAGTTATAGCATAAGACATGCTCTAGAATGCTACTGTTTTGTTAAGCTGGAAAGAAGAAGCTTTCTATGTTTATTTAACCTGTTTGTGTTGAGAAATCTGGCTTAAATGGAAAAGACTGAAGCTCTTATAACAGTTTTGGACTTTGTAAATACTTTGGTAGAAGCCCTGAATGAAGGTGAATTCCGTTGTCTTCTTGGAGAACCTTAGCTCATCAAGGGAATAAAACCTTATATTTATCCCTGCACAAGGCTCACACAACTATTCTTTATGACGAAGGGAACTACAAGGACCATAATGCACCTGGTCTAAGTTAGAATTTCCTACTTCAACAATTAATAAATGTCCACCCTGACCCTTCAGCACACTGCCACCGGGAGGGGCTGTGACATTACGAATCATTAGACCATTCTTCTAGCTTTTGTAGATATTTCCTCATGTTGTCCACTCCCTCAGGGGAGTCCACTCTGTTGCAAAGTTTCATGTCATCTGCAAAAAGACTTTTTCATTCAGTCCTTCAGCATTATCACTCACAAATACATTGAACAGTACTGGTCACAGGACTGAACCCTGGGGCACACCGCTAATCACCTTCCTTTCATCCGACTGAGTTCTGTTTACCATCACCTTCTGTTGTCTGTCAATTAACCAGTTTCTGATCCTGTTCACCATCTTTGGACCCATCCCCAGGCTGTTTAGTTTATTGATAAGCTTCCTATGAAAAATAGTATCAAAGGCTTTGCTAAAATCTAGGTAGATTTTATTTAGAACACATTTATTTAGATGACATCCATCACATGCCCTTGATCTAGTTCTTTAGTCACCCAGTCAAAGAACTCAATCAGATTTGTTTGGCAAAATTGTCCTTTGGTAAAACTATGTTGCCTCGGATCATGCAATCTGTTAGTTTCGAGAGAGTCCACTATTCGCTCTTTCAGGAGCATCTCCATTACTTTTCCTGCTCCTGAGGTAAGGCTTACTGGCCTATAGTTTGTCACTTCTTCCCTATTACCACTTTTGTGAAGAGGTACCATATCAGGCCTTCTCCAGTCCTGTGGAACTTCTCCTGTCTCCAAGGACATATTAAAAACATCCTTTAACAGTCCTGCAAGAACTTTTCTGAGCTCTTTCAGTGTCCTGGGATGATATCCTATCCAGTCCCATG
Source organism: Ichthyophis bannanicus (assembly GCA_033557465.1). Classification (NCBI taxonomy): domain Eukaryota; kingdom Metazoa; phylum Chordata; class Amphibia; order Gymnophiona; family Ichthyophiidae; genus Ichthyophis; species Ichthyophis bannanicus. The sequence continues at coordinate 1,007,204,992 of CM066033.1, forward strand.
GCCTTGTCCACTTTGTTTTGCAAGCTGTTCTAACACATCATCTTCTGTGAATGGTGTGGTATCTACTCCATTCCTATTTGTATATTTGTCAATCACAGGTGGTCCTTCTCCAGGATTTTCTTTAGTAAAAACAGAACAGAAGTATTTGTTTAGCATTTTTGCTTTTTCGATGTCACTTTCCACCAATCCGTTCCCGACACTTTTGAGTCCTGCAATTCCACCTCTGATTTTCCTCCTCTCCCGAATATACCTGAAGAACATTTTGTCACCACACTTCATATCTTAGCCATTTTTCTTCTGCCTTTGATTTAGCTGTCCTTATTTTTCTATTTGTCTCTCTTAATTTTACCCTATATTTTTTTCTGAAGTCCTCTGTTTGCGAACCTTTGAATTTTGTGAAAGCTGTGTTTTTTGCCTTTATTTGTGCAGCCACTTTGGCGAACCAAATAGGTTTCCTTTTCCTTTTTTTATTTACTTTCCTTACATATCTATTTGTTGCCCCTTTTATTGCCTCCTTTAGTTTAGCCCACCGCAGTTCCACTTCTTGCATCCCCTCCAGCCCTACCAACTCCTCCTTCAGACACTTGGCCATTTGATGAAGTCAGTATTTTGAAGTCTAGGACTTTGAGCTTGCTTTGAGTGGACTCTGCCTTGGCTTTTATCTCAAACCACACATTGTGATGATTGCTGCTGCTCACATGGGCACCCACCCAGATATTCGACACACTATCTCTGTTGGTGAATACTAAATCCGTCATCACGCTTTTCCATCTGTTGCATCTTGGAAGGCATCCACAATTTTTACTTCTTTCCAGATTTACAAAAGGAATACGCCAGTGGACATCGGGTAGTCATTGCATGGAAGATCAAGTATAAACTATTAACCATGACCCAGAAGGCACTTTATGGTGACACCATTAATTATTGTGTTAAAAATATATAAGCCCTCTCTGGCTCTAAGATCGGAAGGTACTTTGCCTTTTTTGTGAGATGCCACCATGCATGCATGGTTCCCTTCTTGCCCAAGGGTGCCATCTTGCTCAGTCTCCTTTTTCCCGCAGAGCCCTTCAGACGTTCATCTGGCTTGGTCCCTCGAAAAAGTTGATTTTTCTGCCTGAGTTTCATATTCACCTTCGATACTGCACTGGTACTCTTCCCTGCCACCCATCCTCGCTGTCTGAGCATCAAGCTCGGGACCCTTTTTGTAGTTTCTCATTTTTGGTGGCTTTGAGCCTTTTTTCCAACTGGCAGCCTAGCGGGTCTTCAACCTCGCTAGGCTTCTTTTTTCCCCCATGGCTGCCAGTGGCTTCAAGAAGTGTGATTGGTGTACCAAAATTGTTTTTGACCGACCCACACACCTGCTGCCTTCGCTGCTTTGGGCTGGACCACGACCCTACAGCATGCATTTTCTGCAAAGAGATGTCTAGCAAAGCCCTCAAGAGCCATCAGCAGCAGAACGATAAGTTTTTCTCTGAGTCCTTGGTACCTCCGAAGGCTGGGGCCTCCTCTGAAGCCACAACATCTCGGGCGGGCCCCTCCGAACCCGAGCGGCACCATGGTTCTTCAGAGAGGTGTTCTCCCTCGAGGGAACCCAAGAGGAAGAAGAAAACATCGAAGGTGGCGTCCCTGTATGGATCCAACAGGCTAGATACGTCCTGAGCCAGGTCCCGCAGTCCGAGACGCTCATCCAAGGGATCGGAGAGTGAGCGGCCTGCCAAGGTCCTCGAAAGGACTCGACCTTGGACTGGCCTTGGTCGCCAAACACCATCCTTGTCAAGGACTTCCCTTTGGGAGAACCAGCATTGGCCCCGAGTCCTTCAGTGCCCGCGCCAATGGCTTTAGAGCCTTCTGGTCTGGAGTCCAGAATGGCAGCCCTAGAGCACAGTTTGTCTGCCTTCATGGACCAGCAGCAGGCGCTGATGTCCGGTACTTCTGGCTCATCCGTCCTGACCTCCGGGCTCTCGACCTCGATACTCGGCCGAAATCTCAATCCAGTTTCCACTCGACGGGGCTGCGATTGTCCCCAGCCAGTGCACTTGGCGCCAGACCTGCAGATCATCCTTCCTTTGAGTCCTCAATGGACTACTCCAAATGGGAGATGGAGGATGAGGAGTCGCCCATCACCATTGCGATGTCCCCTCGGACTCTCCTGCTTTGGAGCCCCGGTGGCAGTCTCCGCTGGAGGAGTTCCTTGACTTGGTCAAGGAAATGTTCAAGGCCCTGGCATTCCCCACTGAATCGGAGCAGGACCCTTGGGCGGATGAGTTAGAAATTCTCCAGTACAAGACCCCTCCGAGAGAATCGCTCATGGTGCCCATCCCTTCCATCCTGGAACGGCTTATGCTCCGTATGTGGGAAACACTGGTGTCAATGTCAGTGCTACTGGTGAGCAAGTGGCTCAGCTCGATGTATCGAGTCCACCGGAGTCTGGGCTTCCAAAAGTCATAGCTGCCGCACAACTCCATCGTGGTGGAGTCGGTCATGCGTCGACTAAAGAGTCAGAAGATACACTCCTCGGTGCCCCTCAGCAGGGGGAGGCATGTACCTTGGATGCCCTCAGCAGAAAGTGTTACCAGGGCTCGATACTCATCAGCCGCAGCAAGGCCTACCAGCTCTACATGGGCATGTATGTGAGAGAGCTAGCAAAGGAACTCTCCGGGTTCTCAGCTGGTCTGCCAGAGGAACTGCTGCAACCGTTCAAGAACCTGGCCAAGGCTGTCCATGAGTGCTCCAAGTTTGTGTCTTGGGCAGCCTGTGACAGATTCGAGTGGGTGTCTCGAGTAGCGGTGGTGGGACCTCAATGTGGTTTTGGGACAGCTCACTCTCCTGCCCTTTGGGCCTCTGGCTACCTGCCAGCTGCGATACCTCTCATGGAAGGTGTGGCGTTCCTGGTCGCGCTCACCTCCGCTCAGAGTCAGCAAGCTTCATGCCTTAGTGGCGGAGGTGCCGTATACTAGGTTCTACAAGAACAGGGTGGGGCTCTGCACACACCCTAAATTCCTTCTGAAGGTGGTATCATCCTTACACTTCAACCAGGAGGTGGTGCTTCCCACCTTCTTCCCAAAATCTCACACCAGTAAAGGTGAGACGGTCCTTCACACTCTGGACTGTAAAAGGGCCTTGTCCTTCTACATCCAACGTACTCGGGGCAACCACAAAGCTTTTCAGCTTTTTGTCTCCTATGACCCCAGTCATCTGGTGGATGCGATGACCAAATGTACACTGTCTGCCTGGGTGGCGGACTGTATTGCCCTCACCTATGAGCAGGCGGGGCTCCTGCTGAAAGGTTGTGTCACGGTGTACCATGTCGGGGCCATGGTGGCCTCAGTGGCAAACCTGTGCTTTGTCCCCATGGTGGACATCTGCTGGGTCGCAACCTGGTCTTCAGCCCATACCTTCACAGCCCATTACTGCTTGGAAAGGGACCCCCGACGAGACAGTGCCTTAGGCCAGGCTGTGCTCCGTAATCTTTTTGGGGTTTAGGCAACTCCTACCCTCCGACCCTTCTGTGTTCAGACTACCAAAATGCTGATTTCCATCAGACACAGGGGTCCTACTGTAGTCTGTAGCCACGGACTCAATTGCTGCTGCTCATGGCTCCTCTTGAGGGCGCAATATCCAAAAAAACAACTCTGTATTTCAACCTGAAAGTAAGATGTTCTAAATAACAGCTGTCAATGGAGATAGAAGAGAGACATTATTTTGAGGCGGCCATGTGGTCTCAGTATCTCAGGGTACAAGTTTAAAACCATAACTCGTTACCCAGGTTTGTCACATCAATGACCACTATATCTCCAGCTGCCGTATTTTAAATATTTGAAAAGTGATGGCTTAAAAATGTCTCTATTCATATATATCTATAACAAATCGCTTAGCTTTGTTTGATGATGGATCCTGGGCTTCTTTCACAGCGTTTCTTTTATGATCAAAATAGCTCCATCCATTGTTGAATTTACTCCCAACGCTACCAAGTGCTAAGCGTTTCTCCAAAATAGGGTTCCTCAGGGGAATTGCTAAGCTCTAGAAATGAGATACAAGACAATGCTAATGAACTTTACTTTCCTCCATAGCAATTCTCAAAAACTACTCACTCTCTCGTAAGAAAAATGGTTTTATATACATGTACTCACTTTTCAATAGTCCATGCCGGCGTTCAAACCGCATAAGATATGCTGAACTGCGAAGCATTTGTAAAAAGAACGCCGCGCATGCGCTTTTTAAAATCAAAGGAACCAATTATAAATGGGACCTCCCAATGATGACCTCATATACATGATTCCCATTCAATGCGAGCATTTAAACCAGATGGCATAACAGTTTGCAGGAGATGTATCCACCGTTGCTCCATGTATAGTAAAGTTTCATCTTTAGTACGGCCCTGATGTGGCCGTTGTATTTGTGCCACACAAAAACATTGTAAGTCTTCAAAGGCATGATGTAACGATAAGCAATGTTCCACTATTAGCGCTTCTAAACGTTTACACTTCAATTTACTTTTATGTTCTGTCATACGGGTGCAAAATGCGCGATTAGTTTTGCCAATATATAATAAAGAACACGGGCAAATTATACAATATACCACATATGTGGAAGCACATGAAGTATTAGATCTTAGCTTATAAATTTGCCCATTATGACAAAAATGATCGCACTCCTTAGTAACAGAACAAATCGAGCAAGTGCCACAAGGCTTATGACCCAATACTTCCGAGTCTAAAGGTGCAGGTTGTCTCAACACTGTTGGACTAAGGATATCCTTCAGGTTTCATTGGCGTTGCCACACACAACGTGTGTGATACTTTTCTAAGCCTGGAATGGTGGTCAATATATTTTTATGTTTCTTCAGACTAGACTGTAAACTCCCACTTAAAGGAGAATATGTGGTTATCAAATTAACGGCATCTGTCTCAAATGATACTTGACGCGGAGATTGTAAAAGTAGGTCACGATTAGCAAAACGTGCTCTTATGTATGCCTCTCTTACTATTTTTCTCGGATAGCCCCGTTGAAGAAAATTCTGATGTAATTGCTCTATTTGACGTTGATAATCTCTAATAGTACTACAGTTCCGTCAATGTAAATAGTTAAACTTAACCGTTCACTGTAAATAGTTGAATCTGATTGTTCAATGTAAATGTATACATCTGTGTACAATTGTTAAAATGTTCCTTGTAAACCGCCCTTGATCGCTGGAAGGGGCGGTATAGAAAAATATAGATAGATAAATAAATAAATAAATAAATAAAATAGCGGATAAACTGTGAGAACGGTAGCCCGTTACGAAGCTGTCTCGGATGAGCACTAGAGTAATGTAAAAGAGTGTTTTTATCGGTTGTTTTACGGAAAATTGAGGTCTGCCAGCCTATGGGTGACTTTGTTATCAAAATGTCTAAAAACGAAAGTTGTGTCTTATGACATGTCATAGTAAATTTCAAATTAGACTCACACATGTTTAACCAACCAGCAAACCTTTGTAAGGAAGAACTATCCCCTTGCCAGATTACAAAAATATCGTCAATGTAGCGCTTCCAAATTTTTAATGATGTTTGATATGGACAGTTGTTAATCCATTGATGTTCAAAGCGCTGCATGTACAGATTGGCCACTGAAGGGCCACAGGTGGCCCCCATGGCCACTCCAGAAATTTGGTGGTACAGTTGTGTCTCAAAGCTGAAAAAATTGTTAAACAGTGTTATTTCCGTTATACTAGACAAAAAAGCCTGTAACGATACTGACAAGTCACCCCGGGCTCGAAGTGCCTCCATCACTACTACATATGCCTGTCTCTGGGGGATCACCGTATAGAGAGAAGTGACGTCAAAGGTGACTAAAAATATGTCAGTCTCCATTGCCAGATGACCTACAGTATGTAAGATGGTGAGAAAATGAGCCGAATCCTTTATGTAGGATGAAATTGAGATCATCATCGGTCTTAAATAAGAGTCCAAATACATTGACAATGGTTCCAATAGAGATCCTCGTGTAGACACTATTGGACGACCCGGAGGTTTCACCAGATCTTTGTGTATCTTGGGCACAAGATAAAATTTAGAGACCGTTGGATCGACTACATTCAGAAACTGATGTTCTTTTTTTGAAATTAATTTATCCTTCAATGCTAGCTGTGTTATATGTTGTATACGAATCTGTAGAGAATTTGTAGGGTCTGTCATTAATTTGATATACACTTGTGTATCCTCCAACTGACGAAAAGCTTCTTCAAGATATTGCGGTCTGCTCCAAATAACAATAGCACCCCCTTTGTCTGCCCTTTTAATTACCAAATCTGCCCGGGATTGAAGCTCCCGTAATGCTGTTCTCTCCCTCAATGACAGGGCTGCATAGAAGTTCTTTTGAGAATCTACTGCTCGTTGCATATCCTGTATAATAAGGTCACGATAAAGGGCCAACGTAGGGTGTAACGGGCCCGGAGGGGTCCACTTAGATTTCAGAGGCAAACGTATTCTGCCATATGGCGAATCGGCTGAAGTGATATTTAAATCAGCAGAAGGGGGAACCGGCTGTTCAAAAAATAATTTCAAATGCAATTTTCTAATAAACATTTCTAGGTCAACCCTAAATCGAAAGAAATCAAATTTTGTAAATGGAACAAACGATAGACCCCTTTCTAATATTGCAATCATCTCTTCATAAACCTCCAATCCCGAAATGTTGATCACTAAAGAGGTCAAGGTTTGCGTCGGGAACGATCGGTCACTGACGTCTTGGTGCGAGTGTGGTTGCTTTTCTTCTTTTTCTCTTTGTTGGCACCCTCGCGAAAATCCTTTTTCTGCACCACTTCGTCTGAATCTGTAGAGGCGGTCTCTTCCGATGTATTCTCAAACGTAACCTGCCGTTTCTTAGTAGAAAGTTTTCTCTTAGTGTTCATCCAGGGATATACATATCCCTGGGTATAATCCATAAAATCACGTCGCAATTTCGTTTCCTTCACTTGTTTTACTTCTTTTTGCAAAGTGGACAGTTGAACTTGTATTGTTGTTGTCTTTTCCTCATAAATTTCAGTTTTTTCCTCAGTTTTGAGGGATGTCAGAAGTGTTTCTATTTCTGTAGTGAGAGTGAGCAAATGTTGTTGCGTAGTCTCCACAATGTGTACCATTAAATCAATGGAACATTTGTTAAGTATCAAATTCCATTTAGTGACAAATCCAGTATCAGACACAAACATTCTTGGTTCTTTATAAACTCTTAGCCCTCGTGGAATATGGCGCCGTTGTAGATATTCTATCAAAGATAGTCTATGAAGCTCCATACGGACTTTTTTCTTCTGAAGTTTCAACAAATCTTCCCAACTTGATGAAACACATGGAGTGGCTCCTTCCAATTCCAAAGAAAAGGGAGTAGAATCTTTACATAATCGAGAGACAAATTCCTCAGAAAAACTGAAGGTATCTGCTTTTAATTGACCTTCCATTTTTGTGGATCACAAATCACATTAACGATCTATTTTTACAGAGTAAAATCGCAATATCCAAAAAAACAACTCTGTATTTCAACCTGAAAGTAAGATGTTCTAAATAACAGCTGTCAATGGAGATAGAAGAGAGACATTATTTTGAGGCGGCCATGTGGTCTCAGTATCTCCATCCATTGTTGAATTTACTCCCAACGCTACCAAGCGCTAAGCGTTTCTCCAAAATAGGGTTCCTCAGGGGAATTGCTAAGCTCTAGAAATGAGATACAAGACAATGCTAATGAACTTTACTAAAGATGAAACTTTACTATACATGGAGCAACGGTGGATACATCTCCTGCAAACTGTTATGCCATCTGGTTTAAATGCTCGCATTGAATGGGAATCATGTATATGAGGTCATCATTGGGAGGTCCCGTTTATAATTGGTTCCTTTGATTTTAAAAAGCGCATGCGCGGCGTTCTTTTTACAAATGCTTCGCAGTTCAGCATATCTTATGCGGTTTGAACGCCGGCATGGACTATTGAAAAGTGAGTACATGTATATAAAACCATTTTTCTTACGAGAGAGTGAGTAGTTTTTGAGAATTGCTATGGAGGAAAGTAAAGTTCATTAGCATTGTCTTGTATCTCATTTCTAGAGCTTAGCAATTCCCCTGAGGAACCCTATTTTGGAGAAACGCTTAGCGCTTGGTAGCGTTGGGAGTAAATTCAACAATGGATGGAGCTATTTTGATCATAAAAGAAACGCTGTGAAAGAAGCCCAGGATCCATCATCAAACAAAGCTAAGCGATTTGTTATAGATATATATGAATAGAGACATTTTTAAGCCATCACTTTTCAAATATTTAAAATACGGCAGCTGGAGATATAGTGGTCATTGATGTGACAAACCTGGGTAACGAGTTAGTTTTAAACTTGTACCCTGAGATACTGAGACCACATGGCCGCCTAAAAATAATGTGTCTCTTCTATCTCCATTGACAGCTGTTATTTAGAACATCTTACTTTCAGGTTGAAATACAGAGTTGTTTTTTTGGATATTGCGATTTTACTCTGTAAAAATAGACCGTTAATGTGATTTGTGATCCTCTTGAGGGCGACCATGTTTTTTCGCTATGGGCTTTGGGTAGCCTGTAGCTGGGTAGTCCCATATGATAGGATTGACTTCCTGCTTGTTCCCGGAGAAGCTTAGTTACTCACCTGTAACAGGTGTTCTCCAGGGACAGCAGTAATCAGTCCTCATAACCCTCCCTCCTCCCCTTGGAGTTGCTTCTTTACCATCTTTTCTTTTTTGCCGTCTTTTAGCTATGTCATCTGACTAAGCAAGATGGCAACCTTGGGCAGGAAAGGGACCACGCATGTGTGGCGGCATCTCCCAAAGGCCTTCTTTGAAAGCTGGGGGTATGCTTCCACGAGGGCTTCATTGGTGCTGACATCACCCATATGTGAGGACTGATTGCTGCTGTCCCTGGAGAACACCTGTTACAGGTGAGTAACTACGCTTTCCCCACATCCCTTCCAACAGCTGGGATTATATCCCTTAATCACTTCGTTGAGCTTTATGGATATTAAATACTCGCAATACAGAGTTTTATACCTATTTTCTTGAATTATGGCAGAAACAGAGACCCCCCTGGATGTTAGTTCAAACGCTCTTATCCATTCTCATTCTCCCCCCAACTCCTCCCCAAAATCATCCTGCCAGGCCTTAAAGGCCAGCAGTCCTCCTTTCCCCCTATGCCTGATTTTATATAACAAATAGCAAGCCTTTAACTGGACCCCCCCCCCCCCAGTCTACATAGTCTCTCGAGCCCCATTTCACCCCCTTGAATATCCTCCCATACCTGTGTGGGAGGAGAGGCCTGGTGGTTGGGGCAAGTTAGATTGGGCCCGAGAGCCAGGGGTTTGAATCCTGCTAGAGGACAGCAGCCTTGGGATGGAAGGACTGGGATTTCTCCACAAGTGTTCCTTGTGGCCTTGGGCAAGTTACTTAACGTTCCACTTCCTCAGATACAAAAAAACTGATTGGGGACAAAGGAAAAATATATCTCCAGGAACAAGCAGGAATAAGTCATCACATATGGGTACGTCGGTACCGACGGAGCCCGCGCGGGAAAGCTCCCCAGCTTTTCAGATTAAAAGCCTTTGGGGCCTCCCACTGCACATGCGCGCTGCCTTCCCGCCTTCCTGACCAGCTCTCGTCAGTTTCTTTTTTTCCGCGGAGCCAGCAGGTCGTGTTCCTGTCACCGCTGAAGAAATTGTTAATTTTATTGTTTTCTTTAGACCGCGTACCTGCCTTCCCCATTCTGAAACCGGTACTGCCGGTCTCTCTGTCTTTCTTTCTTTTGAAAAAAAAAAAAATATATATATATTTTTCTTTTCTTCAGCACAACTTGGTACTTTGTTAGGCCTTCAGGCCTACACAAATTCTCCTCATGGAGAAGCCAGTTCCTGGTTTTAAAAAGTGTACCAAGTGCAGTGCTGTCATTCCTCTTACAGACACCCATGAATGGTGTCTTAAATGTTTAGGACCTGACCATTCCATACCGGACTGTCCATCCTGCTCCCAGATGTCGAAACGTGGATTGCAGAACCGGGCCAACAAGTTCCATGTGCTGTTTCCTTCAGAAGCATCACAGTCATCCAGGTCTTCCTCTCCGGATGGATCTCGGGTAACCAAAACTCCAGTGGGCAAATCCTCTAAAAGCAAATCTCTTTCTAAAGATCGAGAGGCTCTCAATTCTGAGTTCGAGGATTCTGCCCAGGCCAAAAAACCCCGGCGGGAGGTTCCGGCCTCCAAAGCAATCATGGGGTCACAGGTTGACATCGATGGCGCGGCCTCGACAGATCACCTGTTGTACTGCTCTGGGGTACCGGCCTATACCGGTACCGACATCCAGGCAGCAGTGGCGTCTATGGGCAATACTGTCCAAGTCATGCAGCAGGCCATTCTGGCTTTTATTAATGCTGCTACGCCCTCGGTACCGCAGCCAGCGGTACCGGGTCCGGTTCCGGTAATGGCTTCCATACCGGAACCGAGGCCATCGTCTTCCAAACGCAGATCGGTTCCGCATGCCGGATCCGGGCTTTTGCCCGGTACCGATCCCATACCCAGTACGCCCGATGTCGATACCGAACGGTATGCGTATCGTGCGTTGGAAGCACATAGAGGATACTCTGCTTCTTCAGAGGATTTTAACTCCTCTGATGATTCTGATGAGTTCTCCCTTGATCTTCCTGAGGAGCCTTCTTCTCCTAACAGGAGAATGTCTCCACCAGAGGATTTGTCCTTTCAGGACTTCATCATAGAAATGGCTAAAGGTCTTTCTATTGCTTCATCCTCTGAAAAGGAACCCAGATCAAAGAAACTGGATATTTTAGGATACTCTAAGTCTCCTAAAGAGGCAGTCACCCTGCCTATCCATGAAATCCTTCAAGAACACTTGATGGACTTATGGGAGGCTCCTCTAACATTGTCTCCTTCTTCTCGCAGGTTGGACACCATGTACCGTGTCCCCCCTTCTCCTGGTTTCCAAAAAACCCAGTTGCCTCACCATTCTATTGTGGTGAAGTCTGCAATGAAGAAGATAAAGAGTACCAAAAGGCACTCTTCCACTCCTCCAGGGCGAGAATGTAAGACTCTAGACTCTTTTGGCAGGAAAAGTTTCCAGGCTACTATGCTTATAGCCAGGATTAATTCCTATAGTCTTTACATGGGCATGTTTCTCAGTGAAATCGCTCTAAAAGTTCGGCATTTTGCCCCCTTTATCCCTGAGGATAAGAGGGAGCAGTTCATTTCCTTAGTGAAACACCTTTTGGATATTTCAAAGTTCTCCAACAGGGCAGCTTTTGATTCCTTTGAGGGTGCTGGTAGGGCTTCGGGCATTGCTATAGCAGCCCGACGTCTTGCTTGGCTCCAGGCTTCTGATCTAGAACCTTGGGTCCTAGATGGCTTACGAAATCTGCCCTGTACAGGTGAGAACTTATTTGGTGAAGAGTGGCAAATTAAGGCCACTCAAATGGATGCAGAAAATGCCACCTTAGATAGACTTTCTAAGTCTACCTCCACTCCTGCCAAGAAGAAGTCTTTTAAGAGGCCTTATTACAAGAAGTCCAGATTTTCCACAAATACTGGCCAACAATCCTCTCAGCCTCGTTTTGCTGCTAAACGTCAGCAACCTAAACAGGCAAGGTCAAAGCCTGCGGCGTCTGCTACGCCTCAGCAGGCTACACCCCCTCAGGGGTTTTGACTTGCCCCTAGAGAACTTAACTTTTCTGGCTCTAGAACAGGGGTCTCAGGTTGTGCGGCCCGCGACGGAGGGAAATAAAAAAAGCCTTGCTTCTGCCGTTGCCGCCGTGGCAGCGGCAGAATCGACTGTCAATTTTTTTTTTTAAACGGGCTTCTGCTGCTCAAGCAGCAAAATCAGCTGTGCTGCGTTACCTTCCTCTCTGCCCGGAGATCCTTCATTGTGCTCCATCAGCGTGTGCTTTTCAAGCTGCGAAGAGAGTATTCCCCTCTCGCGAGGCTTGACAAGTGAATAGGCTTAAGCCGCGCGAGAGGGAAATACTCTCTTCGCGGCTTAAGAAGCACACGCTGATGAAGCACAATGAGGGATCTCCGGGCAGAGAGGAAGGGGCCGCGGGACAGCTGATTTTCTGCTGCAGCAGCAGCAGCAGCAGAAGAAGCCAGGTGTTTTTTTTATTTACCCGGGGGGGGGGTAGGACTGGAAATGGGCTATTGGCAGGGGGGGGGTGTAGGACTGGAAATGGGCTATTGGCAGGGGGGGGGGGTAGGACTGGAACTGCGCTATCGGCAGGGGGGGTGTAGGACTGGAAATGGGCTATTGGCAGGGGGGGGGTAGGACTGGACTGGAAATGGGCTATTGGCAGGGGGGGGTGTAGGACTGGAAATGGGCTATTGGCAGGGGGGTGTAGGACTGGAAATGGGCTATTGGCAGGGGGGGTGTAGGACTGGAAATGGGCTATTGGCAGGGGGGTTATGACTGGAAATGGGCTATTGGCAGGGGGGGGGTTATGACTGGAAATGGGCTATTGGCAGGGGGGTATGACTGGTAATGGGCTATGGTGGGGGCTAGGACTGGAAATGGGCAGGTGGGGGTTAGGAAGGACTGGAAGTGGGCTGATGGGGGGAGTTAGGACTGGTAATGAGCTATGGAGGGGCTGACTGAAATGGGGTAATGGGGGTTAGGGCTGGAAGTGGGCTATTGGCAGGGGGGGGGTTATGACTGGTAATGGGCTATGGTGGGGGCTAGGACTGGAAATGGGCAGATGGGGGTTAGGACTGGAGGTGGGCTGATTGGAAGGGGGGCTTGAACTGCAAATGGCTGATGGGGAGGGGGCTTGGAATGGAAATGTGCTGTGAGGGGAGGGAGCTAGGATTGGAAATGGGCTGATGGGGGGCTAGGATTGGAAATGGGCTGATGGGGGGCTAGGATTGGAAATGGACTGATGCAGGGACTAGAAGGGAGCGTATGCTGGGTGGGGCTGGAACTAGAAGGGAGCTGATGTTGGGGGAGGATTAGAATGGGATGGAGCTGGGAAAGTGAAATGGAGAGGGGAAAAATATTTTGTCTGGGAGAGAAGACAAATCTACAATTGGCCAGGTATTGGGAGAGTAAGTGGGGATTGAGGATGGAGGGGTAAAATTTGAGTGGATGAAATAGGAATGAGGAAAGAGAAAAAGGAGAAAGATTAGTATGTTAAAGCAGATGTAGAGAGAGAATGGAAAAAAAACTAGGAGAGAAGAAAGGGCAAATGGACAGCAGACGATGGAGAGTTAGCAGAAGACATGAAGAAACCAGAAGAAAGTGGCTGGAACAATTGCAACTGAAAAAAAAATTGCACAAAAGGTAGAAAAATATCTCTTTATTTTGAATTTATTAACTGGAATATGTCAGCTCTGGGAAATGTGCATCATTAATGTTTGCGCTTTGTTTAGTACAAGAGGAAATTAATTTATAGTTTTATTTCTACAGTGTTGTTGTACATTCCAAGTTTGGCTTTTGGGGTTCCCAGTTTAATTATTGTCTTCCTGTTTCTAAATCTTTTAGTCTTTCTTTATCCATGCACTCATTAAAGAGGCATGTTTACTAAAAGTTAGTGCATGGTAACATTATGCAAATATTTATGCAAATGAGGCCCCTTATGCAAATGAGGCCCCACGTCTTATGCGGCCCCCGGGTTACTTTACAAGTCCTCATTCGGCCCTCAAAGCAATTTGAGTTTGAGACCCCTGCTCTAGAACAACCAGAGCCCCTCACCATACCCGGAAGGTTAGCTCACTTTGCTCCCAGATGGGAGCAAATTACATCAGAGCAATGGACCCTCTCTATCATCAGAGAGGGTTACAAACTCCATTTTTCCGACCTTCCTCCTTATACTATGGTGAGGCAGTTCAATTCTCCCCCATCTCTCCTGGCCCTCTTGGGTCAGGAAGTCTCCTCCCTCCTTGCCCAGGGGGCAATAGAGGAGGTCCCTCTTCTTCAACAGGGGACGGGATTCTACTCCCCTTATTTTCTAATACCAAAGAAGACAGAGGGCTTCAGACCAATTCTGGATCTGAGAGAATTGAACAAATTTCTTTTCAAGGAGAAATTCAAAATGCTTTCTCTGGGCATTCTCCTTCCATACCTTCAGAGTCAGGATTGGCTTTGTTCTCTAGACCTAAAGGATGCGTATACACACATACTCATCCACCCATCCCACAGAAAATACCTTCGATTTCTGTTTCAGGGAAAACATTTCCAGTACAGAGTACTCCCCTTCGGTCTAGCCTCTGCTCCAAGAGTGTTCACCAAATGCATGGCAGTCGTAGCTGCCTTTCTAAGAGGCCTGGGAATTTTCATATTCCCATACCTGGACGACTGGCTCATCTGAGCTCCCTCTCAGTCCCAGGCCCAAATTTCCCTGGACCGCACAAGGCGTCTTCTGCAGTATCTAGGACTGGTAGTAAACCTTCCCAAGTCTCAACTAATCCCTACTCAGTCTCTCGAGTTCATAGGGGCCCAGTTAGACACCATCACTGCAAGGGCCTACCTGCCTCAGGTCAGGGCCCAACGCCTGCTGAGTTTGGCCTCCCAAGCTCAGTCCAGCAGTCATTTGACAGCCCGGGAAATGCTGCGACTTCTGGGCCACATGGCCTCCACGGTACATGTGGTGCCCTACGCTCGTCTGCATATGAGAGCAGCTCAATGGACCTTGGCCACCCAGTGGACTCAAGCATCTGGAGCGCTCTCCGACCAAATACTCACCTCAAGCCGTCTATTTTGGTCCCTCCAATGGTGGACATCCACCAACAATCTGTTGATGGGGGCCCCCTTCCAACCTTTGTTGCCCCAAGCAACCCTCACAACAGATGCCTCCCAGACGGGGTGGGGAGCTCATCTTCAGAACCTCTCCACTCAGGGCACTTGGTCTCCACAGGAGGCCACCCTTCATATCAACCTCCTGGAACTGCGAGCAATTTACCTTGCCCTCAAGGTCTTCTATACCCTCCTTGTCAACCTGACTGTCCTAGTTCAGACAGACAATCAGGTAGCCATGTTCTATATAAACAAACAAGGAGGGACAGGCTCTCTGTCGCTTTGCAACGAAGCTCTCAGATTATGGGCCTTCGCCAGAGAGCATCAAATTCACCTTCTTGCAGTGTATCTTCCAGGAGTTCAAAACTCTCGTGCAGACAGACTCAGTCGAGTTCTGCTTCCACACGAATGGTCCCTACATATGGACCAGATACGCAGAATCTTTCAGGAATGGGGGACCCCGGACATAGACCTCTTTGCAAGTCCGTGGAATGCCAAACTTCCCCGGTTCTGTTCCAGAACTCAGTGTCAGGGAGCTCAGGCCCACGATGCCTTCCTCCTGCATTGGGGTCAGGAATTCCTCTATGCCTTTCCACCCATTCCTCTAATATCCAAGACTCTGTTCAAGCTCCAGAGGGATCACGGGACTATGATCCTCATAGCTCCCCGCTGGCCACGCCAGGTGTGGTTCCCTCTACTTCTGCATCTCTCCCAGGGATCCTCCCTGGACCTGGGAGCTGCGCCAGACCTTCTGTCTCAGGAGGAGGGGACTTTGTGGCACCCAAACCCCAAATCCCTACATCTCAGAGCTTGGTTACTGAAGGCCTAAGTCTTCAAGACTTTAATCTTTCTCAACCTGTGACAGATATCCTTCATGCCTCTAGGAAACCTTCCACGAGGCGTTCTTATGCTTTCAAATGGAAACGTTTTTCCATTTGGTGTGCTCAGCAGGGTCTTGACCCTCTAGCACTTCCTTTGAATTCCCTCTTGGACTATCTCCTGCATCTTTCAAATGCAGGCCTTAAGACGAATTCAGTAAGGGTCCATTTGAGTGCTATTGCAGCATCCTTAAAACCTATAAATGGACAACCTGTCTCCTCTCATCCTCTTGTTGCACGTTTCATGAGAGGCCTGACTCTAACTAAACCTCCCATCCGACCTCCGGTAGCATGGGATTTGAACCTAGTTCTAGGTCAGCTTATGAAGCCACCTTTTGAGCCTTTGGACTCTACCTCCTTCAAATTTCTTTCCTGGAAGGTTGTTTTCCTTATTGCAGTCACTTCGGCTCGCCGCATCAGTGAACTGCAGGCTTTAGTGGCTCATCCACCTTATACTAGGTTTCATCATGATAAGGTGGTCCTTAGGACGAATCCCCACTTTATGCCCAAAGTGGTCTCGCCTTTTCATCTTAATCAAGAGGTATATCTACCTGTCTTTTTCCCGGCTCCTCATGCATCCAGTGCAGAGAGGAACCTTCATACTCTGGATTGTAAAAGAGCTCTTGCCTTTTACCTCAACAGGACTCAACCACATCGAAAGTCTTCCCAACTTTTCGTGGCTTTTGATCCTTCTCATTTGGGACTTCCAGTCACCAAGCGTACACTTTCCAATTGGATCGCTCAGTGTATTTCTTTTGCTTACCAGAGTAAGAACATTTCTCTGGAGGGCCATGTCACAGCTCACAATGTGAGAGCCATGGCCACTTCTATGGCTCATCTTCACTCTGTGTCCATAGATCAGATCTGTCGAGCAGCCACTTGGGCCTCGGTTCATACCTTCACAGCCCATTACTGCTTGGACAAGGACTCCCACCGGGATGCCTTGTTTGGTCAGGCTGTCCTCAAACACCTGTTCCATACTTAAACAACTCCTGCCCACCTTCCCTGGATGGATGCCTGAGATCCATGCGAAGATGGTTTACCCTTGGAGGGGGATCTCCCAGGCATCTTAGCTAGGGAGTCCCCATATGTGATGACTTATTCCTGCTTGTTCCTGGAGATAGCACAGTTACTTACCTGTAACAGGTGATCTCTGGGAACAGCAGGAATTAGTCATCACAACCCACCCACCTCCCCTAGGAGTTGTATCTCTATCTATCTATCTTCCTGTCCTCTCTATTTTCTCAGCTTTAAACTCGAACTGACGAGAGCTGGTCAGGAAGGCGGGAAGGCAGCGCGCATGTGCAGTGGGAGGCCCCAAAGGCTTTTAATCTGAAAAGCTGGGGAGCTTTCCCGCGCGGGCTCCGTCGGTACCGACGTACCCATATGTGATGACTAATTCCTCCTGTTCCCAGAGATCACCTGTTACAGGTAAGTAACTGTGCTATATACAGTGCCTGAATGTACTGCTTTGACTGGTAGAAAAGCGGTATATAAGCCTAGTTAAATAAATAAATACAGTCTTGCTTCGGGCAAAGTGGCAGCACTGTAAGTTCAAATATCTATCACAATTAAGTAAACCATAGTTCTCTTGAGCCTTCTCAAACAAAAGCAGCCACCTTTTATCATCTAGAAGGTGCCCAAGTCTCGATAGCCCCCTGACCCCTCACCTCTGCAAGGCCCTATTACCCATCCCAGGAAGAAAATTCAAATTGTTATATAGTGGGACCATCCCTCCTTCCCCACTCCTCCTTAATACGACTCTCTGAAACTGTCTCCAACATTTTAATGTCAATGAGACAAAACTGTTTCCCCTCCTTATTAGGCACTCAGCTTTTAACTATCTACTTATTAGGCAGATTTATTTTCCTGAAACACAAGCATGCTGCTTTCTATACCTTACCTTGTTGATTGGAGCAGGCTTCCACCTGAATTAAGAGGGATTAGTGATGTGACGTTATTTTTGAAAATAGCTAACAGCACTGCACTCTTTAATTGGTAAATAAATATGACCTCATTTGAGCAGGTTGCTGTGGTTTGGAGCAGTGAACTCATGATTTATGTTGATTTATTTTTGTGATATTGTCTTTTGGATGTGAAAGTAAAATACATTGTGTGCCTTCGAGTCATTATTGACTCTTGGCGACCTAGCAGTTCATGGGTTTTCTTGGTAGTGTGACTAGAAGTAGATTGCCAGGCCTTTTTTCCGAGGCAGTGGAGGGTTAAGTGGGACTCAAACCCTGGTCTCTTGGTTACCAAACCAGTGTTCTGACCACTAGGCGGCTACTCCACTCCATCTAAATGTAGATAACTGCTTTTTTTTTGTCTCATTATGAGTGCTATTATGTAAATCATCTAGATTTTGATAAGTGACATATAAATGCTTTTAAATAAATAAATATTTTTATTAATTAAAAATAGTCTGTAAACATAATGTTTGGTTAGATTATTCTGGAACGCTGAATTTTTAAGTAACATTTGGAAGACACTTTACACCCTCAAAGACAATGGATTTTATTTTGAGAATGCTAAAATACTTGAGCAGTTGACTAAGTTAAATACTTTCATCAGCCATTTGCATCTGAATTCAGATGGTTGTATAAACCTAACTTAAGAAAACAATAAATGTACAGATGATGTAAGTGTAGAACCTGTCTCTTTTGGGGAAACTGCTAGATACTTATGACCTGGATTGGCCACTGTTGGAAACAGGATATTGGACTTGATGGACCTTGGTCTGACCCAGTATGGTATATCTTATGTTCTTAAAGTTCTGCCATTTGTTTTAATGTGCTTCCTTTTTTAAAACAGTCCTGAAGCTTTTTGGAAAACGATTTTAACTGATCAGTAACTATATCTTGCAGCTGCTGCAGCTTCAGCCTCTGGAACAGCAAATAATCTTGCAGGAGCAACAAATGGTTTGTTTCGGCCCCTTGGAAACCAGCCACAACAACAGCAGCAACAGCAGCAGCAACCGACTAGTAATCTACAGTCCAGTTCTTTCTATGGCAGTAGCTCGTTGGCAAACAGCTCCCAAAGCAGTTCTCTTTTCTCACATGGGCCTGGCCAGCCTGGAAGCACATCCCTCGGCTTTGGAAGCAGCAGCTCTTTGGGAGCAGCTATTGGTTCTGCTCTAGGGGGATTTGGCTCATCAGGTACATTTTAACTCTTCCCATACAATGTACCCTCATTAACTGTAAGTTCATGTTTTTACAAACCTGCAGTTATGAATAGTGCTAGATCATGTTATATGCAGTAGATTGCTCTGAGGTAGAAATACAATGTTTTTGTATGCATTAGGTGAACATGTAGCTCTGTGTTCAAGGGGGGCAAATCTTTTTTTTTTTTTTTTTTTCTTGTGAAATAAATTGGGGAATAAGAATCATATGTTTTCATATAGTGGGACAAAAACAAGACTGACTCATGAAACTTATATGGTCCCCATAGATATGCTGGTTACTTCATGGATATTTGAGATTAATGTTTGAATTTAGTGTATTAAGAACCCTGCACAGCTGAAAATTTGTATCGGGCTTATTGGATTAAATGCAATTATTTTTTAACCCAGTAATATTTTACTAAAAGTAAGACAATGTACTGCAATGCTGCCTTGCTGTACCTTGGCACCTTGAGGGGGGCAGTATAAGAGCTTTATCTCAGCAGAATTTGGATTTTAGATTTAATTACTCCTCATCTTTTACAAATTCAAGCTTAATGCGAGTTAAAAGCAGGTATATAAGTTATTTCCCTGACCAAGTGGGATTCAATCTAAGTTGCACCTGTAGATGCTGTGTACTATTTTGACTGGACTTAATCAGAAAGAAGGCACAATGATTTAGCAGATCTATGCAAAATTACAAGTAATTTTGGATTTGGAAATATTAAGCATAGAATAATAGCAACTGACAAAAGTTTCTTGATATGCTCAACAGCGGTACTGGCTCATTTACATTTCAATCCATATTAGTTTTTTGGCACAAAGGTGAGTACACTTGTTAGACAATTTTTTTTCAGGTCAGATATTAATTTAACTTATCTGCATTTCTCCGTTGGCAAGCAGAGACAAATCAGCCATAAAAGTAAGTGATGTCATCTGATGGCAATAACAGAGAACTGTTCTCAAAGCTCAGAAGAACCTTCCAAATTTTTCTGAATTTGAAAGGGATTCCAACACAGCCAGCTCTTTTGTCTTTTTCCTCAATGTTATCACCCGGTTATGTTGACTGTCACATTTTTTGCAGGTCGCTAACTATCTTTAATGTCACTCTTCTTTTCTAGTCATTCCTCAGAGTTCTCCCTCTCAATAAAATACCCTTCCTTGCAGTTAAAATTGAGTTTGTTTTAGCAGAGATTTTCTTCATAGCTGTGGGTTTCAAATACTAACATTGTAGGCAGAAGATGGCAGCAGCAGACACTCATTTTGGTGTGTCTGGGTATGGTGTAGCCATGTCATTAGTTTGGCCTGGATTGTAGTGATGCAACATCGAGAGGGAGGTGAAAGTGGCACTTACTTACCCTGAGTGCTGGGGCTGCAGTCTGAACAGAGTTACTGTCTTCAGTCAGAAAGTTCTTTGAAGGAAGCACATTTGAGAAAGAAAGGAGAAAACTCTGCAAAGAGGAGTAGGATTGGAGCATGATCTAGAAAACAACCTGATCACATTTGCACCCCAGCCAGCAGACATATCTTCTAAAGCCATCTCCAGAATGCAGAGGAAAAGTCAGGTTAATGGAAAAGCTGGAAACTATGATGTCGTTATCTAACACATGAAAGAAAATGGAAAAGCAGAAAATGTTACTGAGGCTTTTGGCCCTCCCAGGGACTGTTACTATGGACCATATTCTGTCCCATCTTCAGCTTCCTCTCACCAACGAATAAAAATGGACAAGTTGTGGAGGCAGAAGAAATAGTCAAATAGCTTGATATGCAACAGATAGATGAGATCAGTATTGACATGGCAAAGTCAACCAACGGGACGAGTTACTCCAGCCACACAATACAGATCTGACCTACAATCAAGAATTGTTTAGAGCAGGCCTTGACAAATTTTTTTGGAATCTAGGAGCCAGCTGCTGAGACCTCGGCCACAGTACCCCCCCAAAAAAAAAGGTCCCTGGAGGAGGCTCCTCCTATCATGGAGAGGTTAACCCATTCAGTGTCGACCCCCGTTAGCTTCTGAGTCGCGGGCTAGCATGTCGTCGGGCGCAGCTTGCGCCAGAGCCCCGACACCGGGTATCATTGACACAGAGTTGGTCCGACCATGGAGTGCTGGCGGACTCCTCTGGTTCGGAGTTGGCGTGGGAGATGAATGAAGAGTCTACCAGCACTGTTCTTTACTGGGATATCCCCTCTGACCCGTACCTACCACACCATCGGCGACGGTTGCCTCCAGAGGACTTGGCTTTCTTTTGAACATAAATGGCTCAAAAACTACCTTTTAAATCCAGGCTTCAGAATGTCATTCCCTAGATATGTTTGCTGGCTGTGGTGGTGCTAACTTTAGACTGCACCTACTTTTCCTTTTCTTAAATAAATCAGCTTTCTGGAACTAATGGAGATTTTCAGTGACCTTAAAGCTTTCCACAGCCACTTTTTAGGAAAGGGAATATTGATTCAGACAAATAGACAAGTAGTGATTTTCTACATAAACAAGATGGAACAAGACTGCCTTCCTTTTTTAAGGATATTTTGATGATGTGGAACTGGGCAAATTCACAAAGCATATTCCTGTTTGCATATGTGCTAGGAGTGCAAATGTTATTGCAGGCACTACAGCTTCTTGAATGGTTGTTAGACATCACACTACCCAATATTGTCCAGTAGTGGGAAACTTCATCAATAGACCTTGCTTCATTGGAGGGAAACGGATAGCTTCCTCAATTGATCTCTTTAAAAAGACCCTTGAAATAACATAACTCCTCTCCCTTTATATAACATTCATAGGTTCTGCATACCCCCTCCCCAACGTTCATATGTAATCCCCCACTGAGTTATTACTAGAATAATTTGCTTTAACCATCATTTGGTCACATTATACATTTTTCTTTACTTTGAAACCTTTTGCCCAACTTGTTTAACTAGCATCAAACTTCCTTTGCAATACAAATACATTCAAATAAATAAATTTGAACAAGCCTGTATAGTATATCTCAAGTCACTTTCAGCATCCATTGGGGAATGAGGTTTTTCTATGCCTATCTCTCCTGCTCATAATCAAGACGTTTTGCAGAAAATAGTATAGGACGGAGGTTATATAATACTCATAGCTCCATCCTAGCTTTGCTAGGTCTAGTTTCTTTAACTATGCCAGTTGTCAGTCTGCATGAAGACATTTGCATATTTCATAATTCAAGATCCAGGAGAGGATTCTCCCACCAGGATATAGACTTCCTAGTTCTGACAGCATGGAGGTCAAGCACTATAGGCCCAGGCCTACTTCTCTCCCAAGAGGTAGGAAATACCTTAACAGCTAGGAAATCTTGCAGCGGTAAATAGAAAGAAGTTCTATCTTTGGTGTACAGTGCATTGCAAAAGTATTCATACCCTCTGCGTTTGTCCTGTTTTGTCGCATTACAACCTGGAATTAAAATGGAGTTTTGGGGGTTAGCACCATGTGATATACACAACATGCCTATGATTTTGAAGGTGCAAAATATCCTATCTCCAGGAACAAGCAGGAATGTAGTCTTCACATATGGGTATCGTTGGTACCGAAGGAGCCTGCGCGGGAACGCTCCCCAGCATCCAATAGG
The DNA here is from genome assembly GCA_033557465.1 of Ichthyophis bannanicus. Classification (NCBI taxonomy): domain Eukaryota; kingdom Metazoa; phylum Chordata; class Amphibia; order Gymnophiona; family Ichthyophiidae; genus Ichthyophis; species Ichthyophis bannanicus. The sequence continues at coordinate 1,007,227,378 of CM066033.1, forward strand.
AACGCTTTTGGGAGCATCCCTCAGCACATGCGTGCTGCCTTTCCAACTGTCCCTCTTCAGTTCTTCGTTTTCCGCGGAGCCGGCAGGATCTATTCCCTGTCACCGCAGAAAATTCCGTCTTTAAATTTCTTGTGGTCACGTTTGCCTTCCGCACGATGCCTACTAGTACCGCCAGTTCTTTTCTTTTCCTTAAAAAAAAAAAAAAAACAACCTTAGACTGTTTCTTTTCAGAAACTTTTCTCTTTGGTGCTAGGCGCCATTTTGGGCACTAGGCCCCATATTCCTAAAACATGGAAAAACCAACTAGTGGTTTTAAGAAATGTACTAAGTGTGGCAGTACCATCTCCGTCACTTTCACCCATGATTGGTGTCTGAAATGTTTAGGACCTGAACATTCTCCAACTGAATGTCTCTCCTGTATGAGAATGACTAAAAGAGGAAGACAGAACCGTGCTGCAAAGCTTGGGTATCCTCTTTTCTTCGGATCTCAGATCCATTGCATCAACATCGTCAAGGGCCTCTTCTTCCTCCCATGGATCTCAGGTAACTAAACATAAAAGCTGGTCCTCAAAGGGTAGCTCTCCTGATAAGCATCGAGAGGCCATCGGCATTGCCCTTGAGGGAGCCACACCGGCAAAACAGCCCCAGCGGGAGGCTTTGGCTTCCAAAGCATCGATGGGGCTTCAGGATGTTCTCGAGGCCTCAACCTCGCAAGAACTACCTGTGCCATGCTCAGGGGTTCTGGCCGTCCTTACCGGTACCGACACCCAGGCATCGGCAGCGTTGATAGACCAGAGGTTCCTCACTATCGAGCGCAGCATTGCAGCTCTTTTTTCAGCTGCGGTACCGGTGGTCCCACGGGTACCGGTACCGACTCGTCCCATGCCATCTCTGGCTGGAATTCACAGAGTGGTACCGAGTCAGCTCGGTACCGACTTCGATCGGTACCGGGATCGTGCATTGCAAGAGCATCGGGGTCAGGAATACTTTGATTCCTCCGATTCCAATTCTGCTGGCACTAGAGGTTTTCTCCTACAAGATCCCTCTTCTCCCCAACGCAGAATGTCACCTCCAGAGGACATGTCATTTCAGGATTTCATCCGTGATATAGCCAAAGGTCTTTCAATCACAGTTGCTCCTGAAGAGGAACCCAGAGCAAAGGAATTGGAAATTCTACAATATCCTAAAGCTCCTAAGGAGGCAGCCACTCTGCCTATCCATGAAATTCTGCATAGCTTGATGCTCAGAATGTGGGAGACACCTCTGACTACTTCTCCTCACTCTAGGAGACTTGATACTATGTATCGAGTTCCGCCATGTCCTGGATTTCAGGAAACTCAGCTGCCACACCATTCAATGGTAGTGGAATCAGCCATGCGTAGGATGAAAAGTGCAAAGAGGCATGCATCCAATCCTTCAGGTCGTGAATGCAGGACTCTGGATGCTTTTGGGCGCCAAACTTTTCAAGCTTCCATGCTTTCAGCTAGGATTAGTTCATATATCCTATATATGGGAATGTTTCTCAAGTAAGTCACCGGAGACTTGGAACTTATGAGCCCATTTCTCCCAGATGACAAGAGACAAGATTTTCTTGCTCTAGTTAAGCATGCTCAAGATGTCTCCAAATTTGTTAATAGGGCAGCCTTTGACAGTTTCGAATACATCAGCAGAACCTCTGCTATTGCCATTGGCGCACGACGGATTGCCTGGCTACAGGCATCAGACTTGGAGACTTGGGTACAGGACAAGTTAGGCAACATTCCTAGCACAGGGGAGAATCTCTTCGGCAAGAACTGGCAGGAAAAGGCTAACGAGTTAGATGCTGGCAATTCTACCTTAGATTGTCAAAGTCTACAGCCACTCCAGCCAAAAGGAAGCCTTATAAAAAAAACCCGCTTTTAGCAAAAAGAGGAAGTTTTATCCTTCCTATACCCAGCATAGTCAAACTCAAGGTCAGGTTGCCCAAAAGGGACAAACTAGACAGCAAAAGAAGCCAAAAGGCCTGAGAGCCCAACCAGCTCTCCAGGTTCAGCCCCCTCAAGGGCTTTGACGCCTTCCTAGAGAGCTTTGTCTTCCTGCTTCTGAGGGGTCCCCAACCCCCCAATATTCTGGGCTGGTTATGCCACTTTGCCAACAGATGGCATCAGATAACAGCAGAAGATTGAGAAGGGTACAAGCTTCATTTTCACAGCATGCCCCCTCCTACAATTCTAAAACAATTCAATTCTCAAACCTCTGCAGACAATCTGCTAGATCACGAGGTCTCCACACTTCTTGCCCAAGGGGCAATAGAGGAAGTACCCATTCTTCAATGGGGTGCAGGGTTCTACTCCCCCTATTTTCTTATTCCAAAGAAAACAGGAGGACACAGACCCATTCTGGACCTCAGAGAATTGAACAAATATCTGTTCTGAGAGAGATTCAAAATGATTTCTCTAGGAACTCTTCTGCCATACCTTCAAAGCCAGGATTGGCTTTGCTCTCTAGACTTAAAGGATGCATACACTCACATTCTCATCCATCCAGATCACAGGAAATTCTTACATTTCCTTTTCAGGGAGAAACATTTCCAGTACAGGGTTTTTCCCTTTGGTCTGGCTTCAGCACCAAGGGTAGTCACGAAATGCATGGCAGTAGTAGCTGCATTTCTACGAACCCTGGGGATTTTTGTCTTCCCTTACTTAGACGACTGGCTCATTCGAGCCCCTACAGTTGCAGAGGCCAGCACTGCATTGTCCCGTACAATGCGAATCCTCCAATACTTGGGATTGGTAATAAACTTCCCAAAATCTCAACTAGTTCCTTCCCAATGCCTGGAATTCATAGGAGCCTGTCTGGATACCAGACAGGCAAGGGCTTTCCTTCCACAAGCCCGGTGTCTTCGCATAATGCAACTAGCTTCTCAAGCAGTAGGGCAAATCCTCCCTCACTGCTCGAGAGCTACTGCAGTTACTGGGACATATGGCATCCACAGTTCATGTAGTCCCATATGCTCGCATCCACATGCGAGCAGCTCAGTGGACCCTCTCCACACAGTGGACACAGGCCACAGGTCATTTGTTGGACAAATAATAATCTCTCAAAGACTAATTTTGTCCCTCCAATGGTGGTAATCACTAGAAAATCTGACAGTGGGGTCTCCTTTTCATCAACCCCTCTTTCAGGCCACCCTAACAACAGATGCATCACAGGTGGGTTGGGGAGCACACCTGAATCATCTCTCTACGCAGGGCACCTGGACTCCACAGGAGGTTGGTTTACACATAAACCTCCTGGAATTAAGAGAAATCTATTTAGCTCTTCCAGTATTCCACGCCCAGCTCAGCTACAAGACAGTCCTAGTCCAGACGGACAATCAAGTAGCCATGTTCTATGTAAACAAGCAGGGCAGAACATGCTCTCTGTCGTTATGCAACAAAGCTTTACGACTGTGGGCCCTCGCCAGAGAGCATCAAATTCACCTTTTAGTGGTATATCTTCCAGGCATTCAAAACCTTTGGGCAGACAAACTCAGTCGAGTACTGCTGCCTCATGAGTGGTCCCTCCATCTAGACCAGATGGCAAAGATATTTCATCTCTGGGGCACTCCAGACATAGACCTCTTTGCAAGTCCACTGAATGCCAAACTTCCCCACTTCTGTTCCAGGATTCCGGCTCACAACTGTCAGGCAAGGGATGCCTTCCTCCTTCACTGGGGTCAGGACTTCCTTTATGCCTTCCCACCCATTCCCCTCATCCCCAAAACACTCTTCAAGCTTCAGAGAGACAGTGGACGCATGATTCTCATAGCATCACGATGGCCACGCCAAACATGGTATTCCCTGCTTTTACATCTCTCTCAAGCGGCACCTCTGGAGTTAGGGCATGCTCCAGATCTCCTTTCCCAAGAGAACGGGACGCTATGGCACCCGAATCCCCAGTCCCTGCACCTCACGGCCTGGTTGCTGAAGGCTTAGACCTCCAAGATTTCAGCCTGTCCCAACAGGTAAAAGAGTCCATCTTAGTGCAATTGCAGCTTCTTATAAGCCTCTGAATGGACAACCAATTTCTTCTCATCCACTCATATCAAGATTTATGAGAGGCCTTCTATTAACCAAACCTCCCATCAAGCCACCACCGGTGGCATGGGATCTAAATCTAGTTCTGGGGCAGCTCATGAAGCTGCCTTTCGAGCCTTTATCTACTACAGCCCTTATGTTTTTGACCTGGAAGGTCTTCTTCCTAATTGCAATCACCTCTGCACGTTGCATTAGTGAATTGCTAGCTTTAGTGGCTGATTCTCCTTATACTAGATTTCATCATGATAAGGTTGTTCTTAGAACTCATCCACACTTTATGCCAAAGGTGGTTTCGCCTTTTCATTTAAATCAATCAATTTATCTTCCTGTATTTTTTCCGAGGCCTCACGCCTCTAATGCAGAAAAAAACCTTCATACTTTGGATTGTAAAAGAGCCCTAGCCTTTTACATACAAAGAACACAGCAACATAGAAAGTCCTCGCAACTTTTTATAGCTTTTGACCCTAGTCATTTGGGACTTCCAGTCTCCAAAAGAACTTTATCTAATTGGATTGCCCAATGCATATCCTTTGCTTATGAGAGTAAGGGTCTTCCTCTTCAGGACCATATCACAGCTTATAACGTGAGAGCCTTGGCAACATCTATGGCAAATCTCCACTCTGTGTCTATCGATGACATTTGTCGAGCAGCCACCTGGGCTTTGGTACACACCTTCACAGCCCACTACTGCCTGGATAAAGCCTCCCGTCGGTATGCCTTCTTTGGCCAAGCTGTTCTTCAAAATCTCTTTCAAACCTAAATCAACTCCTACCCACCAACCCTGGTGGAATGCCAGAGATCCATGGGAGGAAGGATCCCACCTTCTAGGGTGGTACCTTCCTGGGGCTATCTCCCTGGCATCTTCAGCTAGGGAGTCCCCATATGTGAAGACTACATTCCTGCTTGTTCCTGGGGATAGCGTAGTTACTCGCCTGTAACAGGTGATCTCCGGCAACAGCAGGAATTTAGTCTTCACAACCCACCCACCTCCCCTAGGAGTTGTCTCTCTATCTCTTTGTCTCTTTTCTCTCTCCCTCTATCCTTTCACTCAGCTACAAACTTAACTGAAGAGGGACAGTTGGAAAGGCGGGAAGGCAGCGCGCATGTGCTGAGGGATGTTCCCAAAAGCGTTCCTATTCCCACGCAGGCTCCGTCGGTACCGACGATACCCATATGTGAAGACTAAATTCCTGCTGTTCCTGGAGATCACCTGTTACAGTGAATAACTACGCTTTATTATGGCACAAACAAAAATTAAGACAAAAAATACTCCTGAAAGCAGGAGTGTGCATATGTATTTACCCCCCCCCCCCTAAAGTCAATAGGTTGTAGAGCCATCTTTTGCTGCAATTACAACTGCAAGTCTCTTGGGGTATGTCTCATTAGCTTAGCACATCTAACCACTGGGATTTTCACCCATTCCTTAAGGCAAAACTGCTCCAACTCCTTCAACAAAATGCCTCTAACCCCATACACTTGTCTACTAATAAATGCCAGATCAATAAGAAATAAAATTCACATTATGCATAATCTTATCACAGATGAAAAACCAGGCATCCTATGCATCACGGAAACATGGATCACTGACACTGACCCAATCATAATCAACCAATTAAACAAGCCTGTCTATAAAATACACAACTGTCCACGTACCAGTAGAAGGGGAGGTGGAGTCCTAATTTTTGCTAAGGACTCACTACACCTAACCAACACATCGCAAAACACTGTTGATGGTATCGATATAATCAAACTAGAGAGCAAAACAATAATCTGCCTCATCTACTGACCCCCCACTTCACACTATGAAACCCTGGCTGCCGTGCTAGAGATGATATCTACTACCACAATCAAAAAATACCAAATCATCCTAGGAGACCTCAATTTAGCATCAATCTCACCTATGCATGCAAGCACCTTCCTGGAAGCTATGGACCAACTAGGGTATAAACAAATAATAAATGATGCCACGCATAACAAAGGAAACACACTAGATCTGGTATTCATACCCAAAATGGACCAGCAAGATGTAGGCAAAGAACCTATACCACAAATCGCATAAGTTCCATGGTCCGACCACCACCTAATAAAATTTACCTTAGACTTACCCACCAAACCTGGCAATCCACAAACTGGATCAATAACGCAACCACGAAGGAAGTTCCAGAAATTCAACAAAGAAGCCCTATTAAGTTCCATCGCAATGCACATGAACACAGACCACACAGACCTAGAAACATTAATCAGTCAATGGAATGAAGGGATAGAAGCAATCTCAAAACTAAAGACGAAGGCACCAAACATGTGAACACTACAACAAAAACCAAAACAGAGCCCTGGTACACCACAACTCTAAACAGAATGAAGAAAGACCTAAGGAAATTAGAAGAAAAATGGAGACAAAGACCCACGAACGCAAAGCAGAATACTTAGCATTCCTCTCCAAATGCAAAGTCAAAGTCAACCTTGCAAAAAAACCACACCATACTAACATACTCAACAAGGCACTGAACAGACCCAGAGAATTGTTTGAACTCATTAAATCCCTTACCAGAGCCTCCCAGGATGATAACTCCAACAACACTATTAAAGCCCAAACGTTAGCTGACCACTATGCCAGCAAATTCAACCCTCCATCAGCGGCACATCCCACCCAAAACCAGAACTCAAACTACCCCCCACAGCCCACCACAACCACGAACAAGAACAAGGAATGGAACGCTTTCCACAAAATGGAGGACATGCAAATAATAAACATAATCAGAAACCTAAACACTACAACCTCCCTATTAGATCCCTGCCCAGCAGTCTGGCTCAAGGCAACAAAGCAGGAAATTGCCCAGTACATTACATTATTGGACCCAAGTGATTTCCGGACTGTATACCAAGCTCTTATCCTTCCCCACTTTGGTTTCGCCAATGCTATTCTCCAAGGTCTCCCACAGTCTACATTGAATCCTCTACAACTTGCCATGAACGCCGCTGCTAGAGTTCTATCTGGAACATCGAGATCTGACCACATCACGCCCATCTTAATTCAGCTCCACTGGCTCCCAACACACGGAAGAATACTATTCAAGACTCTGATACTTACCTTTAAAGCCATCAACAGCATAACTGCTACATCACTAGTTAATCTAGTTCAGCCCACTCCGCCTAACAGATCCAGAAGATCCACATCAGCAAACACACTAATTATCCCAAGTGCATCAACAAAATACACACTAACAACGTCAAACAGGGCTTTCAGTCTTTATGCTCCTAAGTGCTGGAACACATTACCACCAGGAATCCGAGCCATTACCGATCTCACACAATTCAGGAAAGCACTCAAACACTACTTATTTATACAGCATTACCAGATCAACAATACTCCACCATAGCCACACTTTTCCTCTATAAATCTTTGTATCATAGTCCCTATTCTTAATTTCTATCCGTAGGCCATTCATAATCCATTATTCAAAGCTTACTGTTACATATGTAAATAGTTGTTGTGCATGTTTCCCTAAGTTATCCAAGTTGTATTTCCCTTGTTCTCTGTAAAACCTAACATTTGTTCATTATGGTTCGTTGTTCTATGTAAGCAGTGCGGATACTAAATAGTGCGGTATATAAGAAACTAAAATAAATAAATACACACATAGTAAACCAATCACTCCAGCAAGGAAACATGCCAACGGAACTCAAAAAATCCCTCATAAGACCCATACTAAAAAAACAAAACACTCAAGGATGACCCAGCCTCATACCAGCCAATCTCAAGTATATCATTCCTAGCCAAAACTATTGAAAAGGCAGTCCAACAGCAACTACAAGATCACGTTGACTCCAGAAATGCACTAGATGATCATCAATACGGATTACGCCAACATCATGGTGTCGAAACCTTACTACTCGTGCTTCTTGATAAACTACTCAAAGGCCTGGAAGACAAAAAGAAAATGTTCATACTAATATTTATAGATATAACTGCTGCATTTGATACAGTACACCATAGAACCCTCATCAACAGACTGGAGTCCATAGGAATAATAGGAACCCCTCTGAAATGGTTCATATCCTATATAACGAACAGAATGCAGCAGGTCCAATTCAGTGAAGAAAAAGCAAAGGCATTCCCCCAAACTCAAGGAATACCTCAAGGCTCAGCATTGTCCTCCCTACTGTTCAACCTATACATAAAACCGGTCTGCACAATCTTTCAGAAACACAAGATCAATTACCACATTTATGCTGATGACCTAATGCTATATACACAACTGGACATGAACAACCCGAATTACAACCACCTAGAGGAATGCCTAAATGAAATGCAAACCTGGCTACAACAAAACAATATGTCTATAAACCACAAGAAAACAGAAGTAATGTACATCTCCAAAAAAACAGATTTCAACCCTCCCTCAACAATCACCATGAACAACAACTCTTATAACATAAAGAATGAGATAAAATACCTAGGGGTAACTCTTGACAGTAACCTAAAGATGGAAAAACAACCGGACAATATTCCATAAACTAAGGATCCTCCAACCCCTATGCAACATCATCGAACACTCCGATTTCAGAACAGTAACACAAGCACTCATTATTCCCCACCTAAACTACTGCAACGCCATTCTCCAAGGTCTATCAAAGAAAACCCTCAACATACTGCAAATGGCGCAAAACGTCACAGCCAGGATTATCATGAAGAGAAAACTCACCGAGCATATTACACCTATACTAATCGAATTACACTGGCTCCCCATTACTGCCCGCATAAGATACAAAATACTAGTGACAACATTCAAACTGATTCACAAAGTAGCACCATCTTACCTCTCCAACCTCATCACCACACAACCCCCTAACAGAAGCAGAACGACGTACAACTTGGAGTGGAGGAGTGGCCTAGTGGTTGGAGGAAGGTACTTCAGGCCGGAAGGTCGGGGGTTCAAATCCCACTAGAGGACAGCAACCTTGGGCGGGAAGGACTGGAGGTTCTAGTCCCACAGGTGCTCCTTGTGGTCTTGGGCAAGCCACTTAACCCTCCATAGCCCATGTTCCCTGTAAAATAGTTATCTCTAAGTTATAATGCCCTGTTCAATGTAATTTCAGTTTGTTCAATGTAAACCGCACTGATGCAGAATAGCGCGGTATATAAGAGAGTGTAAATAAATAAATAAACTTAAACACTCTTTGCGTCTCAACTAACATCAGAACTGTCAAAGCTTGCACAAGCAATAGAGCATTCACGTATTCAGCACCCACGTTATGGAATCAGTTACCAGACAAACTGAGGTTGAACAGCGACCTACAGGACTTTAGGAAAAACTAAAGACCCACCTCTTCCAGGAACATTATAACTTAACTTCGGTAATGCAGAATGAACCACACCTCGTAACGCAAATGAACAAGAGCTTTAAGAACCTATTTCGTTACTACTATAAAATTATATATTTTCAGCCATATAAACGCAATTGTACATGTCTCAAACTATGTAAAAAAAAATACGAAATGTGTAAATGTATATGCAATTATACCACAATGAAAAGGTAAATAATATTGATTCCTATCATATGTAACCAAGTTTGCTGTGCAAAGTAAACCGCTACTGATTGCTGGAAGTAGCGGTATACGAATGAAAACCAAATAAATAAATAAGTTAGATGGGTTGCGTTGGTGTACAGCAATCTTCAAGTAATGCCACAGATTCTCAATTGGATTAAGGTCTGGGCTTTGAATAGGACATTCCAAGACATTTAAATGTTTCCCTTTAAACCAGCTTTAGCAGTATGTTTAGGGTCATTGTCCTGCTGGAAAGTGAACCTTCATCCCAGTCTCAAATCTCTGGCAGACTAAAATAGGTTTTCTTCAAGAATTGCCCTGAATTTAGTGCCATCCATCGTTCCTTCAATCCTGACCAGTTTTCCTATCCCTGCCAATGAAAAACATCCCCACAGCATGATGCTACCTTCGCCATGTTTCACTGTGGGAATGGTGTTCTCAGGGTGATGGGAATTGTTGGGTTTGGGCCACACATGGCGTTTTCCATGATGGCCAAAAAGTTCAATTTTTGTCTCATCTGACCAGAGAACCTTCTTCCATGTGATTGGGGGGTCCGCCACATGCTGTTGTGCAAACTCCAAATATGTTTTCTTATTTCTTTCTTTAAGCAATGGCTTTTTTCTGGCCACTTTTCTATAAAGCCCAACTCTGTGGAATATATGGCTAAAAGTGGTCCTATGGACAGATACTCCCATCTCCGCTGTGGATCTTTGCAGCTCCTTTGGTGTCTTTGTAGCATCTCTGATTAATGCCCTCCTTGTCCGGTCCGTGAGTTTTGGTGGGCGGCCTTCTCTTGTCAGATTTGTAGTGATGCCGTATTCTTTCTATTTTGTTATAATGGATTTAATGGTGCTCCGTGGGATATTCAGAATTTGGGATATTTTTTTTATAACGGAACCCTGATCTATACTTCTCCACAACTTCGTCTCTGACCTGTTTGAAGTGCTCCTTGATCTTCATGTTGCTTGCTTAGTGGTATTGCAGAATCAGGGGCCTTTCAAAACAGGAATATTTATGTAACTTCTGAGGTTAATTGGTTGGACCAGATCTTATTTAGGGGTTTCATAACAAAAGGGATGAATACATATGCACTTACAACTTTTCAGTTTTTTACTTGTTTTTTTTTTAATATATATATATATATATACATACACAAGATATTTTATTGTCACTTCCCTTCACCAATTTGGACTATATTGTTAGGTCCATTACCTAATGTCCAAGTGAACTTCCATTTTCATTCCAGGTTGTACGTAATGCGACAAAACAGGACAAAAACCAAGGGAATGAATACTTTTGCAAGGCACGGCATGAGACCACCTTAGACCCATTCACATGCACTCCATGCCAGGACCTACCAAGCTAGAAATGTACCCTGGGCAACTAACGAATCCGGTGCCCTCCCTCCACCCAGCCATGTTTTGTAGTTCACTCTTTTTGAGCTTCCTGGAAAGCCTAGTAATGATATCGTTGCCCCTTCTGTGTTTTCACCCATTGCGGCCGCACTGCTCGCACAGCCCTTGGTATGGCCCTGCTCCATGTGACTTGCGCCACTATCTGTTCACCTGTTTTCATCTAGTCTAAACACCTCTTCTTAATTGTCCCTCCAGGCCAATCCAGTTATGCTTGAGTAATCACCATCCTCATCCTCCAGCAGCTGAGAACTGAGCATGTTAGGATTCTGAGATCCCGGTAGAAGAGCTCCCCCTTGAGCCTCAGTATCCTGTCTCTCGGTTCTCAGCAACTGGAGGAAGAGATCCCAGTGACTTGTTCTGGAAGGCGATTACAATTCTTTGCAGTAGGAGGAAAATATAAACTTTAAATTAAACTGGCCTTGGAGCAGGAGCCTTTAAGGTTCTGTAGAGCAATCTGCTGGGGAAGCCTAAAGGGGGCAGACAGTGTGGACAGAGCCTGCCTTCCTCCTGGATACTGCCCGGGGTTAAACTACCTGGGAGCCCCAGGTCCCTTTCCCCCTCCTCAGCTGGGTATCCTAAGAAGCTCCTGTTGGCTACCGGGGCTTGGGGTTCCCTGTGCTTGGCTGGTGCTGTGCTGCTTAGCTGGGAGTGTTTAGGACCCAGGGATGCAGGCTGTAGGCAGCACTTTGTTTTCACAGCATGCTGGCCCAGGATAGAAAGTTCCTCTCTCCTTCAGTGGCATCGGGTGCATGGAGGGGGAGGAAGGGGGGAGCATTGTAGCTGTCGGGGGGTTTTCACGGCGGTGCGATATGATCTAGGCGGGCCTGGGTGAGTAAGTGCCTCTCTCTCTCTCTCCCCCTTTTCAGCAGTGTTTGGTGCACGACTGTAGGCGGTCACAGTATTCAGCAGGTGAAGTCTGTACAGGCAGCTGTGGTGTTCTTTGGGGCTCTGCCGGAGTTTTAGGTGGAGCTTCATTTTTCTTGCCCATGCACGTAAATTTATTTATTTTATTTATTTATTTAGACAGTTTTGTATACCGGACCCGGAGACAGCTTTGTAAATGGACCCGGAGACAGTTTTGTAAATGGACCCGGAGACAGCTTCGAAGCATTGGAGGTTGACAGGGGAGGCTGCAGGGGATTTGGTGGGAACCGCGGCCATTTCCTCTGTCTGCCATTTCCCTGGAGGCAAAAGTAAAGCACGGGAAGAAGACTAAGGTGGAAGCCCAGAAAGCAGCACCGTGAGCAATGGTAGACGACGTTAATCAGTCCCCCAAAGTAGTTTTTCCCCCAGATTTTATACTGTCTCTCCATAAGGCCTACTGTTTAAAGAGGAAGCAGACCCAGGAGGGAGAATTGGTCAGCAAGCAGTTTTTGGGGTCAGAGATGGCACTGCCTCAGGGTGACCCTTTGCTAGAGGTTCCCAGGCTAAAGCACAGCAGGGGAGATCCTGAGGTCTGGCTGGCTCAGGACTCTCTTCAATCTCAGAGGATCTGGGGGGAGGGGCCCTCAGACCTCTAGCGAGAACAGACGATCCCGGAAGTGGAGGAACGTGAAATCCCGCTGGGCGAGGACACTCTAATGTTTTTTGGGTCTTCCATAAAAAGCTGGCAGCTCTCATCTCCCAGTCTTTGACAGCGCTCAATGTTGTGCCTGCACAGACCCTTGCGGAGGAGCCCCTGGAGGATCCTTTGTTGCAGACCTTCAAGGGTGCACAGGTGTGCTTCCCAGTACACAGGGTAATCAAGGGAATGATTGAGTCAGAGTGGGAGTTTCCTGAGGCCAGCCTGAGAGGGGCTCGGGTGTTGGGTAGGCTGTACCCCATTCCGCAGGAGGAGCGGGATCTCCTGCGGATACCCAAAGTCAATGCTTTGGTTGCAGCAGTGACCAAAAATACCACTATCTCTGTGGAAGGCGGGGCAGCTATCAAGGACCTTCAGGACTGGAGGTTGGAGTCACTGCTCAAGCAGGCTTATGATTCCAGTGCCTTGACACTACAGATGTCCATTTGTGGGGCCTATGTCTCCAGGGCCTCCATTAAGTGGATCCAAGGGCTAGCACCCGGGGGTCTTGGGGATTCAGTGGCAATGGAAGGTTGTAGACTGGGGTTGGCTGCAGCCTACATAATGGATGTGTTTTATGATCTTGTGCGGGTGGCCTCCACGACTATGGTCTTGGTTATCGCAGCTCGCCATTTCCTTTAGCTAAGGAATTGGGCGGTGGGTGCCTCCTCCAAGTCGCGGCTCAGCAAGCTTCCCTTTAAAGGTAAATTGCTCTTTGGGGAAGCACTAGAGAAGATTGTGAAAGACTTGGGGGATTCTAAGGGAGGTCACTTGCCAGAAGATAGGCCTATGACCCCTCAACGGGGGCAGGCTAAAGACCTCCGGAGGTTTTGGGGAGCGCCTTTCTCCCCCCTATCAGAGAGGCTGTTTCGGCTCACGAGGTTAGTCCTTTCGGGGCTCCTGGGGGTTTGGATGGGTTTATTACTCCGCTTCCCCAGGACAGAGCAAGAAGCCCCAATGAAGCCAGAGGCCCAGGCGGTAGTGCCAGTAGGGGGTTGCTTGCAACAGTTTTATTCTGCCTGGACCACCATTACGACCAACCGGTGGGTCTTGGAGATAATTCAGGAGGATTATGCTCTCGAATTCGCCAGACCTCTTCACGAAGCTTTTGTTTGCTCACCCTACAAGGCTCCACAGAAAGCACAGGCAGTCCGAGACACCCTCTGCTGGTTGCTGCAGCTGGGGGCCGTAATTCAGGTGCCACCACACCAGTGCAGATCAGTGCGATACTCCATCTATTTTATGGTACCCAAGAAGGAGGGGAGTTTTCAGCCTATCCTGGATCTCAAGTTCATCAATCCGGTGATCCTCATTGCACCACACTTCCAGATGGAGACCCTGCGGTCTGTTATCTTGGCGGTAAGGCAAGGAAGAGTACTTTACGATTTTGTCTCTCACAGAAGCCTGTTTACATATTCCCGTGTGGCCAGAACATCAGCAGTACCTTTGATTCACAGTTCCGATGGGCATTTTCAGTTTCGCGCATTGCCCTTCGGTCTCGCCATCACCCCACGCACCTTAACCAAGGGCATGGTGGTCGTGGCGGCGGCTCTGCCACAGGAAGGTATCCTGGTGCACCCATACCTGGACGATTGGCTCATCAGGGCAAAGTCCAGAGAGGATTTGATCGCAGCAACAGCGCGAGTAGTGAAGGTTTTGCAAGTCCTTGGCTGGGTTTTCAATTTGACCAAGTGTCTGCTTCAACGGTGCAACGTCTGATATACTGTACCTAGGCGCTCAGTTTGATACGGGAGCAGGATTGGTCTCCCTTCCAGAGGAGTGCATAGGCAAGATACAGGCAAAGTTCCGCAGGTTTATGGGCAGGACAGCGCCAGCGGCGTGGTATTACCTACAGCTGTAGGGCTCTATGGCAGCATCCCTGGACCTGGTCTCCTGTGCCAGGACGCACATGCATCTGTTGCAGCAAGCACTGCTGTCCCACTGGGTACCACAGGCACAATCCATGCGGCAGCGGTTGGAGTGCCTGGAGGGACACACGCCACAGCCTGCAATGGTGGCTGCAGTCCACTCACCTTGCAGCGGGGGTGCCATTGGAGTACCCAAGCTGGACTCTAGTGACAACAGATGCCAGCCTCATGGGATGTGAGGGCACATTGCCAGTCTTGGGTGATGCAAGGATAGTGGACTCCAGAGGAGAGCTCGTGGTCCATCAGCCGCTTAGAGATGAGGGCAGTGTTTCTGGTCCTTCAATACTTTCTTCCATGGATTGCGAACAAGGCAGTATGAGTCTTGTTTGACAGTGGCACCACAGTGGCTTATATCAACCGTCAAGGGGGCATGAGCAGTGCCACCCTGTTGGAGCAGAGTCTAGTCATCATGGCCTGGTTGGAGAAAAACTTGGTGGCCCTGTCGGTGTCGCATGTGGTAGGCAGGGAGAACATCCAGGCAGATTTCCTCAGCTGGCACTAATTGGATCCGGGAGAATGGGAACTCAAGCCTGCGGTTTTCCATGATCTCGCGATGCGCCGGAGACAGCCAGTCATGGACCTCATGGCAACGCAGGCGAACACCAAGACGAGCAGGTTCTTCAGCAGGTGTAGGGACCAAATGTCAGAGGGATTGGACACACTTGCTCAGCCTTGGTCAGCGGAGCGATCGCTTTACGTCTTCTGCTGTGGCCCCTAATAGGCCACCTGTTGCAGAGGATAGAGGCACACAATGGACCAATGATCCTCATTGCACCGTATTGGCCGAGGCGACCCTGGGAGCTCTCTGACAGGATCAACCTTCTGGTCCAAGGACTGGTCTTTGATGCCCCAGGTGGCTCGATTTTTGCTTATGGCATGGCTCTTGATCAGACGCAGTTAAGGTGGCAGAGCTTTGCCCCGGTGGTCATTGCAACAGTGTTACAGGCCAGGAAGCGGTCCACCACCTTGGCGTACGTGAGAGTGTGGCAGATCTTTGAGGGCTGGTGTGCGGAGCGTAGCCTTCGACCTTTCCGTGTCAGCTGCCGGAGATCTTGTTTTTGCAATATGGTTTGGAGAAAGGGCTAGCACTAAATTCCCTTAAAGTTCAGATTGCAACTATGTCCTGTTATAGGGGCCAGATTCAAGGATAGTCTTTCATAGCGCATCTGGAAGTAGTACAGTTCCTCAAAGTGGTGCAGCAGTTGAGGCCGCCTAGGAGGCAGTTGGTTCCAGCTTGGCACCTCAACTTGATGATAACAGTCTTGATGGTGGCTCTGTTTGAGCCTCTCGCAAGGGCATCTCTTCAGGATCTCACCTTAAAGATGGTGTTTTTGGTGGAGCTCTGTTCCATGTGAAGGGTGTCGGAACTTCAGGCCCTGTCCTGTAGAGAATCTTTTTTGCTCCTTTTCAGAGCGACCAGTGCCCTCCTTTCTGCCGAAGGTGGTGTCGCAGTTTCACTTCAACCAGATGGTTTCCTTGCCAGCATTCCCGGAGTTGGGAGACTCTGTGGAAGATAGGCAGTTTCACCTTCTTGATTTGTGCAGACTTTTGCGGAAATATCTTCAGAGGACAGAGTCGTTGCATAAATTGGACAGATCGTTCGTGTTGTTTGGCGGGCCTTGGGCAGGAGAGGCGGCTTCTAAAGCCACAGTTGCCTGTTGGGTGAAACGGACTATTTCCACAGCTTATGAGCAATGGGGACAGACTCTGCCGGTGGGAATTCGGGCTCACTCGACCCAATCTCAGGCAGCATCCTGGGTGGAGGCAGGTCTTGTCCCTCTAGTGGAGATCTGCAGAGCGGCAACCTGGTCGTCATTGCATACGTTTACTAGGCATTATTGTCTGGATGCGCAGGCAGGGGAGGATGCAGGTTTGGTTCCATGGTTCTGAAAGCTGGTCTCTCAGGCCCCTCCTGTGTTTAGACACTGCCTTTGTAAATGGCAAGTATAACTGGACTGACCTGGACGGACGATTAGGAAGGCAAAATTAGACCTTACCTGCTAATTGTCTTTCCTTGAGTCCCTCCAGGCCAGTCTAGGTCCCTCCCGGTATTTGGTATAGAGCAGAGACCAAGAGTACAGATGGTGGTTTTGATTGACACTACACGTTAGCGGGTCCCTTCAAGGAGGGAATAGGCATCCTAGCAGGGCATGATCTCCACACGTGGTTAAGGCTCATCTGTACGGTCTCAGCAGTTTAAAAAAAAGGATAAAACAAGACCAAATAGATATATGAGTTAACCAAGTTGGACTACTGCCAGTCTCAGCAGACTGGCGAATGATGGTGGTATGAAGTCAGAGAATGCTAGTTCCTCAAGAGGTCGAGGGGGAAAGCTGCTTTGTCAGTAAAGAGACTGGATGCTGAGGCTCAAGGGGAAGCTCTTCTACTGGGATCTTAGAATCCTGACATGCTCAGTTCTCAGCTGCTGGAAGATGAGGATGGTGAATACCCAAGCATAACTGGACTGGCTTGGAGGGACTCAAGGAAAGAAAATTAGCATGTAAGGTCTAATTTCGCCTTCAGCAATTGTCCATTTCTAGTGTAGTGGCCATATATCATTGAAGAGAACCCAATTATTCTGTGCCTACTAATATTGAAGTATGAGAGACTTATGGCATGTGACAGGGCTTCCCAAAGTTGTCCTGGGACTCCACTGCCAGTCAAGTTTTCAGGATATCTACAGTGAATATGCATGAAATTAATTTGCATGCACTGGAGGATCAGCATATGCAAACTACTTTTGTGTATTCCTTGTAGATATCCTGAAAACTCATCTGGCTGTGGGGTCCCCAGGACAAGTTTGGGAAACCCTGTCAAATGAAATAACTAGTGCTGTGAAGACCTCAGTGTGATCCTAGCACAACTTATGAAATAAGGTTACCAGATATTTGGATAGCAAATCTGTGATCACTTGCAGGAGCTGATGGAACAGGAGTCTTCCCTCCCTGGACATCTTTCACTCATAAAAATTATAAACTACTTGAAATGACCAGTCTAGGTGGCATTCCGTAATTTCAGAAGTTTAAAAGCCCTTCTCAAGTTATAAGCACACATATATACATACATACAGTTTAGTTTACACATATGGATATTTATTCTGTATACTTCCAAATAAGTTAATTTTATATCATCTTACACCATCTTGCTTCTTACTGATTCCATTGCCTCTTCATCATTCCCTCTTGTAGTTCCTGCCCTATAGTTCCATTACCCTTTCTCTTCTTGTTACCTCCTCCCAAATTCCAATACCCCAGTTTCACTTCCCCTCACCAAATCCTCCCCAGTTCCATCATCACTTCTTCAATCAGATCCCCTCCACCCCACCATTTCCAACACTTTTTCTATCTCTAGTTCCCCCCTGGCCTGATATCATACGCCACTGCTCTCTCCCGTCTTTCACTACCCTAAACAAGTCCAGTGTATTATCCCTCTGCCTCAGTACAGTTATCTGCCCTTCTCATTTCTATATTGCCCCTACCCATTATTCTGCCTCTTCCCCTTTTCTAATGCTTATTTCCTCTGCACCAATTCACTTCCTCCAATACCTTGTTCCGTCCCCTTCACCCCAGTTTAGTCACCCCTTTCTCAGTAACCCTTTCTGTCCCTTCCCCCCAAGTTCTATTCCTCCTACCTAGTTCCATTATCCTTTCTCTAGTTAACCCCTCCCTAGTTCCACTGGCCTCTTCTCTGGCCTTTATTCGATTGCCCCCTCACTCTGCCCTTCTTCCCTTCCCCTAATCACCCATGACAAAAAAAAAGCTGGAGTTCTGAATATAAAGCTAGCATACAAAGCACAGTGGGATGGGGGTACTGTTATTAAGGGTCTTATACCCAGTATGTACAACCTGAAATGTTTTCTAACTCCCCTCAGATAAATTAGAATACCGTCCGACCATTATCAAAATCAGAAATGAAATATTTACCAGTCAAATTCCCTTTTATAAAAAAAGGGAAGAAGATGGATGGAACTGTGAATGGATACCCTTAATTGGATAATCTAGGCCAGAATAAGTTTTCCATGTGCCAATGAATGGGGACATCTGTCCAGATACCCAGAGATGTAATCCCAATAAGGTTAAAATAAAGTAAACAGTCCCAGACAGGCTATTGTCCGTGTCAATCTAACACGAGGGCAATTCTCAAGAAAAGCAAAATTATAAGTAGTAAAATACATCATATACTAAAAGGGTTTGTTTCATACTGCTCAAAATACTTTCTGCTATAGCTTGCAAAATGTATTTTAAAAATTGTTTCCCAAAATAACAAAACTGCTTTAAAAAGTAACCTTCCTTGGTTCTACTGCTCCTACTTACCAGCATTACTCTGTGTTCCTGTAGCTCATCTGCTGTCTCCTCTGCTCTGTGGCCAAGTTATATCTGCTTTACTCTTGCTGCCCTGGTCCTGTAGCTCTTGACTGCCCTCTGTTTCCTCTAGGGCTAGGCCACTCTTCATCTCTGCTTTACTTAACAGCTCCATCACCATGGTCCTGTGGCTCCTGGTTGCTTCCTTTCTCATTTGGGATATGACCTGCTCTTAACTCTTTTTCATTCCAGCCATCCATTTTCCTGCAGCTCCTGCCCATCACTTCCTCTGGGCCTGCTCTTGGCTGTTTCCTGCCTTTTGTTCCCTGCAGTACTTTACTTCTCAACACCTCTCTGCTCTGGGGTTCTCTGGATTAATTCTCTTTTTTTTTAGTCGTTCCTCTTGCCTTCTCTGCACCTTTGCTCTTTCCTTTTCCCTTCCTCCTCCCATGTTCTCCTGAGAGCTTGGAGGGATAGGAAGAGCAGAGGTGCAGAGAAGGCAAGACATTGGCCCAGGATTGGAGGCAGTACGGCAAGCTACCCATCTTTAAGATAAGTTTGCCGCACTGCCTTCAAAGTATGGGGCCGGGAGGGGAGGAGGTGTAATGCATCATGCCACATAGTGGCATGCCATGGGTGGGTGAGGCACTGGCTGCAGAGGGAGAGTGCCCACCCCAGGTACCAAGGCGGCTGAAAACGCCGCTGAATTGCTTACATGGAAAATCATCTTAACAGCAGTGACCTCGGCTAGAAAGTAAGCAGATTTCAAGCACTTGTCCCCTCTCCTTTTATTCAGTTTTTCCACAAAGCAGTTCTCCAAAAGCATTCTGAGTTTTTAACCTACAGTGATATCAGCTCCTGAGAGGAAGAAAAAGAAAACCCAAGAATCAAAACAAAAATCAAAAACACAAAAGAAAATACAGCTAATTAAATCAAATTGAGTTAGTTGCCTCCCACACACTGCACACAAGAGGCACACAACTGGCCATGTTCCTTAGCCAGTACCTCTGTAAGTGCCATATTGCCTTTTCATGTCCTGTCTCCAGGTGGTCTTTTTGGATCCCCTAATGGGTGACATGGGTAAGGGACAGGACTAATCACAGAGGTGAGTATGTTCAGTATCCCTTCTTCGCTTGGTCCAAAATTTAAAATAGCTGAAGTTGATGGGCCACCTACATGCTCTCCAGTTCAGGTAAGTAAAATTAATTAAGATCAAATTTCCTTCCAAGACCTCATGAGCAAGAACAAGCAGGTTCTCCGTATACTGTATTGTATGAGGGCACATCAGTGCTTCACTCAGCTTTTCATATTTTTGACTAACAAATTAGGTTCTTTTTAGTTACTGCTGATCCCTGTCTAACTTAGTGAAATTCAGGACAACAGCTCTGAATAAGTAAAGACAGATCAAATCAGAGCCATGATTATCTTGATTGCTTATGTTCAACTTCCATTGAAAAAAATTGCAAGGCTACAATGTGATACTTGCTTTCATGCCAGGCTACTGTTTGACAGTGTCTCAAGAGGGGCAGTACTTTTTGACAAGTTGGTTACTGAAAAGGCTATTTATCTTAGTTATCTCCCCTGAAACTTAATTCTTGTTTATCTCCAGGAACAAGCAGGAATAAGTCTTCACATATGGGTACGTCGGTACCAACGGAGCCTGCGCGGGAACGCTCCCCAGCTTCCCAAAAAGGAAAGCTTTTGGGAGCATCCCACAGCGCCTGTGCGCTGCCTTCCCGCCTTTCCTAACCGCCTCTCCTCAGTTCTTCTTTTCCGCGGAGCCAGCAGGTCGTATTCCTGTCACCGCTGAAGAAGTTCTTTATTTTATTTTATTTCTTTGGTCGCGCGTCTGCCTTCCTTGACGTCGGACCGGTACCGCCGGTCTTTCTTTCTTTTCTTTAAAAAAAAAAAAAGATAACACTTTTTCCCTCACTTAGTGTGTTTTTTCTCTTGGGCCTTAGGCCTCACGAGAAAATGTCCTCATGGAAAAACCAGCCTCTGGGTTTAAAAAATGCACTAAGTGCAGCGGTACTATTTCTGTCACCGACACCCATGAATGGTGTCTTAAATGTTGGGTCCTGACCACTCCATTTTGGATTGTCCGTCCTGCTCCTTGATGTCTAAACGAGGTTTACAGAACTGAGCAGCTAAGCTCCATGTGCTGTTTCCCTCTGATGCAGCTTCAGTAGCATCGACGTCTTCCAGGGCCTCTACTTCCTCCCATGGATCTCAGGTAACCAAACATAAATCCAGCCGGTCCTCGAAGGGCAAATCTCCTTCCAAGCATCGAGATGCCTCCGGGCTTGCCCTCGAGGATTCTGCACCGGCAAAACAACCCCGGCGGGAAGCTCCGGCTTCCAAAGCTCCTCCTATGGGGTTACAGGTTGACATCGATGGCACGGCCTCGACCGATCACCTGTTAGAATGCTCTGGGGTACTGGCGCAACCTTCCGGTACCGAATTCCAGACATTCATGGCGTCGATGGATCACAATGTTCTATCCATGCAGCAGGCTATCGCGGCCTTCATTCAAGCTGCGACGCCACTGATACCACAACAAAACCCGTTGTCGGTATCGGCTCTGGTACCGGCACCAGCGCCAGTACCGGTACCGACTGCATCGACATCAACCAGGATGCTGACTGCGGCAGTTCCCTGTCCAGGGATGCTCATCGGTACCGAACTGGTACCGAACCGGTACCGATGACGCCCGATGTCGATACCGCTCGATACGCGTATTGAGCTTTAGAAGAACACCCTGACAGGCAATACTTTGATTCCTCTGAAGATTCTGATACTTCAGAGGAGTCTCCTGAAGTATCTATACCCCTTCCTGATGAACCTTCTTCTCCAAAAAGAAGGATGTCTCCTCCAGAGGACTTGTCCTTTCAAGACTTCATAAGAGAAGTAGCTAAAGGACTCTCTATTTCATTGACCTCTGAGTCAGAGCCTAGAGCTAAAAAATTGGACATTTTGGGTTATTCTAAGGCTCCTAAGGAGGCAGTCACCTTGCCAATTCATGAGATTCTTTATGAGCACATGATTGACTTATGGGAGACTCCTCTCACTATCTACCAGGAAGAGAATGTAGGACTTTGGATGCATTTGGTAGGAAAATCTTCCAAGCCAGTATGCTTATTGCCAGAATCAACTCCTATAGTCTTTACATGGGTATGTTTCTAAAAGAGATTGCAGTTAAACTGCACACTTTCCTCCCTTTTCTTCCAGAGGATAAAAGGGAAGAATTCCTTACTTGCCTTAAGCATACTCAAGACATTTCAAAGTTCTCCAACCGTGCAGCCTTTGACTCCTTTGAAGGTGCCAGCAGAGCTTCCGCCATTGCCATAGCTGCTCGCAGTATTGCTTGGCTCCAAGCTTCTGATTTAGAACCTTGGGTCCAAGATGGCTTAGGAAATCTTCCATGTACAGGTGAAAACCTGTTTGGCAAAGAATGGCAAATAAAAGCCACTCAAATGGATGCAGAAAATTCTGCTTTGGATAGACTGTCAAAGTCAACCTCCATTCCTGCCAAGAAAAAACCTTTCAAGAAGTCTTTTTTCAAAAAGGGCAGCTTCACTTCTACTACTGGCCAACAATCATCTTCAGGTCGCTTTGCTACTAAGCGTCAGCAACCTAAGCAGGCCAGACCTAAGTCTGCAGGGGCTGCTGCAGCTCAGCAGACTCAACCTCCTCAGGGTTTTTGACTTGATGCTAGAGGACTTAGCCTTTCTGGCTCTAAAGCAGCCAGAACCTCTCACCATTCCAGGAAGGTTAGCTCATTTTGCTCCCAGATGGGAGCAAATTACATCAGAGCAGTGGACCCTCTCCATCATAAGGGAGGGCTACAAGCTTCATTTCTCAAGCCTTCCTCCTTACACCATGGTGAGACACTTCAATTCTCCAACATCTCTTCTCAACCTTTTAGGTCAAGAGGTAGCTACCCTTCTTGCCCAAGGGGCAATAGAAGAACTACCCCTTCTTCAACAAGGGTCAGGGTTTTACTCCCCCTATTTTCTGATTCCAAAGAAAACAGGGGGATACAGACCCATATTAGATCTCAGGGAATTGAACAAATTTCTATGCAAGGAGAAATTCAAAATGCTTTCTCTGGGCACTCTCCTTCCATACCTTCAGAGTCAGGATTGGCTTTGTTCTCTAGATCTCAAGGATGCGTACACCCATGTCCTCATCCATCCATCTCACAGAAGGTTCCTCCGTTTCTTTTTCAAGGAAAACATTACCAATACAGAGTGCTTCCTTTCTGTCTGGCCTCTGCTCCAAGAGTGTTCACCAAATGCATGGCAATAGTAGCTGCATTTCTACGCACTCTGGGAATATTTGTATTCCCATACCTGGACGACTGGCTCATCCGAGCTCCATCTCAGTCAGAAGCCCAGACTTCCCTGGACCGCACAAGGAGCATTCTGCAATATCTGGGACTTGTGGTAAACCTCCCAAAGTCCCAGCTTACCCCTACTCAGTCCCTAGAATTCATAGGGGCCTGGTTGGATACTACCACTGCAAGGGCCTACCTTCCCCAGGCCCGTTGCCAACGTCTGGTGCAGTTAGCCTCCCAAATTCAGTCAAGAAATCACTTAACTGCCCGGGAGATGCTACAACTGCTAGGCCACATGGCGTCCACAGTGCATGTGGTACCTTATGCTCGCCTTCACATGAGAGCAGCTCAATGGACTTTGTCCACCCAGTGGACTCAAGCATCAGGAGCTCTCTCAGACCAAATAGCAACCTCCAAACGTCTCTTTTGGTCTCTCCAGTGGTGGATGTCCACCAAAAATATATTGCTGGGGTCTCCCTTCCAACAGTTGTTGCCCAGGCAACCCTCACAACAGATGTCTCCCAAACAGGTTGGGGAGCTCATCTACAAGACCTCTCCACTCAGGGCATTTGGTCTTCACAGGAGGCCTCTTTTCATATCAATCACTTGGAGCTTCGAGCAGTTTTTCTGGCTCTCAAGGTCTTCCACACCCACCTAAGCTACAAGACGGTCCTTATTCATACGGACAATCAAGTAGCCTTGTTCTACATAAACAAACAAGGAGGAACTGGCTCTCTGTCACTTTGCAACGAAGCTCTAAGATTGTGGGCCTTCGCCAGAGAGCATCAAATACATCTCCTGGCTGTTTACCTCCCAGGAATCCAAAACTCTTGGGCAGACAGACTCAGTCGAGTTCTGCTTCCACACGCATGGTCCCTGCACATGGACCAGGTACTCAGAATCTTCCAGGAATGGGGAACCCCAGACATAGACCTCTTTGCAAGTCCGTGGAATGCCAAACTTCCCCGATTCTGTTCCAGAATTCCGTGTCAGGGAGTTCAGGCCAGGGATGCCTTCCTCCTTCACTGGGGTCAAGGCTTCCTATATGCCTTTCCACCCATTCCCTTGATTCCAAGGACTCTGTTCAAACTCCAGAGGGATCAAGGATCTATGATCCTCATAGCTCCACGCTGGCCACGCCAAGTGTGGTACCCTCTACTTCTGCATCTCTCCCAGGCCCCCTCCCTGGACTTGGGGGCTGCTCCAGATCTTCTGTCCCAGGAGGAGGGGACTCTGTGGCACCCAAACCCCAAGTCCCTTCACCTCAGAGCCTGGTTACTGAAGGCCTAGACCTTCAGGGTTGGAATCTCTCTCAGCAAGTGAGGGATATCCTCCATGCTTCCAGAAAACCTTCTACTAGACGTTCCTAAGCTTTTAAATGGAAAAGGTTTTCCATTTGGTGTACTGAGAAGGGTCTTGACCCTCTAGCACTACCCTTGAATTCTCTTTTGGAATATCTCCTGCATCTTTCTAATGCAGGTCTTAAGACGACAAATTCAATAAGAGTCCATTTGAGTGCTATTGCAGCATCTCTTAAGCCTATCAATGGACAACCTATTTCCTCTCATCCTCTTATTGCAAGATTCATGAGAGGCCTCACTTTAACTAAACCTCCCATTAGACCCCCTCCAGTGGCATGGGACTTAAATCTGGTTCTTGGTCAGCTTATGAAGCCACCTTTTGAACCTTTAGCCACCACCTCCTTGAAATTTCTTTCCTGGAAGGTTATTTTCCTCATTGCAGTCACCTCAGCTCGCCGCATCAGTGAACTGCAGGCCTTAGTGGCTAATCCACCTTATACAAGGTTCCATCATGATAAGGTAGTCCTTGGGACCAATCCTCACTTTATGCCTAAAGTGGTCTCACCTTTTCATCTTAATCAAGAGGTATATTTACCTGTCTTTTTTCCAGCTCCTCATGCATCAAGTGCAGAAAGGTATCTTCATACTCTGGATTGTAAAAGAGCTCTTGCTTTTTACTTACAAAGGACACAGCAACATAGAAGGTCTTCTCAACTCTTTGTTGCTTTTGATCCCTCTCATTTGGGACTTCCAGTCTCTAAGAGGACACTGTCCAATTGGATTGCTCAGTATATTTCTTACGCTTACCAGAGTAAAAACCTTTCTCTGGAGAGCCATGTCACTGCTCATAATGTGAGGGCCATGGCCATCTCTATGGCTCATCTAAATTCTGTGTCCATCGACCAGATCTGTCGAGCGGCCACCTGGGCCTCGGTTCATACCTTCACAGCCCATTACTGCTTGGACAAGGACTCCCGCCGGGATGCCTTGTTTGGTCAGGCTGTTCTCAAACACCTGTTCCATTCTTAATCAACTCCTGCCCTCCTTCCCATAATGGATGGCTGAGTTCCATAGGAGGAGGTAGAGCCCTTCCCGGGCTCTCATAACCTGAGGGATCTCCCAGGCATCTCTAGCTAGGGAGTCCCCATATGTGAAGACTCATTCCTGCTTGTTCCTGGAGATAGCACAGTTACTTACCTGTAACAGGTGATCTCTGGGAACAGCAGGAATAGGTCTTCACAACCCACCCACCTCCCCTAGGAGTTGTATCTCTCTATCTTTCCTTTCCTCTCTCTCTCTTTGTCTCAGCTAAAAACTTGAACTGAGGAGAGGCGGTTAGGAAAGGCGGGAAGGCAGCGCGCAGGCGCTGTGGGATGCTCCCAAAAGCTTTCCTTTTTGGGAAGCTGGGGAGCGTTCCTGCGCAGGCTCCGTCGGTACAGACGTACCCATATGTGAAGACTTATTCCTGCTGTTCCCAGAGATCACCTGTTACCTGTGCTTTCTCTATATCATCTCAAACCAAATCAAGTTAGAGCAGGGCATAATGGGCATGCTAGATGAATTTTCAGCCTTGTACCTGTAGGCGGGTTCTTACCTACAAAAGCATCTTTAACATTTACCAAGATTGTCAGTACACCAGAAGAAACAAAACAAAAGAAACTCAGATCACAGTTACTTGTCAGCAAAAATTCTGTTTTTATTTGGTACATGCAAACTCCATAAGCACAGGAAAAAAGTCTGTCTTAGGGATCTGAGGGCGAGCAACATTCTCCCTCCCATCGGGGAGAGAGAAGGCCACTGCCGCGAGCTCTGTAGCTTGCTCTCTTATATATCCTTCTCCGCAGCAACTCTTGCACTGAGTCTTGTTCCGTGTGCACAAATGGTTGTAAAGCCATTTACAAAACTTAGAGCCTTCTGCAAAACGTCAGAGTGCTGCTTGCAGAAGTTTGCTAAAGCTCTCCAGATGGGACCCCCTCCCTCATGATTATGTCTTAGGGTCTGCAGCTGTATTCCAAGGTCTTCCTTATCTGTGCTGTGGAGCATATCTCTCCTGCATTCCTTGGGGCCCGCTTATGGTCTTCTATTTCCTGGCACTAATTGCATTCTCTCTTCAGGGCTAGAGAATTTTCTGTTAATTATTTTCTGGCCTGGCCTGTATTTGCTTTCTGGGCCTAACATCGCATATTCCTATGCAGAGTAAGGTTTCTTCCAGACTGTACTAGGCCACAGACACCTTCTTGTTCCTGGATAGCCTACTTGCTCTGTCTTCTTGTGCCATTCATGCAGGGTGCTCGTGCAAGCCACAGGCGGCAGGATTATAGTCACAAACAGCACATAAGGCAAAACCTAAGCAGACCTATTCCTAAGCCAGAATATCCCAACATTCCCCAATTTTTCTTTTTCTTTTCTCTTGTGTACAGGCAAAGGTAGGGAACCCCATACTATGGGCCATGGACGTCAACCAGTTGTGACAGAGAGGTATCATTCAAGAGGCAGCAACTCATACTGATCCCTAGATACAATATACAGGGTTTGAGCAAAAGACTTAAGCAATGTACATACAAATGCAATCAGGAGAGGAAATGGGCAACACAGAATAACAGCACAGGCTATAAACGGTAGCATGGAAATTAAAATGTCCTGTAACCCACCCAAAGCAGAGGAAAAAAGAACCAAACCAACCACCCAGATTAAACCCATCCCAGGTTTGCACAGGAACATGAGCAATCTTTTTCACATGGTCAGTAATTTCAGTAATAACACGGCTATGATCATCTATTTGTAAGCAACAATTGGTCAAATTAAACTTTCCATAAACGCCACTTTCAGCAGCAAACAAATAATCTAAAGCTAAGCAATTCTGATAAATGGCAGTACACATTTTGAGTATGTTGTTTGGCAAGCAATGTAAGTGCTTTGCTAGTTTCATTTGTAATAATCTCAACAATAAATGTCCAAGTAAAAGTTCAGTTCAAGGCAGGGTTTGATTGAGAACTTCTGTGGAGATGTGGGTTGTGTTGTAAACACGCAGAAGTAAAGCTAATTGTCCATCAGGATGAAGGAACTCAATAAGTAGCACAAGCACGATGGAGACAAAAAGGAGGAAGCACAGGGAAGCCCATGGAGTAGGATTGACAGCAAGCATCTGAGTCATGGAACAGTGAAACAGTTCGCATGGGTGGCTGATGTGTATCCGGTTGTCTGCATCAGTCAATTGAGCAGTAAAAGGGGAAGTGACAATAGTGAACTGGATACAGACGATCAGCAATTTCTTGGAACGCGATCCGAAGCCCTACAAGGTAAATCACAGAGGCTCTGGTCTAACCTCTCCAGTGTAATTAGCCAAATCAAATAGACAGTGTGGGAATCACTTATTCAAAAGTAGCCTTAAAGAGGTAAGCCTAAAGCATGGCTTAGAAAAAGAGCAGAAATAGAGCCTGATGCACTAGCTTCCAGGCAGGAAAAAAAATGTATGGAGTTGGAAGGAAGAAAAAGGGAGAAAAACGAGAGATAAAAAAAGGCCTAACATCAAGGATAAAAATTAAGTACAACAGCAGTGAAACCCTGATATTCCTGGATACATGATAGCATCAAAACATAATACAGCAGATACCCACCACTCTCCAGAGAGGGAGAGCAGAAGGGGAGAACACACAATACTGTTTGTACTATTCTACATAAATTGCAAACAAGCTTGAACCAGTCCAAAAAATCACACAAAAGTCAGCATTATGCAGTTGCAGTAGGGGTCGCTGTTGTCCACAGGCACAGCCAACATCACTGAAGAGCCAGTTCAATTTTTCGTACTGCATCGGATCTTAAATAACTTCTTATCAGAATGTCTTTCACTCGCTCCACTAATCCAGTTGCCTGAAGTCTGCAAGCACAAACAAAAGAATGTTGTACTCCCCCACCCCCCTGCTTCTTGGATTGCTGCAATCCCGCTTTACCCCTCACAACACTTTTTTTTTATGCATATCATACCAATGTATCCTTAGTTGGCACAGCTGCTAAAACAATTGTTAAAAGTAGTATTGTGAGAAACAAATGGTCAACAAGCATAACAGTGTGAATAAACAGTGTCTCTGTCCCACTAATGCAGCACAGAGCTCAACAATGCAAAGTAATTCCCTTGAATCTTACAGGTCGGGGAAACAGTCAAATCAGAGTTACTGCCAGCCTTGAAGTTATCTCGAGCAAAATAAACAGTAGGTCTCTTTTCTGACTTTCAAAGCAGCCATGAGTTATATATATTTCAAAGATAAAATCCAAACACGATTAACTTCTTATTCACTCAGGATTCAAATCATTCTCAAGTTGCAATCTGGTAACTACTGGCTCAGAATGCCCCATTGTTCTGTCAGGGCTCTTAACCTCTACCTTGAAGGTCAAAGGAAAAATGGAAGTAGTTTCCTTAATTTTTTCTATCTTTCTTGTTTGTATCAGTCAGATTTTAGTAAAGAACTCTAAGCAGTTCTATTCTGGGGACCATACAAGCTAATTAAGAAGGCATAAATTTGGGTGAGTGTTATACAGAGCTAAACCAGGCACTTCCAGAAGGGAAATGGCAGCACTGGTACATACTGCTTTAAAAGCAAAGGAACTAGCAGGTAGTATTGTTTGAATTATTTAATTCACTTGTTTGAATGTAGTTGTATCATTCAGTTTCTTCCTTTAAGTAAATAAACTTTCTTGACGTAACTTGGCAAGCAATTCAATTTTGTTTTGTTTTGTCTTTCCATCCAAGTCACTAACCTCTATCCCTCCGTCAAACACTTAATTTTTCTTAACCTTTGTCACATGAGACAAATCCACACAGTTTATGAAATATATAAAGACATCAAAGCATGGAAGATCTTCCCATTCATTCATAAAAATTATAACTATCACACATAGAATGGAATCAGATCCCTAATTTTTTGCTAAACAGTTTTTTTGCTTTTCTTTCTCGACTGCAGAATTCAGTTGCAGTCATTTCCTTCAGCAATTTGTTCTTGAATTTGTAAAGTAATTCATTTATCTACCTATAATCATTTAAAAAGATACCTAGAAAGCTATTAGAATAACGATAACTAAAAGCACTTAAATTCAGAAGAAAATGATAACTAGAAAGTTAATTATGGAGAAATAATACTTCACCGAAAGAGTTCAGAACTTCATCTCCCGTCACACTTCAATTGAAGGAATGCTTTATTTAAACAAACAAGAGAGACTTCTCAATCGGGAGTTTTTCTCTAGGCGATGCGTCCATCCCCAGAAAAAATCCCTTGGCAGCCTCTCTCTCTCTCTCTAACTGAAACAAGCACCCATCTTATCCTGCTGCAAACAGCCAGCTGTTGCACAGACAATTAGCTATCTTTCATCAGGCAACATATAGGGGCAGTTATCCATTAAACACAGCCAGGACACTGGCCAGGTGGCCGGCAATGTTCAAGGAAAACAACCCTCACGCTCCCGTGGCTTCAGAAGTCCAGAACTCCAGAATTACAATTGATGTGTACAGTGTTATGTAACAAGACTAGTTCTTTTCAAGTGATCTAATTGTCACCCTCTCTGGTCTGTGAGCATCCCAGATAAGGAGAATTTTCCCATTTTTTCTTATTAGAACAATCTGTTAAGGGCTTCAACAGGGGGTCTGTCTAATGAGGCAATCTATGGGATTAGGGCCGGACTCAGCTCCTTTTCTTACTATCTACCTCTCATTAGATTTGTTGTTTTGTTTTTCTGTCGCAAACATTCTCCTAAACTGTCCCTCTTCCTAAAATCTGTAAACCTGGTGTTTTCACTGTTTGGGGACACTTTAATTACAGGCAAGATCCTGTTAATAACTTTGCTTTTACCGATCTGAAAATCAAACCTCTTTATTTGCAGAGGAGTTGGTAAATTCGCTGGTAACTTCGCCTATTTTACTTTTTTTTGTGTTTTTTTTCAAAAACTCTATGTACAGAGGGACGAAGTTACAAAATCCAGGATTTATACAACCACTCAATCCTTACACTTTGTCCAAACCTGGCCGTCCCTCTCGCGAGAGCACGGAAACGCAGATAAGGACACACAGGCGCTTCGTACTGAAATGTACGTACAGTCTCACGCATACATCAAGCAATCCTGGAGAAAATAAAATGTAATGTCTGGGCAAAACTTCCTTTCCCTAATATTTACAACTAGGTACAAAGCACTCTAAGATTAACTACATAGAGAAAAGACATATATATATACAGGTGTGAATTCACTACTCACCCACCGGTTGAAACGGGCAAGTCTTCTGTCCTCGCTGGGTAGACAGGAAAGCAATACTTACCACTGAAGTTTTCTTAGGATCCCAAAGCTCTCATTCGCCCTGTTTTCTCTTCGTCCAGGGAGACGGTTCCTGTTTTCTCGTCGTCCAGGTAGACGGCACACACTCTGACCAAAAAAAAAAAAAAAAAAAACCGAGCCAGAGAAAACGCTGGGCAATTTAGAATTTAGGAGTTTTAAAAAGCAAAAAAAAACTCGGGAGGCCTGTTCGGGCGCCAATTGTAGGCGGGTTCTTACCTACAAAAGGATCCTTAACATTTACCAAGATTGTCTGGGCACATGGGACCCGTGCACCAGAAGAAACAAAACAAAAGAAACTCAGATCACAGTTACTTGTCAGCAAAAATTCTGTTTTTATTTAGTACATGCAAACTCCATAAGCACAGGAAAAAAGTCTGTTTTAGGGATCTGAGGGCGAGCAACATTCTCCCTTCCATCGGGGAGAGAGGCCACTGCCGCGAGCTCTGTAGCTTGCTCTCTTATATATCCATCTCCAGGAACAAGCAGGAATGAGTCTTCACATATGGGTACGTCGGTACCGACGGAGCCTGCGCGGGAACGCTCCCCAGCTTCCCAAAAAGGAAAGCTTTTGGGAGCATCCCACAGCGCCTGCGCGCTGCCTTCCCGCCTTTCCTAACCAACTCTCCTCAGTTCTTCTTTGCCGCGGAGCCAGCAGGTCGAGCCCTGTCACTGCTGAAGAAGTTCTTTATTTTATTTTATTTCTTTGGTCGCGTGTCTGCCTTCCCCGACTCCGGACCGGTACCGCCGGTCTTTTCTTTCTTTCTTTAAAAAATAAAAATAAAAAATCGATATTTTTCCTCACTTGGTGTATTTTTCTTCTTAGGCCTTAGGGCCTACAAGAAAATTTCCCTCATGGAAAAACCAGCCTCCGGGTTCAAAAAATGCACTAAGTGTAGCGGTACTATTTCTGTTACAGATACCCATGAATGGTGTCTTAAATGTTTGGGTCCTGAACACTCCATTCCGGATTGTCCGTCCTGCCCTCTTATGTCTAAACGGGGGTTACAGAACCGAGCAGCCAAGCTCCATGTGCTGTTTCCCGCTGATGCACCGTCGGTAGCATCGACATCTTCCAGGTCTTCTTCTCCTGATGGATCTCAGGTAACCAAACATAAATCTAGCAGGTCCTCGAAGAGTAGATCTCCCTCTAAGCATCGAGATGCCTCCGGGCTTGCCCTCGAGGATCCTGCACCAGCCAAACAACCCCGGCGGGAAGCTCCGGCTTCCAAAGCTCCTCCTATGGGGTTACAGGTTGACATCGATGGCACGGCCTCGACCGATCACCTGTTAGAATGCTCTGGGGTACCGGCACAATCTCCCAGTACCGACTTCCAGGCATTCATGGCGTCGATGGATCACAATGTTCTGTCCATGCAGCAGGCTATTACAGCCTTCATTCAAGCTGCGACGCCGCTGGTACCGAAACAAACTCCGTTCTCGGTATCGGCTCTCGTACCGGCACCAGCACCGATACCGGTACCAACTGCATTGACATCGACCAGGATACCGGCTGCAGCGGTTCCTTGTCCAGGGCTGCTTACCGGTACCGATCCGGTACCGGGGACGCCCGATGTTGATACTGCTCGATACGCGTATCGAGCGTTGGAAGAGCACCCTGACAGGCGATACTTCGATTCCTCTGATGATTCTGATACATCAGACGAGTCTCCTGAAGTATCCATAGCCCTTCCTGAAGAACCGCCTTCTCCAAAAAGAAGAATGTCTCCTCCAGAAGACTTGTCCTTTCAAGACTTCATAAGAGAAGTAGCTAAAGGACTTTCTATTTCAGTAACTTCTGAATCAGAGCCTAGAGCTAAAAAATTGGATATTTTAGGCTATTCTAGAGCTCCTAAAGAGGCGGTCACCTTACCAATTCATGAGATTCTTTATGAACACATGATTGATCTATGGGAGATTCCTCTCACTCTCTCTCCTCATTCTCGTAGATTGGACACTATGTATCGTGTCCTTCCTTGTCCTGGATTTCAGAAAACTCAGCTTCCTCACCATTCCATTGTGGTGCAGTCAGCTATGAAAAGGATAAAGAGTACAAAGAGACACTCCTCTGCTCCTCCAGGAAGAGAATGCAGGACCTTGGATGCCTTTGGTAGGAAAATCTTCCAAGCCAGTATGCTTATTGCCAGAATCAACTCATATAGCCTTTACATGGGTATGTTTCTAAAGGAAGTTGCACAAAAACTGCACACTTTCCTCCCTTGTCTTCCAGAGGATAAAAGGG
This sequence comes from Ichthyophis bannanicus, assembly GCA_033557465.1. Lineage (NCBI taxonomy): Eukaryota > Metazoa > Chordata > Amphibia > Gymnophiona > Ichthyophiidae > Ichthyophis > Ichthyophis bannanicus. Next base: position 1,007,260,385 of record CM066033.1, read on the forward strand.
AGGAATTCCTCATTTGGCTTAAGCATACCCAAGACATTTCAAAGTTTTCCAACAGGGCAGCCTTTGACTCTTTTGAAGGTGCCAGCAGAGCCTCAGGCATTGCCATAGCTGCTCGCAGAATTGCTTGGCTCCAGGCTTCTGATTTAGAGACCTGGGTTCAAGATGGCTTAGGAAATCTTCCCTGTACAGGTGAAAACCTATTTCCCAAAGAATGGCAAATAAAAGCCACTCAAATGGATGCAGAAAACTCTGCTCTTATTTATTTATTTATTACAGTTTCTTATATACCGCGCTATTTAGAATCAGCGCGGTTTACATCATAACAAAATGACCATAATGACAGAGTGTCAGGTTTTACATTGAACAGGAGTACAAACTTGGATAACCGGGTTAGATAGACTTTCAAAGTCAACCTCCATTCCTGCCAAGAAAAAGCCTTTTAAAAAGTCTTTCTTTAAAAAGGGCAGATTTCCTTCTACTTCTGGCCAACAATCTTCTACAAGTCCGCTTTGCCACTAAGCGTCAGCAACCTAAACAGGCCAGGCCTAAGCCTACAGGGGCTGCTGCAACTCAGCAGGCCCAACCTCCTCAGGGTTTTTGACTTGATGCTAGAGAACTTAGCCTTTCTGGCTCTAAAGCAGCCAGAGCCTCTCACCATTCCAGGAAGGTTGGCTCATTTTGCTCCCAGATGGGAGCAAATAACATCAGAGCAGTGGACCCTCTCCATCATAAGAGGGCTACAAGCTTCATTTTTCAGACCTTCCTCCCCACACTTGGTGAGACATTTCAATTCTCCCACATCTCTTCTCGACCTTCTAGGTCAAGAGGTAGCTACCCTTCTTGCCCAAGGGGCAATAGAAGAAGTTCCTCTTCTTCATCAAGGGTCATGGTTCTACTCCCCCTATTTTCTCATTCCAAAGAAGACAGGGGGATACAGACCCATCTTAGATCTCAGAGAATTGAACAAATTTCTATGCAAGGAGAAGTTCAAGATGCTTTCTCTGGGCACTCTCCTTCCATACCTTCAAAGTCAGGATTGGCTTTGTTCTCTAGATCTCAAGGATGCGTACATCCAGGTCCTCATCCATCCCTCTCACAGAAGATTCCTACGGTTTCTTTTCCAAGGAAAACATTACCAATACAGAGGTCTTCATTTTGGTCTGGCCTCTGCTCCAAGAGTGTTCACCAAATGCATGGCAATAGTTGCTGCATTTCTACGAACTCTGGGAATATTTGTCTTCCCATACCTGGACGACTGGCTCATTCGAGCTCCATCTCAGTCAGAGGCCCAGAATTCCTTGGACCGCACAAGGCGCATTCTGCAGTATCTGGGACTTGTGGTAAACCTCCCAAAGTCTCAGCTCACCCCTACTCAGTCCCTAGAATTCATAGGGGCCTGGTTGGATACCACTACTGCAAGGGCCTACCTTCCTCAGGCCCGTTGCCAACGTCTAGTGCAGTTAGCCTCCCAGATTCAGTCAAAGAGCCACTTAACTGCCCGGGAGATGCTACAACTGCTAGGCCACATGGCTTCCACAGTGCATGTGGTACCCTATGCTCGCCTACACATGAGAGCTGCTCAATGGACTTTGTCCACCCAGTGGACTCAAGCTTCAGGTGTTCTCTCAGACCAAATAGGAACCTCCAAACGTCTCTTTTGGTCTCTCCAATGGTGGATGTCCACTCAAAATCTGTTGCTGGGGTCCCCCTTCCAACAGTTGTTGCCCCAAGCAACCCTCACAACAGATGCCTCCCAAACAGGTTGGGGAGCCCATCTACAGGACCTCTCCATTCAAGGCACTTGGTCCCCACAGGAGACCTCCCTTCATATCAACCACTTGGAGCTTCGAGCAGTTTTTCTAGCTCTCAAGGTCTTTCATACCCTCCTCAGCTACAAGACAGTCCTCATGCATACGGACAATCAAGTAGCCATGTTTTACATAAGCAAGGAGGAACTGGCTCTCTGTCGCTTTGCAACGAAGCTTTAAGATTGTGGTCCTTCGCCAGAGAGCATCAAATCCATCTCCTAGCAGTATACCTCCCAGAAGTCCAAAACTCTTGGGCAGACAGACTCAGTCGAGTTCTGCTTCCACACGAATGGTCCCTGCACATGGATCAGGTATTCAGAATCTTCCAAGAATGGGGAACCCCGGACATAGACCTCTTTGCAAGTCCGTGGAATGCCAAACTTCCCCGGTTCTGTTCCAGAATTCCGTGTCAGGCAGTTCAGGCCAAGGATGCCTTCCTCCTCCATTGGGGTCAGGGCTTCCTGTATGCATTTCCACCCATTCCCTTGATTCCCAAGACTCTGTTCAAACTCCAGAGGGATCAAGGATCTATGATCCTCATAGCTCCATGCTGGCCATGCCAAGTGTGGTACCCTCTACTTCTACATCTCTCCCAAGCCCCCTCTCTGGACTTGGGAGCTGCTCCAGACCTTCTGTCCCAGGAGGAAGGGACTTTGTGGCACCCAAACCCCAAGTCCCTACACCTCAGAGCTTGGTTACTGAAGGCCTAGACCTTCAAGACTGGAATCTTTCTCAACAAGTGAAGGATATCCTCCATGCTTCCAGAAAACCTTCCACCAGGCGTTCTTATGCTTTTAAATGGAAAAGGTTTTCCATTTGGTGTGCTGAAAAGGGTCTTGACCCTCTAGCACTACCTTTAAATTCTCTTTTAGACTATCTCCTGCATCTTTCCAATGCAGGCCTTAAAACAAATTCAGTAAGAGTCCATTTGAGTGCTATTGCAGCATCCCTTAAGCCCATCAATGGACAACCTATTTCCTCTCATCCTCTCATTGCAAGATTCATGAGAGGCCTAACTTTAACTAAACCTCCCATTAGGCCTCCTCCGGTGGCATGGGACTTAAATTTGGTTCTTGGTCAGCTCATGAAGCCACCTTTTGAACCCTTAGCCACTACCTCCTTGAAATTTCTTTCATGGAAGGTTATTTTCCTCATTGCGGTTACTTCAGCTCGCCGCATCAGTGAACTGCAGGCCTTAGTGGCTAATCCACCTTATACAAGGTTCCATCATGATAAGGTAGTCCTTAAGACAAATCCACACTTTATGCCTAAAGTGGTCTCACATTTTCATCTTAATCAAGAGATATATTTACCTGTCTTTTTTCCAGCTCCTCATGCATCCAGTGCAGAGAGGAATCTTCATACTCTGGATTGTAAAAGAGCTCTTGCTTTTTACTTACATAGGACACAGCAACATCGAAAGTCTTCCTAGCTTTTTGTTGCTTTTGATCCTTCTCATTTGGGACTTCCAGTCTCTAAGAGAACACTGTCCAATTGGATTGCTCAGTGTATTTCTTTCGCCTACCAGAGTAAGAACCTTTCTCTGGAGAGCCATGTCACAGCTCATAATGTGAGGGCCATGGCCACCTCTATGGCTCATCTAAATTCTGTGTCCATCGACCAGATCTGTCGAGCAGCCACCTGGGCTTCGGTTCATAACTTCACAGCCCATTACTGCTTGGACAAGGACTCCCGCCGGGATGCCTTGTTTGGTCAGGCTGTGTCCTCAGACACCTGTTCCATTCTTAAACAACTCCTGCCCTCCTTCCCTGGATGGATGCCTGAGATCCATAAGAGGACGCAGACCCCTTTCAGGGTCTCATATCCTTGGGGATCTCCCAGGCATCTTAGCTAGGGAGTCCCCATATGTGAAGACTCATTCCTGCTTGTTCCTGGAGATAGCACAGTTACTTACCTGTAACAGGTGATCTCTGGGAACAGCAGGAATAAGTCTTCACAACCCTCCCACCTCCCCTAGGAGTTGTATCTCTTTTCTATCTTTCCTTTCCTCTCTCTCTATTGTCTCAGCTTTAAAATCGAACTGAGCAGAGTTGGTTAGGAAAGGCGGGAAGGCAGCGCGCAGGCGCTGTGGGATGCTCCCAAAAACTTTCCTTTTTGGGAAGCTGGGGAGCGTTCCCGCGCAGGCTCCGTCGGTACTGACGTACCCATATGTGAAGACTTATTCCTGCTGTTCCCAGAGATCACCTGTAACAGGTAAGTAACTGTGCTTTCTCCGCAGCAACTCTTGCACTGAGTCTTGTTCCGTGTGCTCAAATAGTTGTAAAGCCATTTACAAAACTTAGAGCCTTCTGCAAAAAATCAGTGCTGCTTGCAGAAGTTACCTGCCCTCCACCCCCTCCCCAAAACCCACGATTCCAATAATTAAAACTCATTAATTATGATCATCCTAAAATAATCCTATAAAAATGCATAATTAGACATCATACTTTTAAATAGTAAAATTTTGTTGTGTGTGTGCCCTTATATATATGTCTGTATATATAAAATGATGGCAGTTTGCAAATGTTATTAACCCGTGTAAAGTGACTATCCATGGGGCAGACCACCTTAACTGCTTTCCCAGAAGACATAGATGATAAGGCAGGTTTCTTCTTACGTTTCCCCATAAACGCAGATTTCACAGTCCAAAACGGCGGGTGCTCCGAAGGGAAGGGACACGCCCCTTTGGACACGCCCCTTCGGATCACGCGCCCGCGGTGGGGGCTCGAATCTTATAGCCCGCTCTGCCCATGGCGTCTTCCCCTGCTGTTAAATCACTCTCGGAGTCCTCCATTTCCGCTAGTCCTGCATCCGGGGGAATGTCTCCTGAACCGCGTAGGGTTGTGTCCCCACCCAGCAATGAGCTGTTACCTCAGGGTATAGGCTCCCCTCACAGTTCTGTGGATGGAAACTTACCCGAATTAGTTAAATTGCCCGATTCCTTCTTAAAGGTAAACTCTGTGGTTTCTACACTACCTCTTCCTTTTGAATTTTCCTCAACCACTGATGTTCCTAAACCTCCGAAAGAGATATCCCTTCAGGATATCTGGCAGATTGTTTCTAGAACTGAGTTGTCGTTGAATTCTTCTCTGATGAAGCTTTCTAAATTTACCCAAGAGACTGTGACTATGTTGGCTGACTATCAGGACAGGTTAAGAAATCTTGAAAACTCTAAAGCTAAAACTGATGGTCAAATTACATCAATTCAGGGAGTCTTGGCGTCTTCTGTCCAAGACTCCCTGTTGCTGCATCGTCATGATGAAATAGTTGAGAATGCATTACGAATGAAGAATCTCAGTTTGTTAAATTTCCCCCGAACTCACTACCTCTCTCCGAGTATTTTGTTTACTAAGTATTTGAAGGATGTATTAAAAATATCTGACCCAGATACTATAATTCTATCTAAATTGTACTATTTCCCTGTTGGAGTCAGAGAAAATCGGCCATTAGACTCGGAGTCAGGTGGTGGTGTTAACAGGGAAATGGATCAGTTAACTGTACAGAGCTTAGATTTATCCGCTTTTTTGGAGACCTCTGTTGAGGAAATTCCTACTCGGGCCACTTTGCTAGTAACTTATTTGTTAGAAAAAGATAAGGAGTTGATTTTACGTTCTTATTTTAAATTTAGGAATGAGAAATTTTTTGGGCAGGCGATTCAGATTTTCCCGGATGTATGTCGTAGTACACAACTAAAAAGGAAAGCTTTTCTTGTACTTCGTTGTCGTGTTTTGGCTTTAGGGGCTTCTTTTGTGCTGAAATATCCGTGTAAATGTGTTGTAGCTTTTCAGGGTAAATCGTATATTTTCTTTGATTCATCACAGTTGGAGACCTTTCTGAAAGGTTTGACTTTGAAGTGACTAAATTTTTGAGCTCTTGTTTAGTATGAAGGGGTCTGTTTAACTTTGACTGCACTCTGTATCGGGGTATTTCATTTACTTGTTTATTTCACACTCCGTGTTGTGGGCTGGGAGTTTAAGATCTTGAATATCGGTTGTCCTCATAAGAAGATCCCGAAGGTTAGTGCCCTTAGAGTAAGCTATTTGTAGATCTTTATCTCGAAAGCAGGGGTGTATTCCCATTAGCGGCCAGAATCGTCATAGAAGCTGGGTTACTTTATTAATTCCCCTGATGTACGACAACCGATATTCAAGATCGACCACAAGTTTGCCATTTGGATAAAGGCCACTTTGTTTGTGGTGGTTGTATATATTGCGCTTCATCCATAGTGGGACCAGATTGGGTGGATGTTCATCAATGTTCCCTCTAATTTTCTGTAGGCTGTGTGCGCATAAAATATCAGCTGTGCAGCTTCTGAAGGAAGGTTACATTTTTTGTGCGCCACATAATGACACTCGGAGTTATATACTTTAAAATTTGACTACACGTCAGAATACAGTATGTACACCACATTGATTGCACTAGAAAATATTGTAGAACTTGTGAAAAACGTAAATACACAACAACTTTTAAATTTTAAGACGTCTGTGTTGTTTTCTATCAGAATCAGAACCGTAATTTTTGTGCGCTCTGTTGTAAAGTATGTGCGCTCGCTTGGCAAGGTATGTGCGCGCGCACACGCACACAGCTTAGAGGGAACAGTGATGTTCATACAACCCGTATATATTCAACAAAATGGCATACAGATTGTGCTACTCAATTTGTTGTATACCTCATTGTATGCCCTTGTTCCCTATATTATGTTGGCCGGACAAAACGTCAGATTCGCGTCAGATTATCAGAGCATGCATCAAGATTAAGGACGAGATCCCTCTCGGCGCCTATTGTTGAACACTGTTTATTACATGGTCATTCCTTTACCGCATTACGCTGGCGGATATTGGACTTCATACCATTGGACCCCCGTGGGGGAAATCGTGAACAGCGATTGCAATATCAAGAACAGCGCTGGATCTATAGATTGGACTCGGTGACCCCTAGGGGCTTAAACCAACAAATAGATTGGCATACTATCATTTGAGGTTGCTTTAGCTCCCTGAAAGGGATTCCCTGTTGGTGGGTGTTCCCTCCCTCTGGTGAGCTAGTTTATTGGCTCTGATATTTCACCTGTTCTTTGACGTCAGACGCCGAGGATTTAAACGGCTGATCACACTTCCATCTGTTAGTTTTTTACTTTGCCAATAGCAGCTGAAAGACAAACCTGAAGCAGGGTTCATTAAAAGAATAAAATATTGAACCCGAAACGAGCGCTACGTCGGATAGTCATTCTGGCAGCAATGGCAATGGCATCTCTTTACTAAAGTTAAGTACTTTTGTTCTTTATAAATTTAATATTAACAAAAGGAGACATCACGGCGGTGCTCTGTTTGAATACACAGCACTGGGAAGATAGTCTCCGACAAAAATATTTTTCTAACATAGGGTGATTTTTGGTAAATCGGAATTCTTTTATTTTGATATATACATAATTCCGGTTGGGTCTAGTTTTTCTACTTTTTTCAGGTATTTTTATTGCTATGTAGGAATATCACATGCTAAGTAAGACCACGCTACTGGCAACGAACAAAACCCAAGATTTAGCTTTTTCGTTCAGTTTGGAAATGATATGACACAAAATACATCACTGAGCTTTTCCCATGCCATTTCCCTTGTGTATTCTCCATTTAGGAGGAGCCAGTGCTTTTTACCTCCTGCTTCCTCGTTTTCCTGTGTAGTCAGAACCATGTGGGACCCCATTTATGAGAGTTTTAAAATGTATTTGTTATGAAAGCGTCTCAACATGCTTGTTTGCCTAGCACTCATCAAAGAGTTAATCCTGCCCTGGGACTTGGAGAGGAGGTGGCTAAGTGGGAAATCCTGCGAATGCTCAGATGGCTGTTCCATAGTGTCTGTGGTGTTTGATGGTGTCACACACTTAAAAATCTGATTTATGTTGCTGCCTGCGGAGAAACTTGTTAGATAAGCAACTTCACTTTTCATAGTGAATCTACTTCTAGTGCAAAACTCAGCCTAGATTTGTGAAACTGTTGACACATACATGAACTCTGAATGACCATTGGCTAAAGAGAAATATGAATTGTCTGTTACATTTGAGGATGATCTATTTTAACATTGGGCACTCACACATTTTAGTAATGTTTAAAGTATTAGAATTAAATTGATCATTAAGAAAAGAAAAACGGTCAGTGGAGTATAAATTGAGTATAAAGATTATCTAAAATCCCTTTCTGTTAATAAAATTGGTTCCGGATTTTGGAGGTTGAATACGTCAAGAAGCTGTATGTTTCAGGTAATTATGCTAATGAATGAAAAGGTGTACACAAAATCTGCAAGTATATTTTGGTCTTTACTGTTAATATGTACTGTCATCATAAAGAGTAATGTACAGAATGCATCCATTCACTGATTGAGACAGAGCACCCCTTGGTTTGCTTGCCATAAAAAAAAGGTATAACCACAGTTTTTTAATTGAATGTTTCAAGTGGGTTTAATTTTAGTTTCATCTATAATTTACATCATGAAATTTCAAAAACATCCGTATTCTATTTATGCATCTATTTACCGATCAACATTTTATTAGTACCAAATGCTAAAAAGCTGTTTGATTTAATTTAATATGAACATTTATACTCCAACCTCAGAACTCAAGGTAGATTCCAAAAACCCCTCCAGAATATATATAAATCACATAATTTAAAAGATAAACACTATCTAAACATATGTACCTAACTACTTAGCCAAAAAATGCATCCTCTGTTGATTTAGAAACTATTAAAATATAAAAAGAACTTATTGTGGGTAAACTTCAAAATTACAAATTCACTTCCATCAGATAAATATTCTTGAAACGACAAAGTTTTTAAAGCTTGACGGAAATGAAGATAGAAAGTCAATTCATGCAATTGTAAAAGGAATAAATTCTACATAGTAGGACCCAGGCCCCATTAAATGATTTATTTCTTGTTTCCTTGTAAATATAAGCACTTTGCAGCTTTTGAGGTCAAACTAATTTCCTTCCTTGATTTGTAGGAAACCAGGTTTAGTGTTGCAGTTGTTTTTCCTGGTTTTCTAGCTGAGAATGCCACTCAGTTGTATCTGCCCTGATTTCCATATACTCCACTCCTTAGCCTAGCTTTGCCTCAAAATTATTTAACACTAGAAGCCCCAAAAAGGCATTTTACCTAGAAATCCCAAAGTGCGTCAATTGACGCATTATCACAACGACTGCGTTGAGCATGAAATGCAGATGTGAATTAATTTGAAGTTACTTATTTGTTTACTACGTGCAGTATGTGACATCATTACGTAACTGACATGGTTCAGCAGTGGCGCTGGTATAAACCTTCGAAGATGCATTTGCGTCAATTGACGCACTTTGGGGCTTCTAGTTGTTAAGCATAGACCTCCTACTGTTCAGTAAGTAGTTTCTCCATTGTTGTGCCTGTGGTGCTAGTCCTGAGCAAGTTTATGCCCTATCGTAATATTTTTTGTCCATGGGAATAAAACCTGTTTTCATATGCTATCAACTAAAAACATTGGACAACAGCTAAGAAAAGCAGGTGTAATGGCAGATGGGTGCATTCAGGCACAGTATGGAAGAAACCCCCATGTCTTCATTTTTTTTTCTTTTGCATGTTCAGGGAGACTTAATCCTAACAGTGATTACTACTTTATGATCTGTAGGGATGATAGATTCTCTTTTTTTGTGTTTTTGTATTATGTTAATTTTGTTAGGTTTATCTGTCCTGGTAGATTAAGGGTTGTAAAGAATTGTCTGAAAAGCTTCAGATAGTGGGACAAAGGGTTAAAATGGGAGATTACTGCTTTGACCAGGTTTCAGTCACAGTGAACATGGAATTTTGTTGGTTGCCAGCAGTTGATCCTGAAGCTATATTTGGAGAAAGTTTAACTCATCCTGTGATAAGCTAAAACCATTCCATGGTGCCCCCAGTATTCTAGCAAAGTATTTTAACAAATGGTATGCTAAATACTGCCATATCCAGCTATTTTTACACAGTTTTGATTTTTTGCATTAATAATCATAGTTTTTAGATATCGCCATAATTTTTATGGTTTCTTGTCCCCATTTGTAACCCAGCATTAATTAGGTCTTAGTTATAATCACTTAATGCTCTGTAAGTAATTAGGTTTTTTTATTATTATTTCTTCAGTTGGCAGTTCTGCAAGTAGTAGTGCCTCAAGGAGAGATTCTCTGCCTGCTAGCTCTGATTTGTACAAAAGATCTAGCAGCAGCCTAGCACCTATAGGGCAGCCATTTTACAATAGTCTGGAATTTTCCTCTTCACCAAGTCCAATAGGCATGCCTCTGCCAAGCCAGACTCCAGGACATTCACTTACGCCACCGCCATCACTTTCATCTCATGGATCCTCATCCAGTTTGCATTTAGGTAAACTAAATCTTTTTATTTTTGTTGTGTATGTGTGTATGTACACTAAAAATATATATAATTGTACATATTGAAAAGGATTTGCTTAATGTACACTCATTCTTTTGCTTGTTAATGTTTTCATGAGACTGTTTTACTTTGCCTTACTTTTGTTTTACAGAATTAAAAATGAGATGCATTAAACAGCGCGACACTATTGACCTTTGTTACTTTTTAAACTAATTTTTTATTTTTGTATGTTTTTGTATTTTATGTACAGGGCTTGACAATTTTTCTTTTAATCTAGGAGCCAGCGACTGGCGAGATCTCACCCTTCCCCCACCCATCCTCCAGTTTTCAAACCAAAGTTGAAGACTGGGGGAGACAGGGACATCCCCTAAAAGGTCTACCGCAGTTCCTTTGGAGCTTAATTTACTAAGACTGTTTTCCCATTCTGTTTCCATGAAAAAGAAAACTTTGTAAAATAAGGCTTCCAGTTTCCTTTCTACTCCCTGTTTCAAGTTCATTCTTTACATCCCTCCTGTCCTCCTCTTTAGTCTGCCCCTCTCATTCCTCAATCTCAATCTTCCTTGTCTCCCCCCCCCCCCCAACACACACACAGCGGGCCGCTTCCAGAAGGGGTAGGGCTTATTTCTATTTCCTTGTATTATCTGTCTTTTGTTTTTTTCCTTTTTATCTATTTTCTTCTTCTCCCCCAGGCAATAACCCTCCTTTTTATACTTCTGCTTTTTCCATTCTCATTCTAATCTTTCCTCTTTCTTGTCTCTTTCTCCCTCTACTTTTCTTCTGTTCCTATTTGATTTTTTTCTCCTCTTACCTTCCTTTTGCTTCTGCCCCTTCTTCTTTTCTGAAGTTCCCCTATTTAATCCCAGTACTGCAGCTTGGGACCATCATGTTGCCATTGCTGTGCCTTTGCCAAAACGCATCTTTGTTAGCATCACACAACTCTGCAAGTTTGACTGGCGCTGTGTGGAAATTCCTGAGCTGATTTCAAATCTCAAGCAACTTGAGACGGGGCTCAGACTTCTGCTAAGTCGCATGGGGCTAAGAAAGATGCGTTTTAGCAGCAACAGCAGAAGGTAACAAAAAAAGTGCAATTTTTAGGTGCCATGGCAACCTGGCACCTGCAATTTATCGAGTCCTATGTAAGTTTTGCTCATTTTAAAAAGATTTGAAAATTATATGTGCAAATACAGTAATGGCTCATAGTTCTTCTCTTTCAGTTTGAAAGTATCTCAAGCTACTTGGTGGTTGAATCATGTGGCCAGGATAGTTACAACTTCATAATTAGACGCAAGTATCTTACATTTCAGCCACATATCTGCAGAGTAGTGCTCTCTTTGTTGAAGAAAAGAGGAAAATACAGATAATGGAAACTGAACAGAATTTTTTATTTTATTTTATTTTTTTTAATGTTTTATTTATCAATTTTTAAATACAATCCAGAAAACAATCTGAATCTGAATCAGAATTAATCAAAAAGGAACAATAGAATCAGCCTATCCAACAAAAAGGACAGTCCTACCAGAAACAAACCAAACAATTGGAATAGCCCACAATAAACCCACAATATGATCCAAGAAACAAGAAATAACATGGTTAATTCACCATCTAAAAAGGAAAAACAATTATGTCATCATAGGAGCATAGATATTATTATATGGCAGCTGGTATGGTAGCTTGAAACTGAACAGAATTTAAATATTAAGGGGCTTATTTAATTAAGCTCCCCACACCCCGTAGAGACAGAATTAGATGGAAGGGGGTCAAGTACTGATGTAGTAGTGATGTGTTTTAAGCACTCTGAATCTTTTATTCAAGAACTTAAGACATCATTAGTACATCAGTACTTGATCCCCTGCCATCTAATTCTGTCTCTTGATCCTTAGGGATATGTATTTAGTATTTCTAATGCTACTAATTTATACAGTGCTACAAGGCATATGCAGTGCTGTACACATAAGAGACAGTCCTTGCTCAACAGAGCTTACAATCGATTCAAAGACAGATACAACAAACAGGAAATTAGAGTAAAACCAAGGAAAATAGTTATAAAACACATTGGTGATAAACACCTGTGGTAATTAAATGTAATCCAACTAGCTTATTCATTGTAAATCCCCTGTTGAGCTTTTTACTGTAAAATCCCATAAGTTAATTTAATTGTAAACCACAATGACTATATGATAAAATGGTAGAGAAAAATTGTTAAACAGGAGAATACAAGCATAGAAAACACTGGCACATAAAGTCACTGACTCCCTATCCATTTCCACATCCAGTTCAAACTTCTCCTGCTTACCTACAAGTGCATTCATTTTGCGGCTCCTCACAATCTTTCCTCTCTTATCTCGCTCTACACTCCTCTTCGGGAGCTCCGCTCCTCTGGCAGATCCCTTTTATCTGTTCCCTGCCACTGCCAATTCCAGACTTTGTTCATTCCACCTTGCTGCTCCATATGCCTGGAACAAATTACCCAAATCAGTGCATCAGGCTCCTTCTCTGGCCATTTTCAAGTCCAGGCTGCAGACCCACCTCTTTGAGGCTGCTTTTGGATCCTGATGCTCCTCATTCTCTTGTACACTATTTATGTGTATCTTGCCATGCTCTAGTTCCCAGTTCTGCAATGTTTTTTCATCTTGATTAGATTGTAAGCTCTGATGAGCAGGGATTGTGTCTTACATCTATATGTACAACACTGCATACACCTTGAAGCACTATACAAATGATTATTAGTAGTAGTAGTAGCATGCTTTTTTGAATTCAGATAGAGATCTTGTCTCCATCTCCACTTGAGAGGTGTTCCACACATTCATTACCTTTTCCACACATTCATTACCTTTTCCGTGAAGAAATATTTCCTCAGATTACTCCTGGGTCTATCCCCCACCACATTTATCTTATGAGCCCTTCATCCAGTGCTGCCTTTCAACTGGAAGAGGGTCAGCACCTATGCATGTATTCTACAGGGGTATATAAATATCTATTCTCCAGGACCAAGCAGGAAGTCAGTCCTCACTTATGGGTGACGTCGGCGCCGACGGAGCCCTCGCGGAGCAATTTTCCCCAGCTTTCAAAGAAAGCCTTTGGGAATTGCAGCGCGCATGCGCGGTCGTCTTCCCGCCCGAGGGTGCCATCTTAGCCAGTCTTCTTTTTTCCGCGGAGCCCTACAGACGTCCCCGTCTTGTCCCCGCGAAAAAGTTGATTTTCTTCTTTATTTTATCCTTTTTTCTTTCGGTTCGACGCCGATCGTTTTCCCGCCCGGACTCGTGACGCCGGTCTCGAGTCCTCTTACTTTTTTCGGTTTTTTCTGACTTAGTCAGCTTTCGTTTTCGTTTTCCCTGGCAGCCCGGTCCTTTGACCTCGCAGGGGCCCTTTTTCCCCCGATGGCTGCCAGTGGGTTTAAGCGGTGTGGTCGGTGTGACCGAAATATGTCACTAACCGACACACACGACTTTTGCCTCCGCTGCCTGGGCCCGGATCATGAGGAACTGATCTGTGGGCCCTGCAGCAAACTGTCCTCAAAGGCGTTGAGAAGTCGGCGGCATCAGCGTGAGAGGATCTTCGCTGACCCCAGCCGTACCCGGACCTCGTCGGAGGCCTCCGCGTCGAAAGGCTCCAGCTCGGACCGTCGCCGGAGCTCCTCCGACCGGGGTTCTCCCTCCGGGGACCATCGTCGGAAGGAAAAACCCGCGAGGGCGGCGTCGGTGGACGCTCCTGGCTCCGCGAGGGCCAGGTCGCATAGCCCCGACAGCCGCCCCGGGTCCTTGGAGAAGGAACACATCCCGAAGCGACCTCGCCTGGAGTCGGAGATGCCTGCCCGGGTAAGTCCTGTGGTCCTTCTGGACTCGCCTCCGCGACAGCCGACGTCGGGCCCGACGCCGTCGGGGCCCGAGTCGGGGGCTGCTGGGTCACCTGAGCTCGGACTCAGGTTGACGGCCTTGGAGAGCAGACTGTCTGCCTTCATGGACCAGCAGAGGGCACTGCTCGCTGGCTTCGCTGGCGTCGCTGCCCCGACCGCCGGGACGTCGACGTCCAAGTCGACCCCGGAGACCGAGCCGATCCTCGAGTCGATGAGAACTCGAGTCAATCCTCGGTCGAGGTCACCCTCGGCCTCCCGTTCGGGACCGAGGTCGCCGACGCCGACTCCCTCGGCGTCGGGGCGGCTGGCGCCGCACCCTGCCCGGGCCGACCCCACCGAGTCCTCGTCGGAGTCGGTCTGGGAGTCTGAGGAGGAAGAGTCACCTGATTCTTTCCGGACTCGGTGTGTCCCATCGGACTCACCGGAGTCCGAGCCTCGGAAGCAGTCCCCCCCGGAGGATGCCCGGTTCTCGGACTTCGTTAGGGATATGGCCAAGGCTTTGGCCTTCCCTGCGGATCCCGAGGAGGAGCCTCGAGCCGAAGAGCTCGACGCCCTCCAGTATGACTCTCCCGCGAGGGAACACTTTACTGTGCCGGTTCCTCCTATGCTGGAACGACTACTCTTCCGCATGTGGGAGAGTCCGGCCTCCTCGCCGGTCCTGAGCAAGCGGGTCGATTCTATCTATCGGGTCCGCAAGAGCCCTGGCTTTCAAAAGGCACAGCTGCCACACCATTCCATGGTAGTGGAATCGGCCATGCATCGTCTTAAGAGCCAGAAGATGCACTCCTCGGTGCCTCCTGGAAGGGAGGCCCGTAACCTGGATGGCCTTGGCAAGAAGTGCTTCCAGGGCTCTATGCTCGCATGTCGTGTCCAGACTTACCAGCTATACATGGGCATGTATCTCCGGGATCTGGCTAAAGAGCTAGCCGGATTCTCCGCTGGTCTCTCCGAGGAGCCCTTGCGGAGGTTCCTAGCCTTGTCCACGGGCATTCGGGAATGCTCAAAGTTCATGTCCCGAGCAGCCTATGATGGCTTTGAAGCCTCGGCTCGAGTAGCCGCAGCCGGCATCGGTGCCCGCCGACAGGCTTGGCTTCAGTCGTCCGACCTTGAGCCCTGGGTACAGGACAAGTTGGTCGATGTCCCCTGCCGAGGCGAAAACCTCTTTGGCAAGCCCATGGCGGAAAAGGCTGCACAAATTGAGACTGAGACTCTCACCAGGACCAGGCTTTCTAGGAAGACCTCCGCCCCTTCCCAGAAAAAGAAGGGCTCGGGGAAAAAGTCCTTTTACCCGAGGAAGGCGGCTGCCTACAAACAATACCCCCATTATCAGGCCCCTGCAGCTCCCCAACAGGGCCAGCAGGCCAAGGGACGGGGTAACGGGTCCCGTAGGCAGCAAGCCCCCAAGCCTGCTCAGCAGGGTGGGGGCTTTTGACTCGCTCAGCATAGCCTCTCCCCCCCCGCTGGTTCCCCCCAGCACCGGAGGCCGGCTGGTTCACTTCGCCCACAGGTGGTCCAGCATCACCGCAGATGCCTGGGTGCTTCAGGTCGTGCGAGAAGGCTACCTTCTCCACTTCCATCAGGTCCCTCCCTCCTATTTTCCGGGAGAGCCTCCGCGCCCCCCTCTGCACAGGGAGTTGCTCCTTCAGGAGTTAGCAGGTCTTCTGCAGGAACAGGCGGTGGAACCGGTGCCACACCACCTGAGAGGTCAAGGCTTCTATTCAAGGTATTTTCTGATACCAAAGAGAACAGGGGGCCTCAGACCCATCCTGGACTTGCGCAACCTCAACAAGTTCCTTGTGCGGGAGAAGTTCAAAATGCTTACCCTTGGAATCCTTCTGCCCTACCTCCAGCAGGGAGATTGGCTATGCTCCTTGGATCTAAAGGATGCCTACACGCACATCCTCATCCACCCAAGCCACCGCCAATACCTAAGGTTTGTGGTGGCAGGAAATCATTACCAGTACAGAGTACTGCCCTTTGGCCTGTCCTCCGCACCGCGAGTCTTCACAAAATGTCTCGCGGTCGTGGCGGCCCATCTCCGGCTTCACGGCCTCTATGTCTTTCCGTACCTCGACGACTGGCTCATCAGAGCAGCGTCCGCTCAGGAGGTCACCAACGCCACGTGCCGCACGGTGACTCTGCTGCAGCACTTGGGCTTTGTCATAAACTTCGCAAAGTCCACTTTGCTCCCCTCACAGGATCTCGAGTTCATCGGCGCAAGGCTGCACACTCCTCAGGCGCGAGCGTACCTACCGCTCGACAGGGCTCAGCGGCTCATGGACCTAGCCGACCGCTTTCGCAGCCAGCCCCTGGTCTCCGCCAGGCGCTTCCTGAGACTGCTCGGCCATATGGCTTCCACCGTCCATGTGACCCCCAATGCCCGCCTGAACATGCGGTCTGCTCAATGGTGTCTCCGCCGGCAGTGGCGACAAGCCACGGGCGGCCTCGCAGACCTAGTGCGCGTTTCCGAGCCGCTGATCTCGTCTCTCCGGTGGTGGCTCTGGCAGCCGAACCTGATATTCGGTATGCCTTTCCAGTCACCTCAGCCGACCCGGGTGCTGACCACCGATGCATCCCTCCTGGGCTGGGGAGCGCATTGCCAAGAGGCGCGTACTCAGGGCCTCTGGACCACGTGGGAGTTTGCTCAGCAGATCAACTTCCTGGAGCTCCGGGCGATCCGCCTAGCTCTCAAGGCCTTCTCCCACCTGACTTCCCAACAGTCCGTCCTTGTCCAGACGGACAATCAAGTTGCCATGTTCTACGTGAACAAACAGGGGGGCACGGGCTCCTTTCTCCTCTGCCGGGAGGCTCAGAAGCTCTGCTCTTGGGCCGTCAGTCACGGCATTCTCCTCAAGGCAGTTTATCTCCCGGGCCAATACAATTGCCTTGCGGACAAACTCAGCAGGGTCCTCCAGCCGCACGAGTGGCGTCTGGATCCCTTGGTAGTTCAGAAGCTCTTCCTCAAGTGGGGCCTCCCCACGATGGATCTTTTTGCCAGTCCTCACAACCGGCAGCTTCCTCGCTTCTGCTCTCGTCAGCCACACCCCCTCCGGGTTGCGGCGGACGCTTTTCTGATCTCATGGTCGGGGAGCCTTCTGTACGCTTTCCCTCCCATCCCGCTGGTCTCTCGGACTCTTTTCAAGGTTCTCCGAGACAAAGCCTTTATGATCCTGGTGGCCCCTCGCTGGCCCAGACAGCCGTGGTTTCCGCTCCTGCTGCAACTGGCGGTGGAGGGTCCGATCCCTCTGGGGGTACAACCGGATCTCCTCACTCAGGATCAGGGGTCCCTACTGCACCCCAACCTCAGGTCTCTCAACCTCATGGCCTGGCTGCTGAGAGGGTAGTCCTTGCTCCCCTTCTCCTGCCGGCGGAGGTGGAGGAGGTCGTCCTGGCTTCGCGACGCCCTTCTACCCGCAAATGCTACGCCCTTAAATGGCGTCGCTTTGCAGTCTGGTGTACCCAACAGTCGCAGGATCCCTTCTCCTGCCCGGTGTCGGTGATCTTGCAGTACTTGCTACACCTCTCTAATCTGGGACTTAAGTCCAACTCCGTCAAAGTTCACCTCAGTGCTCTTTCGGCACATCATGTGCCGGTGGACGGTAGACCTCTCTCCAGCGACCCTCTCGTAGCGAGGTTTCTCCGAGGTCTCCTTCTACTTAAACCACCTCTGCGCCCGCCAGCGCCTGACTGGGACCTGAATGTGGTTTTGCAGCGGATCACCTGTCCGCCTTTTGAACCTATGGCTACATGTTCTCTCCGTTTTCTGTCTTGGAAAACACTGTTCTTGATAGCCCTCACTTCCGCTAGACGCGTAAGTGAATTGCAGGCCCTCGTGTCTGATCCCCCTTACACTAGGTTCTACAAGAATAGGGTAGTCCTCCGGACTCACCCAAAATTTCTGCCTAAAGTGGTCTCCCCTTTTCACATCAATCAGGAGGTGGTACTTCCAACCTTCTTTCCCAGACCACACTCCAGCCGAGCTGAGACGGTCCTCCATACCCTGGACTGTAGAAGGGCTCTGAACTTCTACCTTGACCGTACGCGGGAGCACCGTAAAGCTGCTCAGCTTTTTGTGTCTTTTGACCCCAATAGATTGGGGCTCCCGGTCTCCAAGCGTACTCTGTCCATCTGGGTTGCGGACTGTATCTCTTGGGCTTATGGGGCAGCCGGACTCTCCTTAGAAAGTCGAGTCACGGCTCATTGCGTTCGGGCAAAGGCCACGTCAGTGGCTTACCTCCGCTCTGTTCCGCTGGCAGACATCTGCCGGGCCGCTACTTGGTCTTCGAGCCAGACTTTTGCGGTCCATTACTGTCTCGAGAGGGAGTCCCGTAGGGACAGTGCTTTCGGACAGGCAGTCCTCCGTAATCTCTTTGAGGTCTGAGCAACTCCTACCCTCCATCCCGGATGTGGGCTACCGGTGGGTGATAATTCAGCGAAGATTCTATCCTTCTGTGCTGCTGAGCTAGAGGGAGCTCATTTTTGTGCTTAGGGTCTCCGGTAGCCTTGAGCTTGGGAGTCCCATAAGTGAGGACTGACTTCCTGCTTGGTCCTGGAGAAAGCGTAGTTACTCACCTGTAACAGGTGTTCTCCAGGAGCAGCAGGAATCAGTCCTCACTACCCTCCCTCCTCCCCTTGGAGTTGCAATTTTCTGCTTATGTTCTTTTTGCAAATTTTTATGCTGTCTTTTCTAGCTATGTCATCTGACTGGCTAAGATGGCACCCTCGGGCGGGAAGACGACCGCGCATGCGCGCTGCAATTCCCAAAGGCTTTCTTTGAAAGCTGGGGAAAATTGCTCCGCGAGGGCTCCGTCGGCGCCGACGTCACCCATAAGTGAGGACTGATTCCTGCTGCTCCTGGAGAACACCTGTTACAGGTGAGTAACTACGCTTTATCATATTGCACCTCTCCTACCTTTTCTCCAAAGTATACATATTGAGATCTTTAAGCTTATCCCCATATGCCTTAGACAAATATTAGTAGCCACGCTCTGAACTGACTCCATCCTGTTTATATCCTTTTGAATGTGCTGTCTCCAGAATGGTACACAGTATTCCAAATGAGGTCTCACTAGAGACTTGTACAAAGGCAGTATTACCACCACCTCCTTGTTGGCCATTATTTTCCTTATGCACCGATACATCCTTCTAGCTTTTGCAGTCGCCTTTTCTATCTGTTTTGGTTACTGCAGGATCATCTGATATAATTATCTTCAGGCCCCGCTCTTCTTTTGTGCACCAATGTGTTTCACCCCTGTACTGTGTCGCTTCTTTGAGTTTTTGCATTCAAATGCATGACCTTGCATTTTTTTTTAGTATTAAATCTTAGCTGCCAAATTCTTAACCATTCTTCAAGCTTCCATGAGATCCCTCTTCATGCTGTCCACACCTTCCATCTGCCCTGTTGCATATTTTGGTATACCTGCCACAGTATTACTTAGAAAAATGTTAAAAAGAACAGGATCAAGGACTGATCCCTGAGCAATGCCACTAGTAACACCCATTTATTACTACTCCTGGCACCTCTCAGTCAATCAGTTTCTTACCCCTTAGGGTCCATCCCAAGGGCACTCAGTTTATTTATAAGTAACCAATGTAGAATGTGGCAAAGGCCTTGCTAAAATCTAAGTATACCCACATCTAGCACACTCCCCCAATATGATTCTCTGGGCACCCTGTCAGAGAAATCAAGACAAGAAATCTGCAAGATCTATCTCTAGTATAGGCATGCTTTGATCCTGTAATACCTTAGATTACAGAAACTGCACCATCCTCTGTTTTAGCAGCTTTTCTATTCATTTCGCAACAGAGGTCAGACTAACTGGTTGATAGTTACCAGCATCTTCCTCGCTTATTTTGTTGTGCACAGGAACCACATTGATCTATCTCCAGTCCCCTGGGATCACTCACAACTCTAAAGAAACAGCAGAAGAGTTAGAGGAGCTGCCAGTATTTCCCCTAAGTTCTTTCAGTATCTTCTGAATCCTTTCTGACCTCTTCCATTCCTTTCTCTTCCATTCCAATTTGTGTTTGTTTTCTGAAGTCCCAATCCCAGCCCTTCATCTGTGAACACAGGATAGAAATATTTGTTAAGCAATTCTACTTCATCTTTCTCAGCCTCTACATATTCCTCTAAACCCTTGAGTTTCACAAGTTTTCTCACTAACCTATCTAAAGCATTCTTAGAAGTTATACCTGTTCTTGGTAAGGGAGCAGAAAAGCTGCATCGCATAATCAACTTTAATACATGGCTCCAAACCTGGCGCAGACGAGAAGGATTTAGATATATAGGCGACTGGGGAAATAGATGGAACAAGAGGCTATACTGTGTTGATGGACTACATACATCTTTCTGTTGCAGGGAAAAGGATCCTAAGTGAAAACTTTAGGCATTATGTGGACAGGCATTTAAACTAGGGAAAGGGGGTGACGGATGGAGAACAAGTTAAGGATGTCACTCCCAGCAAAAAAATAACATTGGAAACAACCACACCATTAATCCACATATCAGTGGCAAGTGGGAAGAGGCGTGTTGAACAAAATCCATGCAAAATACAGGCAAGCCAGTCAACAAATTCTGGAAAGCAATGAGCACAAATGCTCGAAGTCTAGCCAACAAAGTTCCTGACCTGGAAACCCTAATGGTGGAAATGGACTTGGACATTGTGGTCATTACAGAAACATGGTTTAACGAGTCACATGAATGGGATACAGCTATAGCTGGCTATAATTTATTTAGGAGAGAGATAGAGTAGAAAAGGAGGAGTAGCAGCCCTATATGTCAAAAGCAATATTAAAGCTGCTGAAATGCCAGGGATGTGGGGAAAAGAAGCAGTGTTGTTGATTGTGTTGGAAAGAGGAGATGGCACTGTCCATCCATACTGATGTAGTCTACAGGCCTCCAACTCAAACCGAAGAAATTGATAGAGACGTAATTATTGATATTACAAAGGTAGCCATGAAAGGGGGAAGTGATCATATTGGGTGACTTTAATCTACCCGATGTGGATTGGAGTATTCCTTCTGCAAATCTGGAAAGAAGTAAAAAAAATTGTGGATGCCTTCCAAGATGCATTGCTTAGACAAATTGAGATGGAACTGACCAGGCAAAGTTCGATGCTGGATTTATTACTCGCCAATGGAGACAGTGTGTCTAATATCCGGTTGGATGCCCATGTGAGCAGCAGCGATCATCACATGGTATGGTTTGAGATAAAAGCCAAGGCAGAGTCCACTCAAAGCAAGCTCAAGTCCTAGACTTCAAAACACTGACTTCATCAAATGGCCAAATGCCTGAAGGAGGAATTGGCAGGGCGAGAGGGGATACAAGAAGTGGAATTGCAGTGGGCGAAACTAAAGGTGGCAATAAAAGGGGCAACAGATAGATATGTAAGAAAAGTAAATAATAATAAGAGGAAAAGGAAACCGATTTGGTTCTCCAAAGAAATGGCTGCACAAAGGCAAAAAACACAGCTTTCACAAAATTCAAAAGTTCGTAAACAGAGGAAAAGAATACAGGATAAAGCTAAAAGACAAAAAGAGAAATAAGGATAGCAAAATCAAATTCAGAGAAAAAAATGTCTAAAGATCTAAAGTGTGCTGAGACAACTTTTTTCCTGTGTACTCGGGAGAAGAGGAAGCTCAGAGACGGAATTTCAAGACTCAAAAGTGCCGAGAACAGATTAGTGGAAAGTGACATTAAAAAAGCAAAAATGCTAAGCAAATACTTTTGTTCTATTTTTACTAAAGAAAATCCTGGAGAAGGACCACCTGTGATTGACAAATATACAAATGGGAATGGTGTAGATACCACACCATTCACAGAAGATGATGTGTTTGAACAGCCTGCAAAACTGAAAGTGAACAAGGCCATGGGACCGGATGGGATACATCTCAGGATACTGAAAGAGCTCAGAGAAGTTCTGGCAGGGCCTTTAAAGGTTATTTTTACTAGATCCTTGGAGACAGGAGAAGTTCCACAGGACTGGAGAAGGGCTGATGTGATGATACTTCACAAAAGTGATAATAGGGAAGAAATGGCAAACTACAGGCCAGTTAGCCTTACCTCTGTAGTGGGAAAAGTAATGGAGGCGCTCCTGAAAAAGAGAATAGTGGGCTTTCTCAAAACCAATAAGTTGTATGATCTGATGCAACATGGTTTTACCAAAGGATGATCATGCCAAATAAATCTGATTGAGTTATTTGACTAGGTGACCAGAGAACTAGATCAAGGGCATGCGATGGATGTGATCTACCTAGATTTTAGCAAAGCCTTTGATACTCTTCCTCATAGGAGGCTTATCAATAAACTAAACAGCCCTGGGGATGGGTCCCAAGGTGGTGAACTGGATCAGAAATTGGTTCACTGACAGATGACAAGGTGATGGTAAACAGAACTCTGATGAAAGGAAGGTGATTAGTGGATGAAAGGAAGGTGATTAGTGCCCCAGGAATCGGTCCTGGGACCAGTACTGCTTAATGTATTTGTGAGTAATATTGCTGAAGGACTTAATGGAAAAGTCTGTCTTCTCCAGGAACAAGCAGGAAGTCAGTCCTCACTTATGGGTGACGGCACCGACGGAGCCCGCACGGAGCAATTCCCCAGCTTTCAAAGAAAGCCTTTGGGATTGCTGCCACGCATGCGGTGGTCCTCTTCCTGCCCAAGGGTACCATCTTACTCAGTCTCCCTTTTTCCACAGAGCCCTTCGGACGCACGTCCTTGTCCCTCGGAAAAAGTCTCGGTTTTCGCCTTAATAGGCTCTCTTTTTTCCGGTTGCACCGGTCCTCTACCCATCACTCCCCTGCTCTACTTTTTTAGAGCTATCGGGGATGCTCTTTTCTCATTTTCTCGTTACAGGCTTCGTGCCCTTTTTTCTTCTCTAACCGCTGGCCGCTTAGGTCTTCAACCTTGCAGGGGCCATTTTTGCCCCCATGGTCACCGGATTCAAAAAATGCGATAGATGCTCTAGGAACATGTCACTTACGGACACTCATGACTGTTGTCTGCGGTGCCTGGGAGCCAACCGTGACCCAGAGCTCCTGTTCGATCTGCACGAAAATGTCCTCTAAGGCCCTGCTCAGTCGTAAGCAGAGGTCCGAAGACATTTTACGAAAGGCCGCCTCGGAGTCCCCGGTGGCGCCCTCGGTCATCTCTCGTCCAGTGGGTTTCCCCCCTACAGCCCCGCCCTCTTGGCAGCACTCCGACTAGGGGTCCCCCAAGGTGGAGCGGCGTAAAAAGGAGGCCGCCTCGAAGTCGCTGTCCAGGGCTCCCGACAAGCGTGAGCGCTCCCGTGCCCGGTCACTTAGCCTCCTTCGGTATTCCCGAGAGTCGGACAAGGAGCGGCCCCGCAAGGTACCCCGCATGGAAGCGGAGGCCACAGGCGAAGGCGCCCGGTCTCCTGAGGGTCGTCCAGGTGAGGACCTCCTCGACATCCGATCCGGTGACCCGGGAATCAGTGTCGCAGCACCTGCATGGGAGTCCCACATGCTGGCGCTGGAACACAGCGTTTTTGCATTCATTGCTTCCCAGCAGTTGCTCACGGCCAGCTTTGCTGACTCGCACCCAGAGACTGCGGGTCCCTTGCATGGGACACCCAAATCCGTCCAGGAAACCCCCGAGAGCCATGGGTCTCGTGAGGGTCCTCGACGGCGGTCTCGCTCGCCCTCCCATTCCTTGGAGGCGAGATCGTCCAGCACCAAGCCACCGGCCATTGGACAGGGCGACCTGCCCGGCTCAGACTCCTCGTCCGACTTCTCGGACTAGGAGTCCGATGGGGACACTTCCCTGGAAACCTGTACCCACCGGGATCTTCCGTCAGACCCCTCGCCGCCCACATTCCAGCGGCACTCACCACCCGAAGGCGACACCTTCCTGGTGTTCATTCGGGACATGGCAGAGGGCCCTTAACCTGGTCACCCAGGCTGAGGAGGACCCTCGTGCTGAAGAACTCGACATTCTTCAGTTTGAGTCCCCGCCCAGGGAGTCCCTCGCTATGCCTGTACCACCTATTCTATCTCGGCTGCTTCTCCGCATGTGGGAGGCCCCAGCCTCGGTCCCCATCATGAGCAAGCTCCTTGACATGATGTACAAGGTGCAGCGTCGTCCAGTCTTCCGAAAGACCCAGCTCCCATACTCCTCGATGGTGGTGGAATCGGCCACGAGGAAGCAAAAGAGCACGAAATTGCACTCGTCGGTACCACCCGGCCAAGAGTCAAGAGTCCTTGATGCCCTGGGCCGCAAGGCCTACCAAGGTTCGATGCTCTCATGTCGCATCCAGGCATATCAACTGTACATTGGTATGTTCCTATGCGATTTGGTCAAGGAACTCGGGGGTTTCTCCGCGGGCCTCGAGGGAGAACCCCTCGACAGATTCCGCACCCTGCTAAAGTCCATCACTGACTGCTTCAAGTACCTCTCTCAAGCTTCCTATGATGGCTTCGAGACATCAGCTCAGGTGGCTGCCACGGGCATTGGGGCCCGCTGCCAGGTATGGCTCCAATCCTTGGATTTGGAGCAATGGGTGCAGGAGAAGCTTCTGGACGTGCCCTGCCTCGGCGAGCAGTTCTTTGGCAAGCCAATTGAGGAGAAGGCTGCAGAAATTGAGACTGAGTTCATCACCAGGACCCGTCTCTTCCGCAAAACTTCTACTCTGCCTCGGAAGAAGCAGCCAACCAAGAAGCCCTTCTTCCCTAGAAAGGGTCTCCAGTATCGGGGCTATCCTCCATATCCGGCTACCCCCACGCCGACCACTCCGGCACAGGGAAAATCTGGCCAGGGGCATTGTAAGCCAAAGGGACCAAAGGCCCAAATGCCGGCTCCCCCGCAACCCACTCAGGGGTTTCGACATCATCGGCATAGCCCCTCGCCTTCCAGCGACGCAGCAGCCAGTGGGGGGACGCCTGTCCCGCTTCGCCCCATCATGGGCTCCTATCACCTCGGACACTTGGGTCCTCCAAGTCGTCTGGGACGGCTATTGCTTTCACTTTGATAGGCTTCCACCTCCTTTCTCCCCGGCAGAGCCTCCTCGACTCGCCCCACACCAGCTTCTGCTGCAGCGAGAATTACACTCTCTCCTCGCCCAACGGGCAGTCGAGAAGGTCCATGCCCACCTTCGAGGTCGCGGCTTCTATTCTCGGTATTTCCTCGTCCTGAAAAAGAAGACGGGGGGGGGGGGTCTGGGGCAATCCTCGACCTCCGCAGGATAAACAAGTTCCTGGTACAGGAGAAGTTCAAGATGGTGTGCTGCTGCCCTTCCTCCGGCAGGGCGACTGACTATGCTCCTTAGATCTAAAGGACGCTTACGCCCACATCTTAATCCACCCCCAACACAGGCAGTATCTGCGTTTCAGGGTGCAGGGAGAGCACTCACAGTACAGGGTGCTCCCCTTCGGCCTTGTGTCCACTCCATGGGTCGTCAGAAAGTGCCTCGTCATGGTCGCCGCTTACTTTCGGCGCCAGGGCATGCTGGTCTTTCCCTACCTCGACGACTGACAAGTTACAGGCTCCTTGGCTGAGGAGGCTCGGTGAGCGATGTCGCGCACTGTCCTCCTCTTGGTCAACTACCCGAAGTCTCACCTTGAGCCGGTGCAGGCTCTTGAGTTCATCGGGGCACACCTCGATACTCAGCAGGCGATCGCCTTCTTGCTGGTGGATCGCTCCACCCACCTCCGAGCTATGGCGGCTCGCATCCAAAGCGCTCACCAGGTCACCGCTCTGTCCATGCTACATCTCCTGGGCCACATGGCCTCGACCGTATGTAGTTCCTCATACCCGCCTGCACATGCGGACTGCTCAGTGGTGTCTCAGTGCCCAATGGAGCCAGTCCCTCAGACACCTCAGGGACCCCATCAAGGTCCTTCCCGACCTCCGCTTATCCCTGAGCTGGTGGCAAAACCCCTGCAACCTCCTGCAGGGATTGCCCTTTTAGACCCTGCAGCACGATGCGGTGCTGATGACTGATGCTACCTCCCTGTTAGGGTGGGGAGCCCATTGTGGAACACTCTGCACACTGGGACAATGGTCACCCGAGGCGTCTCGGCAGAAGATAAACCTGCTCAAACTCCAGGCCATTCAGTGGGCCCTGAGGGCCTTCGAGGAACACCTCTGCGGGAAGTCGGTCCTAGTGCAGACCGACAACTGTGTATCGATGTTCTACATCAACAAGGAGGGAGGAATACGCAGCTCCCCCGCTTTTGTGGGCTGGTGTCGCACCCGAGCACGGAGGGCCCCAATGCATTTCTCCTGGACTGGTCCTCCAGTCTCCTCTATGCATTCCCACCTTTCCCCCTCATTGCAAGGACTGTGTTCAAGGCTCAGTGGGACGGGGCATCGTTGATTCTCATGGCCCCCTCATGGCCTTGGCAGCCCTGGTTCCTGCTCCTGCTCTGGCTGTTGACGGAGTTTCTGGTTCCCCTGGGTTGTGCCAGGGATCTGCTAATGCAGGAGGAGGGGTGGGTGCTGCACGCCAACCTGTCCTCCCTAGCCTCTCTGGCCCTTCCGGAGGAGGTCGAGGAAGGACTCCACTAGGCGAGCTTACACCTTTAAGTGGAAATGCTTCTCCATCTGGTTCTTGGAATGTCAGATCGACCCGCTTCTTGTGTCCTGTTTGGTGGGTTCTCCAGTACCTCCTCCACCTCTTCAGGTGGAGGAGGTACTGGAGAACCCACCGAACAGGACACAAGTTGAACTCTGTCAGAGTTCATTTGAGCACCATCTCAGCTAATCATCTCCCTATCGAGGTAAATCTTCTCTCGGGGCAGCCGTTAGTCTGTCGCTTCATGCGGCGGAATCAGACTTAAATGTGATACTCGCGCAGCTCATCTGTCCACCCTTCGAGCAGATGGCGACGTGTTCGCTCCGGCACCTGTCCTGGAAGGTGGCCTTCCTGGTGGTGCTGACCTTGGCCCGCTGAGTTAGTGAGATCCAGGCTCTCATGGCTGGGGCCGCTTTACACCAGGTTCTATCTGAACAGGGTGGTCCTCCATACCCACCCTAAGTTCCTACCTAAGGTCATTTCAGACTTCCATCTCAACCAAGAGATAGTGCTGCCAACTTTCTTCCCGAGGCTCCACACCGACCAGGTGTTGACGGCTCTCCACACTCTCGACTGCAAACGGGCCCTCGCCTTTTATTTGCAGCGTACCCAGACCCATTATAAGTCTGATAGGCTTTTTGTGACCTACGATCCCAATAGGGGGGAGCAGTCACCAAGTGCACCCTCTTGGTTTGTGTGGCGGACTGCATCACTTTTGCCCATGCGAAGGCGGGCATCCCTCTGGATCGTTGAGTCACTGCACACGGGGTCCGAGCCAAAGCGGCCTCGGTGGCCTCGCTGCACTCCGTGCCCCTGATAGACATCTGCCGGGTGGTGACCTGGTCTTCCACGAACACCTTCGCTGCCCATTACTGCCTGGAGAGGGAGTCCTGCAGGGACAGTGCCTTCGGCCAGGCTGTATTCCATAACCTGTTCGGGGTATAAGCAACTCCTGCTCTCTGACCCTTTTTCACAGGTACCGAGGGCTTCGACCCGAGGACTCGGGCTCCTTCGGGCTTCGGCTTCCTCACGACCTTGTGGAGGCGTTTTTTGGTTACAGGTTCAGTAGCCTGTAGCTAGGGAGTCTCATAAGTGAGGACTGACTTCCTGCTTGTTCCTGGAGAAAGCGTAGTTACTCACCTGTAACAGGTGTTCTCCAGGGACAGCAGGAATCAGTTCTCACTACCCTCCCGCCTCCCCTGATGAGTTGCTGAATTTTGTCCTTCCCTTGCCATCTGCTTGGTAGGGCTCGGGCTAAGGGATCTGACTGAGCAAGATGGCACCCTTGGGCGGGAAGAGGACCATGCATGTGTGGCAGCAATCCCAAAGGCTTTCTTTGAAAGCTGGGGATTGCTCCGCGTGGACTCCATCTGTGCCGACATCATCCATAAGTGAGGACTGATTCCTGCTGTCCCTGGAGAACACCTGTTACAGGTGAGTAACTATGCTTTTTTGCAGATGACATGAAAATTTGCAACAGAGTTGACTCCCCTGGGGGAGTGGATAACATGAGGAAAGATCTACAAAAGCTGGAAGAATGGTCTAATGCTTGGCAGTTAAGATTTAATGTGAAACAATGCAGTGTCATGCACTCGGGATGCAGAAATCCAAGGGAATTGTATGTGATAGAGGGCGAGAGATTCCTGTGCACAGACCAGGAGAAGGACCTTGGAGTGATTGTTATTGAGGATCTCAAGGTGGCAAAACAGTGTGACAAGGTGGTTTCCAAAGCCAGAAGGATGCTGGGTTGCATACAGAGAGGGGTTGTTCCTCCTTTCTGCTGGTAATAAGTAACTGGTAAGGCCTTACTTGGAATATTGTGTTCAGTTTTGGAGACCATATCTCGCAGAGGATATAAAAAGACTGGAAATGGTTCAGAGGAAGATGACCAAAATTTGTGTGTTTACCAAAAAACATATGAGAAGAAACTTGAAGACCTAAATATGTATACTCTAGAGGAGAGGAGGGAGAGGGGAGATATGTTACAGACTTTTAAATACTTAAAGGGTATTAATGAACAAACCTTTTTCAAAGACGGAGAAACTGCAAAACCTAGAGGTCATAGCATGAAGCTGCAAGGGGGTAAACCGAAAGGCAACATCAGGAAATACTTTTTTACTGAAAGGTTGGTGGATGCTTGGAATGCCCTCCCGATGGAAGTGATGGGGGCAAATACCGTGACAGAATTCAAAATGGCATGGAACAGACACAGTGGATCCCTTTATAGCAACAGGATAAAATCAAAATAACCTTAACTCTCTCTGCTATCTCAACAAACGGGTGATGTGCATAGAATAGTGGGTATGCCTCTAAACAAAGGTATGGGGAGCAGTGACCTGCTCAGAGCGACAGGTGCACCTACTACTCTTGCTACGTAGACTGGATGGACCATGATGGTCTTTATCTGCTGTAATATACTCTGTTACTATATTGTCCCTATGATTTTTCCTTTTCTATGCTATTTTTAATGTTTTACTTAACTGAGGGCTTTTACTTACCAGGGAGCTTTGCTCAACCCCATCTCTGATATCCTAGTTGAAAACCCTTCTCAGTAGATTAGCTAGTCTATTGAAGAAGACACTTCTCTCCTTCTTTGATAGTTGGGGACATTCTCTCCTTAGCAGCCCTTGGAAAATCATGCTATGGCCCAGGAAGCTAAAATGCTCCTGCTGACATCATCCACACATATTCAGTCATTCATCTCTAGGACACAAGCCTCTGTGCCCAGACCTTGACAGGAAGAATTGAAGATAACACCACCTGCGCACCTGCTTGCTACACCTTCTCTTCCAGAGCCACAAAGTCATTTTTGATACACTCGAATGAGAACCTAGCAGTATCGGTTGTGCCAGTGTGTATGAGTAGCATCTGATAATAGTCAGTAGGCATGGGAAGTCTCAGAAAACCCTTCGTAATGTCTCATTTCTCGGCACAAGGCACATGGCACGCCTCTGGGAACATCATGTCTGGATGACAGATGGACGCCGCCTTTACCCTTCAACAGGGAGTTGCCAACCATCACTATCCTTCGCTTCCTAGTGGTTTCTGATCCTACAGCTTTGCGATTTTTGATATGAACATAAGAAATGCCATACTGGGTCAGACCAAGGTCCATCAAGCCCAGTATCCTGTTTCCAACAGTGGCCAATGCAGGTCGCATGTACCTGGCAGGTTCCCTAAAAAGTACATAGGTTCCACAGTGCTTGTCCCATGGTAAGCAGTGGTTTTCCCTGCTCTCGTCCTGTCTTTCTTTCCTGTTCTGTCCAATCACTGGTGTTCCTTTCTTTTCTGTTTATATCAGTTTGTTTTTATTGTACACCGCTCTGACGCACACGTTTGGGTGGTATATCAAGCGATGAAATAAAGATAAAGATCCTCTTTAGTAATGGTTTATTTATCTTTTTTCCATGAACTTGTCCAACCCTTTTTTTAAACCCAGCTACACTAACAGCTTTAACTACATCCTCCAGTAACTAATTCCAGAGTTTAATTACGTGTTAAGTGAAACAATAATTTCTCTTATTAGTCTTAAATGCATTACATTGTGGCTTTATTGCATGTCTCCTAGTCTTTCTACTTTTTGATGGCATAAGCAACCGATCTGCGTTTACCCTTTCCACTCCATTCATTAATTTATAGACGTCTATCATATTTCCCCTCAGCCATCTTTTTTCCAAGTTGAAGAGCCCTAACCTTTTAAACCTCTCTTCATAGGGGTATCTTTCCATCCCCTTTACCGTTTTGGTTGCTCTTCTCTGTACCTTTTCTAATTCTGCTATATCCTTTTTAAGATATGGTGACCAGAATTGCACACATTATTCAAGGTGTGGTTGCACCATGGAACTATACAGAGGCATTATAATAATCCTTAGTTTTATTCTCCATTCCTTTCCTTATGATTCCTAGCATTTTATTTGCTTTCTTGGCTGCCACTGTACACTGGGCAGAGGGTTTCAATGTATTATCCACTATGACACCTAAATGCTTTTCTTGAGTGGTGGATCTTCTGACACTACTACTATGATTATCATTTATACAGGGCATATGCAGCGCTGTACATATAGATGTAAGAAACAGTCCCTTCTCATCAGAGCTTACAATCTAATCAAGACAAAACTGAGGGCTAGAATATAATAAGATACACATAAGTGGTGAACAAGAGTGAGGGACATCAGTATCCAAAAGCAGCCTCAAAGACGACAGGATCCAGGCATATGGAGCAGCAAGATGGAATGAACAAAGTCTCGAGGTGACAGTGGCAAAAAAGGACACAAATAAAAGGGATCTGCCAGAGGAGCGGAGTTCCTGAGGAGTGGTGTAGGGTGAGATAAGAGAGGAAAGGTAGTGAGAAGATACAGAATAAATGCACTTATAGGTTAGTAGGAGAAGTTTGAACTAAATGCGGAAATTGACAGGGAGCCAGTGAAGTGACTTGAGAAGAAGGGCTACATGAGCATAGTGAAAATGGAGGAAGATAAACCATGCAACTGAGTTTTGAACAGATTGGAGAGGAGAGAGTTGTTCTAGCGCGGAGCAGGTTACAATAGGTGACTAGAGAGTGGATAAGGATCTTAGTAGTGTGTTCTGAAAGGAAGGGACACATTTTGCTGATGATATAGAAACAGAAGGATGGGTTTTAGCTTTCTGTTGGATATGTGCAGAGGAAGAGGGAGTAGAGTCAAAGATGACCCCAAGGTTGTGAGCTGAGGAAATAGGGAGGAGTATAGTGTTATCCACAGGGTTTAGGAAGAAAGATAAGGAGCTCAGTTTTTGGCCATGTTCAATTTCAGATGAAGGTGAGATATCTAGGCAGCAATGTCAGCTAGTTAGGCAGAGATCCGGACCTGGATTCTTGAAGAGATTTCAGAAAAGGCAGAAAAGTAGAAGTCAGAGTTGTTGGCATAAAGATGGTACTGAAAATCATGAGAGGAGATATGTGCATCAAGGGACTAAGGATAGAGAGAGAAAAGGAGCGGTCCCAAGACCCAGCCCTAAGGTGCACTAACTGAAAGCGGGTGACAATAGAGGCAGATCCACCAGAAAATACATTAAAAGTCAATGGGAGAGATGATAAGAAAACCTGGACAGAAGAGCGTCCCTAAATCCAAGTGAGGACAAAATCAGCTGCAGCCAGGGGTGGTGGCATGGAAAGGGCGGCGCAACTCTGCTCACGGGGGGGCAACAGCATGGCAGGACATCTGCCTAGGGCAGCAGAAACCCTTGAGTCAGCCCTGAGAGAGGGAAGGCAGAGTACAGGTCACCCTGTGGAGAATTCAAGACTAATATTGTGAACTTTGTCATGGAAGTAGTCAGCAAAGTCTAGCCAGAAAGTGGAGGAGGAATTGGGCAAGAAGACACCTTGAGGAGAGAGTTGAACAGAGACCAAGAGAGTTAGACATAGCACACTTGCTTAGAGAGTGCCATGGCTGACTGGAAAGAGGTTAGCATGAATTTGAAATGTAGGAAGTCAGCAAGGGTACAGGATTTAAGCCAAGGGCTCTCAGCTGAGCGGGCACAGGAACGTAGGTAGCAGGTTATCAAGGACAGCCATGTTTAGGGTACAGGACGCCTCACAGGGCATAGAATGGGAGGATCAAGTGCATCCAGAGCAGAGGAGAGTATACTGTTATAGGAAGAGACAGCCTCATTAATAGACCCTGACAACATAGTGGACAAAAGGTGATAAAACAGCAGTGGCGAGAGCTGAAGAGTTGATAGTGTGAAGATTCCTAAACATGTTGGTGGAGATCATGCAAGACCTGCCCTGTCTTTCTCTACAACATCAACAAAATTTGCCCATTCCTTTCTGAACAAACTATTAAGATACTTATCCACTCCTTAGGCACGTCCCGTCTTGTTTATTGCAACCTACTCCTTGCTGGTTTCCCTCTTAATCATCTTTTTCCACTTCAATCTGTTCAACACTCTGCTGCGCAGCTACTCTTCTGCCAACCTCGTCATGCTCATATTACCCTTCTTCTCAGGTCACTTAATTGGCACCCTATCCATTTCTGCATCCATTTCAAATTTCTCCTGCTGACCTAAAAGTGCATTCACTCTGCAGTTCCTCACTACCTTTCCTCTTATCTTTCCCTACACCCTCCTCGGGAGCTCTGCTCTTCTGGCAAATCGCTTCTATCTGTGCCCTTCTCTTCTATTACTAATTTCAGGCTTCTATTCTTTTACCTCGCTGTTCCTTATGCCTGGAACAAACTACCTGAGTCTGTACGTCAGATACCTTCTCTGACCCTTTTCAAATCCAGGCTGAAAACTCACCTCTTTGCTGCCACTTTCGGATCTTAACTCACCTGATCTCCTTTGTGTTTCCTTATCATTCTCGTTAGCTGTATCCCACGTCTACAGCTAGTGAGTTGTCTGTCTTAACTAGATTGTAAGCTCTGAGCAGAAACCGTCTTTTACACGTTCCTGTGCAGCGCTGCATACATCTTATAGCGCTATACAAATGTTCAGTAGTAGTAGTAGTAAGACAGAGGTGGGGGGTGGTAAAGGTGAAGGTTAGTAGGTGATGGATAAAGGAAGAACTAAGGTGGAGAAGTTTGAGGGTGAGCCGTTGGAGAAGAAGACAAGGTCAAGGCAGTGGCCATGCTTGTGAGTAGGAGCAGTAGAACACAGCTGGTTGTTGAATGAGGAAATTAGGGATAGGAGCTTTAAGGCATAAGTATTGGAAGGATTATCAGCGTGAATGTTAACATACCCAAGAATAAAGGAAGGAGAAGATTGTATCCAGAAAGGAGGAGAGCCAGGAGTTAATATGTCAGTAAGAAAGGTAGAGGTGGACTTGTTAGGAGGAGGATAAATGACAGCTGCCCAGAGAGTCATGGAGTAAATAGGCAGGTGGCATGACCTTCAAAGGAAGCAATAGTGAGACTGAGTCAGAAGGAGGGGCTGATATTGGCAGGAATGAGAGAGTAGAAGTCCAACACCACTACCACGACCAATGGGCTGAGGTATATGGAAGAATAGGTGATAGAGGGCAGCGACTGAAATGGAGTCTTCAGGGAGAAGCCAAATTTCAGGAAGAGCCAGAGCCAGAGTATTAGAGATAAGCCATGAATGAAGGCAAGTTTATTGGAGACAGAATATGCATGCCACATAGTGCATGAAAAAGGGAGAAAGAGAGGGATATGATTAAGGTTGGAGAGATTGCACATTGATCCACCTTGGGAGTGTGAAAAAAAATCTAGGGGGGTCCAGGTTTGGGATTGATATCTCCTGATGAGAGAAGGAGCAGGAGAGTACGGGGGAGAGAGGAGGTGGCAAGATGGTACGGAGGGTGTGGTTCTCTCTGCGAGAGCGGAGATGGCTGAATGAGAGGAAGAAAATGGTGAAACTTGAATGCAGATAAGGTAGAAGTCAAAATGGTAGGTGAGTAGGGACGGTAAGGAGTAGGAGCATAGAATGGTTGGAATGAGGGGAAAAGATTAGGGAGAGTTAATATGAGGAACCATAGGAGTGGGAGGGGAGGAGAGAATGCAAATAAGAGGAGATACAGGTGGAGCGGCAGGAGAAATGTCAGAGTGGGATGTTGTCACCTCTTCCACTTCCAGAATTGCATACTATTCTAGTCTGAGTTTCAAGTCTGCAGGCACTGGTGATCTCTCTCCAACTGTCATCTAGCGGTCAGAATCCCAAAGCAAATTTAGTTAGGTCTATAGTTGTGGGGCTAGGAGTAGAATACTTAGAGAGGTCATGTAGGGCAAGATTTCCAACAGTATGAGAAGGCATATCTAGAATAACTCATTACAATGGACTTTAGTATAGTAGTTAGCAGACAAGGATCCTTTGAGCCACCAAGTCTGCTTATTTGTCTCCATTCGTCCTTGTCGATCTCTGATCTTTTCTCTTTTTTTTTGTAGGTCTTCTGTCAATTATAATAGGAAAACACCAATGAAATTCCCCCACAAAGAAATTTCTTTTTATTATGATCAACTCGTCCCCCCTTCCAAAAAAAGAAAAAAAACATATCTTTGTCGCGGACATGATGAGCTAATGAGTCTACTGCTTGCTGCACTCCCTGTTCTGCCAGCAGCATCCTATTGTCATCATACCTAGGAAGGTTTGAAACTATAAAAGCTGGTGGGCCCATGTGGGCAGGAAGAGGAGAAGAGTTACAATGCTAGTGGCCCCAGGAGGAAAGAAGAGAGATTTAAGACACTGGTGGGCCAGGCTGTGGCAAGTAGATTTGCAGCTATCTCCAGCTTTGTGCGGAGACTGGTAGGGAAGAGGTGGCAAGAATAATTGATGGTTCCAGGAGGCGGTACTAGATTGTGTGCATGCCAGAAGGCATCTGCTGCTGCTGTTGTGTCAGGTACTTCCTTCGTAGCTGAACTTAATAGGAAGGATTTCTCATCTATGCCTACGTGCTGCCTCTCTGGCAAGGTCTGCATATTATATAAACTTTAGTTCCATATCATCCTGCTACACCACTCCAAACAAGTGGGTTGTGTTCCCCTACCAAGAAATTGGTGGAGACAAAGAACCAATGAAAAGCTCAGGTTTCAATGATATCACTCCTATGCCTCTATTCTCTTCAGCCACCAGAGATCTTGTCAGTTTTCTTTGTCTCCAGCAGATAGTGGATGGATTTTCTCATGTTTACAGAAAATCTGAAGATTGAGAGGAAAAGAGTGATTAAAGACTCATGAACGACGTGGGAGGCTCCACTAGACTGGTGTTTTCGGTAGCCTTAGGAGGAGTGAAAATTGGTTCAGTTTCATGCACTTATGATAAGAGCCTGTTTATTGGCCAGAAATTGGAAGAATCTGGAAGAGTGCAGCAGCCTCACACAACCTCAGTGCCCCCTCCCCTCCTCCTCTGTCCCTCCTCTGCTTTCTCCCGTAGATTTTAGAAGGCTCTCGGAGGGATCTACCTGCCAGCCACCTTAAACACAGTGCTGCAAAGCCAGTAAAACAGTTTCTCCAGGACCAAGCAGGAAGTCAGTCCTCACTTATGGGTGACGTCGGCGCCGACGGAGCCCTCGCGGAGCAATTTTCCCCAGCTTTCGCAGAAAGCCTTTGGGCATTGCAGCGCGTATGCGCGGTCCCCTTCCCGCCTAGGGATGCCATCTTGCTCAGTCTTCTTTTTTCCGCGGAGCTCTACAGACGTAGTCTGTTACCGCCGCAGAAAAGTTGATTTCTTTGATTTGTTTTTACGTTAAATTTTTCTCGGTTCGTGTGTTCCTCTTCCCACCGGGCCTCGATATCCTCTATTGGGCCCGTCTACGTTTTTATTTTATTCCACCTGGCGTTCCCGCCACTTTTTTCCTTCATCCCTGGCAGCGCGGTCTTTCGACCTTGCCGGGGTTCTTTTTTCCCCGATGGCCGCCAGTGGTTTTAAAAAGTGTGATCATTGTATCAGACTCATGTCTCTCACCGACACGCATGACTGCTGCCTCCGCTGCCTCGGGGCCGAGCATGACCCTATGAGCTGCGGCCCGTGCAGCAAGATGTCCTCGAAGGCGCTCAGGAGCCGGCAGTCGCAAAGGGATCGGATCTTCTCTGACTCCGCGCGGACCTCGTCAGAGGCCTCGACGCCTCGTGGCTCCGGCTCGGAGCATCGTCGGAGTTCTTCTGAGCGGGGCTCCCCCGGCCGGGAACACAGGCGGGAGAAGAAGCCCGCGAGGGTGGAGCCGGGAGGCGACCCCGGTCCCTCGAGGGACAGGTCACCTAGCCCGGCCCGACACCCCGGGCCGTCGGAGGGGGAAAGGCCTTCGAAGCTTCCTCGCCTCGATGTGGAGTCTCCTGGACACGTGAGTGCTATAGTCCTCCTGGACTCCCCCCCAGATGAACCGACGTCGGGCCCGATGCCGTCGGAGCCCGAGTCGGCGGCTGCTGGGTCGTCTTAGCTTGATCTCAGACTGACGTCCTTGGAGCGCAGTATATCTGCCTTCATGGACCAGCAGCGGGCATGGATCACCGGCCTCGCCAGTGCATCTGCCCCGACCACTGGGACGTCGACGCTCCAGTCGACCCCGGAGGCCGAGTCGATCCTCGAGTCCATGCAAACTCGAGTCGATCCTCGACCTAGGTCTCCCTCGGCTTCCCGTTTGGGACCGAGGTCCTCGACGCCGGCCTCGGCGTCGGGGTGGCGGTCCCCGGGCCCCGCCCGCGCGGAACCGCTCAATTCCTCCTTGGAGGAGTCGGGCTGGGACACGGAGGAGGACGAGTCACCCGGTTCTTTCCAGACACGGTGCGTCCCCTCCGATTCGCCCGAGTCGGAGCCTCGGAGGCGGTCCCCCCCGGAGGATACCCGGTTCTCCGACTTCGTGAGGGGCATGGCCAAGGCTTTGGCCTTCCCCGCGGATCCGGAGGAGGAACCCCGAGCCGAGGAGCTCGAGGCCCTTCAATACGACTCCCCCCCCCGAGGGAGGCCTTCACTGTACTGGTTCCCCCGATGCTGGAGCGGCTTCTCTTCCACATGTGGGAGAAGCCAGCCTCTACACCAGTGTTGAGCAAGCAGGTCGATTCCATGTATCGAGTCCGCAAGAGCCCCGGGTTCCAGAAGGCGCAGCTCCCGCACTACTCCATGGTGGTGGAGTCGGCCATGCATCGACTTAAGAGTCAAAAGATGCACTCCTCGGTGCCCCCGGGTAAGGAGGCCCAGAACCTGGACGCCCTCGGTAGGAAGTGCTTCCAGGGCTCTATGCTTGTCTGTCGGGTCCAGACATATCAGCTGTATATGGGGATGTACCTCCGAGACCTGGCGAAAGAAATTGAGGGTTTCTCTGCCGGTCTCTCCGAGGAACCCTTGCAGCGGTTCCAGGCCTTATCCTCAGGGATTCGAGAATGTTCAAAGTTCATTTCTCGGGCGGCCTATGATGGCTTTGAGGCATCGGCTCGGGTAGCCAGAGCCGACATCGAGGCTCGCCGCCAGGCTTGGCTTCAATCATCCGACCTCGAGCCATGGGTGCAGGACAAGTTGGTCGATGTTCCTTGCCGAGGGGAAAACCTCTTCGGCAAACCCATGGCCGAAAAGGCGGCGGAGCTCGAGTCCGAGACTCTCACCAGGACTCGCCTCTCCAGGAAGTCCTCGGCCCCTTCACAGAAGAAGAAGGGCTCGGGCAAAAAGCCTTTTTACCCGAGGAAAGTGTTTGCTTATACGCATCACCAATCACAATGTCAGGCCACTACCTCCCTTCAGGGGCAGCGGCCTAGGGGACAGGGTAACGGTTCCCGGAAGCAAAAAGCCCCCAAACCCACCACGCAGGCCCCGGCCCAGCAGGGTGGAGGTTTTTGACTATGCCAGCACGGGGGGTCGGCTGACCCACTTTGCTCACAGGTGGTCAGCCATTACATCCAATGCCTGGGTGTTGCAGGTGGTCCACGAGGGCTACCTCCTGCGTTTTCACCAGGTACCCCCCCTCTACTTCCCAGGGGAGCCTTCCCGACCCCCACTGCACGAGGACGTACTCCTTCAGGAGCTGCGAAGCCTGCTTCAAGAACGGGCGGTGGAGCCAGTGCCCCAACACTTGTGGGGTCACGGGTTTTACTCGAGGTACTTCCTGGTTCCAAAGAGAACAGGAGGCCTCAGGCCCATTCTGGACTTGCGCAACCTCAAGTTCCTGCAGCGGAAAAGATTCAAGATGCTTACCCTTGGAACCCTCCTGCCCTACCTCCAGCGGGGAGATTGGCTATGCTCCTTGGATCTAAAGGATGCTTATACCCACGTCCTTATTCATCCGGACCACTGACAATACCTAAGGTTTGTGGTGGCAGGGAATCATTATCAGTACCGAGTGCTGCCTTTTGGCCTGTCCTCCGCTCCCAGGGTGTTCACGAAGTGCCTGGCAGTGGTGGCAGCCTTCCTGAGGCTTCAAGGCCTCTTCGTCTTCCCATACCTGGACGACTGGCTCATCCGGGCGTCGTCGGCTCCAGAGGTCGCCCAGGCCGCCCAACATACGGTGGCTCTGCTTCAGCACTTGGGCTTCATCATAAACTTCGAAAAGTCCGCTTTGCTCCCCTCTCAGGACCTCGAGTTCATAGGGGCACGGCTGGACACTCGGCGGGCTCGTGCCTTCTTGCCTCTGGAACAGGCCAACAGGCTCAGGGCCCTAGCTGGCGGGTTCAGCGGCGAGTCGCCGGCCCCTGCCAGACAGTTCCTGCAGTTGCTCGGGCACATGGCCTCCACGGTCCATGTCACTCCGAACGCCCGTCTGCATATGAGACATATCCAGTGGAGCCTTCGCTCTCAGTGGCATCAGGCCACAGGGAGGCTGTCGGACCCGTTACAGGTTTCCGACCGTCTGGTCTCCTCCCTGCAGTGGTGGCTTCACCTGCCCAATCTAGTGCTCGGCATGCCCTTTCAGTCTCCACTGCCGTCCCGGGTGCTTACGACAGATGCTTCCCTCCTGGGTTGGGGGATGCACTGTCGGGGGACGTGCACTCAAGGCCTTTGGACGCCTTGGGAAGCCGCCCAGCAGATAAACTTCCTGGAGCTCCCGGCGATCCGCCTAGCTCTGCGGACCTTTTCTCACCTAACGTTCGGTCAGTCCGTACTGGTGCAGACGGACAATCAGGTGGCAATGTTCTACGTGAACAAACAGGGGGGCACGGGCTCCCTCCTTCTATGTCAGGAAGCCCGGAGGCTGTGCTCCTGGGCGGTCGATCACAACATCCTCCTCAAGGCGGTTTACCTGCCAGGGCAGGACAAATGCCTGGCGGACAAGCTGAGCCGGATCCTGCTACCACACGAATGGAAGTTGAACCCCGCGGTGGTTCAGCAGATCTTCCTCCGGTGGGGCTCTCCCACCGTGGACCTGTTTGCCAGTCCCCTGAACAGGCAGCTCCCCAGGTTTTGCTCCCGGCACCCTCATCCTCTTCGGGTAGCGCCGGATGCTTTCCTCATCTCGTGGTCCACGGGTCTGCTGTATGCCTTCCCTCCCACGCCACTGGTGTCCCGGACATTGTTCAAA
Source organism: Ichthyophis bannanicus (assembly GCA_033557465.1). Taxonomy (NCBI): domain Eukaryota; kingdom Metazoa; phylum Chordata; class Amphibia; order Gymnophiona; family Ichthyophiidae; genus Ichthyophis; species Ichthyophis bannanicus. The sequence continues at coordinate 1,007,299,882 of CM066033.1, forward strand.
GTTGTCCAGGACAGGGCCTCCGTGATCCTGGTAGCGCCCCGGTGGCCGAGACAACCGTGGTTCCCTCTGCTTCTACAGCTGGCGGTGGACGCCCTCTCCCTCTGGGGTTTCAGCCCGATCTCCTGACCCAGGATCAGGGAACTCTTCTGCACCCCAACCTCCGGGCTCTGCACCTGATGGCCTGGCTGCTGAAAGGGTAGTCCTAGCTCCGCTTCTGCTACCCCTGGAGGTGGAAGCCGCCGTCCTAGCATCTCGGCGACCTTCCACCCGGAAGTCTTACGCCCTCAAGTGGCGTCGTTTCTCGATCTGGTGTTCTCAGCGAGCTGAGGACCCCTTCGCTTGTTTAGTATCGGTGGTACTGCAATATTTGCTTCACCTATCCGATCTAGGTCTCAAATCTAACTCTGTCAGAGTCCACCTCAGTGCTCTCTCTGCACATCATTCACCGGTTGAAGGCCAGCCTCTCTCTTCGCACCCCTTGGTGGCGCGTTTCCTTAGAGGCCTCCTTCTACTTAAGCCTCCGTTGCGCCCCCCGGCCCCTGACTGGGACCTCAACGTGGTTCTGCAAAGGCTTACCTGCCCACTTTTTGAGCCCATGGCTACCTGCCCTCTTCGTTTCCTCTCCTGGAAAACTCTCTTCTTGGTAGCCCTCACTTCCGCGAGGCGAGTGGGTGAGTTACAAGCCCTAGTGTCGGAACCCCCGTACACTAGGTTCTACAGGAATAGGGTAGTCCTGCGGACCCACCCCAAGTTTCTTCCAAAGGTGGTCTCCCACTTTCACATCAACCAGGAGGTGGTTCTTCCGACCTTCTTTCCCAGGCCGCACACCAGCCGAGCTGAGACAGTGCTGCATACCCTGGACTGTAGAAGAGCTTTATCCTTCTACCTTGACCGTACGTGAGAGCATAGAATAGCGGTCCAGCTTTTCGTCTCGTTTGACCCCAATCGGTTGGGGGTACCTGTCTCTAAGCGTACTCTGTCCATCTGGGTGGCCGACTGTATCGCCTGGACTTACGGGGCAGCCGGTCTCTCCTTGGAAAGTCGTGTCATGGCGCATCAGGTCAGGGCGAAGGCCGCGTCTGTGGCTCACCTCCGCTCTGTTCCATTGGCAGACATCTGCCGGGCCGCTACTTGGTCTTCAGGTCAGACCTTTGCGGCTCATTACTGCCTGGAAAGGGAGTCCCACAGGGACAGTGCTTTCGGTCAGGCAGTCCTCCACAATCTCTTTGAGGTTTAGGCAACTCCTACCCTCCGGCCCCGGCGTTGGCTACCGGCCGGATGCGTTTTCAGAGAAGATTCCTTCCCTCTGTACTGTTGAGCCTCAGGGAGCTCTTTTAGGCTTGAGGTCTCCGGTAGCCTTAAGCTTGGGAGTCCCATAAGTGAGGACTGACTTCTGCTTGGTCCTGGAGAAAGAGTAGTTACTCACCTGTAACAGGTGTTCTCCAGGAGCAGCAGGAATCAGTCCTCACTACCCGCCCTCCTCCCCTCGGAGTTGCAGTCGTTCTTTTTGCATATTTTTGCTAACTTTTGCTGTCTTGCCACTATGTCATCAGACTGAGCAAGATGGCATCCCTAGGCGGGAAGGGGACCGCGCATGCGCGCTGCAATGCCCAAAGGCTTTCTGCGAAAGCTGGGGAAAATTTCTCCGCGAGGGCTCCGTCGGTGCCGACGTCACCCATAAGTGAGGACTGATTCCTGCTGCTCCTGGAGAACACCTGTTACAGGTGAGTAACTACTCTTTCAGGGGAGTAAAGCTGAGCCCGGCATGGATTCTCTGCCTGGGACTCCCAGGGGCGAGTACCAAGGCTTGGGACACAATTCAGAGTGGAAAACTGGTGACCATTGACATGGTGTAGTGGTTTTCAGCCGTTTTCTGCATGCGTTGTTAGTGTTGTCTCCTATTGTGCACCTGGCAGTCACACAGTCTGTATGCCTGTTCTGCCCAAGGGGCTTCAATATGCGTTCCTACCCTAGTGCCTGAAACGTGCGTAGCAGCAAAAGTGCAATTAACGTGTGTTGCAGCAAAAGCGTACTTAATGCGCGCCTTCAGGCCACTGCAGCTTTAACACGTGCTGTTGTAATACTTGCCGTTTCTCCAGGAACAAGCAGGAAGTCAGTCCTCACATATGGATGATGTCAGCACTGACGGAGCCCGCGCAGAACATTTCCCCAGCTTTCAAAGAAAGCCTTTGGAATGCCACCACGCATGCGTGGTCCCCTTCCTACCCAAGGGTGCCATCTTACTCAGGTTCCATAGCTATAGCCCCTCCAAGAAGATGCCAAAAAAGGAATAGCAACTCCAAGGGGAGGAGGGAAGGTTCTGAGGACTTATTCCTGCTGTCCCTGGAGAACACCTGATCTCCAGGAACAAGCAGGAATGAGTCTTCACATATGGGTACGTCGGTACCGACGGAGCCTGCACGGGAATGCTGCCCAGCTTCCAATCAGAAAGCTTTTGGCAGCATCCCTCACGCCTGCGCGCTGACTTCCCGCCTTCTCCAGAGCCTCTCTTCAGTTTTCGTTTTTCCGCGGAGCCGGCAGGACGTCCTTCCTGTCACCGCAGAAACTTTTCTTTTTACTTAATTTCTTTAGTTTTTTGTTTTCTTGTGGTCGCGGCTGTATTTCCTGCCGCCACCGGTACCGCCGGTGGATTTTTGCCTAAATTCTGAGAAACTTTTTCTTCAGTTTTTTCTGCCTTAACTTGTTAGGCCTACCAGGCCTCATGGAGCCTTCTTTTCCTAAGAAGTGCATTCGATGTGGAAACACTTGTTTCCTTTTAGACTCCAATAACTGGTGTCTCAACTGTGTGGGTCCTGACCCTTTTTCCCCTGACATGTCAGGAGATATTTTTGTGAGGAAACCTTCAGTTTTTAAAGTTTCCCTCGATGCCGTTTTTTCCTCGGCAGTGAGGGTACCCGATTTCTCCATTTCACAGGATCAGGTAACCCACAAACAGTCTGTTAAGACTAGTCAATGCTTGAGTGGTATGTCCCATGCCCAGCATGGTGACGGCTCCGGCCTTACCCTCAAGAATCCATTGGCATTACCCCTGTGGGAGTCTATGGGCTCCAAAGCGTTAAAGGGGTTTCAGGTTGTTCCTGGGGCTCACCCCTCACAGAACATACCTGAGCCATGCTCGGGGGTGGTATCCGCTTCGAGCGGTACCGATCCCCTGGCATCGGCACTGGTGTCGAGTGTTCCACTCTTCACCAGGGATCGTCATCTGGCGTCCTCGGTACCTTCGGGGCTGATCGATATGCTTCAGATTGACTTCCCTCGATCCCCACCGTGTCCGGTGGTGGTATCCGCTTCGAGCGGTACCGATACCCCGGCATCGGCACCAGTGTCGAGTGTTCCACTTGCCATCAGGGATCGTCCTCAAGCGTCCTCGGTACCTTCGGGGCCGATCGATACGCTACGCATGGACATTTCTATATCCCAGCCATGCTCGGAGACGGTACCGCTGTTGAGCGGTTCCGATGCCCTGGCTACGACATCGGGATGCAGTAACCTGTTTCTCGCAGGTGGGTATCCTCGGTACCTTCGGGACAGATCGATGTAACCCAGACTGCTTTATCGGTATTGGCATCGCCGATACTGCCACCGACGTCGGTACCCTCGAGACATGCATCGATAGACTCGCTTCCTTCGATGCCGAGTCTTGAATCGATTTCTAGTCTCGAGGACTGGGTACCGACGCGTCCTGGAACCGACTCCGCTCGCTTCCAGATAAGCAGTTCCGCAGATCCTAGCCATAACTCTAAATTCATGATCTCGGTACCACTGCAGCAGTCCCTGATGACAACTTTGACCGCTGGTCCTGTATCACCATCGATGCCGATGCCTCCGTTGGAACCGATACCTGGCATTGCTGATGCAGTACCTACTGCCTCTGAGTTAACACGCCAGTATCCCGGTCCATCTACTACGTCTCTTGCTTTACACCATGGTACGTCCTCTGGTGCTCAGCCTTTTTCTTTGGCCTTACCAGGGATGGTTCTCATAGGGGATCAGTCTTTTCAGACTTTTCTCCGAGACATGGCAACCTTTCTTAATATCTCTATCCCTGGTTGTGCTGATACTCATAGCCCACCGGCACAAATGGAAAATATCATGCTTCCTTTACATCCTGCTCTGCAGGATCTCCTTCTGAGGGTTTGGAAATCACCCTTACGGCTTCCTCTAGCTTCCACAGCTACTGAGGTTCGGTACCGAGTGCCTCCCTCTCCAGGATTTCAGAAGCCGCAACTTCCTCATCATTCCCTGGTAGTAGAATCAGCACTGAGGAAGGCTAAGAGCAAGAAGAAGCATTCTTCTTATCCGCCAGGTCGTTCTTCAAGAACACTCGATGCTTTTGGTCGTCAAGCCTTCCAAACATCTATGCTGGCCTCCAGAATTCTTTCATATATTTTCCACATGACTCTAACACTCCAGGAGGTCACAGAGAAATTGTCTCTCTTGACCCCTTTTTTGCCAGAGCCGAAGGCTACTGATTATTCCTTGCTCATCAATCATAGCCGGAATATATCCTGGTTTCTGTCTCGTGCTTCTATAGACTCTTTTGAGTCTGTTAGCAGATCTTCTGCTATTGCCATTGCAGCACGTCGCAGAGCCTGGCTCGAAGCTTCAGACTTGAATAGACAGGCACTAACTATACTGGCTCATTCTCCTTGTACAGGAGACGGTCTTTTTGGTAAGGAGGCTTTACGTCAGGTTGCTCAATGCTCCACTGACTCTCCTTCCACTACAGACCATTCTAAGCCATCCCATTCTTCGAGGGGTAGGAAATGTCCTACCAAACCTTCTTTCCCTAAGAAAAGAAAGTTTCATTCCTCTCCTGCCCATCATTCAGAGGTACCTAAGCAAGGGACACCTCAGCCTAGTCTGAAGTCCTCCAGCTCTGGCCACTCTCAGCATTCCCAACAACCATAGGGGCTGAGAATTATAGTCTGCAGTTCACTTCTACCTATTAGAAGTTGCTTCACTGTGCTTTTCTTTCTCAGTGTACTAAGATGTCGGAACATTCTTGTTCAGGGACTACGCACTTCTCCTCCTTTACTCTCTAGAGGCGCAGTTACTACTATCCCCTGATAGTTCTGTCCCACTTTGAACATTTTTTTCCTTCAAGTTGCACTTACCCTGAGGGTACGTCATCCTCCACTTACTTGCCTACCCTCTCTACAGGACTTCTTCCTGGTTGAGGGGTACCATACTGAGAAGCTTCTTAGCACGCTTATTCCTCAGAAAGAGACAGGAGATGCCTCCTCTCCTTCCTTGTCTCTTATTCTTAAATGGGCACAGTACAATCTCTCTGCTGGTTTCTATCACCAGCTGTGCCTGCAGGAGTTACAATGATTGTGTTACTGGTACTTTCTAGTTCCAGTCCCTTGTTCCAAGGTTTATCTAGCCTCAGTAGTGATTCCAGGCTGCTCCTCAGCTATCTTGGATCCTCCTACTTTTTGGCTTTTTCACAATCTTCCTCCATCTCCTCTCTTAGGATATGGCAATACCACGGACTTCAGTCAGTTTATCTCCTCTTTCTCCTGCACAATGCTCTCTGCACTCTCAGAGAAACTTTCTACTATGAGGGCCTTATTTTAGAGCATTTACCTTATCTCTGAAGCTATCAGTAGGGAAAAGCTTAATTCCTTCCCATGCCTATGAGGGTTCTCCAAACCCTCTGGCCTGGGCTGTTGGTATGATATATAAGTTCTTCTGCGTGAAGATCCAAGGCTGATGTTTACGCATGCTCCCTCTGGGTCCCTCCAGCAGGTCCCTCTGGTATCTTCTTGCGTTGCTGAACATCTGCCATGTCAGTGTTCTTTGCAACTCCCGCCTTGTTCTTTACAGACTGATATCATCATCTGTTCTCACGCAAACATCAAATTATCTTACTGGATTCCCTCAATCCACGGAAATAGATTCTCTACACATATCCTAAGTGGGTTCACCCTCTTGTGGAGCAGAGAATCTTTTCTTTTATATTCCCCATATACAGCTATGGGGCTGGGTGGTAGATATGTATCTTCAATCTCTATCTTGTATGTAGCATCTCCATATATGTCTACATACCTATCTCATTACCCTGGTGGTGCAATTCCATGCCCCACCAATGTATATATATTTCCGTATATTATATATATATATATATATTTTGATACATTTCTCCACCCATATCCTAATATACACATATAGACATATGTATATATCTATACATATATATATATATATATGTCTGTTGGAGGGCTTCTCAAGGGTTGATATGTCTTACACACTATAACCCTTACTGTCTATACTAAATGTTTTACCTTCTAGAGGGTTTAGACAGTCTATCGCCCTACTTGCATACCATATTATGATGCAGGAACTGTTAGGCACCAATAACTACTGTGGTGCTAACATCTTCCATTTTTTCTTTAAGTCCTTGAAGCATCAAGCTTCAATATTTTTTTTCCTATCTCTTGCCAGCTAGGAAAAATAGTGTACATCTTTATCTTGAGTACACAACTGTTCTCCTTGGGAATAGGGGTTTTTTCCACTCCCCTTCTTCCCACCAGGACTGGGCTAGTTCTCTACCTCCGTCAGTCTTCTTCCTTTAGCCTTCATTGTTAATGACTTTATGCCTAAAGGACTTTTCAGCTTTTACCCATAAAGCTTTCCATTGAAGACCTGACGTCTAATCCTACCCAGTTGACACCTGGATCGTCTGCTACCTCCAGGTCTGGACCTTCATCCTCACTGCTGTGAGGTCACTTTGAAGATTCCGCCACTGCTTATCCAGTAGACTCCATCATGCTCTCGACTTCCTACGATTCAGTAGGTAAGCTGCATATTTTAAGTGTACATTAAATGTGTTTAATGTTACTTATCATATATACCAAGGACTTCTCCCCTATAGTCCTTGGCTATGCTGTTTCTTTCCTCACAGCTCCTTTATTGTCAACTCCTGCCCTCCATCCCACGAAGGATGCCGGGAATTCCTGGAGACAAAATGCATCCCTGGCCGAGGCCTCTGCATTTTTATGGGATCTCCCCCTGGCATCCCTAGCTAGGGAGTCCCCATATGTGAAGACTCATTCCTGCTTGTTCCTGGAGATAGCACAGTTACTTACCTGTAACAGGTGATCTCTGGGAACAGCAGGAATTAGTCTTCACAACCCTCCCACCTCCCCTGGGAGTTGCATCTCTTTATCTTCTTCCTTTCTCTCCTCGCCTTTGTCTCAGCTTTGAAACTCAACTGAAGAGAGGCTCTGGAGAAGGCGGGAAGTCAGCGCGCAGGCGTGAGGGATGCTGCCAAAAGCTTTCTGATTGGAAGCTGGGCAACATTCCCGTGCAGGCTCCGTCGGTACCGACGTACCCATATGTGAAGACTAATTCCTGCTGTTCCCAGAGATCACCTGTTGCAGGTAAGTAACTGTGCTTTACAGGTGAGTAACTACACTTGCTCCAGGAACAAGTAGGAAGTCGGTCCTCACATATGGGACTCCCCAGCTACAGGTTGCCAAGGACTTGTAGGAAAAAGCACAGCAGAGCCGTGAGCAGTCACCAGTGAAGGCTGAAGGCAGCCTGAGGACCCTGTGGTCCATGAATGGCCACGCTCCCGGTAGCCGTAACAAGAAGGGTTGGAGTCCACCTATATGTGAGGACTGATTCCTGCTGTCCCTGGAGAACATCTGTTACAGGTGAATAACTATGCTAACTCTGTCGTCTTCTAGGAAACATTGTTTGACCTGTGGCAAGCGAGGTGCCATGTCTGCATATTCTGGCCTCTGCTCTGCTTGCATGGCAGCTTCTGAGTCATCCCTAGAGAGCCTGCTCCCCATTTCTCAGCTGGAGGATGTACTTAGTCCGGCCTTGCCTTCCTCAGGAGAGGAGGTGACAGATGGTCCTATGGGTAAGGATATCCAGCAGGCCGTAGGGTCCGGCAGCTGTGCTGTAAGCAGCTTCTCATCCTCTCCGTGTGTCTGCGGCAGCTGTGCCTCCTGGTGTTTTGGGATCATTTCCAAGAGGGAGAGCCTCAGGACTCCAGATTGTCCTCCCCATAATTCTTTTCTTTTTTTGCAGCAGGCCTGGTCCTTCTGATGTGGAAATTCAGACACACTGGCCTTTTGATAATTCTGGGTTCAGTCTCATGTGTGGGGCAGGCTGAGTGTGGAAACCCTGTTTGATTGCCTTTGGCGAAGCATCCCTGGTGAGGGGCGCCTCCTGGAGATAGGGGAATAGCTGGAGCTGTTCGTGATTTTGACTGTGACTTGGATTCAGATGGCTTGGCACTGGGCTCTGACGTGGATGAAGATTGTGAAGAGGCTGGAGTGATCCACTTATTTTCCGGGAACAAGCAGGAAGTCAGTCCTCACATATGGGTGACTTCGGCACTGATGGAGCCCTCACGGAAGCATCCCCCCAACTTTCAAAGAAAGCCTTTGGGAGATGCCACCACGCATGCACAGTCCCCTTCCCACCCAAGGGTGCTATCTTTCTCAGTCTCCTTTTTTCCGCGGAGCCCTTCAGGCACTGTCTGACTTTCCCCTGGAAAAAGTTGATTTTTTTGTGTCTGAGTTTTCAACAGCGTCCTCGGTGTCGAGTTTGGTCCATTTTTATAGTCTTCGTTCTTTTTATTTTCTGGCATCTTCACGCCCTTTTCCCCCGCTGGCAGCCCAGAGAGTCTTTGACCTTGCAGGGGTACTTTTTTCCCCCATGGCTACCAGTGGCTTTAAAAAGTGTGATTGATGCTTTAAAATAATGTCCTTAATTGACACACACAACTGTTGCCTTGGGCTGGACCACAACCCATCGGCTTGCGGTCTCTGCAAGAGGATGTCTAGCAAGGCTCTGAAGAGCCACCGCCAGCAGCAGCAGCACAATAAGTTATTCCCTGAATCCCCAATGCCTCCGAATGCCAGGGCCTTATTTGAGGCTCGAACATCTCAGGAGGAGCTTTCCGAACCAGAGTGTCGTCGTGGGTCCTCAGAGAGGGGGGTCTCCCTTGAGGGAACACTGGAAGAAGAAGAAACCCTCGAAGGCAGCATCCTTGGATGGTTCCAACTGACCAGGAACCTCTCGGGCTCAGTCCTGTAGTCCAAGGCGCTCGTCCGAGGTGTCAGAAAAGGCGAGACCTGCCAAAGTTCCCTGGAAGGACCCGGCTGCGGTCTCCAGACACTAGCCTCATCGAGGATTCCCCTTCAGGGGAGCCGGCGTCGGGCCCAAGTTCCTCTGTGCCCGTGCCGAAGGCTGCAGAACCTTCTGGCCTGGAGTCCAGAATGGCGGCCCTGGAGCACAGTTTGCCTTCATCGGCCATCAGCGGGCGCTGTTGTGTGGCACATCCGGTTAATCTGCCATGACAACCGCACATTTGACGTCCAAGACATCCACGGAGGCTGAGCCAATCCTCAAGGTCTTGCGACCTTGACTCTATCTTCGCTCGACGTCCTGCTTGACGAGAGCTCAGTCATCCCCGGCCAGTCTACCAGGTGTCGACCGCAGGGCTTCGAGGGCCTCAGAGCCCACAGAGCAGCCCGCCTACAATTCATCCTCGGAGTACTCCAAATGGGAGACGGAGGATGAGGAGTCTCCTGATACCCGTTGCCACCGCAATGTCCCTTCCGATTCCCTAGTCTCAGAACCTCGGAGGCAGTCCCTGCCGGAGGACGTGGGCTTCTTGGACTTTGTCAAGGACATGTCCAAGGCCCTGGCGTTCCCAACCGAGTCAGAGGAGGACTCTGGCGGACGAGGTAGGAGGCCCCTTTTCGGGAATCGCTCATGGTGCCCATTTCTCCCATCCTGGAACGGCTCATGCTTCGCATGTGGAAAACACCAGCGCCAGTGGTGAGCAAATGGCTATACTCGATGTATCAGGTCTGCTGGATCCTGGGCTTCCAGAAGTTACAACTGCCGCACAACTCCATGGTGGTGGAGTTGGCCATGCGTCAGCTGAAAAGCCAGAGGACACACTCCTCGGTGCCCCCAGGCAGTGAGGCCCGCGCCTTGGATGCCTTTGGCAGGAAGTCTACCAGGGCTCGATGCTCATCTGCCGGGTTCAGGCCTACCAGCTGTACATGGGCATGTACTTGAGAGACCTGGTGAAGGAACTCACCAGGATCTCGGCGGGTCTCTCCGAGGAACCTTTGCAGCGGTTCAAGATCCTGTCCAAGGCCATCCATGAGTGCTCCAAATTTGTCTAAAGCAGCCTATGATGGGTTTGAGTCGGCGGTCCAGGTAGCCATGGTGGGCATCGGTGCATGCCGCCAGGCTTGGCTTCAGTCGTCAGACTTTGAGCAGTAGGTTCAGGACAAATTGGTCGCCCCATGCCAAGGGGAGAACCTCTTCGGCAAACCCATGCCGACATGGCTGCCGAGCTGGAGACCGAGTTCATGATGAAGACCAGGCTCTCCAAGAAGACCACTGCCCCTCACCAACGGAAGGGCTTGGGTAGAAAGCCCTTTTACCCGAGGAAGGGGGATGCTTACCGAAACTACCCACCCTATCAAGCCTCCCTGGCTCCCCAACTGGGTCAGCAGGCCAAGGGACATGGGCATGGCCCGCATAAGCAGAAGGCTCCCAAACCCCAGGCACCGGCCCCAGGCCAGCCAAGGGGGAGCTTTTGACTCCTTGAGCATAGCCTCTCTATCCCAAGGAGATCAGCAGCCCACAGGGGAACATCTAGCCCTATATGCCCAGAGGTGTGTGCCCATCACTACTGATTCCTGGGCACTGAGGGTAGTCTGGGAGGGTTACCTCCTCCACCTGATTCAGACACCTCCCCCTTATTTCCCGGGAGAGCCCCCCAGGTCTCCCCTCCACCGGGACCTTCTCCTGAAGGAGTTAGCAGGTCTTCTCGAGGACAAAGCGGTGGAACCGGTGCCCCACCACCTCAAGGGCAGAGAGTTCCACTCCAGATACTTCCTCATCCCAAAGAGGACAGGGGGGCTTAAGACCCATCTTCGATCTGCGCAACCTCAACAAATTCCTGGTGAGGGAGAAATTCAAGATGCTCTCCCTTGGAACATTGCTGCTATACCTCCAGCAGAGAGACTGGCTATGCTCCTTAGACCTCAAGGATGCTTATACCCACATCCTTATCCACCCCAACCACAGGTAATACCTGCGGTTTGTGGTAGGGGCCTCGCTCATCCTGATAGCTCCCAGGTAGCCCAGGCAGCCGTGGTTCCCGCTGCTTCTACAATTATTTATTTATTGTTTTTTATATACCGCGCTCTTTAAAATCAGTGCGGTTTACAGATAACATTTGAGCATTAAAAAAGTCTGGAATGCCTTTTACATAGAACAGGAATTATAACTTGGATCTCAACTGGGATAACTATTTACAATATTTACAATTCTGTACATTATGGTCATGAGTTGTCATGTGGTTTGTTGCTTAGCTGGGAGTGATGTGGCTGGTGTTAGGATGTGAATAGTGTAGTAGGAAAAGATGATGAATTAGCAGTGGAGGCCCCAATCCTCTTTGGCACTGCCCCGGGACTCCTATCTCAGGAGGGGGGCTCTCTTCTGCACCACAACCTGGGGTCCCTTTTGTTGACAGCATGGCTGCTGAGAGGGTGACTCTCGCCTCCCTCAACCTTCCGGTTGAGGTCGAAGACATTCTGCTGGCCTCCTGTAAGGCCTCTACTAAGAAGGCATATGCCCTCAAATGGCGCAGGTTCTCTGGTGCACTGATCATGGGGCTGATCCCTTCTCCTGTCCGGTGGCTCTGTTACAGTATCACCTTCACCTCTCCCAATCCTGGCTCAAGTCTAACTTCGTCCAAGTGCACCTTAGTGCCCTGGCGGCGCACCACCACCCGGTGGCTGGTAAGGCCCTCTTGGTCCAACCTTTGGTTGACCCACTTCTTTTGGGGCTTGCTCCTGTCAAAACCCCCTGTTTGCCCTCTGGCGACCAAATGAGACATCAACGTGATATTGGGGCAGCTCACTCGCCTGCCCTTTGAGGCTCTGGCGACTTGCCACCTTCTCTACCTCTCTTGGAAGGTGGCTTTCCTAGTTGCGCTCACCTCCACTCGCAGAGTTAGTGAGCTCCAGGCCCTCATGGCAGAGGAGCCCTACACCAGGTTCTACAAGAACAGGGTGGTGCTTCACACGCACCCCAAGTTCCTGCTGTAGGTGTCTCACCCTTCCACCTTAATCAGGAAGTGGTGCTTCCTACCTTCTTCCCAAGACCTCACTCCAGTTGGGCGGAGACGGTCCTTCACTCATTGGACTATAAGAGAGGACATTATCCTTTTACATCCAACGCACCCAAGGCCACCACAGAGCTGCTCAGCTTTTCATCTCCTATGACCCCAGTAGGCTGGAGGAGGCGGTGAACAAGCATACATGTTACTTTGCTTATGGGCAGGTGAGGCTCCCACTGGAAGGCCGCGTCATGGCGCACCATGTCAGGGCCATGGCGGCTTCGGTAGCAAACTTGCGCTCTGCCTGAATGGTGGACATCTGCCGGGCTGCCACCTGGTCTTCAGTCCATACTTTTGCAGCGCATTAACTGTCTGGCGAGAGAGTCCTAACGGAACAATGCCTTCGGCCAGGCTGTGCTTTGTAAACTTTTTGGGGTCTAGGCAACTCCTACCCTCTGATCCTTCTGTGTTCAGGCTACCAGAGTGCTAGTTTCAACGGACACGGGTCCTACTGTGGTCTGTATGCATGGACTCAAATTGCTGCTGCTTGTGGCTCCCCTCGCGGGAACCCTGTTTTTACTATGGATTTTCGGTAGCCTGTAGCTGGGGAGTCCCATATGTGAGAACTGACTTCCTGCTTGTTCCCGGAGAAAGCATAGTTACTCACCTGTAACAGGTGTTCTCTGGGGATAGCAGGTATGAGTCCTCACAACCCTCCCTCTTCCTCTTGGAGTTGCTACTGTACCATCTTTTAGTTTTTAACGTCTTTTAGCTATGTCATCTGACTGAGAAAGATGGCACCCTTGGGCAGGAAGGGGACCACGCATGCGTGGTGGCATCTCCCAAAGGCTTTCTTTGAAAGCTGGGGGAATGCTTCTGCAAGGGCTCCATTGGTGCCGATGTCACCCGTATCTGAGGACTGGTTCCTGCTGTCCCCGGAGAACACTTGTTACAGGTGAGTAACTACGCTTTCCAGAAGGAGGAGCTGGTGGCATTGATTGCCATGATCTCATCCACCTTGAACTTGATGAGTGCACCCGCTCCTTCAAGAGATGTGGAAATCCACTACTGTCTTCCCATTTCCAGATACAATCAAGGATAAAATCAGGTTGGAATGGGACTCCTGAGTCCCAGCCTAAACGGTTAAGGGTGTATAAGAAGATCTGCGCTCTCCCGGAGAAGGAGTGCGTTGAGTGGTTTGGTATTCTCAAAGTGGATGCACAGGTCACGGCAGTTACCAAACAGACCACCATTCCTGTGGAAGGGAGATAGTCTTTAAAGGATTTTCTGCACCATAAGGTGAATTTGTTGTTGAAGAGCCATTTCACTGTAGTGGCAGCTACTCTGCAGCTGGTAGTATGTGCCAGCCTGACCTCTTGAGCCCCTCTTTTGGAGTCTTCTGCGGTCTTCTTTTCTGATGCCATGTAACATCTGGTATGTTTGGTGGCCAGGGATGGTACCCTGACGGTGTCATGGCATTGGATTTGGCTCCAGCGCTGGGCAGTTGACTCATCTTCCAAAGCCTGGTTGGCCCAACTGGCTTTTAAGGGAAGGTTTCCTTTTGGAGAAGCTGGTGAAATACCTGGGAAAGGTGACATCTTACCACCTTTTAGAAGACAGGCTCAGGAAACATATGAAGCAAGCTGGTGTCCCTTTCTCATCAGCCTCCGCCCATTCATGCAGGGCACACTGGTTGGATCCCCGGGGGTCTCAGGACTTTTGTCATTACCAACTTGGAAAACCTTTCTTCTCCTCTGCTTCCAAGCTTCGGTCTCGTTCTCAGTCCATTCCTGGAGGCCCTTTGCCCAGGGGCTCTGTCCCTTCCAGAGGAGGACCCTCCATGGCTGCACAATGAAGGTTTGGGGGCTAATTCCCTGGTTCCTCTGATTGGAGACAGGCTTCGCCTTTAATTTCAGGAATGGGCTCTGGTTTTTAAGGATCGTTGGGTGCTAGACACCATTCATTTTGACTATGTCCTGGAATGCAAAGAGCCTATTCTGGATGCCTTTGTCATCTCCCCTTACGGGTTTATGATCAAAAGTGCCAGTGTGCGGACCACTTTGGACAGGTTACTGCGGCTAAGGACAGTAGTGCCTGTCTCCACGGATGAGCGGTAGAGGGGAAATACTCCATCGATTTAAAGGTGCCCAAAAAGGACAGTTCTTTTCAACCCATTCTGTACATCAAGGGGGTCAACAAGCACTTGTGCGTCCTGCACTTCTGGATGGAAACCTTGTGCTCCATGATTCAAGCAGTGCGCCTAGGGGCATTCTTGGCTTCTCTGGATCTATCCGAGGCATGTTTTGACACTTGAGTGGACAGTTTTCCTGCCAGAGGAGAAAGTCAAAAGACTACTGAATTTCCTGGTGTTCTGTGTGCAGCAGGCTCCCTTCAGCTCCTTGTATTGATTGCAGCAATCATAGAGATGGTGCCATGAGTGCATGCTCACATGTTACTGCTTCTGCGGTCCTTCTTGACTGTGGTCTCCGAATTCTCAGGAGTTCCAGCCCAGGCTGCTGCTCCCGTTGATGGTAAAGTCCAGTCTACGGTGGTAACAGCAGCCCTGAAGGCTGAGGAATGGCATGCCACTGGACAATTTCTCCTGGATCCTCCTGATGATGGATGCCAGTCTCTGGGCTGGGGAGCCTATTTCCAAGACCATACAGCCGAGGACTGTTGGAACCGCAGGAAAGTGGTGTGGTCCATCAACCTCCTCAAGGGGCCATCAGGTTGGTGGTTCTGTGTTTCTATCCCCTGGTCGAGTGCTGGACAGTTCAGGTTTTTTCAGACAATGGTTGTTAGGATGAGAAGCTTGCATGAGATATGGACATTCTTCATGAACAAGCAGGAAGTAAGTCCTCAAGCATGGGTGATGTCCTCGATGGAGCCCTATGCGGAAACTCTACCCAGGGAGGAGTGGCCTAGTGGTTGGGGCAAGGTACCACAGGCTGGAAGGTCGGTGGTTCAAATCCCACTAGAGGACAGCAACCTTGGGCCGGAAGGACTGGGGTTTCTAGTCCCACAGGTGCTCCTTGTGGTCTTGGGCAAGCCACTTAACCCTCCATTGCCCATGTTCCCTGTAAGTATTAGTGTATGTGTCTCATATCCCCTCATGTTAAATGTATCCCCCAATTGTGTTGTGACCACTTTGATTGAAGGATAAGGTGGTATACAAAACTGTCTAAATAAATAAATAAATCTTCTATTGGAAGCTTTTGGGAGGCTCCACCAAGCCTGCGTCGCCTCCTTGCCTGCTGCCATCTTCATCAATCTTTTGTTTTCCATGGACCCCCACGGATGTGTTCCAGCAAAGCTCCCTGTTGGTAATCACAATCTCTCCTTCGGGGGTGCTTAATTGCATTGAATTTTCCTGCTTACTGTCACAGTTCCTTTTTTCGATTGCTATTTTTTTTTCTCCTTTCGTATTTTTCATTACTAATCCAGTGGCACCGACAGTGCCCCGGTCGGGGTCGCCACCATCGAAACACTAATTTGTCCATTGCTATTTTTCCAAACATGCCCAAAAACTGACCAGTGGGTTTAGAAAGTTCACCAAGTGTGCCCGGACCATTTTCGTCATGGACAAGCACAATTGATGCCTTCAGTACCTAGGACTCGATCATCAGCCATCCTCTTGTAATTTGTGCCTGTAAATGACAACGAGAGGTCTCGAGGGTTGTGGAAAATAGTGGTAAACTCTGTTTGGCGCTCCACAACCTGATCAATCGTCTTCAGCATCATCAGCCTCAGTGCCTTTGAAGGCAATTCAGGACGTCAGAGGATCATCAATATCAAGGACCTTTCAAGCTTAGAGCCAAGTACCTGCACTGCCCTGGACCATCAGTCGGCTTCCCGGTGAGGAAGGAATCAACAGAGGGTTATGTAGAAAGCACTGCAATTTAAACAATAATGATCAGATTTTCAGAACATACGTATAAGTCTGAATAATTGTTACGCTCATAAGTCTGAGACCTATGTTGCTTGGAATAATCATAAAGTTTCATATGAATGATTTTGCGATATTAGATATAGATACACTTTCATGATAATGACATCAGCAGACAGGCTTTGAAGCATCGGCGTTCTTGGAGAATTCCCATTCCTTTAGATGCAGAAGGGACCTCCGGGCACAGGGTCTGAGGTATATTGACTTCCTCTCAGAGTCTGACTCCGATGATTGGGTAACCGATGTGGAATCAGAGGACTTTTTGGAATGCAGGTCCCCAGAGCTCCCGTCAAACCCTTCCTCTCCTCATGAGCATTGGAAGTCTCTCCCTGAAGACACAACCATCCGGGATTTTCTGAGGGATATTGCCAAGGCCATACCATTCTCTCTTGAGACTGAGGGTGAACCCAAAGCAGAGGAATTGGAAATATTGCAATACTCCTTGGTGCCTAAGGAGGCAGTAGCCGTGCCCGTACATCACATCCTGGAGAGGGTGGGAAAGGCCCCTTACAATACCTTCATTGAGTAGATGATTTGACTCTATTCAGTGAGTAGATGATTTGACTCTATGTACAGGGTGCAGAAAGCTCCTGATTTTGAGAAACCTTAGCTCCCGTACCACTCCTTGGTGATCAGTTCTGCCTTGAAGAGGATTAAGAGTACGAAGACTCATTCTTTAGCGTTCCCCGGAAGGAAGGCTCCAACCTTGAACTCTTTCGGGAGGAGGTGTTTCCAGGGCTCAGTGCTCATTACCCGAGTGGCCTCATAATAGCTCTACATGAGCATGTTCCTCAAAAACATGGGACCTAGCTGACCTGTCTCAGTTCCATCCTCCTGAGAAATTGGAGCAGTTTTGCATCCTAGTAGGCCATGACCAGGATTGCTCAAAGTTAAACTCCGGGTGACCTATGATGCCTTTGAGACAGTGTCAAGAGTGGCTGCAGTAGTCCTATGACTTGAAACAGTTGGTTCAGAATAAACTGGTGGGCATACTATGCTGTGGTGAGAATTTGTTTGGTGAACAGGTGGAGGAGAGAGCTGGCATTTTAGAGAAGTAGCATATCATGTTTACCAGACTCTCCAGGTGCATATCTGAACTGGCTTACTGTAAGAGGTACCAAGGAGGGGGACAGAAGACCTACTACTCCTGTAGGCATTTGTACTTGTCTGGATCCCAAACTTCCCAGCAGAAACAGCAAGCCCCTCACCAGCAACAGCACAGAGAAAAGCCCCAGAAGGTCCAAGCAGCCCCGCAGCCAAAGCCTGGAGTGCGGTTTTGATTTTTCCTCCAGAGCATTGCCAGTCTACCAGGGGGCACCATGATAAACTCTCCGGTGGGGGAAAGGCTCACTCTCTTTGCCCAGAGTTGGCCCTTCATAACCTTGGAGCCCTGGGTGCTTCAAATAATCCAGAGTGGATACAGTTTGCACTTCTCTGAACTGCCTCCAAGCTGGCCCCCAAGGATGTATCACCTTGACACCCCCCCTCCCCCCCCCCCCCCCCCACATCAGGAGCTGCTTCAGAAGGAAATTTCTGCCCTCCTGGCCAACCTAGCTATCAAGCTCATTCCACAGGAGCAAGTAGGGCGGGGCTTTTGCTCTAAGTACTCCAAGAACCTCAGGTACCTAAAAACATACTTTGTGAGAGAGAGGTTCAAAATGATTTCTCTGGGCATCCAGCTCCCATACCTTCAAAGAGGAAATTGGCTATGCTCTCTGGATCTAAAAGATGTGTACACCCACATAGCGTTTCATCCTGCTCACAGGAAGTATCTCAGATTCGTTCTGTGAGGACATTTTCAATATCGAGTGCTGTCTTTCGGCCTGGACCCGGTCCCCCAAGTCTTCACAAAATGTCTCACAAAATTTCAGAACGCTGGGGGTGTTTACCTGGATGATTGGCTAATAAAAAGCACCACTCCGGAAGGAGTTCAGGATTCAACATGACTGACCATTCAGGTGTTAGAGCTGTTGGGGGTTTGTGATCAGCTACTCCATGTCCCACCTTCAGCCCACCCAACAGCTAGAATTCATAGGAGCCCTGCTCAACATAACTCAGGCTTCTCCGGGAACAAGCAGGAAGTCAGCCCTCACATATGGGTGACATCAGCGCTGACAGAGACCACGCAGATCTACGCCACTTTCAAAGAAAGCCTTTGAGAGTTACACCGCGCATGAGCGGTCACCTTCCCACCGAAGGGTGCCATCTTATCTCAGTCGTCTCTTTTCCGCAGAGCCCTGCAGACATTCTGTCTGTGCCCCCTAGTTAAAGTCTATTTTTCTCACATAGTTCTTCGTTTGACTTTGTGCTTTTGCCGAGATCAGTTCTGATCACTTTCCCGCTGCCCAAGTCACCACCTTGGCGTCATTTTTTTCCTCCTTGAGTATACTTTATACTTTTCTATTTTTTTTGGCACGTGGGTCTTTGCTTGTGGCCTGACTGACTGAGATGTCCGAGTTTGATCTTGCATGGGTCGTTTTTTCCACTATGGCCTCGGTCAGCGGTTTCAAGCAGTGTGGCAAGTGCAACTGCACTGTTCCCCATACGGACCACCATAATACCTGCATTAAGTGCCTCGGGCGGGTCACGACATATCTACCTGCCCGCTCTACCAACAGATGTCAGCGAAGACCCTCAAGGAGTGTGAAAGGCGTCAGGGGATGCTGTTTGGCAAGCCTGCTTAAGGATCGGCATTGGGGTGGAATCCCTGCTCTCGACACTGGTGTCCAGCGACGCATCGTCATGTGCCCAGGCTCGGTCAGAGCCCCAGGATCATGGAGCCTCGGACCGGGAATCGTCCTCCAAGGACATTCCCCATGGGTTCAGGACATCATCGAAGCCAAAGGCAAGGTCCGACCCTGGATCGGCAGGTAAGACGTCCAACTCCAGGGCACAGAGTTGTCGACCCAACGGCATGGCTGGGAGCAGCCCTCCATGCAGCCACAGTGGGAGGAGACTGCCATGATGTCGGGGGATTGGGTCATGTCCCCCGACACTATCATCATTGGTGATTCCCCTACGAGGTCGTGGCTCCGGCCTCAATGACCTCGAGACCCGAGTCAGCCTCTGCGGAACCAACTCGCATCAAGGCCAGGATGGCAGCCCTGGAACGCAGCTTCTCTATGTTCCTGGAGGTGCAGCGGGGTCCGATGACTGGCTGGTGCTTCCGGATCATTGGCACCGGTCACGGGGCCGTCCTTGGCGAGGACGTCCCCGGAGGATACTCAACCTATCCTCAAGAAGTTGGCTGGATCGGTATCTCCTCTGTTAACATCCGACTTGATGCTCTGGTGGGGTACTAACTCCAGGAGTCATCGATGCCGAGTCAATCCAGAGAGCGCCTGGTGCTCGACAATTCCTCCAACTCCGCATCGGCTTGGGAGACAGATGAGGAGTCCCCTGACACCATCCTTCACCGGGACATTACCTCCAACCCATCATCCGGAGGATCGCGCCTTCCTTGAGTTCATGAGGGAGATGTCTCAGGCCCTCGCCTTCATGGTGGTGCCCGAGGCTCTCGAGATCCTCCAGTACAAGGCTCCCCTGAGGGAGGCACTGACAGTGCCCATACCTCCCATCTTGGAATGGCTTGTTATTCCAGATGTAGGAGACTCCAGTGATGGTGCGGATTGTGAACCATTGACTCTATTCTCTGTATCGAGTCGGCTGGAGCCCTGGCTTCCAAAAAGCACAGCTGCCTCGCAACTCCATGGTGGTGGAGTCGGCCATGCATTACATAAAGAGCCAGAAGACACATTGCTTGGTGCCCCTGGGTAGGGAGGCCTGCAGTATGGATGCATTTGACAGGAAGTGTTTCCATGGCTCTGTGCTTACAGCCTGTATCCAGGCATACCCAGCTGTACATGGACATGTACCTGAGGGACCTGGCAAAGGAGCTTACCGGGTTCTCTGCTGCACTGTCGGGTGAACCTCCTTGAGTGCTTCAGGACCCTGGTTTCCTCAGTCAAGGAGTGCTCCAAGTTTCAAACTCGGGCGGCCTTCAACGGCTTTGAGTTGGTGGCTTGGGTAGCTGCCGTGGGCATTAGTGCCCTACGCCTTGCCTTGCTACAGTCCTCCAATCTTGAACAATGGGTTCAGGACAAGTTGGCAGACATCCCTTGCCAGGAAGAGAACCTTCTCAGCAAGCCCATGACAGAGAAGGCCGATGAGCTGGAGAAAAAATTCCTGACCAGAATCCAACTGTCCAGGAAGACTGTTGACCCTTTGACAAAAAAGCTTCTGGGAAAAAGCCCTTCCTCCTAAAGACCAAGAAGGCTTATGGGGATCACTCCAAATTTCCAGCCTACCAGGCTCCCTCTCAGGGGCAGGAGGCCAAGGCACAGGGGCATGACCGTCGTATGCCAAGTCTCCAATCCTCAAACAGCGCCATAGGTGCAGCCTCGGGAGGGGGGGTTGACTTCTTGGGCATAGCCTCCCTCCCCCATGACGTAACAGGCCCAAGGTTCACAGGAGGACGGCTGGTCCACTTCACACACCTATGGCCAGACTTCACCACAGATGCCTGGGTGCTGCAGGTGATCAGGGAGGGGTACCTCCTCCATTTCTTCCAGCTGCCACCTCCCTTCTTCCCAGGGAAATAACCATGGATCCCTTGCACAGGGAGCTCCTGTAGAGGGAACTTAAGGCCTTGCTAGAGGATCATGTGGTGCAGCCTGTTCTGCAGCCCTTCGAGGGCCAGGAATTCTACTCCAGACAGATGCTCCACCTGTTGGGTACATGGCATCTGTGGTCCACGTCACACCTTTGCTCGCCTCCTCGTGCGTCAATCCCAGTAGACACAGGCTTCCGGCCACTTGGAGAACAGGATCCAGGTCACAGTAGCCCTGGCAACATCCCTTGCCTGGTGGCAGGACCCCCTCAACCTCAGAGCCGGCCTGCCTTTCTGGGCTTCTCCAGTGCAGCGCATCCTCATGACAGACACGTCCAAATTGGGCTGGGGAGCCCATTACGGTCACCTGCAGTCACAGGGCCCATGGTCTCCAGGGGAGACTGCCTTGCAGATCAACCTGCTGGAACTCAGGGCGGTATACCATGCCCTGCGGGTGTTCCAGGACCATCTGACAGAACAGGTAGTTCAAGTCCAGATGGACAATCAGGTGGCAATGTACTTCCTCAACAAGCAGGGCGACATGGGCTCATACCACCTATGCTGGGAGTCCATTCACCTCTGGAACTTTGCAGCAGGTTGGAACATCTCCCTCAGGACAGTTTAACTGCCAGGCCAGGACAGCGTACTGGCCAACTGCTTGAACCATGTCCAGCCACACGAGTGGCAGCTGAACCCGGCGGTACTGTGGGAGGTCTTTGGCTCTGGGGGACCCCAGAGATAGACCTCTTTGCCAGTCCAGAGAATGCGCAACTGCCACGGTTCTGTTCTTGGGGGCCGGCCCAGGGATGGGAGGCGGCAGACACCTTCCTTCCCACTTGGTCCAGGGGCTTCCTATACGTGTTCCCTCCTATACCCTTGGTCCCCCGGGTGCTCCTCAAGATACAAGCTGGGGAGATGAACAGGAACAGGTCGCTGGAGACTTTTGCAAGAACTGATTCAGTAGAATGTAAAGGATGAAAGCCAGATTGCAGTGGATCTAGAAGGGTTTGAAAGGAGAGGAAGTCAAGGCAAAGGCGGTGAACCACACGGTCAAGTAGTTTAGAAATGAAGGGAAGGAGGGAGATGAATCGATAATTGGAAGGTTGGGTAGGGTTTGTTGAGGAGAGTTGTAACCAGAGGCTGCAGGAACAGTTGCAGTGGAAAACGGTAGGTTGAGAATATGAGATGGAAGAATGATAGTGGAGGAAATGGCTGTCCAGCTCATTCTGATGCAATGCATACCATTTCCATTGTCTTTGTTTATCTATTTACTTTTTATTTTAAACGGATTTAAATTCCGCCTTTTCCATGTTAAGCGGATTAGAGTAAAACACTCATTAAAAAACAAATAAAAAAATACTAAGAATAAACAATACCAGTTCATTCTGGAAACAACAGACTACTTAAATCCTGCCAATCCATGAATATGATTTGAAAGGAAGAAAATACTGCCTATAATTTAATTTAACTGATGATTCTGTAAATATGCCTGACCCAATTAATGTGTTTTGAGCTTTCTAGAAGCTCTAGTGGTTTCGGGAGGAGGCAGTATATGAATGCTGTTTGAGATGACTAGCTATCATAGTATGGTTGAAGTGTCAGATAGCTAAAATGGCTGAAAGCTATGGTATGGCTTGTGCTACTGTTTGTAATCCTTACCAGGAGCACCATTTCTGAAAAGTATATGCACAAACGTGTACATGTATGATTTTGTAAGTAAGAGCATGATATAGAGGATGGAGGTACACCAATTTTATCAAATGTATAACTCCTCCTGCACCATGTATAAAATACAGGCAAACATTTAGGTGGCACATATCTATCTTGGTAAGTGCCATTGAGTCAGTGTCTACTCCTGTAACCTGTGGGTCATTGTTCATGTAAATGTAAACATATCTACTTACCTGTCCTATATAAAATTGCCGTCTTACTGACTATTTTAGACCTGCTTAAGACAGGTGAAAAGGGTACTTCAACAGGATTGTGGGAGGACACATGAACAGATCCTAGCTGTGTGCTGCTCATTAAATAATGAATTTGTTCCACTTAAATATATGGCATCTTCACGTGTAAGGTTTAATAGTCAAAACTCTTATTTTGAGAGGAATATCTAAGAGACATACTAGCTACTGCTCAACTTCCAAGCTCTCAAGGCTAGAAAGTGCAGGTTCTGAGCTGACAAAAATGTTAGCCATATGGATTTCTTCACCCACAGTTGTAGTAGTAGGGACAGCTAGATTTATCTTAGCCTGTATGGGGCTATAAGGAACTTGACATCTTTATCTTATTTGAGTTTGTGTAGAGTTCTGGTTACTTAGAGGAATAAGAGGGTATGCATACACCGCTTACTGTTCTGTGTTACAGTGAGGGGTTGTGTGCCCTTCTTCCCTTGGCTGGTTTTCTGGAACAGAACTGTGGGAGTTTTTTGTTGGATGCAAAGAGGTCTACTTCAGAGATTCCCTATTTTGAAAGAGGTTATTCACTACTTGGGCATCTGGAGATTGATCACGTGATTGTCAAACTTAACTGAGCTTGATTCATTTTCAGAGAGGGATATGGCTTTTAGAAAAACTTATGTTGCAATTGCCTATCCTAAATTCTGGTTACTTCATGGCAGAGAGAGAGAGCAACATTATGCATCCATGCAACACTATGCATCCGAACATCCTTCTGGCTTTTGCTGTCACCATTTCTACCTGTTTAGCCACCTTAAGATCATCGGAAACAATCACACCCAGGTCCAGCTCTTCTTTCGTGGACAGAAATACTTCACCCCCTACACTGTATCGCTCCCTTGGATTTTTACAGCCCAAATGCATGACCCTGCATTTTTTAGCATTACATCTCAATTGCCAAATTCTTGACCATTCTTCAAGCTTAGCTAGATCCTTCCTCATGTTATCTACTCCTTTCTGGGTGTCTACTCTATTGCAAATTTTGGTATCATCCACAAAGAGGCAAACCTTATCTGACAGCCCTTCTGCAGTATCATTAACAAAAATGTTAAGATTCAGACCAAGGACTTATCCCTGCGACACATCACTGGTAACCACCACCTCCTCAGAGTGAGCTCCATTTACCTCTACCCTTTGTCGCCTCCCACTCAATCAATTTCTAACCCAATCAGTCACTTTAGGGTCCATCCCTAAGGTGCTCAGTTTGTTTATACATTGCCTGTTTGGAATGGTGTTAAAGACTTTACAGAAATTGAAGTACACCATATCTAGGGCTCTTCTGTCCAACTCCCTGGCCCCCAGTCAAAGAGATAATCAAATTTGGCTGACAACACCTCCCTCTGGTAAATCCACGCTGCCTCAGATCGTGCAATCCATTGGACTCCAGAAACCTCATTATCCTCCCTTTTAGCAGTGTTTCAAATAATTTACTCACTACATAGGTTAGACTAACCAGCCTTTAGTTTGCAAGCTCATCCTTACTTCCGCTTTTGTGTAAAGAGACCACATGTGCCTTTCTCCAGTTCTCTGGGACCACTCCCAATTCTAAAGCAGCATTGAAAAGGTCAGTTAGTGGAGCCACTAGAACATCCCTAAGATCCTTCAATATTCTCTGATATATTCCATCCGGTCCTATCGCTTTGTCTGCTTTTAGTTTAGCTGTTTCCTCATGAACAGTGTCTTCTGAAAATCGTTCAAGATCCCTGTCTCTTCTGTTCCTATTTATGTGTGTTTTGTGAAGTCCTGCTCCTGGCTCTTCATCTGTGAACACAGAACAGAAATATTTGTTAAGCAATTCTGCTTTATCCTCATAAGCTTCTACATACTCCTCCTCCTCTCCCTCCTAGAGTCTGACAATACCACTTTTGCATTTCCTTCTCTCACTATCTTATCTGAAAAAGGTCTTATCCCCCCATTTTATTGCATTGGCTTTTTCTTCTTTGTATTTTTGCTTTCCTGACTACTTTGCTGTCTTCTCTAAGTTTTTTCCAAGTATAGATGCTTGTCTTCCTCTCTCTGAGATCTCTTTTTTAATGAAAGCCACCCTCTTTTTCTTCACCTTTTCAGCTACTACTTTTGAGAACCATAGCAGCCTCCTTTTCCTTTTACATTTACCTACCTGTTTAACAAAAAGGTTTGTTGCCCTTAAAATATCCCCTTTCAGTTTTGCCCATTGCTTTTCTACATCCTCCAGCTGTTCCCAGTCCATCCTGCTAACAACTCCTGGAGCTTGCCTTTATATAAAGGGACATTGTGCACTTGTAGAGGCCGTTTCTCCAGGACCAAGCAGGAAGTCAGTCCTCACATATGGGTGACGTCGGCGCCGACGGAGCCCTCGCGGAGCAATTTTCCCCAGCTTTCAAAGAAAGCCTTTGGGAATTGCAGCGCGCATGCGCGGTCCCCTTCCCGCCCAAAGGTGCCATCTTGGCCAGTCTTCTTTTTTTCCGCGGAGCCCTACAGACGCTGTCTACAAGTCACCGCTGAAAAGTTGATTTTCTTTCTTTATTTTAGTATTTTCTTCGGTTCGACGCCTGTCCTTTTTCCGTCCGGCCTCGCGACGCCGGTTGCGAGGCCTCCCCTTCTTTTCGTTTTTTTCTGTCCTTCGTGACAAATTCGCGCTTTTTTCTCTTTTCCCTGGCGGCACGAACGTTTGACCTCGCAGGGGCCCTTTTTCCCCCGATGGCCGCCAGTGGTTTTAAAAAGTGTGTTCAGTGCAAGAAACTAATGTCTCTTACTGACACACATGATTGCTGCCTCCGTTGCCTGGGCCCAGATCATGAAGAAATGATCTGTGGGGCCTGTAGCAAGATGTCCGCGAAATCTTTGCGGAGTCGGCAGCATCAGAGGGAGAGAATCTTCTCTGACCCCAGCCGTACCCGGACCTCGTCAGAAGCTTCGGTGTCCAGGGAATCTGGCTCTGAACACCGTCGGAGCTCCTCTGAGAGGGGGTCTCCTACCCGAGAACATCATCGGAGGAAGAAACCCGCGAGGACGGCGTCGGTGGACGCTCCTGGCTCCGCGAGGGCCAGGTCGCATAGCCCCGATAGCCGTCCCGGGTCTTTGGAGCTGGAGCGGCCGTCCAAACAGCCTCGTCTGGAGATGGACTCGTCTGCTCACGTAAGTCCTGTTGTCCTCGTGGACTCGCCTCCGAGGGGTCCGACGTCGGGCCTGACGCCGTCGGGGCCCGAGTTGGGGGCTGCTGGGTCTCCTGAGTTCGGACTCAGGTTGACGGCCTTGGAGAGCAGCCTGACTGCCTTCATGGACCAGCAGCGGGCATTGATCGCTGGCCTCGCTGGCGCTTCTGCCCTGACCGCCGGGACGTCGACGTCTAAGTCGACCCCGGAGACCGAGCCGATCCTCGAGTCCATGCGGGCTCGAGTTGATCCTCGGTCGAGGTCCCCTTCGGCCTCCCGTTCGGGGCCGAGGTCGTCGACGCCGACTCCCTCGGCATTGGGGCGGATGGCGTCTGTGCCCGCCCGGCCGGAGCCGCTCGACTCCTCCTCCGAGGAGTCCGCCTGGGAATCCGAGGTGGAAGAGTCACCTGATTCTTTTCGGACTCGGTGTATCCCTTCGGACTCCCCCGAGTCCTAACTTCGGAGACAGTCCCCTCCGGAGGATGCCCGGTTCTCGGACTTCGTGAGGGATATGGCCAAGGCCTTGGCCTTCCCTGCGGATCCCGAGGAGGAGCCTCGAGCCGAGGAGCTCGATGCCCTCCAGTATGACTCTCCTGCGAAGGAGCATTTTACTGTACCGGTTCCTCCGATGCTGGAACGACTTCTCTTCCGCATGTGGGAGAGCCCGGCGTCGTCGCCGGTATTAAGCAAGCGGGTCGATGCCATATATCGAGTCCGCAAGAGCCCTGGCTTCCAAAAAGCACAGCTGCCGCACCATTCCATGGTGGTGGAATCGGCCATGCATAGGCTCAAGAGCCAGAAGATGCACTCCTCGGTGCCTCCCGGCAGGGAAGCCCGCAGCCTGGATGGCCTCGGTAAGAAGTGTTTCCAGGGCTCTATGCTTGCTTGTCGGGTCCAGACTTACCAGCTCTACATGGGCATGTATCTCAGGGACCTGGCTAAAGAAATAGCCGGATTCTCTGCTGGTCTCTCCGAGGACCCTTTGCGGAGGTTCCAGGCCTTGTCCACTGGTATTCGAGAGTGCTCAAAGTTTATCTCTCGAGCAGCCTATGATGGCTTTGAGGCATCGGCTCGAGTAGCCGCAGCCGGCATCGGTGCCCGCCGACAGGCTTGGCTTCAGTCATCCGACCTCGAGCCCTGGGTGCAGGACAAGTTGGTCGATGTCCCCTGCAGAGGTGAAAACCTCTTTGGCAAACCTATGGATGAGAAGGCTGCACAACTCGAGACAGAGACTCTCACCAGGACTCGGCTCTCCAGGAAAACCTCTGCCCCTTCCCAGAAGAAGGGGGGCTCGGGGAAAAAGCCCTTTTACCCGAGGAAGGCGGCTGCCTATAAACACTACCCTCATTATCAGGCCTCTGCAGCTCCCCAACAGGGTCAGCAGGCCAAGGGATGGGGTAACGGGTCCCGTAGGCAGCAAGCCCCCAAGCCTGCGCCACCGGCCCCTGCTCCGCAGGGTGGGGGTTTTTGACTCTTTCAGCATAGCCTCTCCCCCTCCGCTGGTTTCTCTCAGCACGGGAGGCCGGCTGGTCCACTTTGCCCACAGGTGGTCCAACATCACGTCCGATACCTGGGTGCTCCACATATTCCGAGAGGGCTATCTTCTACACTTCCACCAGGTACCTTCCCCCTACTTTCCAGGGGAGCCTCTGCGAACCCCTCTTCACCGGGACTTACTCCTTCAAGAGTTGGCAAGTCGTCTTAAGGAACAGGCAGTGGAACCGGTGCCCCACCACCTGAGAGGTCAAGGCTTTTATTCCAGGTACTTCCTGGTACCAAAGCGAACTGGAGGCCTCAGACCCATCCTGGACTTGCGGAACCTCAACAAGTTCCTGGAAAGGGAAAAGTTCAAGATGCTTACCTTGGAATCCTGCTACCCTACCTCCGGCAGGGAGATTGGCTATGCTCCTCGGATCTAAAGGATGCCTACACTCACATCCTCATCCACCCAAGCCACCGACAATACCTAAGGTTTGTGGTGGCAGGCAATCATTACCAGTACAGAGTACTGCCCTTTGGCCTATCCTCCGCACCACGAGTCTTCACAAAATGTCTCGCAGTGGTAGCGGCTTATCTCCGGCTTCAAGGCCTCTTTGTCTTCCCTTACCTAGACGACTGGCTCATCAGAGCACCGTCCTCCACGGAGGCCACTCACGCCACGCAACGTACTGTGACTCTGCTCCAGTACTTGGGCTTTGTCATAAACTTCGAAAAGTCCACTTTGCTCCCCTCTCAGGATCTCGAGTTCATCGGCGCCAGATTAAACACGCTTCAGGCGCGAGCCTTTCTGCCGCTCGACAGGGCACAACGGCTCATGGCTCTCGCCAGCCGCTTTCGCAGCCATTCCCGGGTCTCGGCCAGGCACTTTCTGAGACTGCTCGGCCATATGGCTTCCACGGTCCATGTGACCCCCAATGCCCGCCTGAATATGCCGCCTGCTCAATGGTGCCTTCGCTCACAATGGCGTCAGGCCTCGGGGAGACTAGCGGACTCAGTACGAATCTCCAGCCCGCTGGTCTCTTCTCTACGGTGGTGGCTTCATCTGCCCAACCTAGTGCTCGGAATGCCTTTTCAGTCTCCTCCGCCTGTTCAGGTACTGACGACCGACGCTTCTCTCCTGGGTTGGGGAGCACATTGCCAAGGGATATGTACTCAGGGTCTCTGGACCCCGTGGGAATCTGCCCAGCAGATCAACTTCCTGGAGCTCAGAGCGATCCGCCTGGCTCTACGGGCCTTCTCCCACCTTACCACTCACCAGTCCGTCCTCGTCCAGACGGACAATCAAGTGGCCATGTTCTACGTGAACAAACAGGGGGGCACGGGCTCCTTCCTTCTCTGTCGGGAAGCACAAAAGCTCTGCGCTTGGGCCGTCAGCCGAGGAATCCTCCTCAAAGCTGTTTATCTCCCAGGTCAAGAAAATTACCTGGCAGACAAACTGAGCAGAATCCTCCAACCACACGAGTGGAGATTGGACCCGTTGGTGGTTCAAAGGATTTTTCTCCAGTGGGGCCTCCCCACGCTGGATCTCTTTGCCAGTCCTCTGAACAGGCAACTTCCTCGGTTCTGCTCTCGGGAACCGCATCCCCTCCGAGTAGCGGCGGATGCTTTTCTGCTCTCATGGTCCACGGGCCTTCTGTATGCCTTTCCTCCCATGCCGCTGGTGTCTCGAACACTTTTCAAGGTTCTCCAAGACAAGGCTTCGGTGATACTGATAGCTCTCCGGTGGCCCAGGCAACCGTGGTTCCCGCTACTGATGCAACTGGCGGTAGATACTCCGTTGCCTCTGGGGTTTCAACCCGATCTCCTGACCCAGGATCAGGGGTCTCTCCTACACCCCAACCTCAGATCTCTTCATCTGATGGCCTGGCTGCTGAAAGGGTAGTCCTTGCTCCCCTCCTGCTGCCTCCAGAGGTGGAAGAGGTCGTGCTAGCTTCCAGGCGACCCTCTACCCGGAAATCCTACGCCCTTAAATGGTGTTGCTTCTCCACCTGGTGTACTCAACAGTCTCAAGATCCCTTCTCCTGCTCGGTGTCGGTGGTCTTGCAGTACTTGCTTTCCCTCTCCAATCTTGGACTAAAGTCCAACTCGGTCAAAGTTCACCTCAGTGCTATTTCTGCACATCATGTGCCGGTGGAAGGCAGGCCTCTTTCCGGCCACCCTCTCGTGGCACGGTTCTCCCGAGGTCTCCTTCTCTTTAAACCACCTTTGCGCCCCCCAGCCCCTGACTGGGACCTGAACGTGGTTTTACAACGGATCACCTGTCCGCCTTTTGAACCCATGGCTACCTGTCCTCTCTGTTTTCTTTCTTGGAAAACCTTATTCCTGGTTGCCCTCACTTCCGCTAGACGCGTTAGTGAACTGCAGGCCCTAGTGTCTGATCCCCCTTACACTAGGTTCTACAAGAATAGGGTAGTCCTGCGGACTCACCCTAAGTTTCTTCCAAAAGTGGTCTCCCCTTTTTACATCAATCAGGAGGTGGTGCTTCCGACCTTTTTCCCAGGCCACACTCCAGCCGAGCTGAAATGGTCTTGCATACCCTGGACTGTCGGAGGGCGTTAACCTTCTACCTTGATCATACGCGGGAGCACCGTAAGACTGTTCAGCTCTTCCTGTCTTACGACCCTAATAAATTGGGGCTCCCTGTCTCCAAACGTACTCTGTCCATCTGGGTAGCTGACTGTATCGCTTGGACTTATGGGGCGGCAGGCCTCTCGTTGGAAAGTCGAGTCACCGCTCATCGGGTTAGGGCGAAGGCTGCGTCAGTGGCTTACCTCCGCTCTGTTCCATTGGCAGACATCTGCCGGGCCGCTACTTGGTCTTCGAGCCAGACTTTTGCAACCCATTACTGCCTCGAGAGGGAGTCCCGCAGGGACAGTGCTTTCGGACAGGCAGTCCTCCGTAATCTCTTTGAGGTTTAAGCAACTCCTACCCTCCATCCCGGATGTTGGGCTACCGGTTGGAGATTAGTCAGAGAAGATTTCCTTCCTTCGGTGCTACTGAGCTTGAGGGAGCTCATTTTTTGTGCTTAGGGTCTCCGGTAGCCTTAAGCTGGGGAGTCCCATATGTGAGGACTGACTTCCTGCTTGGTCCTGGAGAAAGTGTAGTTACTCACCTGTAACAGGTGTTCTCCAGGAGCAGCAGGAATCAGTCCTCACAACCCTCCCTCCTCCCCTTGGAGTTGCAGTCATATGATTTAGTTTTTGCACATTTTTTGCTGTCTTTTCGCTATGTCATCAGACTGGCCAAGATGGCACCTTTGGGCGGGAAGGGGACCGCGCATGCGCGCTGCAATTCCCAAAGGCTTTCTTTGAAAGCTGGGGAAAATTGCTCCGCGAGGGCTCCGTCGGCTCCGACGTCACCCATATGTGAGGACTGATTCCTGCTGCTCCTGGAGAACACCTGTTACAGGTGAGTAACTACGCTGTATCCAAGCGTCGTCATAAAACGTTTTGCTGACATCGCTTTTGAGTCCGTGTCAAGTTGGGTGGTGCTGAGATCATTATGCATCTTGTCCTGTAGCAGGACTACCTTTGCCTTTGCTATGTCCAGTTACCCTTCTATGAAGGACAAAGTTTTGGCTAGAGTGAAGCTGGATGTACTTTGGTAGTATGAGAAACCCCTTTTTCCATTGGGCACTCAAGATAGCTGTGTTCAGATACAATAGAAATTTCCATTTTCCCCCAAGAGCTTATACTCTTGCGTTTGTACCTGAGGCAGTGAAGGATGAAGTGACTTGCTCAAGACCAAAGTAGCTCTCTGTCAAGAACATTAGTAAAGCAGCTGAAATGTAGAGGGCTTGGGGAAATGGAGCGCTGTGGATTGGTTTGGAAAGATGAGATGGCACTACCATACACACTGGTGTAGTCTACAGAACTCCAACTCCAACAGAGGAAATGGACAGAGATTTCAGTGATAAGATTGCTGAAGAAATAGCAAACTCAAAGTCCTAGATTTCAAAAATGCTTACTTTAAATTGGGGAAAGCACCTGAAGGAAGGAGCTGGCAGGACAGAAAATAAGGCAGCTGACTAAACTGAAAGAGGCCATAACAAGGGCAACAGATCTGTATGAAAGGAATTTATACAAAATCAAGAGGAATTGAATATGGTTCTTCAAAGAAGTGGTTACAAAAATAAAGGCAGTAATTTCAGCGTTCACAATTTTCAGAAGATCACAAAAAGCGGAACACAAAAGGATGCAGGATAAAGCTGTAATCAAACTCTGCAATTTGTTACTGGAGGATGTAGTAAAAGTGTAGCTCTGCTTAAAAAAAGGTTTGGATAAGTTCCTGGAGGAAAGGTCCATAAACCATTATTAAAGACAACCCAGGAAATCCACTGCTTACCCCAGGACAAGCATTGTGGAACCTGTGTGTCTTTTTGGGAAGCTGTCAGGTATTTATGACCTGGATTGGCCACTGTTGTAAACAGGATACTGGGTTTGATGGACCTTGGTCTGACCCAGTATGGCATTTCTTATGTTCTGAAAGAGGCAAAGGGAGAAATTGGGATGGCAAAAAAGCACACACAGAAAAAAAAAATGGCTACAAATGTGAAGCAACGTGACAAGACGTTTTTCAGGTATATTGGGTAGAGAGGGAAGGCTAGAGGTGGAATTGTAAGACTGTGAAAGGTCTTGAAGACTGATTTGTGGAAAGTGATAAGGAAAAAGCGGAATTGCTAAACAAATACTTCTGTTCCATCTTCACCAAAGAAAATCTTGGAGAAAGGCCACGTGTGACTTAACAAAAGTAACAAGGAGGATGGAGTAGATGTCATCCCATTCTCAAAAGATGATGTTTAGAAACAGCTTGCAAAACTGAAAATGGGCAAGGTGATGGGACCAGATCGGATACATCCCAGGATTCGGAAGGGGCCCAGGGAGGTTTTGGCAGGATCTTTTAAAAGATGTGTTTCATAAATCCTTAGAGTGGGGAGAGGTACCGTATGATCGGGGAAGGGCTGATATAATCCCTTTTTACCAAAGTGGCAACAGAGAAGAGGTGACAAACTGCAGGTTAGTAAGCCTTACCTTCGTGCTGGAAAGAT
This sequence comes from Ichthyophis bannanicus, assembly GCA_033557465.1. Classification (NCBI taxonomy): domain Eukaryota; kingdom Metazoa; phylum Chordata; class Amphibia; order Gymnophiona; family Ichthyophiidae; genus Ichthyophis; species Ichthyophis bannanicus. The sequence goes on from CM066033.1 coordinate 1,007,332,203, forward strand.
AATGGAGACGCTGCTGAAAGAAAGGATAGTGTGGTTTCCTAGAATCCAGTGGGTTACAAGATTTGAAGCACCATGACTTTGCCAAGGGAAAATGTGCCAAACGAATCTGATTTCTTTGCTAGATGATCAGAGAACTAGATCAAATGCATGCAATGGATGTGGTCTACTTAGATTTCATCAAAGCCTTTGATACTGTTCCTCATAGGAGGTTTGTGAATAAAATAAACAACCTGGGGTTGGTTTTTAAGGTGGGTTAACTGGATCAGGAATTAATTGACTGACAGAGGGGGTAATAGTGAATGGAATTCACTCTGAAGAACGGAGGAGGGTGAGTAGTGGAGTGCCTCGGGATCCATCCTGGGTCCAATACTGTTCAGTTTTGGAGACTGTACCTTGTAAAGGATATAAAAAGGCTTGAAACACCAGAATGTGGTGGACTTCTCACAACTGCTATCAGTCTTTGTAAAGCAGCACAGTGGGCTTCAGTGGTGTCCACGGTGTTGTATCTTTTCTTTGAAAAGGTTCTCTCTTGAATAGGGGTATCTGCTGCTAATCTCTGGTGAACATTTTCCTTGAGGTCAGAAAATCTCAACCAAGCTAATGTGTGAGCAGCAATGGCAGTCATGAATGTTCTGGATGCAGTTTCAAAATTATATATTAACTGTAGCACATGATTTTCGCTTGCATCTGTTTTCAAGATGTTTGAATCTGATATTTCACTTTCCTTGACAATCTCCATAGTGTTCTTGATCACATCTTGGCAGATGTGGCTATACATAACCATGTAGCTGCTATTCTTACAGTGAGCTTGGAGTTTTAAAATATTTTTCCTCTATTCAGGCATCTTAAGATCTTTCCCAGGAGTGTTGAAAAGATCATTGGATCTCTCTTTACTTTTTTTGGTTAAGTCAGCAGTCAGATTAATGAGAAAGCTGGGTTTTTATAAATCCTGGAGCAAGGTGGTCCATCATTTTAATAATATTTTTAATATTTTAAGTTTTACTGTTTAAAAATTATGTGACAGTCTGTGACCGGAACTCAAAGGTAGGCAAGCCCTGTTGCTTCAGTTTGAATAGGCTGTTGCCAAAAAAGGAAGATTAAAAAGAGCTTGTATTCAAAGCCAGCTGTCCAGCTAAGATCACTGACCGCTATATTCAGTGACACTATCTGGATAGTGCTGTTGAATATCTTCACAGACTTCCCTGGTGCTGTCTGGTTAATACAGTGGCAGTATGGGAGCAATATTGTGCTAAATAGGCAAGTGTCAATGATGCCTGATAAGCGCGTTATTCAGCGGCCCCTAGTTGGAAAACTTAGGCTACAGGAAAAGCTGGCCTCAGTTGCTATCTGAACAAGGGCCAACTGAACAGTGTGCCAACTGGGCAAATATTAGCACTTGCTCCGGTTAGCGCTACTGAGCCCAAATATTCAGTGGCAGCTTCTATCTGGATGCTACCACTAAATATCCCACCAATATTTAAGCACCATGGCTGATTGCTGTGGCATTTAAATATCAGCTTGTCTGAATATCGGCCCCATAAGATGCAGATTTAATTAAACTGGAGTATTTTAGGTCTGAACTTAAATCTCCAGTTTTATTTTAATTTCTACTACGGCACTGTACCAAAGTTAAGCAACTTGTTCTAGTATATATAGACTGCATCTTCCAATGTATTCTTGCTGCTCTACCATGGTTATAAATATTTGTTACTATTTTACTAGTCCAAGAAATGCTTCGAACAGAATTATTTAAAAAGACTGCACAATTATTTTCATAGTGCTCGTACTTAAAATGAGAAAGCAGTTGAATTAACACAGCTGGAAGTGTGCTAAAGTAAATTTTCAGAACTGGGCACATTTTAAAAATATTCTTTGAGGCATCTCTGATTATCTGTGACAAACCCCCCAAACTATTTTAAGGTAGTTTAGCATTTTCAATACCTCTAATCTTTCTTTTTTTTATTTATCTCTTGTCCTTTAACCTGGTACCCATTGACAGGTGGGGACCTTGCTCCACCTACGGCAGGTAGGAGGCAGCGAAGACTATTGGGTCCTCTTTATCAAGGTGAGTCGAGACTCAGTACATTCAAACAATGTTGTATCCACCTACTATCATAATTGTATGTGTCCTGAGGAGTGAAACAGAAGCTTGGGAAGGTGTGAGGGTTTTTTTTTCCTTGTACCTAATCAGACTGAGTTGTCTCTCACACTGATCTGACTTTTTTAAACAATAAGGATAAAGCTGTTGGAGAGGAAACTTCTTCCAGATGATTATTGCAGATTGGGTGGCTAAAAGAGGAAGACAATCGTGATCTTAAATTGCCTCATGGTTTCTCTGTCCTAGATTTGAGTGAAATCCCTTCTATTTTTGGTTTCTGTTGAAATGTTGTTTTTGGGGGGTTTTTTAGTTTCAAAGTTTGTTTATTTGAAAGTTTTATTCTTTGTGTCACCCTGCAGGGTCTACAACCTATTTTTATCTCATCTCTAATTTTGGGATTTATACTTAGACTTTTTGTTGCTAACTAATAACATTTACATTGTTACATTTTTTATTTATATACCACCCTTCTCCATAAAGGGAACAGAGCAGCTTATAACATCACAAAAATAACAAAGCTGCTAAAGTAGTAGCTTTAGTGAATTTAGTGCAAATTATTACTTTATATTGGTTGCTCATTTTCCCTGCTTTTTTTACTTCACTATGATATGGACTTTCCATTGACTCATGAAAACTGCATTGTTAAAAAAAAGTAATGATTTATATATCACAGTTTAAAATCTTTGCTTACATTTCTGCTTTCATCTTCAGGAAATTGTAATGATTTTTACATATGACATGCAGCTTCTGTTAATTGAGAGTAGATGTCTTTGTTTAACAGGTTTTTATACTGTTTTATCATTTTAGCCAGAGCGGTTTACATTGTAACTTAAATGTGGTAATGTACATTAAACAGGGACAGTTGTTTTTTTTCAGAGGCAATGGAGGGTTAAGTGACTTGCCAAGGCCACAAGGAGTGCTAGTAGGAATCAAACCCTGGTCTCTGGGTTCCCAAGCTAGTGCTCTTAACTATTAGGCTACTCCTTACTTTTTGTTTTGTCAGACTAGGGCTTTTTTTTTTTTCTGTGAAGCAGTCAAATACTGGCAGGACTGAATCGGCCACACAAGTAGGTGATTTCATCAGACTACACCACTCACAGCAGCTCTCCTAGTGCTCAAACATGTGTGAAGGTTTTGAGCATGCATGGCTCTTATATGCAGCAGTTTGCTCAGTCGTCTCAGTTTTGTGTTTTTCTCCTCTGCTGACCAGACTCTAAACCTTTCCCCCTCAAAATTTTGAAGAGAATCTTCTTCGACTTACCCACCTGTCTTTAAGTTTCTTCTTTTTTATTTTATTTTTATTCTCACCTAAAAGAAAATAATTTTAATTTTCTTTTCTTCTCATTGCAGAACCATGGCACAAGCCAAATTGGGATTCCATAAGTGCTCCACCTGTGATAGGAGGATGAACAACAAGTATAAAATTTGTCCTATATGCATGCGTCCTATTCACCAACAAGCCAACTGCTATCAAGTACTGAAGGATGTCCCCCAGAACCAGAAAGAAAACAACTTCTTTTCCTGCTTTACAAACATAAAGCTTGAAGAGCACCTCCTTAAAATGAAGAAAGCGACACAGAAACCGAGCAGTTCTGCACAGTTCAGCATATAATCATCCTTAGATGTTGCCTCTATTTCATCATAGAGTGGATGAAGACGTTCCATCATGAAAAACAGGGAGCTCCAAACTCCTTTGGAGCTGCGACTTCTCAACCAAAAGTGCATGATTCTCCAGCACTGGCACATATCTCTGAGAAGCAGTAGCAACAACACTTCAAATGCATAATGCTGAGGAAGGCTCTAATCACTGGTGTCTCAGCACAGCAGACCGAAATAATTGCATTATTACAGAATAAACAAAACTTGCTGACCCCTGGGCTGAATATTTTGTGCCTAAGAAGATCCCCTCTGTCTGCTGTCCAGTGTGGGGTACAGTTCCTGCTCTGACTTCAGGACCATGTGCTACCCATGTTGATACAGTCCATGCATCTATGCTGCCACCAGTTCAGTACAAACAGTCTTCTGGCATAGAGCAAGTGTGAATAATAATCTTCATTTTCATTGCCTGCTATGCTTTTGCTGCTTCCTCAGCTCATGATTCTATGTAAGAGGCCTGAAAATCAAGTCCCAATCTGGTTACAGGGGCACATGAGTCCTTTTCCTTAGTTTTGTGGCCCTACAGATCAACCTAGTTATCTTCTTTAAAGAATGTTCAATTACTTTGTAAAAGGCCACTTAAAAATATTCTGGGAGATGTTTATTAAGATCCATTCCAAACACTGCCCCAAGTGTCCAGTCACCCATGTCGCTCTGGCACAGAGAGGAGTAAGATCTTCTAAGTATCCATTAGTTTAATTATTCTCTATATTGGATTTTGAGGCACAAGAGAGCCATTCCCTGCCTTCATCGGCATCTTTCTTGTTTCACTTCCATTCTGTTCTGGAAGATTATGCAGATCCACAATCCCAGTCTGAATATTCCTTCCCTAAGGAGGATACCGATTATTTCCATTTCCTAGAGGAAAAGCATCACCATATGAGGATATCTCATATCTTAGATTCGTGCAAAAGATGGTAAACAAAGTACCTTTTCCATTCCGGCAAGAAGCTGAGCCAAGATAAAATGTTTGGTTTGCTGAAATTTATCAAAGCTCCTAAGGATAACAGTGGCTGTCTTCGTTCACAGACCACACCTGGAACAGTATACCTACACAGGGCAAGCTCTGGTTTTAGTACAGTCTGTGTCTAAGAATTTAGACCTCAAATATAAAGTTCAGCCTGCGCTTGGATTCAACAAGTCTCAGCTTTCCCATAGTTCAGTAGTAGTTGAATCACTATGAAAACTTGCCAAAAAGAATGCAGAGACCAATCTAATACTCTACCTGGAAAGGATCTAAAAGTCCTAGACCATTGAGAGAGAAGATATTTCATGACTGTATGCTCTGTGCATGAATCATTTTCCATCAGCTCTGTATGATGCTGTATATGCACGCATTGATCCAAAAGTGCAAAAGGTATCACCACCCCTTTCTACAGCACAAGCTGAGCTTAGCTCAAATCTCATTGGCTAATAAATATGATATGCATCTTATTTATTTAGCCTGCTGTTCATTTGAGACTACTTAAGGGATCTCTGCCTTGGCTTTTGCTTCTCAGAGGCTTGCCTGATTAAGGGGCATCAGGTTTACAGATATGCCTGCTGAACCGGATAATGCCCCTTATATAGGTGGCAACCTTTTTGGGAAGAAGATTAAAGAAGCATAATCCTCTAAACGAATGAGCACCATCTAGTATAGGAGGAGGTTTTTTTCTTTAGGAAAAGAAACATCCCCCCCCCCCCTCCTTTGTATTACAAACTCAGCAGGCCCAGTTTCAGATGTATTTTGAACCCTATCAGAAAAAGGAAACCTAAGCAAATGGCTCCAGCTCAGGCCAAGCAAAGTTAATCTTTTTGAATGAAGCACTCAAACACTATTGGTTGCTTTTCCAATCAAAAGTCTGTCCTGCTGGGATGGGGGAGAGGGAAGAGGGGAGTCAGATACAAAGGTTTTATTGAAGAATGGAAGAAAATAAAACACTTGTGTGCTCAGCATAATCAAATCAAGATACCATACTCTTTACTCTGTTTCTCCAAGAAAGCTACTTAGTTGGGCGCACAACTAGAATAGTCTCATATCCACTTTTCCCAGGGCAAGATCAAAATACTTCTTCAAGTCAACACAATAGAACCTGTCTTATCCCAAGAGATAGATCAAAGGTTCTATTCCAGGCACCACCACTCCTGAAGAAGTCTGGACAGAGTGGGGGAATATGCCCTATCTTTGAACTCCAGGGATGTCGACTTTTTTCTCATGAAAGAAAAATTCAATAATGAACACCCTATTCTTGACTTGATATGCCATCTATAATCTTGAAGGATCCTAAAGCAGTTTACCAAATGCCTTGTAGTCATGGCATCATATCCTACACAGGCAAAGTCTCCTATTTTTCCATATCTGGACTGTTAGTTTCGAGAAGCTATGTCCCAAGATCTGACAGTTTCATTGAGAAATAAGACCTATCCCTCTTTCAGTCCATGGGTTCCTGATACATTTTGACAAATCCAACCTCCTGCCAGTAGGGAGACTCTTGTATTGGGGTACTTCTGATCACTAATTAAGTCAAAGCTTTGCTTCAATCTCCAGGAACAAGCAGGAATGAGTCTTCACATATGGTATCTTCGGTACCGACGGAGCCTGTGCGGGAACGCTCCCCAGCGTCCAGTAAGAAAGCTTTTGGGAGCATCCCACAGCGCCTGTGCACTGCCTTCCCGCCTTTCCCAACCGCCTCTCTCCAGTTCTTCTTTTCTGTGGAGCCAGCAGGTCGTGTTTCTGTCACCGCAGAAGAATTCTTTATTTTTTTCTTTATTTTTCTGTGTCGCGTCTGCCTTCTTCGACGTCAGACCGGTACCGCCGGTCTTTTCTTTCTTAAAAAAAAAAAAAAAAAAGAACTTTCTTCAACTGTGCATTTTCGGTTTGTGCCTTAGGCCTGAACATATTTTCTCCTCATGGAGAAGCCCGCTTCCGGGTTCAAAAAGTGCACGAAGTGTGGCGGTACTGATCACTAATTAAGTCAAAGCTTTGCTTCATTATGAGATTATCTCAGTGGGACCTGAATTTTCACTTGCCAGCATTTATCTTCCTTTTTTCCTTCAGCATGTCTGAAAGCCATGTCTCAGTGGTGGACCATAGAATCCAGCCTGCTCAAAGGGCTTCTCTTCACAGGTCAGCAGCAACATTGTGTATGTACCACAGGTGCTTCAGATAGAAGCATGAGGAGCTCACCTTGGCCTTCGACAGACAAAGGACTTCCATTCAAGAACCAAGACACTTCTGCACATTAGTCATTTGGAACTAAGAACAATATTTTACTCCCTTTTGGTGTTTTGTACACCTACTTCACAAGTACTGATAGTAATGGACAATCAAGTGGCAATGTTTGACATCAACTACAGAGAGAGATAGAATCCATTTGAGAAGAGGCAGCACAGATAAGGGATTTCATGATCCTGAATTACTTATCTATCCAGGCTGCTTACATTCCTGGAAAGCAAAACCAGCCAACAGAAATTCAGCAGAATCCCTCAACCTCTCAAGTGATCACTTGACCCATAAGCGGTACAATCCATCTGCCAATATGTAGAAAGGGAAAACACAACACTAGGATCTAGAAATTGTTCCTAGCAGAAAAGAAAACGTAGATACTTGAAGATGATTTTACAAATATATTGCCATACAACTTAGCAAGTTTTAACCAAGGAAAATGTGTGTTCATAAATGGTAGAAAATGTACACCCATGAGATTACCTAGTGGGTGCCTCACTCTTCTAAATACTGCACAGATTAAAAAAAAAACAAAAACCCTTAGGTGACTGACGTCTTGCAACATCTTTAAATTCTGTGACTTCAAGCTAATCCAGAAGAATCAAAAATTATGCTTTGTTTTAATGGATTATAGATTGTCCCATCTATCACAATCTTGCATAGCCTTCATTGATAATAAAATGTTCTGTCTGTTGTGGTTTGTGAATTATTTATGTAACACAATCTTGTGTTTTTTATTGATTAAAGACGCTCTAACATGTTTTGCCCACCAATGACTTTCTCATCTGGTATTCTTCTAACTAGGATAGTTAAGTTTCATCATATTAGAGCCTATGTCCATAATTGTGGCCGTTGAAGTCTGCAGCTCTAGAGAACAACTGTAAAGCAGTTGCCTGGTCCTCTCTCCATACTTTATACTACTACTTACTTCATGGACCAGCCTTCACAGTACTGAATGATCTGTCTGTATGAACTGTTCAGCATTAAAATGAACATTTCATCAGGTTGCTTCTCAGCAGTAGAACAATTCTGTTAAATCTAGAGCAGTCCTGAACTTGGTGATTGCCCACTTGTGTGGCTGATTCAATCCTGCTTATTGAAGGAGAAAGAGTTGCTTATCTATAACAGTTATTCTCTGTAGGCAGCTGGATTAATCCGACACATGATCCCACTCTGCCTCACGAAGAATTGGTGTTGAATATTAAATTGACTGAGAGGGCTGCTTTTCCTGGGAGGGGCTGCACATGCTCAGAGGTTTTTCTCTAGTTCCGAGTTCTGGGAGAGCTTGTCTATCTCAGCACCATTGGATGATATCACCAGCTTGTGTCAAATTAATCCTGCTGCCTACAGAAAATGCCTACTAACATATAAGCAGTTTTGCTTTATTTATTAGGCCCTGCTTCTAAGTTATTCTTTCATCTCATGTAGCTCCTGTTTGTGGAGATTAGCATTGTTGCTAGCACAGTAATTTGTCATCCTAACCCACCTTGCATTGACAAGGGATCAAGAAGACCAAATGGCAGCAAATGTAAGCAGCTAGGTATTTTTTTAGATAGGGGAGGAAATTGGATTGGCTTAGAAACATCTCTTGGGGTAAAGGAAACTGCGACTTCTGTAATGCCATCAATTTTCTCAGAATTGGGAGACCACTGATATGTTTATACTGAAAAGATATTTTCTTTGCAGTTTATCCCTTAAGCTTTGAAAATAAATTTACCATCCTTGGTAAAATGGTAGAATAATCCCCAAGATTATTTTAAAAGTAACAAGCAAAAGAATCCAGATTATGGCAGTTGAACCTGAATGGTCTGAGACCTGATTTTAAACTGAATCCCCATGTAGCATTAATTCAATGCCTGACTTAAACCAGTTCTGTTGAAGAATAATCAAACTGTGTCTAGGTTCTTGATATAGCCCTGATATCTCCAGGAACAAGCAGGAATGAGTCTTCACATATGGGTATCGTCGGTACCGACGGAGCCTGCGCGGGAACGCTCCCCAACGCCCAAAAATAAAGCTTTTGGGAGCATCCCACAGCGCCTGCGCGCTGCCTTCCCGCCTTTCCCAACCGCCTCTCTCCAGTTCTTCTTTTCCGCGGAGCCAGCAGGTCGTGATCTCCAGGAACAAGCAGGAATAAGTCCTCACATATGGGTATGTCGGAACCGACGGAGCCGGCGCAGGAAAGCTCCCCAGCTTTTCAGATGAAAAGCTTTTGGGGCTTCCCACAGCGCATGCGCGCTGCCTTCCCGCCTTCCTTACCAGCTCTCTTCAGTTCTCTCCAGTTTATCTTTTTCCGCGGAGCCAGCAGGTCGTGTTCCTGTCACCGCTGAAGAAATTGTTATTTTAATTTGTTTCTTTTGACCGCGTACCTGCCTTCCCCATACCAAAACCGGTACTGCCGGGGTCTCTTTCTTTATTTCTTAAAAAAAATATCTTTTTTTTAATTTCAGCACAACGTGGTAACTTTTGCTAGGCCTTCAGGCCTACACTAATTCTCCTCATGGAGAAGCCAGCTCCTGGTTTTTAAAAAGTGTACCAAGTGCAGTGCTGTTATTTCTCTCTCAGACACCCATGAATGGTGTCTTAAATGTTTGGGACCTGACCACTCCATACCGGACTGCCCATTCTGCTCCCAGATGTCTAAACGTGGTATGCAGAACCGGGCCAACAAGTTCCATGTGCTGTTTGCTTCAGATAATCCAGCATCACAGTCATCCAGGTCTTCCTCTCCGGATGGATCTCAGGTAACCAAACTTTCTGTGGGCAAATCCTCTAAAAGCAAATCTCTTTCAAAAGATCGAGAGGCTCTCAATCTTGAGTTCGAGGATTCTGCCCACACCAAAAAACCCCGGCGGGAGGCTCCGGCCTCCAAAGCATCATCTATGGGGTTACAGGTTGACATCGATGGCACGGCCTCGACTGATCACCTGTTAGACTGCTCTGGGGTACCGGTCGATACCGGTACCGACATCCAGGCAGCAGTGGCGTCCATGGGCAATACTGTCCAGACCATGCAGCAGGCCGTTCTGGCTTTCATTAAGGCTGCGACGCCCTCGGTACCGATTCCATCGGTACCGACAACGGTTCCGGTATCCACACCAGAACCGAGACCATCGACTTCCAAGCGTCGATCGGTTCCGCTTGCTGGATTCAGGCTTTTGCCCGATACCAATCCCATGCCCGATACGCCCGATCTCGATATCAATCGGTACGCGTATCTTGCATTGCAAGCACAGAGAGAATACTCAGATTCTTCTGATGAGTTCAATTCCTCTGATGACTCTGCTGAGTTTGATCTTCCTGAGGAGCCCTCTTCTCTAAAGAGGGCGATGTCTCCTCCAGAGGATTTATCCTTTCAGGATTTCATTGCTACATCTTCTGAAAAGAAACCCAGATCAAAAAAATTGGATATTTTAGGATACTCTAAAGCTCCTAAAGAGGCAGTTACTCTGCCTATCCATGAAATCCTTCAAGAACACTTGATGGATTTGTGGGAGACTCCTCTAACTCTGTCTCCTCATTCTCGTAGGTTGGACACCATGTACCGGGTCCCTCCTCCTGGGTTTCAAAAAACTCAGCTGCCTCACCACTCCATTGTGGTGAAGTCTGCTATGAAGAGGATAAAGAGTCCCAAAAGGCACTCTTCTACCCCTCCAGGGCGAGAATGTAAGACCCTTGACTCTTTTGGTAGAAAGATCTTCCAGGCTAGTATGCTTATAGCCAGGATCAATTCTTACAGCCTTTATATGGGCATGTTTCTCAGAGAACTTGCCCTAAAGGTACGGCATTTTGCCCCTTTATCCCTGAGGATAAAAAGGAGGACTTCACTTCTGTGGTGACACAACTTTCAGAGGTTTCCAAGTTTTCCAACAGGGCAGCCTTTGATTCCTTTGAGGTTGCTGGCAGGGCTTCGGGAATTGCTATTGCAGCCCGATGTCTTGCTTGGCTCCAGGCTTCTGACCTAGAACCCTGGGTTGTGGATGGCCTAAGGAATCTGCCCTGTACAGGTGAGAACTTATTTGGTAAAGACTGGCAAATTAAAGCTGCTCAAATGGAAGCAGAAAATGCCACTCTAGATAGACTTTCTAAGTCTACTTCTACTCCTGCCAAAAAGAAGTCTTTTAAAAGGCCTTACTATAAGAAGGCCAGATTTTCCACAAATACTGGCCAACAATCTTCTCAGCCTCGCTTTGCTGCTAAACGTCAGCAATTTAAGCAAGTAAAGTCAAAGTCTGCAGTGTCTGCTACACCCCAGCAGGCTCAACCCCCTCAGGGGTTTGACTTGCCCCTAGAGAAATTACCATTTCTGGCTCTGGAACAACCAGAGCCTCTCACCATACCTGGAAGGCTAGTTCACTTTGCTCCCAGATGGGAGCAAATAACATCAGAGCAATGGACTCTCTCTATCATCAGAGAGGGCTACAAACTTCATTTCTCCAGCCTTCCTCCCCATACCATGGTGAGGCAATTCAGTTCTCCCCCATCTTTTCTGACCCTGTTGGGTCAGGAAGTCTCCTCTCTCCTTGCCCAAGGGGCAATAGAGGAGGTTCCTCTTCCTCAACAGGGGTTAGGGTTCTACTCCCCTTATTTTCTCATAACAAAGAAGACAGGGGGCTTCAGACCTATCCTAGATCTGAGAGAATTGAACAAGTTTCTATTCAAGGAGAAATTCAAAATGCTCTCTCTGGGCATTCTCCTTCCATACCTTCAGAGTCAGGATTGGCTTTGTTCTCTAGATCTCAAGGATGCGTACATTCATATACTCATCCATCCATCCCACAGAAAATATCTTCGATTTCTGTTCCAGGGAAAACATTTCCAATACAGAGTACTTCCCTTCGGTCTCGCCTCTGCTCCAAGAGTATTCACAAAATGCATGGCAGTCGTAGCCGCATTTCTAAGAGGCATGGGAATCTTCGTCTTCCCATATCTGGACGACTGGCTCATCCGAGCTCCATCTCAGTCAGAAGCCCAGATTTCCTTGGACCGCACAAGGCGTATTCTTCAATATCTGGGACTTGTGGTAAACATTCCCAAGTCCCAACTCATCCCTATTCAGTCCCTGGAATTCATAGGGGCCCACTTGGACTCCACCACTGCAAGGACCTACCTCCCTCTGGTCCGAGGCCAACGACTAATCAGCTTGGCCTCCCAGGCTCAGTCCAGAAGTCACTTGTCAGCCAGGGAACTGCTGCAACTTCTGGGCCACATGGCCTCCACGGTCCATGTGGTGCCCTACGCTCGTCTCCATATGAGGGCAGCTCAATGGACTTTGGCCACCCAGTGGTCTCAAGCATCAGGAGCGCTCTCAGACCAAGTACTCACCTCAAAACGTCTGTTTTGGTCTCTCCAGTGGTGGACATCCTCCAAAAATCTGTTGTTGGGGACCCCTTTCCAACCTTCGTTGCCCCAAGCAACCCTCACAACAGATGCCTCCCAAACAGGGTGGGGAGCTCATCTCCAACACCTCTCCACTCAGGGCACCTGGTCTCCCCAGGAGACCACCCTTCACATCAACCTTCTGGAACTGCGAGCAATCTTCCTTGCCCTCACAGTCTTCCACACCCTCCTTGTCAACCTGACTGTCCTAGTCCAGACAGACAATCAGGTAGCCATGTTCTATGTCAACAAACAAGGAGGGACGGGCTCTCTGTCGCTTTGCAACGAAGCTCTCAGATTATGGGCCTTCGCCAGAGAGCATCAAATTCATCTTCTGGCAGTATACCTTCCAGGAGTTCAAAACTCTCGGGCAGACAGACTCAGTCGAGTTCTGCTTCCACACGAATGGTCCCTGCATATGGACCAGATACGCAGAATCTTTCAGGAATGGGGGACCCCGGACATAGACCTCTTTGCAAGTCCGTGGAATGCCAAACTTCCCCGGTTCTGTTCCAGGACTCCGTGTCAGGGAGCTCAGGCCAACGACGCCTTTCTCCTGCATTGGGGTCAGGAATTCCTGTATGCTTTTCCACCCATTCCTTTGATTCCCAAGACTCTGTTCAAACTTCAGAGGGATCACGGGTCGATGATCCTCATAGCTCCACGCTGGCCACGCCAAGTGTGGTTCCCTCTACTTCTACAGCTCTCCCAGGGCTCCTCCCTGGACCTGGGAGCTGCGCCAGACCTTCTGTCTCAGGAGAAAGGGACTTTGTGGCACCCAAACCCCAAGTCCCTACATCTCCGAGCTTGGTTACTGAAGGTTTAAGCCTTCATGAGTTTAATCTTTCTCAACCAGTGAAAGATATCCTTCATGCCTCTAGGAAACCCTCTACCAGGCGTTCCTATGCTTTCAAATGGAAACGTTTTTCCATTTGGTGTGCTCAACAGGGTCTTGACCCTCTGGCACTTCCTTTGAATTCTCTACTAGACTATCTCCTGCATCTTTCCAATGCAGGCCTCAAGACGAATTCAGTACGAGTCCATTTAAGTGCTATTGCAGCATCCTTAAAACCTATAAATGGACAACCTGTTTCCTCTCATCCTCTTGTTGCAAGGTTCATGAGAGGCCTGACCTTAACTAAACCTCCCATCCGACCTCCGCCGGTAGCAAGGGATTTGAACCTAGCTCTAGGTCAGCTTATGAAGCCACCTTTTGAGCCTTTGGACTCCACCTCCTTGAAATTTCTTTCATGGAAGGTAGTTTTCCTTATTGCAGTCACTTCAGCTCGCCGCATCAGTGAACTGCAGGCTTTAGTGGCTAATCCACCTTATATTAGGTTTCATCATGATAAGGTGGTCCTTAGGACGAACCCCCACTTTATGCCCAAAGTGGTCTCGCCTTTTCATCTTAATCAAGAGGTATATCTACCTGTTTTTTTTCCGGCTCCTGATGCATCCAGTGCAGAGAGGAACCTTCATACTCTTGACTGTAAAAGAGCTCTCGCCTTTTACCTCAACAGGACTCAGCCACATCGAAAGTCTTCCCAACGTTTTGTGGCTTTTGATCCTTCTCATTTGGGACTTCCAGTCTCCAAACGTACACTTTCCAATTGGATTGCTCAGTGTATTTCTTTTGCTTACCAGAGTAAGAATATTTCTCTGGAAGGCCATGTCACAGCTCACAATGTGAGAGCCATGGCTACTTCTATGGCTCATCTTCACTCTGTATCCATCGATCAGATCTGTCGAGCAGCCACTTGGGCCTCGGTTCATACCTTCACAGCCCATTACTGTTTGGACAAGGACTCCCGCCGGGATGCCTTGTTTGGTCAGGCTGTCCTCAAACACCTGTTCCATACTTAAGCAACTCCTGCCCACCTTCCCTGAATGGATGCCTGAGATCCATACGAAGATGGTTTACCCTTGGAGGGGGATCTCCCAGGCATCTTAGCTAGGGAGTCCCCATATGTGAGGACTTATTCCTGCTTGTTCCTGGAGATAGCACAGTTACTTACCTGTAACAGGTGATCTCTGGGAACAGCAGGAATTAGTCCTCACAACCCACCCACCTCCCCTAGGAGTTGTATCTTCTATCTATCTACCTTCCTTTCCTCTCTCTATTGTCTCAGCTATAAACTCGAACTGAAGAGAGCTGGTAAGGAAGGCGGGAAGGCAGCGCGCATGCGCTGTGGGAAGCCCCAAAAGCTTTTCATCTGAAAAGCTGGGGAGCTTTCCCGCGCCGGCTCCGTTGGTTCCGACGTACCCATATGTGAGGACTAATTCCTGCTGTTCCCAGAGATCACCTGTTACAGGTAAGTAACTGTGCTTTCCTGACACCGCTGAAGAAGTTCTTTATTTTCTTTTATTTCTTTGGTCGCGCGTCTGCCTTCTTCGACGTCGGACCGGTACCGCCGGTCTTTCTTTCTTTCTTCTAAAAAAAAAATAAAAATTTCCTCATGGAAAAGCCCGCTTCCGGGTTTAAAAAGTGCACGAAGTGCAGCGGCACTATTTCTGTCACCGACACCCATGACTGGTGTCTAAAATGTTTGGGTCCTGACCCACTCCATCACGGACTGTGAGTCCTGTGCCATGATGTCTAAAAGAGGTCGACAGAATCGAGCGGCCAAGCTCAGTACCCTGTTTCCCTCTGATGCAGCTAAGGTGGCATCAACGTCTTCCAGGGCTGCTTCTTCCTCCCATGGATCTCAGGTAACCAAACATAAGTCCAGCCGGTCCTCGAAGGGTAGATCTCCCTCTAAGTATCGAGATGCCTCCGGGCTTGCTCTCGAGGATTCCACACCGGCAAAATTACCCCGGCGGGAGGCTCTGGCTTCCAAAGCTTTATCTATGGGGTCACAGGTTGACATCGATGGCTCGGCCTCGACCGATCACCTGTTGCCATCTTCTGGGGTACCGGTGGTTTCCACTGGTACCGACATCCAGGCATTGGTGGCGTAGATGGATCAGAATATTCTGACCATGCAGCGTGCCATCACGGCATTCATACAAGCTGCGACGCCTCTGGTACCGCAACAAACTCCGTTGTCATTACCGGCACCGGCACCGATATCTGTTCCGGTGCCGGTACCGATTGCATCGGCTTCGGTGTCGACTGCAGCGGTACCCTATTCTGTGATGCCCATCGGTACAGAATCGGTACTAATCACTCCCGATGTCGATACCACTCGGTACGCGTATCGGGCTCTGCAGGAGCATCCAGACAGGCGATACTTCGATTCCTCCGAAGACTCTGATGAATCAGAGGCTTCTGTTGAAGCATTGGTACTCCTTCCTCAGGAGCCCTCTTCTCCAAAAAGAAGGTCTCCTCCAGAAGACTTGTCTTTTCAAGACTTCATTAGGGAAGTGGCCAGGGGCCTCTCCATTTCAGTAGCCCCTGAACCAGAGCCTATAGCCAAGAAATTAGATATTTTACAATATCCTAAGGCTCCTAAAGAGGCAGCTACTTGACCAATTCATGAGATCCTTTATGATCACATGTTGGGCATCTGGGAGACTCCTTTCACCACCTCCCCTCATTCTCGTAGGTTGGACACCATGTACCGTGTTCCTCCTTGTCCTGGCTTTCATAAGACTTAGCTTCCTCACCACTCTATTGTGGTGGAGTCTGCTATGAAGAAGATAAAGAGTGCAAAAAGACACTCATCTAATCCTCCAGGAAGAGAATGCAGAACCTTAGATGCTTTTGGCAGGAGAATTTTCCAGGCCAATATTCTTGCTGTCAGAATCAACTCCTATAGTCTCTATATGGGGATGTTTCTAAAAGAAGTTACAGATCATCTGCAAACTTTATCTCCTTTTATCTCAGAAGATAAAAGGGAGGAGTTTCTCACTTGGCTTAAGCATGCCCAAGATGTTTCCAAATTTTCCAACCGTGCAGCCTTTGACTCTTTTGAGTGTGCCAGCAGAGCCTCGGCTATTGCCATAGGTGCACGCAGAGTGGCTTGGTTACAAGCTTCTGATTTGGAACCTTGGGTCCAGGATGGATTAGGAAATCTTCCTTGTACAGGTGAAAACCTTTTTGGCAAGGATTGGCAAGCAAAGGTCACTCAGATGGATGCTGAGAATTCGGCCTTAGATAGACTTTCGAAGTCTACTTCTGCTCCTGTTAGAAAAAGGTTATTCAAAAAGGCTTTCTTACCCAAAAAGGGGAAATATTATCCTGCTTATGGTCAGCAGGTATCTTCTGCAGGTCGTTTTGCTGTAAAGCGACAGCAACAACCGAAACAGGCTACGGCCCAACAGCCTCGGCCTCCTCAGGGCCTTTGACTTACAACTAGAGAACTTAGCCTTTCTGGCTCTAAAAGAACCAGAGCCTCTCACCATTCCAGGAAGGTAGCTCACTTTGCTCCCAGATGGGAACAAATCACAACAGAGCAATGGACCCTCTCCATCATAAGGGAGGGGTAGAAGCTTCATTTCTTAAACCTTCCTCCCCACACCATGGTGAGACAGTTCAATTCTCCAACATCTCTCCTCGTCCTTCTGGGTCAGGAGATTGCTACCCCTCTTGCCCAAGGGGCAATAGAAGAAGTACCCCTTCTTCAACAGGGCTCAGGGTTCTACTCCCCCTATTTTCTTATCCCAAAGAAAACAGGGGGCTACAGACCCATATTAGATCTCAGAGAATTGAACAAGTTTCTATGCAGGGAGAAATTCAAGATGATTTCTCTCGGTGCTCTCCTTCCATTCCTTCAGAGTCAGGATTGGCTTTATTCTCTAGATCTCAAGGATGCGTATACTCATGTCCTCATCCACCCAACACACAGAAGGTTCCTTCGGTTCCTTTATCAAGGAAAGCACTACCAATACAGAGTGCTTCCTTTCGGCCTGGCCTCTGCTCCAAGAGTGTTCACAAAATGCATGGCAGTAGTAGCTGCATTTCTACGCACTCTAGGAATATTTGTATTCCCATATCTGGACGACCGGCTCATCCGAGCTCCATCCCAGTCAGAGGCCCAGGCTTCCCTAGCCTGCACAAGGTGTGTTCTTCAGTATCTGGGACTTGTAATAAACATCCCAAAATCACAACTCACCCCTACTCAGTCAGTGGAGTTCATAGGGGCCTTGCTGGATACCACAACTGCAAGGGCCTATCTTCCCCAGGCCCATTGCCTACGCTTGGTGCAGTTAGTCTCTCAAATTCAGTTAAAGTCCCATTTAACTGCTCGAGAGATGTTACAACTGCTAGGCCACATGGCATCCACTGTGCATGTGGTTCCTTACGCTTGCCTTCACATGAGGGCAGCTCAGTGGACTCTATCCACCCAATGGACCCAGGCATCAGGGTGCCTGTCAGACAAAATAGCAACCTCCAGTCGCCTCGTTTGGTCCCTCCAGTGGTGGAGGTCCACTCAAAATCTGTTTCTGGGGTCCCCCTTTCAACAGTTGCTACCCCAAGCAACCCTTACAACAGATGCCTCTCCAAAGGGTTGGGGAGCTCATCTACAAGATCTCTCCACCCAGGGCATCTGGTCTCCACAGGAGACATCTCTACATATCAACCCCTTAGAGCTCAGAGCAATTCTTCTAGCTCTCAGAGTCTTCCACACCCTGCTCAGCTACAAGACAGTCCTCATCCACACAGACAACCAAGTAGCCATGTTCTACGTGAACAAGCAGGGCGGGATTGGCTCTCTTTCGCTTTGCAACAAAGCTTTGAGATTGTGGGCCTTCGCCAGAGAGCATCAAATTCATCTCGTGGCAGTGTATCTTCCAGGGGTTCAAAACTCTTGGGCAGACAGACTCAGTCGAGTTCTGCTTCCACACGAATGGTCCCTCCATGGGGACCAGATAGCCAGGATCTTCCGAATTTGGGGAACCCCGGACATAGACCTGTTTGCAAGTCCGTGGAATGCCAAACTTCCCCGGTTCTGTTCCAGGATTCCGTGTCAGGGAGTTCAGGCCAGGGATGCCTTCCTCCTTCATTTGGGGGCAAGACTTCCTCTATGCCTTTCCACCCATTCCCCTAATTCCCAAGACACTGTTCAAGCTTCAGAGAGACAAGGGGTCTATGATCCTCATAGCACCACGTTGGCCACGCCATGTGTGGTACCCTCTACTTCTGCATCTCTCTCAAGCTCCCTCCCTGGACTTGGGATCTGCTCCAGACCTCCTGTCCCAGGAGGAGGGAACGTTGTGGCACCCAAATCCTCAGTCTCTTCATCTCAGGGCCTGGTTGCTGAAGGCCTAGACCTTCAAGATTTGCAACTTTCTCAGCAGGTGAAGGATATCCTTCATGCTTCCAGAAAGCCTTCCACTAGACGTTCCTATGCATTTAAATGGAAAAGGTTTACCTTTTGGTGTGCAGAGAAGGGTCTTAACCCTCTTGCAATACCTCTGAATTCTTTACTAGAGTATTTGCTGCATTTATCCCATGCAGGCCTTAAAACGAATTCAGTAAGTGTCCATTTGAGTGCTGTTGCAGCATCCCTTAAGCATCTCAGTGGACAGCCTATTTCCTCTCATCCTCTTATTGCAAGATTCATGAGAGGCCTTCTTTTAAGCAAACCTCCCATTAGAACACCTCCAGTGGCATGGGACTTGAATTTGGTTCTTGGCCAGCTTATGAAGCCACCCTTTGAACCCTTAGCCACTACCTCCTTGAAATTCCTTTCCTGGAAGGTTATTTTTCTCATTGCAGTCACCTCAGCTCGCCGCATCAGTGAGCTGCAAGCCTTGGTGGCTAATCCTCCTTATACAAGGTTCCATCATGACAAGGTAGTCCTCAGGACTAATCCACACTTTATGCCTAAAGTGGTCTCACCTTTTCATCTGAACCAGGAGGTGTATTTACCTGTCTTTTTTCCAGGACCTCATGCATCAAGTGCAGAGAGGAATCTCCATTCCCTGGATTGTAAGAGAGCGCTCGCTTTTTACTTACAAAGGACACAGCAACATAGAAAGTTCTCTCAACTCTTTGTTGCTTTTGATCCCTCTCATTTGGGACTTCCAGTCTCTAAGAGAACTCTGTCCAATTGGATTGCTCAGTGTATATCTTTCGCCTACCAGAGTAAGAACCTTTCTCTGGAGGGCCATGTCACAGCTCACAATGTGAGAGC
Organism: Ichthyophis bannanicus; assembly: GCA_033557465.1. Taxonomy (NCBI): domain Eukaryota; kingdom Metazoa; phylum Chordata; class Amphibia; order Gymnophiona; family Ichthyophiidae; genus Ichthyophis; species Ichthyophis bannanicus. The sequence goes on from CM066033.1 coordinate 1,007,351,620, forward strand.
CATGGCAGCCTCTATGGCTCATCTGAACTCTTTGTCCATCGACCAAATCTGTCGAGCGGCCACCTGGGCCTCGGTTCATACCTTTACTGCTTGGACAAGGATTCCCGCTGGGATGCCTTGTTTGGTCAGGCTGTTCTCAAACACCTGTTCCATACCTAATCAACTCCTACCCCCCATCCCTGGTTGGATGCCCGAGATCCATGGGGGCAGGTAGAGCCCTTCTCAGGGACTCACAACCTTGGAGATCTCCCTGGCTTCTCTAGCTGGGGAGTCCCCATATGTGAAGACTCATTCCTGCTTGTTCCTGGAGATAGCACAGTTACTTACCTGTAACAGGTGATCTCTGGGAACAGCAGGAATAAGTCTTCACAACCCACCCACCTCCCCTAGGAGTTGTATCTCTCTATCTTTCCTTTCCTCTCTCTCTTTGTCTCAGCTTAAAACTCGAACTGGAGAGAGGCGGTTGGGAAAGGCGGGAAGGCAGCGCGCAGGCGCTGTGGGATGCTCCCAAAAGCTTTCTTTGTGGACGCTGGGGAGCGTTCCCGCGCAGGCTCCGTCGGTACCGACGATACCCATATGTGAAGACTTATTCCTGCTGTTCCCAGAGATCATCTGTTACAGGTAAGTAACTGTGCTTTATCTGCTCTAGAACATGATTCTATGTTAGACGTACAAGCAACATCAGAGAGAAATGATCTGTTGGTAATGACATTTTTGCATTACTACTTTTCTTCAAGCTTTCCCCTGTAAATCAGTGTCTTACAAAATGTATTGTGACTAAAGAGAATGGGAAATTGGTTTGCCTATGTAGCACAGTCCTTGTGTGTGCTTGGAGCCAGTTTCCCTAAATTGTGCATTTCCATACTGCAAGAGACGATTGTGAAAAACACCCTTACTGATAAATAATAGATACCTCCTGTACTTGAGTGTAACTCTAAACTTCTAGAGAAAAGACATGAGCTTAAAAAAAGCTGCTCTTGATGAGTTTTGCCTAATTCAGACTTCTGATCTGTTCTCAATTTATATTAGATGAGTGAATAGGAAGGAACGTTGTGCTCAGTCTATGAACTGTAGCAGCAAAATGCCTTGTCTTCAAATGTCGAGATATTTGGAGCAGAAGTGTGCAAATCCTGTACATTTATGTATTTGAAAACATTTATTTCCTGCCAATCCTAAATTCCCAGTTTCTTACAATTACAAAAATAAAAGCACTTGATTCCAAGGTACTTACTGATGACTGATACTTCATTGTAGGAGGACTGACGAATGGCAGTGGTCGCTATATCTCTGCAGCACCTGGAGCAGAAGCCAAATATCGCAATGCAGCTAGCACGTCCAGTCTGTTTAGTTCTAGCAGTCAACTCTTCCCGCCATCACGTCTTCGTTACAGTAGATCTGATATTATGCCTTCTGGTCGTAGTAGATTGCTGGAAGACTTCAGAAACAATAGATTTCCTAACCTGCAACTAAGAGACCTCATTGGGCATATTGTTGAGTTTTCTCAAGACCAACATGGGTCAAGGTGAGTTTTGAAGCCAGCTATTATAGATGGCCTGTGGATAATGTTTGATTTATTTATTGCGCTTATCTGGCACTTTTATCCAGGATGCCTTATAAACATAGTAGTCTTCAGTGACCCAAAAGAATGGAAAAGGTGGTAAAGAATTAATGGAAGGCAAAGTTGAAGTATTGGATAGATGAAGATGCTGAATATATGTAGATAGTGCTTGCCATGGCTGTTGGGCATATAGTGGCAATATTTATTTATTTAACATTTTTTCTATACTGCTTTTCAAAGTGGATAACGAGAACAGTTTACAAAGAATGGTTAAGAGCCAAATAAGGAAACATGGACAGTGCATAATCGTGTGTCTATCATATGGGATAACAGAGTACAATTTAACATAAGGTTGAATTAACATAACTGTTGACAAGGACTACTCACAAGGAATGGTTAGAGAACTAGGGAACTTATACAGCGCATGTATAGTGTGATATTTAGCCCTTATACAAGTGGCTGAGTGGTTTTAGTAAGGGGCAGCATTTTCTATGTTGATTTAAACTGCTTGGATATATGGATAGTGGCTGAATATCATCCCTATCGGTATAGTAAGACGGAATGCCCTCGCTCTACCCTGCCACTATATGGATAGAGCTATCACATTCGGAGGGAATTTTCAGCAGCATTATCCATATGGGGCATGTTTACTAAATCCTATGCTGGGTACGCATGCCTGGGCCGCGTTACCAGCATGGGACTTTAAACTAATTGCAGGTAGGGAGTGTAAATCTGTCCCCCCCTGCACTTAGTGCAAGAACACCATGCCTTAATGTGGCAAATCGGCCGCAGGTGCAATTAACCCTACCCATTGAGGTAGCTTTCATTGCACCCATGCTACTGGCATTAAGCGCATTTTAACTATAGATCATTAATGCCGGGAATGACCCTGGCCCCTTCCTGACATGCTCTTCCAAAGTACCATGGGAATCTTAGCATGGCACTGAAACCACGTGCTAACCTGGTGGCTCACATTAGTAAACATTTCACCATAATGTTGCTGAAAATTCATGGCTAGGCACTTGAATGTTTATATAGCAGCTGCTAAATCCCCACCCTAGCTGAGCTACTCAAATCAATATCCTTTCACATTTGACATTCAAACTTGTATATTGTTTTACGTTACAACTGTTTTCTTTTAAAACAATATTAATGTAAATAGTTATAATTTGTTCTTTGTAAATGAATACGTACCTTCCATTGTACCATTCTAAGTTTGTTTCATTGTAAACGGCATTTGATTGCCCAGAAAATGCAGTATAAAAATTCATAATAAATAAATAAGGTCCCTTTGAATACCTAGGCCATGGGGATCAAAGTTGGTGCTGTGGACCTTTGCAGTTATTTATTTATTTATTTATTCAACAGTATTTCTAAACCGCCTTATCATAATAATCAAGGTGGTATCACAGCAAACAATCTGGGAGTGTGTTATACATGCAGTGAGGGTGAGGATTTTGTTTAGTGTGTGTTGTATTGTGTGCTGGATTGGTTTGAGCTATGTACAATGTGGGCTATATACAGTGGTGCTAAAGACATTTATATACATGCAGTGTTAGGCGGTTAACATGTGCTGCTATACAGTCAATTAGGTTATGTGATGTGTCCATAGTGTTCTATGAACAGCATGGTTTTCAGCTGTTTTCTAAAGTCTTTGAGGTCTGTGGTTGCCCTCAAGTCGTCCGGTAGTTTGTTCCATATTGTTGGAGCAGCCATGGATAGTGCTCTGTCTGTTGTGTCCTTGCGTGTGTGTTTGTATTCACTTGGGGTGCTGACGCGGTTGTGTGTTTGCTTTCTTCTAGGACGTGTGCTGGTGTCTGGTTGCATGAGGGAGTGCAGGCTGTTGGCTGATGTGTGCTGTTTTATCTTGAATAGGTTTATGATAGTTTTGTATCTGATGCGTGCACCGAATGGAAGCCAGTGTAGGTCCTTTAAGGTGGGTGTGATGTGCTCCTGTCTTGCAGTTCCGGATATGATTCTTGCTTAGTTGGAAAAAAAGAGTGTGTATACAATTAATAGAAACAAATTTCAGAGACTATTGTGGTATGAGAGGGTTAGGGGAAAAAGTCACCTAAAATTTTGTTTCTGAATTTTTTTAATAAGTTTTCACAAAAGCATTAAACAAAGGAACAGAGAACATACAACCATGTTGTGTCTATCGGTCGCATAGAGCGGTTGCAGTCGGTTTACACATTATATGACAAGAAACTCAATTAGAGGAGCCCATTCTTGAGCATATTAAACATCGGTTTCCATATTGTCCTGCTAGACTAGTTCCAGACAAATGGGTTGTATTCCCCTACCAGCAGATTGGTGGAGACAAAGGACCAATGAAAAGCCCAGGTTTCAATGATGTCACTCCCATGCCTCTATCCGCCTCAGCCACCAGAGATCTCTGCAGTATTTCTTTGTCTCCATTAGATGGTGGATGGATTTTCTTCTCTCTGAAGAAAATTCTGAAGATTGAGAGGAAAAGATTGATAAAATGCTCATGAATGATCACCTTGAGGGTGACTATGTCACTTGAGCGTGACCTAAGAGGCTCCAATAGACTGCGGGCTTTTTGATAGCCATAGGAGGAGGGAAAATTGGTTCAGCTCCATGCGCTTATGATAAGAGCCTGTTAAGAAGACAGAAATTGGAAGAATTTGTAAGGATCTGGAAGAGTGCAACAACCTCAGTGCCCCTTCCCTCCTCCTCTGTTCCCACCTGCTCTCTTCCAAAGATTGCAGAAGGCTTTCGGAGGGATCTACCTGCAAGCCACCTTAAATGCAGTGCTGCAAAGCCAGTGTAACAGTATTAGAGGAATAGAGCTGAGCCTGGCATGGATTCTTTGCTTGGGGCTTTTAGTGGGTGTGTACCAAGGCTTGACCTCGTTATTGTCCTTGTTGGGACTCAATTCGAGGTAAACCGCTGGCTACCGTTGGCATGGTGTAGAGTTGTTACCTTTGTTTAGGGGCGTACTCACCGATCCGTGCAGTTCACCCTTATTTATTGAGATATAAGAGATAAGTTGATTTTGATTTTATCCTTGTGCCATAAAGGGGGACCCACTGTGTCTGTCCCATGCCATTTTGAATTCAGTCGCTGTATTTGCCCCCACTACTTCCATCGACAGGGCCATTACTGTAGAAGCATCCACCACCTTTTCATTGAAAAAGTATTTCCTGACATTGCCTTTTAATTTACCCCCTTGCAGTTTTATGTTACGCCCTCTAGTTTTACAGCTTTTCCTGTCTTTGAAAAAGGTTTAATTGTTCATTAATACTCTTTAAATATTTAAAGGTCTGAATCATATCTCCCCTGTCCCTCCTCTCCTCTAGTGTATACATATTTAGGTTTTCGAGTCTTTTTATATCCTTTGTGAGATATGGTCTCCGAAACTGAACACAATGTTCCAAGTGAGACCTCAGTGACTTGTACAATGGCATCAGTACCTCCTCCTTTCTGCTGGTAATTCCTCTCTGTATGCAACCCAGCATCCTTCTGGCTTTGGTCACCGCCTTGTCCTCTTGCAATTTTTCACAGTCCTCTTGTGTTTTAACAACTTAGAATAATTTTGTCTCGTCTGCATATTTGATCATCTCGCTCAGTATTTTCATTTCCAGCTCATTTATTTATATGTTAAAAAGCAGCAGATGCAGCACAGATCCCTGGGGTACTCCACTGTTCACCTGCTCTATTGAGAAAATTGGCCATTTAGCCCTACCCTCTGCTTGCTATCTTTTAGCCAGTTCCTGATCCACAATACTACACTATTTACAATCCCATGACTTTTTAATGTTGTCAAGTCTTTCAATGAGGGACCTCGTCAAAGGCTTTCTGAAAATCCAAATTTACTATATCAACTGGCACATCTTTGTTTACCTGTTTATTCACACCTTCAAAAAAATATAACAAATTAGTAAGGCAAGACCTTCCTTGGCTAAATCCATGTTGGCTTTCTCCCATTAAACCATGACTATCTACATTTTCAGTAATTTTGTTCTTTATAATGGTTTCTACCATTTTGCCCGGTACTGACGTCAGGCTCCCTGGTCTGTTTTTTCCCATTTCACCCCTTGAGCCCTTTTTAAAAATTGGCATTACATTGACCATTCGCCAGTCTTCAGATACTACACACGATTTTATTGATAGTTCACAAATTATTTATAGTAAGTCTTCAATCTCATATTTCAGTTCTCTCAAAACCCTCAGATGTATACCATCCAGTCCAGGTGATTTGCTACTCTTCAATTTATCAAATGGTTATAATACATCTTCCTGGTTTATCAATATTTCTCTCAATTCTTCTGATGCATCACCTTTAAATACCATTCTCCAGGAGCAAGCAGGAAGTCAGGGAGGAGTGGCCTAATGGTTGAGGCAAGTTACCTCAGGCCGGAAGGTCGGGTGTTCAAATCCCACTAGAGGACAGCAACCTTGGGCCGGAAGGACTGTGGTTTCTAGTCTCACAGTTGCTCCTTGTGGTCTTGGGCAAGCCACTTAACCCTCCATTGCCCATGTTCCCTGTAAAATAGTTATCTCCAAGTTATAATGCCCTGTTCAATGTAATTTCAGTTTGTTCAATGTAAACCGCCTTGATGATATGAAAGGCGGTATATAAGAAATGTTAAATAAATAAATATTGTGTGACGTTGGTGCCAACTGAACCCTCGTGGTAACCTCTCTGCAGCTTTCAAAGAACCCCTTGGGAGATATACCATGCGTGTGTGGTCTCCTTCCAGCCCAAGGCTGCCATCTTCCCTCAATCTCCTCTGGTCGAGTACCAGTTCCCTCCCATCTCCCAATTCTGCTTGCCTCCTGCGACGCATTTTTTTTCTTGTTCCTTTTTCTTTTTCCCCTTCTGGGATATTTTCTCTGGTGTGTGGGTTTTCATACCCTTTTTGGCTGGGCCTACAGAGTTTGACCTAGCGGGGACCATCTTCCCTGCCATAGCCTGTTCAGTATCTTTAAGCCATGTGACCACTGCACTCATAACATGTTGCACAAGGATCTGCATGATTGTTGCCTTCTTGCATTGAGCGGGATCATGATGCCTTGGTGTGTGGTCTCTGCCAGCAGATGTCCCCGAAGGCCCTGTAAGACCGCAAGAAGCAGCACGAATTGATTTTTCTGAAGATCGACTCATTCTCTGAGTCATCTGCAAGGTCAGCGCCCTCAAGGGCCACTGCTGAGGCTCTTTCCTCACACAGCGACTATTCTTCTCTGGGCCTTGAGGGAACATAGCACCGAGCTTATTCTCTGTCAAGGAGGGACGTCCCTCGAAGAACCTGACATCATCGGTGATCTCCTTGGGTGACGAGTCTGGGACCATGGGGAAGTCCCACAGCATGAGGGCGATGGCCTGAGGTCTGGGACCATGGGGAAGTCCCACAGCATGAGGGCGATGGCCGTGAGTAGTCTGTGAAGCTCATCATCATCGGGGATTGGTCTCCATTCTCCGAGGCCATCCTTGTCGAGGACATCCTCTCAATGATGCTGGCATCGGGGCCAAGCTCCTCGTTGCCTGCGCCAGTGACTGCGGAGCCTTTGGCATTGCGGTCAGGATGGTGGAACACAGTCTGCCTTCATTGCTCAACAGTGAGCTCTGATGCCTGGTTACTCAGAGTCATCAATCCCGATCACCATCCCCTCCACAGCAAGGGCCTCCACAGCCAATCCTTGAGCAATCGGCTTTGAGACTCTGCTCGGGCCTGTTCCTGGTTGGTACAAAAGACTTACCCGCACAGCACACCTAACATGGGGCGCAGGAGCAGGGAACCTTCAGAGTCTGCTCAGACTCAGGTTCGGACTGGAAGACTGAGGACGACGAGTCCCTGGACACCCGGCTCCACAGGGATGGACCCTTCTTTGTCGGAGACCCGGTACCAGTCTCCACTGGAGGACTTAGCCTTCCTGGACATTGTGAAGGACATGGCGAAGGCCCTTGCCTTCACCACCGAGTTCGAGGAGGAACCTCTGGTGGAGGACCTCAAGATCTTCCAGTATGAGGCTTCTCCCAAAGAAACCCTCATGGTGCCCGTTCCTCCTATCCTGGAGTGGCTGTTCTTCAGAATGTGGGAGACCCCGGCCTTTGTTCCTATCATGAGCAGGCAGCAGGACTCGATGTTCCAGAAAGCTCAACTGCCCCATAACTCCATTGTGGTGGAGGAGTCCATGTGGAGGTTTAAGAGCCAGAAAATGCATTCCTCTTTGCCCCCGGGTAGGGAGGCCCATGCCATGGACGCCTTGGGCAGGAAATGCTTCTTGGCTTTGATGCTCATCAGCCGGATCCAGGCCTACCAGCTGCACATGGTCATGTACTTGTGGGACACATCGAAGGAACTTGCTGGGGTTCGTGGCTGGTCTCTCCGAGGAACCTCTTCAGCAGTTTCGGATCCTAGTCTCCACAGTCCGGGAGTGCTCCACGTTTATAACTCGGGTGGCCTATGATGGCCTTAAGTCGGCGGCTAGAGTAACAGCGGTGGGCATTAGTGCCTGGCTACAGTCCTTTCGACCTAGAGCAGTGAGTACAGGACAAGTTGGTCGATGTCCCTTGCTGGGAAGAGAACCTCTTCGGCAAACCCATGACAGAAAAGGTGGCTGAACTGGAGTCAGAGTCCATGACCAGAACCATGCTCTCCAAGAAGTCCGCTGATCCTTCCCGAAGGAAGACTACGGGTAAATAGCCCTTCTACACAAAAAAGAGGAAGGCTTATGGAAACTACTCTTAACACATCGCCTTCCCAGCTCCCTAACAGGGCCAGCAGGCCAAGGGACAAGGGCATGGCCCTTATAAGCCCCAGGCCATGCCTCAGGCGCAACTTGGGTGTGTTTGACTCTAGGGGTATAGTCTCTCTTCCCCTGGGAGGGCCTGCCCCGCAGCACACCGGTGGGCATCTGGTGTGTTTTGCCGACCGCTGGTCCGCCATCACCACAGATGGGTGGGCTCTGCAGGTGGTGAAGGAGGGATATCTCCTCCATCTCGAACTGATGACCCCGCCATTCTTTCCAAGAGAGCTCCCGATACATCTCCTTCACCAGGACTGCTTCAGCAGGAACTCGCAAACAGGGCGATGGAATCTGTCCCCCTCAAACTCAGAGGCAAAGGGTTCTAATCCTGTTACTTCCTGGGGTGTAAAAGGACCGGGGGGGGGAGGTGTTTCGGCCTATACTAGATCTGCTAGACCTCAATAGGTTTCTGGTGAGGGAGAAATTCAAGATATTCTGCCTTGGAACATTGCTGCCATACCTCCAACAGGGTGACTGGCTATGCTCCTTGGATTTAAAGGATGCCTACACGCAAATCCTTATCCATCCCCTTCACAGGTAGTACCTCCACTTTATGGTGGGAGGCTGCCACTATCAATACAGGGTTCTTCCCTTTGACCTGGCCTCCACCCCGAGCGTCTTCACCAAGTGCTTGGCAGTGGTCGCCACCTTCCTGTGTCTCCAGGGGGGTGTTAGTCTTCCCATACCTGGACGACTGGCTCATAAAGGGTGGCCCCGCCGCAAAAGCTCACCAGGTGATGGGCCGCACCATCTTCATTCTGGAACATCTGGGGTTCATCATAAACTACCCAAAGTCCTATCTCCAGCCACTGCAATGCCCTGGAGTTCATAGCGGCAATGCTGAACACCATCCAGGCCAAGGCCTTCCTCCCTCTGGACAGGGCCCAACACTTACCTGCCTCATGCTTCACCTTCTAGGCCTTATGGCATTTGTGGTGCCCGTCACCTGGATGCCCACCTGCACATGTGGCTGGCCCTTTGGGCTCTCAGCTCCCAGTGGTTGCAGGTAATGGGGTGCCTACAGGACAGAGTGATCATGACTTGATCTCTGACTGACTCTTCTTGACCAGTGGCAGCAGCTCCAGTACCTGCCAGCCCTTCCAGACCCTCGCCCCTCAAGGATCTTCACTATGGATGCCTCCAAACTGGGCTGGGGAGCCCATTGTGACAACCTCCATGCTCAGGGCAGCTGGTCGCAGGAGGAGAGCCTCCAGAAGATCAACCTCCTGGACCTCTGAGCGGTAGAGCTCGCTCTCCGGGCCTTCCAACACCACCTTCAACATCAAGCGGTCCTGATCAAGACCAACAACCAGGTGGTGATGTTTTAAATCAACAGGAAGGTAGGGATGGGGCCGTTCCTCCTGTGCCAAGAGGCGATGAGCTTCTGCTCCTTCGCCAGCAGCACGGCTTTCTCCTATGGGCAGTCTACCTTCCAGGCCAAGGCAACATCTTGGCAGACCGGCTCAGCCAAGTCCTCCAACTGTACATGTGGCAGCTGGACCCCAAGGTAGCCAGTCGACTGTTCCATCTCTGTGGGCTCCCGCAGGTGGACCTCTTCGCCAGCCCAGCCAATGCTCAGCTGACCCACTTTTGTTCCAGGCAGCCACATCCCTCATGGGTGGCGGTAGATGCATTCCTCATCCCGTGGACGGAGGGCCTCTTCTATGCCTTCCCGCCCACAGCTCTGATTGCCACAACTCTTTTCATTCAGCTTGATAGAGCCACATTGATACTGATGGTCCCTCAATGGGCCCGGCAATCCTGGTTCCTGCTGCTCCTCTGCCTGTCCCAGACAGCCCCAGTCCCTCTATGGTACGACCCTGGTCTGTTTTTGCAGGAGGGCAGTTCCCTCCTGCACCCCAACCTGGGGTCCCTATCTCTGACAGCTTGGCTGCTGAAAGGGTAGCTTTGGCCTATCTTGAACTCTCCAGCGAGATTGAAGCAGTTCTCTTGGCTTCACGCAAACCTTTCACCCGCCATGATTTTCCTTCAAGTGGTAAAGGTTCTCAGTTTGATGTGTAGACAGGCCGATTAACCACTTCTATTCGGTCCAGCTGGTTCTTCAGTACCTGCTCCACCTGGCACAGGTAGGGCTGAAGTCCCAGAGCCAGATTTCACCTCTGCGTGCTTTCAGCACACCATCATCTGGTCGAGGGCAAGCCCCTTTTCCATCCATCCCCTTGTAATTCGATTCCTGAGGGGCCTACTTCTCTCTAAGCCACATGTCTGCCCCCCAACGGCGGAGTGGTACCTCAACGTAGTTATGTTGAAGCTCACTGCGTCACTGTTCGAGCCGCTCAGATAGTGCCATCTCAAATATCTGTCCTGGAAGGTGGTCTTCCTCGTGGCACTCACCTCTGCTCTCAGGGTCAGTGAGCTCCAGGCCCTGGTAGCTCATCCACTTTACACAATGTTCAACAATAATAGTGTCAAGCTCCGCACACACCCCAAATTTCTCCCAAAAGTGGCGTCCCCATTTCACCTCAGCCAGAAGGTGGTGCTTCCCACTTTTCTTCCTTGGCCCCATGTCAGCAGGGCTGAGGCCGTTCTCCACATTCTGGACTATAAGCAGACCCTGTCCTCCTTCCTGGAGCATACTCAGTCCACCCACTGCCGCCCCCTCACAGCTCTTTGTCTCCTATGACACAAGTAGGCTGGAGACAGTGGTCTCTAAGCGTACCCTGTCCACTTGGGTGGTGGTCTGCATTGTCTTTGCTTACAAGCAGGCTGGTCTTTCGCTGGACAACCTGGTCACGGCACACAGCATCCAGGCCATCACGGCATCTGTTACGAACTTGCGCTCTGTCCCCTTAGCGGAGATCTGCCAGGCCGCCACCTGGTCATTTGTTCATACATTTGCAGCTCAGTACTACCTGGAGAAGGGAGTCTTGCCGGGGCAGCGCCTTCGGCCAGGCAGTACTTCGTCATTTGTTTGGGGTGCAAATCAGTCCTCACAACCCTCCCTCCTCTCCATAGAGTTCCTTTCTTTTGGCCGTCTTGTTCTATGTTATCTGACTAAGGCAAGATGGCACCCTAGTGCAGGAAGGGGAACACGCATACGGGGTACATCTCTCAAAGGCTTTCTTTGAAAGCTGGGGCGAGGTTACCATGCGGGCTCCAACTGTGCTGTCACCTCATATGTAAGGACCAATTCCTGCTGTCCCCGGAGAATACCGGTTACAGGTGAGTAACTTTTTATCTTCCCTACATTTTCTTCAGTAAAGACCAAAGCAAAGAATTCATTCAGTCTCTCCACTATGGCCTTGTTCCCTCGTAGTGCTCCTTTTACCCCTCTATCATCTAATGGTCCAACTGACTCTCTCACAGGTTTTTTGCTATGAATGTACTTGAAAAAGTCTTTATTACATGTTTTTGCTTACACAGCAAGCTTTTTTCCGAATTCTCTCTTTGCCTGCCTTATAAATGCCTTGCATCTAACTTGCCAGTGCTTATGTTTCCAGTTTTTGTCATTTGGCTCCTTTTTCCATTTCCTGAAAGATGTTTTTTTGGCTATAACAGCCTCTCTGACCTCTCCTTTAAATCATGCTGTTAGTTTTTTGTCCTTCCTTCCACTTAAAGCATGGAATACATCTAGTCGGGGCTTCCAAGATAGTATTTTTAAACAATGCCCATGCTTGATGTAAGTCTTTAACCTGTGCAAGCTGCTGCTTTTATTTTTTTCTTAACTATTTTCCTCATTTTATTTTAGTCTCTCTTTGAAAAGTTAAAAGATAATTTTGTGGATTTCCTTGCTATTCTTCCTCCATTTATTAAATCAAATGCTATCATCCTATGATCACTATTACCAAGTGGCCCCAACACCTTTATCTCTTGCACTTCATCCTGTGTTCCACTAAGGACTAAGTCCAAAATAGTTTCCCCTCTTGTTGGTTCATGAACCAGCTGCTCCAAGAAGCAGTAATTTATTTCATCTAGAAACTATCTTCCTAGCATGTCCTGCTGTGATACTGACGCAGTCAATACCGAGGTAATTGAAATCACTCATTATTATTACTGTGTTGTAACTTTTGTTAGCTTCCCTGATTTCTTTAGCATTTCATCATCCATTTGTTCGTTCTGGCCAGGTGATCGGTAATACACCCCCACTGCCATCGCCTTCCCATTTTTACTTGGCATTTCTATCCATAGAGATTCTATAGTGTATTTTGTTTCCCACAAAACTTTAATCCTGTGTGATTCAATACCCTCTCTAGCATAGAGCGCAGCCTCTCCAGCAATTTGGTCTACTCTGTCATTGTGATATAGTTTGTACCCAGGTATCACACTTCACAGTATCCCATTGTTTGTCCTCCTTCCACCAGATCTCTGCGATACCAATCATATCTAACCTCTCATTTAGTGCTATATATTTTAACTCTCCCATCTTATTTTTCAGACTTCTAGCATTTGCATAAAGGCATTTTAGAGGTTGTATTTTATTCATATTAATCTGGTTAACAGTAGACGGGTAATTTGGAATCTTTCAGCTTTGTTTGCTCTGTACTTAAGGGCATCTGGGTTACTTTTATCTTTATTGGAACCTTTCTGTTGGGATGCCCTAACTTTCCTCTTTTGCCATTATATTTCAAGGATACATTCTTCCGAACCATGCACTCTTGGACAACAGTCTGCTTTCCCCAATTATCTAGTTTAAAAGTTGACCCAGGATATCACTGCTTGACCCAATACAAGCATTGTGGAACCTTTGTCTTTTCGGGGAACTGCTGGGTACTTATGACCTAGATTGGCCACTGTTGGAAACGGGATACTGGACTTGATGGACTTTGGTCTGATCCAGTATGGCATATCTTATGTTCTTATAATTATTTCTTCCTACTCAGAGACTATTTATCTTATTTTCTATGCCAAGATATACTCTGATTTGATTTAAATAAAAGCTGTCTGGTGGTACTAAGACTTGACTGTCTCAGCAAAATCACTGAATTCTAAAAAATGCACAGATTTATTAGCTTTAACACAAAGAATTCCCTTTTCCCCATGATTTAGAGTATTTCCCAGAAGATAAATACTTTTGTGGTACTCTTATTAATAGGAAATACATTAGATGTACCTGTAGTGGTCTTAACAGTCAACATCCGGTCCTTAAGATATTCAATGCAGGACCACGCTTTTTCATAAATCCCTATAGATTTGTCTGTCCAGTAAAATAACATGAGCAACTGAATCATGCTGCTAAGTCTACAGATATCAACAAGAAAGCAGTTCGTGTTGCTCCAAGACCTACTAACTATCAAGAAATAAGAGCATCAAGGTCTCACAACTGATTTTTATGAAAACCATGTTAAAATGTATTCAATATCTGGCATTTATACAAGTACTCATCAGATTGTGTCCTTAACCGTCTGATCTATCAGTTTAGCCAAAATAACTTGGTTTGTAGGAAGAGCAATCATCAACTGAATTTTTTTTTTTTTTAGCGTTGGATGTATTGCAGCATTTTTAAATCTTTAAATCTTCTAGCACCCATCCTTCCATCAAAGATGCATTAACCAGTGAGGTTAATAATTGCAGTATTTGCAACAAAATCATCTGCCTGAGAGCTCTTAAAGGGGTTTTGGTCTTCATTTTTAAAAGCTAAATCTTTTTCTGTATTGCAAAAGGGGATTTTTTTTTGTGATGTTGGGTAAAGCTCTGCCTATTAGAGTTCCTTGTTTTCTTTTCCAGCTTTCCATTTCGAGCCAACTCTTTGAAGCCCTAACCTCATCAGGTGTTAGTGGTCCTTGATTAGCTTGCAAAGGAGCTAGGCAGCTGTGAGCTGTCTACAGGGCCTTGCAATTACTGGCGTTCCTAACAGGGTCTCTGTTGCAAGCAAGGTAATACTGTGTGATTTTTAAATACAAGCTCTCTGCCTGAGAGCTCTTAAAGGGGTTTTGTTCTTCATTTTTAAAAGCTAAATCTTTTTTCTGTATTGCAAAAGGGGATTTGTTTTTTGTGATGTTGGGTAAAGCTTTGCCTATTAGAGTTCATTGTTTTCTTTTTGCAGCTTTCCATTCAGAGCCAGCTCTTTGAAGCCTCTGACCTTATCAGATGTTAGAACCCTCCCTACTCACCCCATGTGAGAATTCTTGCTAGGGCATCTCTCCAGTTAGTTACACACAAAGATATAGAACAGCGCTGTTAGAACACACATAAGAGGTTAACTTCTTTTTCTCTTAAGGGACAGCTGAGGAAAAGATAGGGTCTTCGATAAAGGTCTGTCTTGTTTACTTCAACAGCTACCAAAACTCCACCAACTGAAAGATGGCTGAGAATTTGTGGCTGGTTTGTGAGGAAGTAGCTAAAAGTAGACAAAGCGATGGGATCAGATGGGATACATCTGAGAATATTGAAGGAACTTGGGGACGTTCTAGCGGCTCCACTGACTTGACCTTTTCGGTGCTGCTCTGGAGTGGTCCCAAAGGACTGGAGAAAGGCATATTTGGTCCCTTTACACAAAAGTGGAAGTAAGGATGAAGTTGAAAACTACAGGCTCATTAGTCTAATCTCTGTGGTGAGTAAATTACACAGGTACACTAAAAAAAATTTTTTTTTAACTGCCTCTGTTTCGATTGATTTTTACGTTTTTTGGTGTGCTGAATCCAAATCTGGTAACCAATTTGCTCCATCACGTACAGATTTTTTGCTACATTGGGTTAGCAGTTTGAGGTGAACGTTTCAGATTGAGTGCGATCGAGATAAAAGTTTCTTGGATGAATTCTTTATACTAATTGTTTAGTAGTTATTCAAATAAGAATAAAGAAAATTGTAACAAGGCAGCACGTAAGAATAGAGTAATGTCAACAAAACACACTGTGATCGTAGCAAAATTGTCTGCACTTAAAACAGCCACATACATGTGCACAAACATTGAGCATATAAGAGCGAGGTTAGACACAAAGCAAAGCAAAGAAATGTGCAAAAAATGTTGTACAGGTATGTATGTAAGAATAGAAAACGCAAACCGCACCATTGCAATACATGAAGACAAACACCCGATGGTGTGAAAATAAAATTCTAATAAATGAGATCCGACACTGTGGTAATAACTAGCAAATTTTTATTTCAAAGTTTAGTAAAAACACGATATTTGTCAACACAGTTTAGATTTTAAAGTCATTCTTGGGTCAATCAATCTCCTGGTGGGCCCGTTTCTTCTTCCCCCGAATGCTTCTCTTGGTGCGCTGCTTGGTGTATTTTTCATCTGGGGTTTCCCACAGCAGCAACCAGCAGAAATCAGCCATCATAGTGGTGTTCCATCTTCCTTGGTACCTTCTCTCTGCGTCCTTGATGTCCTGGTGAAACCTTTCACCTTGTTCTTCACTGTACGCCCCCAAGTTTTCGGGAAAGTAGTTCACATGGGAGTGCAAGAAATGGACTTTCAGGCTCATGTTACAGCCTTGTTCTTTGAAGGCATTGAGCATCCTGGCAACAATATCCTTATAGTTCTCATCCCGCCTGTTCCCCAAGAATTTGAGAACAACATCCTTGAAGGAATCCCAGGCTTCTTTTTCCTTCTCAGACATCGTTTCAGCGAATGCTCCATCTGAAATGAGTTTCCTTATATCAGGGCCAACAAACACTCCTTCCTTTAGCTTTGCTTCAGAAAGTCGGGGGAACTTTGAGCAAAGGTACCGAAAGCACTCACCATCTTTTGGAAGGGACTTGATGAATTGCTTAATGAGACCCAACTTAATGTGGAGAGGTGGTAATAGAATTTTATCACGAGGTACCAAGCTCTCATGAAGAACATTTTTCTCACCGGGTCTCAAATACTCCCGAATTGGCCAGTCTTTTTTCCCCCAGTGTAGGTCGCGGGCCCGGCTATCCCACAAGCAAAGGAAGCAGGGATATTTGGTGAAACCGGATTGCTGCCCTAATAGCATGGATAGAATTTTAAAGTCTCCACAAATCATCCACTTATGCTCATCATAACGAATCTTCTGAAGAATCAGGGCCAAATTCTCGTATTTTTCTTGGAGAATAACAGAGTGAGCAATAGGAACTGAAGCGAATGTGTTGCCATTATGAAGAAGAACACCTTTTATGCTGTCTTTTGACGAATCAGTGAACAGCTGCCATTCAGCAGGATCATACTTGAGTTTAAACTTTTCCATCACTCCGTATATATCGTTGCAAAATACCAAATCTTCCTCTTTGCTGAAATACTTCAAAAATTGTGTCTCGCGGTTGCGGTACCAATAAAAAGTTGTTCCTAGTGACAATAGATTTTTCTGTTTAAGCCGAGAACCTAGCAGTTGGGCAGCATCTTTTGGGAGTCCTAAATCCCGGACTAAATCATTCAATTCAGCTTGAGAGAAAAGTTCAGGTTTCGGATCTGGTTCAGTTTCAAACTCGGAAGTACTGGACTCATTGGGAAAAGCCATCTGAGTCTCATCATGATCAGAACCGTCCACACAAATATGATCCAAAGATTTTGGTGGTTCAGGCACAGGTACTTCGTTGCTATGAGGCATAGGCCTAATTGCTGAGGGAAGGTTGGGGTAACTTATTACGTTCTTATTTTTTAAGTTGTATCCCTTCACAATGCAAGAGCAAAAATAGCAGTCACTGCTGTGGTCTCTTTGTTCACGCCACATCATAGGTATTCTGAAACGAAATGCTTGTTTTTTACCTTTCATCCATAAGCGTAGATCTTCCTCACATGTCTTGCACACTTTGTGAGGAGCCCACGGTTTGTCTTGATCGCCTAACTTCAAACCGAAATAGACGAAATATACTTTTTTAATAAATGCAGAAATGTTCCTCTGCCGCTTTTTCACGGTATATTCCCCACAAATAAAACAAAAACTGTCCGGAGAGTTGACGCAACCTCTGGCTCTGTGAGCCATCACAAATACACAGCACTGCAAACTACAACTGTAGTGAACCACTTCGGAATAAAGCTGGATTACGACTGAGCAAACAAAAGGTAATAATGAACTTGCAAGAAACTGAAATTTGACAGGAACGTTCATGTCGCAACCACCGTGTTTGAGCGAGCGAACGAGGCGAGGCGAACAGGAAAGAACATGCGCCAGCGCGAGTACTGGATTTAGCCCCCCGCCTCCCAATTGTCCTGTTAATGTATAAAATGAATACAAAACACTCTAAAATATCATGAGGGAGTGTTTCTAGTTAGTTAACCATTACAACCTCTATTTTGGGCCAAGAAAATAAACTGCAGTCGGCTAAAAAGAAATTATGTGAACATTCCTTATATGGGTAAGAAATCTAATTTTGCAAGAAAACGTGACGTGATGGAACATTTTGGCTATTTTTCCTGGATTCAGCACCCCAAAATCTATAGGAATCAGTTGCAAAACTGGAGGCAGTTTTTTGGTAGTGTACCTGTGTTATTGGAAACACTGCTAAAAGGGAGTATAGTGAGATTTCTTGAGTCCAGTGGATTGCAAGGTCGGAGGCAGCATGAGTTTACCAGAGGCAGGTCTTGTCAGACAAATCTGATTGTTTTCTTTGACTGGGTGACCAGGGAGTTGGACTAAGGGAGAGCCCTAGATGCGGTCTACTTGGATTTCAGTAAAGTCTTTGACACCGTTCCACACAGGCAACTTATAAACAAACTGAGCATGAGTTAGATGGTGTATCACTGTTTTGGACAGCATCTGGAGTATTCGTAAGTTTACACACAATTGAAAACAATTCCATTGGTTTAGAAAGACTTAGCAAGTTTTTGCTTCCATAATTATAACTTTATAAGTTTTCGTTATGGTCATATAGGATATTTTTAACTCATTAGAATGTTTATTTTGCTATTATGTCTTAGACTATCTAAGACATTGTTTTGCTTCCCTATCCTCACAAGAGTACCATACAACAGATTGACTTTTATTTTACATACAACCTCAGTATTAAAAGAAACCATTATCTCTATCCATACTGAAGTATATCTCGATTTTCTCCTGCAAAAGAGTTGTAATGCTATGTACCTATTAAAATATCATAATCAAACACAGTAAGTTAAAACACACCATCTTCTATCCATCAGACTTTATTTATTGATGCAAGTATAGATAAGATTAATGCATGGTCTGACCAGGGCACATCAGTATTACATATGGAGCCTTCTTGATTTAAGCATCTTTTACGTAGTGGGAAAAAAAATCCAATATATGAACGTCTGCATTTGTCACTAGTAGTTCATATTCTAAAGAATGCATATTATAAATAAATTCAGCCACTGAACTCTGTGTTCATGCAATCATATCACATGTAAAGGTTTTCTGTCACAACAGACTTTTAAGGCCAAGTGTAATGCAGAAAGCTAGTCAATAAAATTCATAGTATCAGATTGTATTCAGTATGGGGGAATATATGCTAAACATTTATTTATTTATTTATTTATTTTATTTATTTAGCTGTATTTGTATCCCGCCTTTCATATCACTGAATGCCCATTCTGTATTAAAATTGATAGACTATTCAGTCTGAAAATGTTCTAATGATTTAAACCATAGCTCTATACGAATAGAAAAAAACCCAATCCCCTTTCTTTTACCTACTGTTACTAAAAAAAAAAATCATATGCCCATTAGCAAGTACAGAGCTTGTCGGTGGGGCCGGAGATAGTTTGTCATCTTCAACCAAAAAGATATTCTGCTGCATCCTACTACAATTATTACTGATCATTTGTATAGCGCTACAAAATGTACGTAACACTGTACAGAGACATGTAAGAGACAGTCCCTGCGTATCAGAACTTACAATCTAGCTAAGGCAAATAACACAACAGCTCGGAGTAGTACATGTCTAGGGGAATGGGAAAGAACATAGTTGGAGAGCAGAAGACTGCGGTTCAGGATCCAAAAGCAACATCCGACTGTAGCCATAGTTGTTGGTCAGTGTCCACCCTGTGAAGCAAGCTCATAAAGAAAAAGAAAATACTGAATATCATAATAGCATATTTCACAATTTGTTTGATTCATTTGAGAATATCAAATGGACCATCCAAAAATCAAACAAATTTAAGCTGAATTATTTACACAAGTTTACTTTTGTGGTGAAAAAAATTATACAAGTAAAAATAGAAGATTTAAGTTCATAAATCTGCAATTGAATTTTTTGTATTTAGGTTTATTCAGCAAAAATTAGAGCGAGCTACCCCAGCTGAGCGCCAGATGGTGTTTAATGAAATCTTACAAGCAGCCTATCAACTGATGATCGATGTGTTTGGGAACTATGTCATACAGAAGTTCTTTGAGGTAAGTATGTTATTACATATCAAATGATTACCAACAAAAATGTGTGGCCATGTATTACTTTGTTAACAGAATTTGATGGTTCTAAAAATATCATTTATTTAAATACATGAATCATCCTAGTCATTTTGCTGGCTAACATATTCAAACATATGTGCCATCATTCTTTAAAGACAGATTTAAAGAAAAAGAGGGTAGTGCTTTAATATTACATTTAAAATTTAGTAATGAATATGAAAATATAGACGATAGAAGCAAAATGAGGCAAAACACTGGTAAATTCTTAAAATTTTGTTTTCAGCTTTGCAGTGTCCCTCCTCATTTAGGCTTATTCTCCTAGTTTAATAACACCTCTATCCCTAACAATTGCAATGACTGAGAGCCAAAGCCCCCGATTACCACTGGAACTGACTCTTTTAGTATATGACGGCAGATCAAGACCAGTGTGGTCTATCAGTCTGCCCAGCAAGGTGGCTAGAGTGCTTGTAACTGCCGCTCCGTGCAGGTCACTTCCCTCTATACCTGTGTTTAGCGTTGTACCTGCCACTCCATTCAGGTCAGTCCCCCTCTATTTATTGAAGTATAAAAGATATTTGTTTGCTTTGATTTCATCCTCTTGCTCTCTGTCCCATGCAATTATGAATTCCGTCACTATATTTGCCCCCACCAGCTCCATTGAGAGGGCGTTTCAAGCATCCACTACTCTTTCAGTGAAAAAGTATTTCCTGATGTTGCTTTTAAGTTTACCGCCTTGCAGCTTCATCGTACGCCCTCAAGTTTTTACAGCTTCCCCTTTTTTGAAAAAGGTTGGTTTGTTCATTAATACCCTTTAAGTATTTAACGGTAAGAACATAAGATATGCCATACTGGGTCAGACCAAGGCCCATCAAGCCCAGTATCCTGTTTCCAGCAGTGGCCAATCTAGGTCATATGTACCTAACAGTTTCCCCAAAAGACACAAGTTCCGCAATGCTTGTACTGGGTCAAGCATTGATATCCTGGGTCCCTTCTTAATAATGGTTTATGGACCTTTCCTCCAGGAACTTGTCCAAACCTTTTTTAAACCCAGCTACACTAACAGCCTTTACTACATCCTCCGGTAACAAATTCCAGAGTTTGATTACACGTTGAGTGAAAATTTTTTTTCTTTTATTAGTCTTAAATAGTTTCCCCTGTAGCTTCATTGCATGTCCCCTAGTCTTTCTATATTCTGATAACGTAAACAATCGATCTACGTTTACCCGTTCCACTCCATTCATTAATTTATAGACTTCTATCATATCTCCCCTCAGCCGTCTCTTTTCCAGGTTAAAGAGCCCTAACCTTTTTAGCCTTTCTTCATAAGAGTATCCTTCCATCCCCTTTACCATTTTGGTGGCTCTTCTCTGAACCTTTTCTAATAACTCTATATCCTTTTTAAGATACGGTGACCAGAATTGCACACAATATTCAAGGTGCGGTCTCACCATGGAACGATATAGAGGCATTATAATATCTTTTGTTTTATTTTCCATTCCTTTCCTTATGATACCTAGCATTCTATTTGCTCTCTTGGCTGCCGCTGCACACTGGTCCGAGGGTTTTAACATGTTATCCACAATGACGCCTAAATCTTTTTCCTGGGTGGTGGTTCCTAATGTCGAACCTTACATTGTGTAACCATAGTTTGGGTTATTCTTCCCTAGGTGCATAACTTTGCACTTGTCCACATTAAATTTCATCTGCCATTTTGATGCCCAGTCTTCTAATTTATCAAGATCCTCTTGCAATTTTCCACAATCCTCTTGGGTTTTAACAACTTTAAATAGTTTTGTGTCATCTGCAAATTTGATAACCTCACTCGTTATTCCACTTTCCAGGTCATTTATGAATATGTCAAAAAGCAGCGGACCCAGCACAGATCCCTGGGGTACACCACGATCACCTTTCTCCATTGGGAAAATTGGCCATTTAGCCCAACCCTCTGCTTTCTATCTTTTAACCAGTTCTTGATCCACAGTAGTACACTGCCTCCTATCCCATGCCTCTTTAGTTTCGCCAAAAGTTTCTGATGAGGGACCTTGTCCAAGGCTTTCTGAAAGTCCAGATACACTATATCAA
Organism: Ichthyophis bannanicus; assembly: GCA_033557465.1. Classification (NCBI taxonomy): domain Eukaryota; kingdom Metazoa; phylum Chordata; class Amphibia; order Gymnophiona; family Ichthyophiidae; genus Ichthyophis; species Ichthyophis bannanicus. Next base: position 1,007,373,268 of record CM066033.1, read on the forward strand.
CCGACTCACCTTTGTCCACCTGTTTATTCACACTTTCAAAAAAACATAACAGATTAGTAAGACAAAATCTTCCTTGTCTAAAGCCATGTTGGCTGTCTCCCATTAGGCCATGACTATCTACATGCTGAGTAATTTTATTCTTTATGATGGTTTCTACCATTTTTCCCAGTACTGACGTGAGGCTCACCGGTCTGTAGTTTCCCGGATCACCCCTGGAACCCTTTTTAAAAATTGGTTACATTGGCGATCCTCCAATCTTCAGGTATTAGAGATGATTTTAATGATAGTTCACAGATTGCTAATAGCAGGTCTGCAATCTCATATTTCAGTTCTTTCAACACCCTTGGATGTATACCGTCCGGCCCAGGTGATTTGCTACTCTTCAGTTTATCTAATAGTTGTAATACATCATCTCCAGGAACAAGCAGGAATGAGTCTTCACATATGGGTACGTCGGTACCAACGGAGTCTGCGCGGGAACGCTTCCCAGAGTCCAATCAGAAAGCTTTTGGAAGCATCCCAACACGCCTGCGTGCTGCCTTCCCAACTGCCTCTCCTCAGTTTTCGTTTTTCCGCGGAGCCGGCAGGACGTCCTCCTGTCACCGCAGAAAATGTTTCTTTTATTTTTTAGTTTTCTTGTGGTCGCGGCTGCTTTCCCCGACGCCACGGTACCGCCGGTGTTTCTTTTTTCTTTTCTTGTAAAATTTATTCCTTTTTAAGGAATATATTTTTCTTCCTTAGTGTCTCACGGTTCTCAGGCCTTCTAGGCCTCTCCATTTTCCTTCATGGAACCGCCAGCCACTTTCCCCAAGAAATGTACAAACTGTGGCGGTACAACTTTATTTTTAGGCACTCAAAATTGGTGTCTAACCTGCTTGGGTCCTGACCATTTTCCTCCGGAGCCCTCGGGCAATAGTATTGTGAGAAGACGTTTTCAACATCGAGTTCCCCTTGACACGCGGTCCCCCTCCAACTTTAGGGCACCGACCATATCTTCTACACAGGATCAGGTAACCCAAAAACAGTCTGTTAAGACTAGCCAGTCCTCGAGTGGCAGTTCTCATGCACAGCATAGAGATGCCTATGGCCTTGTCCTCGAGAATCCACTGGCTTCAAAACCCCGGCGGGAGTCTTCAGCCTCCAAAGCCTGTGTGGGGTTTCAGGTTGTTCCTGAGGTTCACCCCTCACAGAACATACCTGAGCCATGCCCGGTGGTGGCATCCACTTCGAGCGGTACCGATACCCCGGTATCGGCACTGGTGTTGGATGAAACATTCCTCACCAAGGATCGTCGTCTGGCATCCTCGGTACCTGCGGGGCCGGTGGATACGCTCCAGATCGACCTTACAGTATCGGTACCGACACCGATACTAGTACCGACGTCGGTACCCTCCAGACGTGCATCGATAGACTCGCTTCCTTCGATGCCGAGTCTGGAATCGATCTCCAGTCTGGAGGACTGGGTACCGACTCCCGTCGGTACCGAAGGCTCGGTTCCGATAATTCGGATCCGCAACTCTCGGTTCCTCCGATACCGTTAGAGTTGCCACCGGCTGGTCTTCATCCACCGGTATCAGATACGGTACCGAGGTCGGTACCGATATCCACAGTACCATTGCTGTCGGTACCTTCCATGCTTCTCTCGTCAGGCTCGCTTCCCTCGATGCCGAATTTGGAATCGATCCCTAGCATGAACGATCTGTTACCGACTGTCGCTGGTTCTGACCTGCAGTACCAGCGACCACCATCTAAGGAGCCCATACTGCACCATTCAGGATCTTCTATTCCTATATACTTGAATAGATCCTTCGGTGCCAACGCTAGTTCTTCATCGGATCTTGCCTATCCAAGGGAAGTTCCCTCTGGGGATCCTTCTTTCCAGACTTTCCTCCTGGATATGGCAAAATCACTTGCCATTCCTATTCCTGGACAAGATCCTACACAAAGGAATACAGAATACCTCTCTGTTCCTAGCAAAGCAAAGGAGAATATAATGCTTCCTTTGCATCATTCTTTGCAGGATCTCCTTCTATGAATATGGGAAGCTCCTTTAAAGGTACCCCCACCTTCCAGAGCAACTGATCTCCTATATCAGCTGCCCCCCTCTCCAGGGTTTCAAAAGACTCAACTTCCTCATCATTCCATTGTGGTAGAATCAGCAATGAGGCGAGTGAAGAGTAATAAAAAGCACTCTTCTTGTCCGCCAGGTCGTGAGTCTAAGACACTAGATGCCTTTGGACATCAAGCCTTCCAGACATCCATGTTTTCAGCAAGAATTCTCTCATATATTTTTTATATGGGTCTATCTCTTGAGGAGGTCACAAAGAAATTACATCTTTTGACTCCTTTTCTTCAAGAGCCCAGGTGTAAAGACTATTCCTCACTGGTTAGTCGTACTCAAAATATCTCTAGGTTTCTTACTCGTGCTACCCTAGATTCCTTTGAGTCTGTTAGCAGGACTTCTGCTGTAGCTATAGGGGCACGACGTAGAGCCTGGTTTCAAGCTTCAGCCTTGGACAAATGGGCACAAGAAAGACTGGGAAATACTGCTTGCACTGGAGAAAATCTCTTCAACAAGGAGTCTTTACTCCAGGTTACTCAGTTATCCACCGACTTTCCTTTTTCCAGAGGCTGTTCTACGCCTTCTTCTTTCCCAGTAGGTAGGAAATGTCCTACCAAACTTTCTTCCCCTAGGGGGAGAAGGTTTTACCCATCATCTGCCCATCATACAGATGTTCCCAAACAGGGGAAACATCGCCCTGGTCTGAAGAATCCACAACCTCAATAGGGTCAACAAACCCAGCAGTAGCAGGGTTTCAAATAGATCATTGTCCCTCTTGGTTGCTGGTTAGGGTGGCAGTCTGCTTCTTTCACTGGCAGTATCTGCACTAAATTTATCCTAACCTACCTAGATATCTCTTCATGAGACATCTTTTTTTTTTTTTTTTTAATATTTTTATTTAAGCTTTTCCTGAATACAAGAATACATAATCCACAATTTCGCAAAATACACCACATTGAATATTATTCAAGAATAAAAAGATCACAACATGATTTACACATCGAGAGAAGGCCTGAATCATTCCATCATAGAAAGAAGAAAATTTAAACAAAGAAATAAGGAGTATTAACTCCACATAAGGGAGCGAAACAAAATGCAATCACCTACCCATCCCCTAAGACTTCCTTTGCAGACAAAAATTGACGCAACACAGAGGCGTCCGTATAAACATAATCTTTCCCCTCAAATGATATTAAACAGCGGCATGGAAACTTCAGAAAAAAAGAAGCCCCCAAAGCCACAGCCCTAGATTTTAATTCAAGAAACTGCTTCCGCCGAAGCTGAGTGATCCGGCTGACATCTGGAAACACTTGAATTTTAAAACCACAGAAAACAACTTGCCTATATTTAAAATAAGCACGTAGAACAGATAATTTGATAGATTCAGACTTGAATGTTACCACCAAAGTGCAACGTTTGGTTATAACATCAAGTGAATCTTCCAAAAACACCATGAGGTTATTGGCGACTGAATTATCAGGCGGGGAAGGCAACCCGTCTGCAGCCAGATGACTCTGAACACCCACAGAAAAGGAATAAAGTTGTACTATCTCTAGGGTCTCTTTCAAGTGTAGTACCTCAGAAAAATATTTATGCAACAATAATTCAAAGAAAGCAAATGGGTAGATGGAAAATTTAGGAAACGCAAGTTTCTTGCCCGTTGCTGATTCTCAAGTGACTCAACCCGATAAGATATAGAAGAAACCTCTTTAATAGAAGTAGCAAACAAATCATTATGGGTTTGCAGCTGAGAATCCAAACGGGCAATAGACTTCATGGAAGAGACCATTTGAACATCTACATCTTTAACTTTGGCCACCACATCATGCGTAAACCCACACAGCGAAGTAACAGTTGAAGACAAATGAAAATCAATTTGTTGTAGTGTTAACCAAATGTCCGACAGTGTCACCTCCCAATTAGAAGGGAGAGAGATAACTTCAGATACAGCTGGATCAACTGGACACAGAGACAAAGCAGAAGGGCTAGGGGATAACTCCAAAGGTGTAGAGGAACCTGAAGGCTGAGGGAAAGGAGGTGGTGTCCGGTTCTCCGGGCTCAAAGAAGCCCCGTCCGGAGAATGACTGACAGGCAGCAGGGAAGTCAAATGTTTGTCCATGGGGCCAGTCACTTTACCTCCTCGTGAATCATTTCCAGCTGAACTTTTAGCCACAACCTTGGCCTTCTGTTTCCCCATGGAACCGCACTTGACTCAACGGCACCTCCCGATAACCTCAGGGAGCACCGAAGGAGCACAAAAGGAGCGTGTCTAGCCCCTTGTGACACGCCCCTTTGGACACGACCTCGCAGGCCGCGAACTCGCGGCCGCGAGTGTACCTGCTGAGCTTTGTAGGGCGCGGGGGGTCCTCAGCGCCTAGGACGGCCACCAGATGCCTGCAGCTGCCCCAACAAGCAGTCAGCTCCCACCTGCCACATTGCTCCGCGGCGATGTAAAACTCCGTGGCAGCTCCCAGGGAAATCAGGCTGTTCTCCACTGAAGCTCAGCCCCTGCCGGGCTTTGTAGGGCGCAGGGGGTCCTCAGTACCTAGGACGGCCACCAGATGCCTGCAACTGCCCCAGCAAGCAGTCAGCTCCCACCTGCCACACTGCTCCGCGGCGATGTAAAACTCCGCGGCAGCTCCCAGGGAAATCAGGCTGTTCTCCCGAGACATCCTTTTTTCTAAGAGTCTTTATGATGATCATGCCCATACTTAACAGTTTCCTCTTCCTCTTGAAGGAAAGAGAGGTAACAACTATCAATGGACAGTTGTTTCCCTGTACTGGCATGTCTCATCTCACCTGTCAGAGACTTCCTCCATAGTCGGTCTCTTGCAACTCTGTCTTACCTCCCTCTTTCTACAACATTTGGTTGTAAGAGTGGTTCTTTTACACCGGTAAGCTCCTATAGTCCTCTACCTGTTCTACTGGGGGATTCTCCCTTCTGGAGTTCTTTTTCCCCCTTGTTACCTTAGGGCAGCTCATCAGACAATAGGAAGTCCTATCAGGACTGTTTCTTTTTTCCAATCTAAAAAAAGAAAGAGGGAAAAGAAATTTTTCTATGCTGCCCTAGTAGTTGCTGCAGATACAGCAATTCCTAGTGGTTAAGCCACGGGCTGTGTTCTCTACGCAACCAGGGCTTCCCCTCCACTAGCAATCCTCCTAGCCTCAGTGCTAAGTCCCAAACAGGTTATTAACCTTGTTTGGGAAACCCTATTATTACAGTCTGGTTGGTTAACTTCTATTCTTTGCCTTGGCAGAATAGCTGGTCACCTGCTGGCTTTCCAATGTCAGCTTTTTCTTCCAACCAACCTGCAGCATGCTCTCTGCATCTCTACAGAGTAGCTTTGCACTATGGGCCCTTGCTAGAGAGCATTAGTATCTTGCCTAGCAGATAACCCCAGATGGTTAGGGGGAGGGGGTTCCCCCAGTCATGTCTGGCGGGTATTCCCTGCCCTTTCCATCTTATCGTAAATCTCTTTTGAGGCATAAGCGTGAAAGCCTAAAAGGAGGGCCAATTCCCTGGATTGGCCCATATCTCTTTGAGTCTTCTCGTCAGAGATAAATTTCCCCAATGGCAGCTAGAGGACGCCTAATACCCATCTTGCCCTCATAGACGGATCACTAGGGTATCTTCCTCCAGAGGCCTCCTCTATCCAATCTCCATACTGCAATTCTGGAGATATCTGGACTTCCTGTCTACAGACTGACGTTATCCTCTGCCATTTTCACGTAGGCCATCCTGGTTATTCAAGAGCTCAATTTCTGCAAAGAATTCAGCCTTCTTCTTGTCAGGGAGACCTTTCCTCTGACTCTGCCAGTCATAACCAGGAAAAGAGGATTCTCTATTTACCTATTCAAGCAGGTATCAACCTTCTTGCTGTCAGATGAATCTTCCTCTCTCCCTATATCCCTACAGGGGATGGGGTTCTATGGACATCTCTCCATCCATATGCCTACCTTGGGCCGGAAGGACTGGGGTTTCTAGTCCCACAGGTGCTCCTTGTGGTCTTGGGCAAGCCACTTAACCCTCCATTGCCCATGTTCCCTGTAAGTATTAGTGTATGTGTCTCATATCCCCTCGTGTTAAATGTATCCCCCAACCGCTTTGACCCGGTGAAAAGCGGGATATAAATGCAGCTAAATATAAATATATAATATACCTATTTCGTCTAGATATATATAGATATATATACTTATCTATATCTATCTGAATGTCTTCTGCCCATACATATCTCTTTATAGATATATGCATATATACCCTATATGTGTATATATTTCAATATCTATCTATATCTATATATCTATCTATCTATATATATATATATATATATATATATATTTATAAATATGAGATATATTTTTAGATAGATCTGTATCCATCTACTTATCTGTCTGTTACGTTCAGATATCCTTACGTTCCTATATGATGCTGACAGATGAGCACTACCCCTATCAATGCTGTGCCAGCATACTTAGGGGGCTACACCTATAACCACTCCCTGTGGTAATTAACAAACTTTTTTCTTACCATAACCTTTTCAGGTTAGGTACTCCTGAAGCTCGCCATGTACCCCTTTTTCTTTCCTACTTGACCCCATTTAGGAAAGACATTGTGGAGCTTCAGTTGCTCTAAAGCTTAGCGCTCCTGAGTCTGTCCTTACTTTCTTATCAGATACAAGGGTCTCCATACCCTTTCTTCCCTACATGGACTGATTCCAACCCCAGTCCAGTTGGGTCAGACTCATTTTTTCTCTTGGTCCTAGATTTGTACTATTTTTGGACCAAAACAGCTTAAGCTTTCTTTACTAGTACCTTCTGCGTCTCCGCTGAAGCTCTACCTCTCATACTACCCCAGTTTTCCCCTGGGGCTATTTCTCACCCTGAAGGGTTCTGACCTCCACTTGTTTTTATTCTACTTTATTACCTCTACTTCTCAGTGAGGTACCCCTTGAGCACATTCACTGGCTCTTCTATCAGATCCATATGTAGCTCAGTGCACTTGTGCAATGCCAACAAGGGAGGCCCAGATTACAATATTTCTCTACTAAATGCCCTCGATACAGGGTCTTCCCCTTTTGAAGCCCTGTTCTAGCCAGCTTTTCCACAGCTCCTTTTCTGTATTCAACTCCTACCCTCCATCCCCAGGATGCCTGAGGTCCTGAGGAATAGCATGGCTCGTTCTAGACTTGCAACATGCTAGGACTCCCTCCGGGCATTTCAGCTAGGGAGTCCCCATATGTGAAGACTCATTCCTGCTTGTTCCTGGAGATAGCACAGTTACTTACCTGTAACAGGTGATCTCTGGGAACAGCAGGAATAAGTCTTCACAACCCACCCACCTCCCCTAGGAGTTGCATTTCTCCATCTCTATCTTTCCCTTCCTTGCTCTCTCTCTCTTTGTCTCAGCTTTAAAACTTAACTGAGGAGAAGAAGGCGGGAAGGCAGCACGCAGGCATGTTGGGATGCTTCCAAAAGCTCTTTGATTGGACGCTGGGAAGCGTTCCCGCGCAGACTCCGTCGGTACCGACGTACCCATATGTGAAGACTTATTCCCGCTGTTCCCAGAGATCACCTGTTACAGGTAAGTAACTGTGCTTTCCCGATGTATCGATATTTCCTTCAATTCTTCCGCACCTTTAAATACCACTTCAGTCATGGGTAACATCCCTACATCTTCCTCAGTAAAGACCGAAGCAAAGAATTCATTCAGTCTCTCTGCTATCGCCTTGTCGCCTCTTAGGGCCCCTTTAACTCCTCTATCTTCTAATGGACCAACTGACTCTCTCACAGGTTTTTTGCTGCGAATGTACTTGAAAAAATCTTTAATCTCCAGGAACAAGCAGGAATGAGTCTTCACATATGGGTACGTCGGTACCGACGGAGTCTGCGCAGGAACGCTTCCCAGCGTCCAATCAAAGAGCTTTTGGAAGCATCCCACCACGCCTACGTGCTGCCTTCCCGCCTTTCCCAACTGCCTCTCCTCCGTTTTTGTTTTCCGCGGAGCCGGCAGGACCGTCCTCCTGTCACCGCAGAAAATTTTTGTTTTCTTTCTTTAGTTTTCTTGTGGTCACGGCTGTCTCCCTGACGCCACCTGTACCGCCGGTGTTTTCTTTTCTTTTCTTGTAAAATCTTCCTTTTTCAAGGGATATTTTTTCTTCATAGTGTCTCACGGTTTCTTAGGCCTTTTAGGCCTCTTCTTTTCCTTCATGGAACCGCCAGCCATTTTCTCCAAGAAATGTTTAAACTGTGGTGGTACAACTTTATTTTTAGACCCTCGAAGTCGGTGTCTAACCTGTTTGGGTCCTGACAACAGTTTGGTGAGAAGAGGTTTTCAACATCGAGGTTCCCTCGATACACGGTTTCCCTCCAACTTCGGGGCACCGTCCCTTTCTTCTTCTGCACAGTATCAGGTAACCCACAAACAGTCTGTTCAGACTAGCCAGCCCTTGAGTGGTAGGTCTCATGCACAGCATGTAGACGGCTCAGGCCTTGCCCTCGAGGGCTCACTGGCTTCAAAACCCCGGCGGGAGTCTTCGGTCTCCAAAGCGTTTGAGGGGTTTCAGGTTGTTCCTGGGGTTCACCCCTCACAGAACATACCTTAGCCGTGTCCGGTGGTAGCATCCGCATCGAGCAGTACCGATACCCCGGCATCGGCATTGGTGTTGGATGAAACACTCCTCACCAGGGATGGTCATCTAGCGTCCTCGGTGCCTTCGGGACCGGTGGATACCCTCCAGACTGACTTTCCATTATCGGTACCAGCACTGATACTACCACCGACATCGGTACCCTCCAGACGTGCATCGATAGCCTCGCTTCCTTCGATGCCGAGTCTGGAATCGATCTCCAGTCTTGAGGACTGGTTACCGATTCGCCTTGGTACCGGCTCTCGGCAGTACCGAAGGCTCGGACTCGATGCTTCGGATCCGCAACTCTCGGTTCCCCCGAGGCCGTTTGAGTTGCCACTGGCTGACCTTCATCCACCGGTATCGGATATGGTACCGAGGTCGGTACCGATATATCCTCATTACCCTTGCGGTCGGTGCCTTCCATGCTTCGCTCATCAGGCTCTTTGCCCTCGATGCCGAGTTTGGAATCGATTTCTAGTCTGGAAGACTGGGTACCAATACGCTTTGGTGCCGACACCGATCGATACCGGAGGCTCAGTACCGAGGATAGCGGCCGTAGGTTTTCGGTTACCTCGGTACCGAATAAACTGCCACCGATGGCTGCTCCGATGACTGTGTCGGGCTCAGCTCCGACATCGGTACGGGTATTGCCATCAGTACCGGTATCCACAGTAGCATCGTGGCCAACTCCTGCCATGCTTTTTTCAACAGGATCGCTCCCTTCTATACCAAGCATGGAGCTGATACCTGGCATGGACGATGTGGCACTGACGGCCAGTACCGGCGACCATCCCTTAAGGATTCCACACTGCACCGTGCAGGATCATCTGTTCCTATATATTTGGATAGCTCTTTCGATGCTCAGGCTAGTTCTTCAGATGTAACCTGTCCAAAGGAAATTCCCGTTGAAGGTCCCTCTTTTCAGAGTTTCCTCCTGGTTTTAGCAAGATCTCTTGTCATTCCTATCCCGGGACATGATCCTGCACAAGGCTCTGTTTCTACCAAAGCAAAGGAGAACATAATGCTTCCTTTGCATCATTCCTTGCAGGATCTCCTTCTAGGAATGTGGGAAACACCTTTAAGGGTACTACCACCTTCCAGAGCAACTGATCTCTTATATCAGGTGCCCCCCCCTCTCCAGGGTTTCAAAAGACTCAACTTCCTCATCATTCCATAGTAGTGGAATCAGCAATGAGGCGGGTAAAGAGTAAGAAAAAGCACTCTTCTTATCCGCCAGGTCGTGAGTCTAAGACACTAGATGCCTTTGGACGTCAAACCTTCCAGACATCTATGCTTTCTGCAAGAATTCTCATATATATTTTTTATATGAGTCTATCTCTTGAGGAGGTCACAAAGCAATTACATCTTTTGTCTCTTTCCCTTCCAGAGTCCAAGAGTGCAGGCTATTCTTCACTGCTTAAGCATCTTCAGAATATCTCTTGGTTTCTTACTCGTGCTTCCCTAGACTCTTTTGAGTCTGTTAGCAGGACTTCTGCTATAACTATAGGGGCACGACGTAGAGCCTGGCTCCAAGCTTCAGACTTGGACAAATGGGCACAACAAATACTGGGACATACTCCTTGCACTGGAGACAATCTTTTCAACAAGGAGTCTTTACGTCAGGTTGCTCAGTTATCCACTGACTTACCTGTTCCTAGGGGCTGTTCTGCACCACCTTCTGTCCCAGTAGGCAGGAAATGTCCTGCCAAACTTTCTTCCCATAGGAGAAGAAGGTTTTATGCGTCATCTGCCCATCATACAGATGTTCCCAAACAAGGGAAGCATCGTCCTGGTCTGCAGCATTCAACCTCTCACCAGGCTCAGCAAACCCAGCAACCACAAGGTTTCTGATTCAATCTCCATCAGATGCTTGTGACTCTTGGGGGTAGAATCTGCAGTTGCTTCTTCTCAATAGAGGCAATTCACTGCTGCTGTTCTAAATCCTAGACATGGATCTCTTCCCAAAAGACATCCATTTTTTCTATGTTCTATGAGCTGTCAGGATGTTCATGCTTATAGGTCACAGGGTTCCCTCTTCTCCCTGCTAGGGAAAGAGGTCTAACCACTATCAAACGATAGTTTTCCTGTGCCAGCATGTCTTTTTTTCCTTTCTATAAACTTACTACTTGTAAGTCGTCTTCAGCTCCATTCTCTTTACCCTCTTACCAAGTTTTTCCTCTGTAAGAGCGGTATTGTTTTACTGGAGGGCTTTTCTTCAGCCTCTCTAGTTTTGTTACTTTTCCAGTGCGGAGTTCTCCTTTCTGAGTTGACGACTCTTTTTCTATCTTGCTTTGAGGCAGTTCATCAGACATGTCCAGAGTTTTCTACTCCTGTTCTGTCTGTTCTTTCTGTTTTTAAACAGTAAGATTCTTTCTGCTGTCTAGCAAGCAGCTGCCTATGCAGGAGCCTTAATGTTTGGATCACTGGTTCTTGTCCACCAGCAACCAGATTTGTCCTCCACTAACTTTCTGTCTAGTTTAATAGTGATTCCAAGTCAGTGCTGTTATCTGTCTTGGAAATTATTTCACTACAGCCTTGTTGGATTGTCTTCTCTTTTTGCCATCTCCTTTCCCCTGGGTTTGGCAGCATAGTTGACATAGAATTGGCCGCTGGAGAACCAGTAGCTATCTCCTCATTCTCCTGCATCATGCTCTCTGCAATTCAACAGAGAAGCTCTCCACTATGGGCCCTTGCTAGAGAGCATGGGTTTTTTTTCTCCAACAGCTATCCTAGATGGTTGGAAAAGGCTTTTCAGTCATGTCTCCCATGACTAGAAAGGTTCTCCCTTTGTTCACTATCTCCTTTTTATTATAAAGGACATAGGCCTTCTCTTACGTGAAAGCTTAAGGAGTTCCAAATTCCCTGCTTTGGTCCATAGTATTTCCAATCGGGAATATGCTTTTCTCCTTGCAGCTCGTCCTCATGGTAGGAACGCATGATACCTTTTTTGTCCTTAAGCAGGTCAGCATGGTATCTCATTTTTATGCATCTTCTGTTCATTTACCATGCTAGAGTTCTAGAATACTCGGGACTTGCGGGCTGCAGACTGATATCATCCTCTGCTTTTTCACGTAACCGTCCTGGTTATCTCACTAGCTAGCATCCCTGTAGCTCATAACCAGTGGGAATAGATTCTCTATATATCTTCTCAAGTAGGTTCCACCTTCTTGTTGTTAGTTGAATCTTTCCTCTACATATTTTCTATGTGAATACCGTTTATGTAGGCATATCTGTCTGCTTCATTGCAGACACCCATATAGAGGCCTATATGTTCATTCTATAGCATACATCTTACAGATGTCTATCTCTATCTATATGTGTTATATATATATATATATGTATCTGTCGAGATATTTTACTATCGGTAGATATGTATTCTGCATTTATCTACCTGACTATCAAGACTCATATAGCTATATGATTCTGACAGATGGCCTTTACCCTTACCTGTGCTATCCAGCATGTTTGGGGTTCTACACTCACAACCACTCTGTGGTAGTTAACAACTTCCACCATAACCTTAAGGTTTAGGTACCTCTGAAGCTCTCCATGTTCCAGTATCTCTCCTAGCTGACTCCAGTTAGGAGAGACATTTCCGATCTTCAGCTAATCACAGGCTCTAACGCCTCAGCCATTTGTCCTTTCTTCTGGGATACAAGGAGTTTCCATACCTTTTCCTCCCACAAGCACTGTGCCTGTTTGTACAGTTTGGTCGGCCTTCTCTTTTTGCTCCCAAGTGTGAGCCACTCTGTCGCCAAAGGAGTTCGGCTTTTATCATAAAGCCTTCCGCTGAAGGCCCACCGTTTTTGGTACTACCCCAGTTATTACCGGGGTCCCCTCTTACCTTTCAGGAATCTGACCTCCACTGTTTTTTCCTGCAGGTTTATTACCTCCACTTCACAGTGAGGTCCTCCTGGAGGTTCCTCTACTGGGTTCCCCAGTAGATCCCATGAACCTCCTTACTGCTGTGTAATCCTGTTAGGGGAGGTCCATATTGCAATATTTCTTTCAATATCATTGATAACTATCATCCACACATAGACTCCTTGTCTGCAGTCCTATGCTAAGTTAGCTGTTCCACAGCACCTTTCTCTCTTCAACTCCTACCCTCCATCCTCAGGATGCCTGGTGTTCTGGGGGATAGCATGTTCTAACCCATGACATGCTGGGACTCCAGGCATCTCAGCTTGGGAGTCCCCATATGTGAAGACTCATTCCTGCTTGTTCCTGGAGATAGCACAGTTACTTACCTGTAACAGGTGATCTCTGGGAACAGCAGGAATAAGTATTCACAACCCACCCACCTCCCCAGGAGTTGTATCTCTATCTTTCCTTTCCTCTCTCTCTCTCTCTCTCTCTTTGTCTCAGCTTTAAAACTTAACTGAGGAGAGGCAGTTGGGAAAGGCGGGAAGGCAGCACGCAGGCGTGGTGGGATGCTTCCAAAAGCTCTTTGATTGGACGCTGGGAAGCGTTCCCGCGCAGACTCCGTCGGTACCGATGTACCCATATGTGAAGACTTATTCCTGCTGTTCCAAGAGATCACCTGTTACAGGTAAGTAACTGTGCTTTTCGCGTTTTGCTTCCACAGCAAGCTTCTTCTCAAATTCTCCCTTTGCCTGCTTTATCAATGCCTTGCATTTGATTTGCCAGTGCTTGTGCTGTTTCCAGGTTTCGTCGTTTGGCTCTTTTTTCCATTTCCTGAAAGATGCTTTTTTGGCAACAACAGCCTCTCTGACCACCTTTAAACTATGCTGGCAGTTTTTTGGACTTCCTTCCACTTTTCTTAACGCGTGGAATACCTCTGGTCTGAGCTGCCAAGATAGTATTTTTCAACAACACTCAAGCTTGATGTAAGTCTTTAACCTTTGCAACTGCTCCTTTTAGTTTTTTCTTGACTGTTTTCCTCATTTTATCATAGTCTCCCTTTCGAAAGTTAAAAGGTAGTACTGTAGATTTCTGTACTATCCCTCCTCCACTAATTAAATCAAAGGCGATCATGCTATGATCACTATTGCCAAGTGGCCCCAACACCCTTATCTCTTGCACTAGATCTGGTGTTCCACTAAGGACCAGGTCTAATATGGCTTCTCCTCTGGTCGGTTCATGAACCAGCTGCTCCAAGAAGCAGTCATTTATGTCATCTAGGAACTTTATCTCCCTAGCATGTCCTGCCGTGACACTGACCCAGTCGATACCGGGGTAATTGAAATCACCCGTTATTATTACTGCACTGTAACTTTTGTTAGCTTCCTTGATTTCTTTGAGCATTTCATCATCCATTTGTTCATTCTGGCCCGGTGGTCGATAGTACACCCCCACTGCCATCGCCTTCCCCTTTTTACATGGAATTTCAATCCATAGAGATTCTACAGCAAATTTTGTTTTCTGCAAAACTTTAATCCTTTCTGACTCAATGCCCTCTCTAACATAGAGCGCAACCCCTCCACCAATTTGATCAGCTCTATCATTAAGATATAGTTTGTACCCAGGTATCACAGTGTCCCACTGGTTGTCCTCCCTCCACCATGTCTCTGATATTCCATTCATATCTAACCTCTCATTTAGTGCTATATATTCTAACTCTTCCATCTTATTTTTTAGACTTTTAGCATTTGCATACAAGCATTTTAGAGACTGTATTTTATTCATATTAATTTGGCTATTGGTAGACATGGGTAATTTGGGATCTTTAAGCTCTGCTCCATACTTGAGGGCATTTGGGCTACTTTACTCTTTTTTGGAACCTCCCTGCTTTTGGTAGTATCCTTCAAGGATACATTCTTCCGAACCATCTGCTCTTGGGCGACTGTCGGCTTTCCCCTATTAACTAGTTTAAAAGCTGCTCTATCTCCTTTTTAAAGGTTAATGCCAGCAGCCTGGTTCCATCCCGGTTAGGGTGAAGCCCATCCCTTCGGAAGAGCCCCTCCTTTCCCCAGAATGTTCCCCAGTTCCTAACAAATGCAAAACCCTCATCTCTGCACCATTGTCTCATCCACGCATTGAGACTCTGGAGCTCTGCCTGCCTTTTGGGTCCTGCACGTGGAACGGGAAGCATTTCGGAGAACGCTACCCTGGAAGTTCTGGATTTCAACTTCCTACCTAAAAGCCTAAATTTAGCTTCCAGAACCTCCCTACCACATTTTCCTATGTCATTGGTACCGACATGTACCAAGACAGCAGACTCCTCCCTAGCACTATCTAAGACCTTATCTAGGTGGCGCGTGAGGTCCGCTACCTTCGCACCAGGCAGGCATGTTACCAGGCGATCCTCACGTCCACCAGCCACCCAGCTATCTACATGCATAATGATCGAATCACCAACTATAACGGCTGTCCTAACCTTTCCCTCATGGGCACATGGCCCTGGAGAAACTTCCTCGGTGCGAGAGGGTTTTACATCACCTGGAGGACAGGTCCTAGTTACAGGATCACTTCCTGCCACACCAGGGTGATGCTCTCCTGTCACGTGACCTCTCTCCTCCATGGCAACAGGGATGCTGCCAGACTGGAGGTGGGACTTCAGGACTATATCCCTGTAGGTCTCGTCTATGTACCTCTCTGTCTGTCTTATGTTTTCCAAGTCTGCTACTCTAGCCTCTAGAGAACGGACTCGTTCCCTGAGAGCAAAGAGCTCCTTGCACCTAGTGCACACGTAAGACCTCTCACCAACTGGGAGAAAATCATACATGTGACACTCAATGCAAAAGACTGGAAAGCCCCCATTTCACTGCTGGACTGCTGTCTGCATCTTAGTTTTAAGTTTTTGTTTAGATCTTTAAGTTCTTTACTTACTAAGGGTTGCCAGTAAAACTGTACCTAATACGTTTAATATACCTTGTTCACCTGAAGCTTAATTAATCTCAGGTCCTTAGTGTATGACTGATTTGGGTAACGCGCTTCACCTGAGAGCACCTCCTGTCTGTTAAAATGTGTAAGTACCTATAAAGCTACGATTAAATAACACTTATTAAAAGAGGGCTGCTACACAGTACCCTGTCCTGTGCTGCTGAGGTAAGCTATATTCTTATTTGATTTAAATTATAGCTCTTTGCTGCTGCTAGGCTCTAACTTATTATGAAATTTAAACTACAAGCTCTCTGCTGGGTTCTAAATTTAACCAGAAAGCTCTCTTCTGTGTTTTAAATTACAACTATTAGATAAACTGAAGTGTAGCAAATCACCTGGGCCGGGTGGTATACATCCAAGGGTGTTGAAATAACTGAAATATGAGATTGCAGACCTGCTATTAGTAATCTGTGAACTATCATTAAAATCATCTCTAATACCTGAAGATTGGAGGATCGCCAATGTAACACCAATTTTTAAAAAGGGTTCCAGGGGTGATCCGGGAAACTACAGACCGGTGAGCCTCACGTCAGTACCGGGAAAAATGGTAGAAAACATCATAAAGAATAAAATTACTCAGCATGTAGATAGTCATGACCTAATGGGAGACAGCCAACATGGCTTTAGACAAGGAAGATCTTGTCTTACTAATCTGTTATGTTTTTTTGAAAGTGTGAATAAACAGGTGGACAAAGGTGAGTCGGTTGATAATAGTGTATCTGGACTTTCAGAAAGCCTTTGACAAGGTCCCTCATCAGAGACTTTTGGCAAAACTAGAGAGTCATGGGATAGGAGGCATTGTACTGTGGATCAAGAACTGGTTAAGAGATAGAAAGCAGAGGGTAGGGCTAAATGGCCAATTTTCCCAATGGAGAAAGGTGAATAGTGGTGTACCCCAGGGATCTGTGCTGGGTCCGCTGCTTTTTGGCATATTCATAAATGACCTGGAAAGTGGAATAACGAGTGAGGTTATCAAATTTGCAGATGACACAAAACTATTTAAAGTTGTTGAAACCCAAGAGGATGGTGGAAAATTGCAAGAGGATCTTGATAAATTAGAAGACTGGGCATCAAAATGGCAGATGAAATTTAATGTGGACAAGTGCAAAGTTATGCACCTAGGGAAGAACAGCCCAAACTATGGTTATACAATGCAAGGTTCCACATTAGGAACCACCACTGAGGAAGAAGATTTAGGCGTCATTGTGGATAACATGTTAAAACCCTCGGCCCAGTGTGCAGCGGCAGCCAAGAGAGCAAATAGAATGCTAGGTATCATAAGGAAAGGAATGGAAAATAAAACAAAAAATATTATAATGCCTCTATCGTTCCATGGTGAGACCGCACCTTGAATATTGTGTGCAATTCTAGTCGCCATATCTTAAAAAGGATATAGAGTTATTAGAAAAGGTTCAGAGAAGAGACACCAAAATGGTAAAGGGGATGGAAGGATACTCCTATGAAGAAAGGCTAAAAAGGTTAGGGCTCTTTAACCTGGAAAAGAGACGACTGAGGGGAGATATGATAGAAGTCTATAAATTAATGAACGGAGTGGAACGGGTAAACGTAGATCGATTGTTTACTTTATCAGAATATAGAAAGACTAGGGGACATGCAATGAAGCTACAGGGTAAACTATTTAAGACTAATAAAAGAAAATATTTTTTCACTCAACGTGTAATCAAACTCTGGAATTTGATACCGGAGGATGTAGTAAAGGCTGTTAGTATAGCTGGGTTTATAAAAGGTTTGGACAAGTTCCTGGAGGAAAGGTCCATAAACCATTATTAAGAAGGGACCCAGGATATCAATGCTTGACCCAGTACAAGCATTGCGGAACCTGTGTCTTTTGGGAAACTGCTAAGTACGTATGACCTAGATTGGCCACTGTTGGAAACAGGATGCTGTGTTTGATGGACCTTGGTCTGACCCAGTATGGCATATCTTATGTTCTTATGCTATGGTAAATTCCTACTTTAATGTATTTTGAATTCTTTTTTTTTCTAGACTGCAGAATATTAAAAATTGTACAAGGGTTTGAATGCTTTTTCTGGAAAGCACAGAACATACCCATCTACAAACACACATAGGGGAGCATATTCAAAGGCATTTATATGGTTTGCAGACCTCTTGGGGATATTCAGTGGCACATACCCAACTCAGTTAAATGCCCCTGCACTAACTACTTAGTGTGGGGGCAGCAACAAAAGCTAGCCAATCAGCGGTGATATGAGCCATTAACTGGCTAAAGTTGGGACAGAAATTAACTGGCTAAAGTTGGGACAGAAAAAAATCTGTCTTAACTTTAACCGGTTGAGTTATACCGCCAGCAGCCGAATAGCACCACTGATTAGATAGCTTAAATGCTATGTGGTGAAACCAAATGTTCAATGCCACTGGCCAGATATGGCCCTGGCACTGAATATCTGGGAATAAGTTAAAGCAGCAATGGTCAGCTGCTTTAGTAGCGCTGGCTACTGCCTTTTAATATACTGCCCATAGTTTAAAATAACTTGAAATTGTTTTTTGTTACTCTATGAAGCATTGTTTAATTTTACGAGGGGGTACCCAAAAAAAACAGGAATAACATTGCCGTGGGCGGAGCTTGTGTAGTACGCACTTCTGCCGCTAGGCATGTATAGTGCAACTCATTGTCAGTTCAGTGCCGCCTGTGTTGTCAACCTGGCTTGTTCTGTTCATCTGCAGTGATTGTTTTTGCTAGCGCTGTTTTGTTGTTGTTTCTTTTTTTATGATGACAAGTTTAAGTGAACAACGTGCAGCTGTGAAATTTTGTTTTCTACTCGGTAAAAATGCTCCTGAAACTGTTTTAATGTTGAAAACAGCTTATCAAGATGACGCTATGGGAAAAAGTCAAGTGTACCAGTGGTTTGCTCGGTTTAAAAATGGCGACATGTCGATTGATGACAAACCTCGTTCTGGGCATCCATCAACTGCCCGAATCTTGGAGCTCGGTTCAGCAAATTTTAACGGAAGATTTGGGAATGAAAAGGGTTGCTGCCAAGTTTGTTCATCGGGTTCTGACTGACAATCAAAAGGAACATCGAGTTGAAACATGTCGTGTTTTGAAACAACAGCTTGAAACATCCAGATTTTCTGTCAAAGGTCATTACAGGTGATGAGTCATGGTGCTATGGTTCTCCAGGACCAAGCAGGAAGTCAGTCCTCACTTATGGGTGACGTCGGCGCCGACGGAGCCCTCGCGGAGCAATTTTCCCCAGCTTTCAAAGAAAGCCTTTGGGAATTGCAGCGCGCATGCGCGGTCGTCTTCCCGCCCGAGGGTGCCATCTTAGCCAGTCTTCTTTTTTCCGCGGAGCCCTGCAGACGTCCCCGTCTTGTCCCCGCGAAAAAGTTGATTTTCCTCTTTATTTTATACTTTTTTCTTTCGGTTCGACGCCGATCGTTTTCCCGCCCGGACTCGCGACGCCGGTCTCGAGTCCTCTAGCGTTTTTTCGGTTTTTCTGACTTAGTCAGCTTTCATTTTCGTTTTCCCTGGCAGCCCGGTCCTTTGACCTCGCAGGGGCCCTTTTTCCCCCGATGGCTGCCAGTGGCTTTAAGCGGTGTGGTCGGTGTGACCGAAATATGTCACTAACCGACACACACGACTTTTGCCTCCGCTGCTTGGGCCCGGATCATGAGGAACTGATCTGTGGGCCCTGCAGCAAACTGTCCTCGAAGGCGTTGAGAAGTCGGCGGCATCAGCGCGAGAGAATCTTCGCTGACCCCAGCCGTACCCGGACCTCGTCGGAGGCCTCCGTGTCAAAGGGCTCCAGCTCGGACCGTCGCCGGAGCTCCTCCGACCGGGGTTCTCCCTCCGGGGACCATCGTCGGAAGGAAAAACCCGCGAGGGCGGCGTCGGTGGACGCTCCTGGCTCCGCGAGGGCCAGGTCGCATAGCCCCGACAGCCGCCCCGGGTCCTTGGAGAAGGAACATCTCCCGAAGCGACCTCGCCTGGAGTCGGAGATGCCTGCCCGGGTAAGTCCTGTAGTCCTTCTGGACTCGCCTCCGCGACAGCCGACGTCGGGCCCGACGCCGTCGGGGCCCGAGTCGGGGGCTGCTGGGTCACCTGAGCTCGGACTCAGGTTGACGGCCTTGGAGAGCAGACTGTCTGCCTTCATGGACCAGCAGCGGGCACTGCTCGCTGGCCTCGCTGGCGCCGCTGCCCCGACCGCCGGGACGTCGACGTCCAAGTCGACCCCGGAGACCGAGCCGATCCTCGAGTCAATGAGAACTCGAGTCGATCCTCGGTCGAGGTCACCCTCGGCCTCCCGTTCGGGACCGAGGTCGCCGACGCCGGACTCCCTCGACGTCGGGGCGGCTGGCGCCGCACCCTGCCCGGGCCGACCCCACCGAGTCCTCGTCGGAGTCGGTCTGGGAGTCTGAGGAGGAAGAGTCACCTGATTCTTTCCGGACTCGGTGTGTCCCCTCGGACTCACCGGAGTCCGAGCCTCGGAAGCAGTCCCCCCGGAGGATGCCCGGTTCTCGGACTTCGTTAGGGATATGGCCAAGGCTTTGGCCTTCCCTGCGGATCCCGAGGAGGAGCCTCGAGCCGAAGAGCTCGACGCCCTCCAGTATGACTCTCCCGCGACGGAGCACTTTACTGTGCCGGTTCCTCCTATGCTGGAACGACTACTCTTCCGCATGTGGGAGAGTCCGGCCTCCTCGCCGGTCCTGAGCAAGCGGGTCGATTCTATCTATCGGGTCCGCAAGAGCCCTGGCTTTCAGAAGGCACAGCTGCCACACCATTCCATGGTAGTGGAATCGGCCATGCATCGTCTTAAGAGCCAGAAGATGCACTCCTCGGTGCCTCCTGGAAGGGAGGCCCGTAACCTGGATGGCCTTGGCAAGAAGTGCTTCCAGGGCTCTATGCTCGCATGTCGTGTCCAGACTTACCAGCTCTACATGGGCATGTATCTCCGGGATCTGGCTAAAGAGCTAGCCGGATTCTCCACTGGTCTCTCCGAGGAGCCCTTGCGGAGGTTCCTAGCCTTGTCCACGGGCATTCGGGAATGCTCAAAGTTCATGTCCCGAGCAGCCTATGATGGCTTTGAGGCCTCGGCTAGAGTGGCCGCAGCCGGCATCGGTGCCCGCCGACAGGCTTGGCTTCAGTCGTCGGATCTTGAGCCCTGGGTACAGGACAAGTTGGTCGATGTCCCCTGCCGAGGCGAAAACCTCTTTGGCAAGCCCATGGTGGAAAAGGCTGCACAAATTGAGACTGAGACTCTCACCAGGACCAGGCTTTCTAGGAAGACCTCCGCCCCTTCCCAGAAAAAGAAGGGCTCGGGAAAAAAGTCCTTTTACCCGAGGAAGGCGGCTGCCTACAAACAGTACCCCCATTATCAGGCCCCTGCAGCTCCCCAACAGGGCCAGCAGGCCAAGGGACGGGGTAACGGGTCCCGTAGGCAGCAAGCCCCCAAGCCTGCACCACCAGCCCCTGCTCAGCAGGGTGGGGGTTTTTGACTCGCTAAGCATAGCCTCTCCCCCCCCGCTGGTTCCTCCCAGCACCGGAGGCCGGCTGGTTCACTTCGGCCACAGGTGGTCCAGCATCACCGCAGATGCCTGGGTACTTCAGGTCGTGCGAGAAGGCTACCTTCTCCACTTCCATCAGGTCCCTCCCTCCTATTTTCCGGGAGAACCTTCGCACCCCCCTCTGCACAGGGAGTTGCTCCTTCAGGAGTTAGCAGGTCTTCTGCAGGAACAGGCGGTGGAACCGGTGCCCCACCACCTGAGAGGTCAAGGCTTTTATTCAAGGTATTTTCTGATACCAAAGAGAACAGGGGGCCTCAGACCCATCCTGGACTTGCGCAACCTCAACAAGTTCCTTGTGCGGGAGAAGTTCAAAATGCTTACCCTTGGAATCCTTCTGCCCTACCTCCAGCAGGGAGATTGGCTATGCTCCTTGGATCTAAAGGATGCCTACACGCACATCCTCATCCACCCAAGCCACCGCCAATACCTAAGGTTTGTGGTGGCAGGAAATCATTACCAGTACAGAGTACTGCCCTTTGGCCTATCCTCCGCACCGCGAGTCTTCACAAAATGTCTCGCGGTCGTGGCGGCCCATCTCCGGCTTCACGGCCTCTATGTCTTTCCGTACCTCGACGACTGGCTCATCAGAGCAGCGTCCGCTCAGGAGGTCGCCAACGCCACGCGCCGCACGGTGACTCTGCTGCAGCACTTGGGCTTTGTCATAAACTTCGCAAAGTCCACTTTGCTCCCCTCACAGGATCTCGAGTTCATCGGCGCAAGGCTGCACACTCCTCGGGCACGAGCGTACCTACCGCTCGACAGGGCGCAACGGCTCATGGACCTAGCCGACCGCTTTCGCAGCCAGCCCCTGGTCTCCGCCAGGCGCTTCCTGAGACTGCTCGGCCATATGGCTTCCACCGTCCATGTGACCCCCAATGCCCGCCTGAACATGCGGTCTGCTCAATGGTGTCTCCGCCAGCAGTGGCGACAAGCCACAGGCGGCCTGGCGGACCTGGTGCGCGTCTCCGAGCCGCTGCTCTCGTCTCTCCGGTGGTGGCTCCGGCAGCCGAACCTGATATTCGGAATGCCTTTCCAGTCACCTCAGCCGACCCGGGTGCTGACCACCGATGCATCCCTCCTGGGCTGGGGAGCGCATTGCCAAGAGGCACGTACTCAGGGCCTCTGGACCATGTGGGAGTCTGCTCAGCAGATCAACTTCCTGGAGCTCAGGGCGATCCGCCTAGCTCTCAAGGCCTTCTCCCACCTGACTTCCCAACAGTCCGTCCTTATCCAGACGGACAATCAAGTTGCCATGTTCTACGTGAACAAGCAGGGGGGCACGGGCTCCTTCCTCCTCTGCCGGGAGGCACAGAAGCTCTGCTCTTGGGCCGTCAGTCACGGCATTCTCCTCAAGGCAGTTTATCTCCCGGGCCAAGAAAATTGCCTTGCAGACAAACTCAGCAGGGTCCTCCAGCCGCACGAGTGGCGTCTGGATCCCTTGGTAGTTCAGAAGCTCTTCCTCAAGTGGGGTCTCCCCACGGTGGATCTCTTTGCCAGTCCTCACAACCGGCAGCTTCCTCGCTTCTGCTCTCGTCAGCCACACCCCCTTCGGGTGGCGGCGGACGCCTTTCTGATCTCGTGGTCGGGGAGCCTTCTGTACGCTTTCCCTCCCATCCCGCTAGTCTCTCGGACTCTTTTCAAGGTTCTCCGAGACAAAGCCTTCATGATCCTGGTGGCCCCTCGCTGGCCCAGGCAGCCGTGGTTTCCGCTCCTGCTGCAACTGGCGGTGGAGGATCCAATCCCTCTGGGGGTACAACCGGATCTCCTCACTCAGGATCAGGGGTCCCTTCTGCACCCCAACCTCAGGTCTCTCAACCTCATGGCCTGGCTGCTGAGAGGGTAGTCCTTGCTCCCCTTCTCCTGCCGGCGGAGGTGGAGGAGGTCGTCTTAGCTTCGCGACGGCCTTCTACCCGCAAATGCTACGCCCTTAAATGGCGTCGCTTTGCAGTCTGGTGTACCCAACAGTCTCAGGATCCCTTCTCCTGCCCGGTGTCGGTGATCTTGCAGTACTTGCTGCACCTCTCTAATCTGGGACTTAAGTCCAACTCCGTCAAAGTTCACCTCAGTGCTCTCTCAGCACATCATGTGCCAGTGGACAGCAGACCTCTCTCCAATGACCCTCTCGTAGCGAGGTTTCTCCGAGGTCTCCTTCTACTTAAACCACCTCTGCGCCCGCCAGCGCCTGACTGGGACCTGAATGTGGTTTTGCAGCGGATCACCTGTCCGCCTTTTGAACCTATGGCTACCTGTTCTCTCCGTTTTCTGTCTTGGAAAACACTGTTCTTGATAGCCCTCACTTCCGCTAGGCGCGTAAGTGAATTGCAGGCCCTCGTGTCTGATCCCCCTTACACTCGGTTCTACAAGAATAGGGTAGTCCTACGGACTCACCCAAAATTTCTGCCTAAAGTGGTCTCCCCTTTTCACATCAATCAGGAGGTGGTACTTCCAACCTTCTTTCCCAGACCACACTCCAGCCGAGCTGAAACGGTCCTCCATACCCTGGACTGTAGAAGGGCATTGAACTTCTACCTTGACCGTACGCGGGAGCACCGTAAAGCTGCTCAGCTTTTTGTGTCTTTTGACCCCAATAAATTGGGGCTCCCGGTCTCCAAGCGTACTCTGTCCATCTGGGTTGCGGACTGTATCTCTTGGGCTTATGGGGCAGCCGGACTCTCCTTAGAAAGTCGAGTCACGGCTCATTGCGTTCGGGCAAAGGCCACGTCAGTGGCTTACCTCCGCTCTGTTCCGCTGGCAGACATCTGCCGGGCCGCTACTTGGTCTTCGAGCCAGACTTTTGCGGTCCATTACTGTCTCGAGAGGGAGTCCCGTAGGGACAGTGCTTTCGGACAGGCAGTCCTCCGTAATCTCTTTGAGGTCTGAGCAACTCCTACCCTCCATCCCGGATGTGGGCTACCGGTGGGTGATAATTCAGCGAAGATTCTTTCCTTCTGTGCTGCTGAGCTAGAGGGAGCTCATTTTTGTGCTTAGGGTCTCCGGTAGCCTTGAGCTTGGGAGTCCCATAAGTGAGGACTGACTTCCTGCTTGGTCCTGGAGAAAGCGTAGTTACTCACCTGTAACAGGTGTTCTCCAGGAGCAGCAGGAATCAGTCCTCACTACCCTCCCTCCTCCCCTTGGCGTTGCAATCGTCTGCTTATGTTCTTTTTTTGCAAATTTTTATGCTGTCTTTTTAGCTATGTCATCTGACTGGCTAAGATGGCACCCTCGGGCGGGAAGACGACCGCGCATGCGCGCTGCAATTCCCAAAGGCTTTCTTTGAAAGCTGGGGAAAATTGCTCCGCGAGGGCTCCGTCGGCGCCGACGTCACCCATAAGTGAGGACTGATTCCTGCTGCTCCTGGAGAACACCTGTTACAGGTGAGTAACTACGCTTTACGACCCAGAAACAAGGCAACAGTCAAGCCAATGGAAGACGTCGTCACCCCGTCCAAAAAAATGTCGTCAAGTCAATCAAGCTGATTTGCTTTTTTGATGCCAAGGGGGTAGTTCATTTAGAGTTTGTTCCCCCAGGTCAGACCGTCAATCAAACCTTTTATTTGGAAGTTTTAAGAAGATTGCGCAACAGTGTTCATCTAAAAAGACCCGATTTGTGGCAGACAGGAGACTGGTTCTTCCACCACGACAACGCACCTGCACACACAGCCATCTCTGTTAGACAGTATTTGGCTAAAAATGGCATGGTTCTGCTGCCCCACGCACCTTACTCGCCTGACCTTGGCTCCGTGCGACTTTTTCTTATTTCCACGCATGAAAAGGGGCATGAAAGGACACCGATTTGACAACATTGAAGAAGTCAATAAAAAAAAGAGGGAGGAGCTGTCAGCCGTTTCTAAAGATGACTACAAAAAATGTTTCGAACAGTGGAAGCACCGGTGGGACAAATGTATCAGTTGTAATGGAGAGTATTTTGAAGGGGATAAGGTTGTTTTGTAAAGAATTTGAAATAAATAGCTTTTAAAAAATAATTCCTGTTTTTTTTGGGTACCCCCTCGTATATGTGCTATTTTTGCTTTTGCAAGGACTGTTTTTAGATGAAAAATCTAAAAAAATATATACGTTGTAGCATGTATATATATTTTTTTTATCTGTGTGACTTCATGTGTTTGGCTTAGATTTATTATGTTTTGCTTATTTTCGTATCTGAGAGGGAGGAGGTGGGAAATTGGCCTAGCTACATTGCAGCCGAGCTTTTACTAATTGCTAATAGGTTATTTTTGTAGTTGAGATTCTTTAATTGAGGAAATTACATAGGATATTTATCTTAGGAATAACCATTGCAGTGCCTTTCTTACAGTTTGGAAGTATGGATCAGAAGTTGGCCCTAGCCACCCGTATACGTGGTCATGTTCTGCCACTAGCCCTGCAGATGTATGGCTGTCGTGTTATTCAGAAAGCCTTAGAATCCATTTCGCCTGACCAGCAGGTAATTGTAAGTTAGAGCATTGCTTTGGGTTTTTACTTTCCTAATAAAGTATTCTAAGTCCATGATTTGTGATTATCATCCTTTTTATTTTTTAAACCTTTATAGCTATTTAATTCAGTATCTATATAATCTAGTTTAACTGTCACATGCATGTCTAATATATTTATAATATAATTTACCTGGAAATCAAATATATTGTTGTCCAACTCATTATTAACTTTTTTTGTTAATTTTGGTCATTTAGCTCTTTTTGTATTCCTGGTTGCTTTGCAGAGTGAAATGGTAAAAGAGCTTGATGGACATGTTCTAAAGTGTGTGAAAGATCAAAATGGAAATCATGTTGTGCAGAAATGCATTGAATGTGTCCAGCCACAATCGCTGCAGTTCATCATTGATGCTTTCAAAGGACAGGTATTCTAACCGGCTTTCTAAAATTTATTTTGGCTTTTACTAATCATAGCAGCCATAGCATTAATCTGTCATAATTATAAAGGGCATGTTTACTAAGCAGCACTAAGGGTTTGCAGGTAGCATGCGTTGAGGAAACAAATCAGCATGCAGCAGCCATTCACTACCTATTGGGGGCATGTACAGCATGGCCCCAACAGTTATTGCAACAATTTGGATTGTAACCCATGCCAGCAGCAATCAACTTAACATTGAGCCATTTACACTTAACTTCATCCATTGAGGTGGCTTTATCTGTGCTATCTGCACATTTGACAGAGAAGGCGCACTGCTAACCCCTACGCTAAGCACAATGTGCAGTCATGCCCATTTTCTGACCGTACTCCACCCATTTCTCCCCTCTTTGCAGTATAAGCAGATAGCGTGGAATTGACCACGTGCTGTCTATGTAGCAAGTGCATTAACTGTTAGCTGGCCCTAGCTGGTTAGCACGTATTAACAGCTAGTGCAGCTTAGTAAACATGCTCCTAAATGTTCTTACAAGCTTATTTTTCATAGTATCTCCATTAGTCCATTAGTGAAAATTTCAGTAGTATACGTTTTTGGTGGCCGAAACGCAAGTAAAGAGAGAGTACAGTTCCCCAGTAGTGCACAAGCCAAGCAAAAAAGCAAAGAGGGGAGCATAGAAAAGGATCTCCAACTGAAATTATTACTTGGTTTTATTAAACTGATAAATTATAGAAAATTGGTATGGATATGTTTTAGCGCCCAACTGCTTGCGGCAGGATATCTTATGTTTAACTTGAACATTTTAAAAAATCACCCATATCTCCAGGAACGAGCAGGAAGTCCATCCTTGCATATGGGTGACGTCAGCACTGACAGATCCTGAGTGGAGCATTTCCCCAGTTCTCAAAGAAAGCCTTTGGGAATGCTACCATGCATGTGTGGTCCCCTTCCCGCCCAAGGGTGTCATCTTGTTCAGTCTTTTTTTCCGCGGAGCCCAACAGACGTGGCCTCATCTCTCCTGGAAAAAAATGATTCTTTCCCTTCAAAATTGTTTGACTTTGGTCTTGTACTGTCCTCTGCCTCAAGTCGGGCTCCTCAGTGCCGTTCTCTGCCTCGTTGCGGTCCTTTTTTGTCTAGGCCTGACACTGACCTTTCTTCCAATCCCTTGCCCCCGTTCAACAAGTGCAAGAGGTCTTCCCCCATGGAACTCTCCTTCCTCGAGTTCCTTTGAGATATGCAAAAGGTTCTGCCCTTCACCAGAGGCAGAGGAGTCATCTCAGGTGGAGGAACTGGAGATCCTCCAGTACCTTACTCCCCTGAAGGAGGCCATCACTGTGCTGATGCACACCATTCTTGAAGGCGTCTCTTTCAAATGTGGGAGACACCGCTTACAGTGCCAGTGGTCAGTATGCACCTCAGCTCCCTCTACCAGGTGCGCAGGAGCCCTGGGTTTGAAAAGACACAACTGCCTCACAACTCCATGGTGGTGGAATCTGTCATGCGCCGGATGAAAAGTTCCAAAACACACTGCTTTGTGCCCCCAGGTCGAGAGATACACATCATGGATGGCTTTGGCAGGAAGTGCTACCAGGACTCATGCTTGTGGCCAGAATCCAGGCATACCAACTGTACATGGGTATGTATCTGCAGGGAGCTGGCCAAGTTCTCTGCAGGTCTTTCTGGAGAACATCTTAAATGCTTCAGGAGCCTGGTCGGGAAAACTAAGGAGTGCTCCAGATATGTCACCAGGGCCGCCTTCGACTGCTTCGAGTCCATGGCCAGGGTGGCTACAGTGAGCATCGGTGCACACTGCCTGGCATGGCTACAATCATCTGATTTGGAGCAATGGGTTCAAGACAAGTTGGCCGATGTCCCTTGCCAAGGGGAGAATCTCTTAGGCAAACCCATGGCGGAGAAGGCTGCTGAGTTGGAGATGGAGCAACTCACCTTTTGAGGAAAACCGCTGACCCCGTCTAAAAAGAAGACCTCGAGTAAAAAGTATTTTTGCCCAAAAAAAGAGACGGTACTATGGTATGTACACCTCGTACCATTCATATCAACAACCCCAACAGGGCCAGAAGGAGTACTGCAAGCCTAAGACCCCGCAGCCATAACCTGGTGGGGTTTTTGACTTCTGTATGAGGACCATGGCCCTTCTTCCATTTTCAGACTCTATTCCACCTCAAGTGGGAGGGCGGCTGGTATACTTTGCCCACAGGTGGCCCATCATAACCTCCAGGTGGTCCGTGAGGGATACTGACTGCATTTCCAACAGCTTCCTTCCACCTTTCCAGGGAAGTACCCTCTCCAGCAACATCATCGCGTGCTTCTCCAACAGAAGATCCAGGCCCTCTTAACAGATCGGGCTATGCAACGCGTTCCACCATCTCAAGTAGGAAGAGGGTTCTGCTCCCGCTACTTCTTGGTCCTCAAGAAGACTGGCGGCTACAAACCCATTCTGGATCTCCCCAGTCTCAATCGCTTCCTGGAAAAGGAGAAGTTTCAGATGGTCTCCCTTGGAACATTGCTGCCCTACCTCCTCTGGGAAGATCGGCTGTGCTCATTAGATCTCACAGATGCCTACATGCGCATCCTAATTTATCCCCTGCACTATCAATACCTCTGCTTCATTTTTGGCGGACAGCATTATCTGTACAGGGTTCTATCCTAAGGCCTTGCCTCCACCCCACAGGTCTTCACAAAATGCTTGGTGGTTGTCGCCGCCACCTTCCTTCACCCCAAGGCATCTTTTCTTCCCCTACCTAGATGACTGGCTCATCAGGGGTGCAGTGCCAGAAGAGGTCCAGCGACCTGCACCTTTCAAGTGCTGGAACAGCTGGGATTTGTCATCAACTACCCAAAGTCCCATCTTCAGCCCTCTCAGCGCCTTGAGTTCGTTGGAGCTCTCCTCGACACTTCTCAGGCTCAAACCATTCTGCCAGGAACCCGAGCCCAGCATCTAGGTGCCCTGGCGCACAAGGTTCAACGTTGCTTGTTGGACACAACTAGACAAATGCTTTGCCTCCTGAGTCACATGGCCTCCGCTGTCCATGTCATCCCGCTTTGCACCCTGTGGCGTCAGGTGACCGGCCGTGTCTCAGAGAGAGCTTTCAGGTTAAATTTAAAACCCAGCAGAGAACTTCTAATTTAAATTAGGGGGGGGGAGTGGCCTGGTGGTTGGGGCAAGTTACCTCAGGCCAGAAGGTCGGGGGTTCAAATCCCACTAGAGGACAGCAACCTTGGGCTGGAAGGACTGGGGTTTCTAGTCCCACAAGTGCTCCTTGTGGTCTTGAGCAAGCCACTTAACCCTCCATTGCAAATGTTCCCTGTAAAATAGTTATCTCTAAGTTATAATGCCCTGTTCAATGTAAGCCGCCTTGATATCATGAAAGGCAGTATATAAGAAATGTTAAATAAAATAAATAAATTTTATACTCCATCAGGGCCTAATATCAGCAAAGAGCTTTCAGTTACATTTAAAACCCAGCAGAGAGCTGCTAGTTTAAATTTAATACTTAGGGCCTAGGATCAGCAAAAAGCTTTAAATCAAATCGGAGTATAACAGCATAAAAGGAAAAACAGGGTCAGTATTCTTTGAACGAAAACTTGTTTCTAGAGACGTTTACAAAGAGGCCTTCTAGATAGGGGACAAGAGACCTGTGAAGTTGTTTTAAATAGGTGTTAAAGCCAAGTGACAGATCAAAGGGGGCATTTTGAAACACTCCCTCTATCCAAGCAAGGACTGTGTAAATCACCCAGGAAATTGGTCACAGATTACCTTAGAAGCACAGGACAGGGTACTGTGCAGCAGGCAGCTTTTCCTAAGTCTTCTTTCCCTCCCTCCCCTGGAATAATTGTAGCTTTATAGGTGCTTAAACCTCTTAAAGGAAAGGAGGTGCCATATTCATGCGCAGGTGCAACTGTTTATCTTCAGCAGGTATACATTAAGGACCTGAGATTAATTAAGCTTGAGTTGAACAGTCCATTAAACGTATTAGGTATAGTTTTATTAGTATAAGTATCCCCAGCAAACCTTAGTAAGTAAACAACTTAAATACCTAAACACAGCCTTAAAACTAAGATGCAGACAGCAGTCCAGCAGTGGAATGAGGGCTTTCCAGTCTTTTGCATTGAGTGTCACGTGTATGATTTTCTCCCAGTTGGTGAGGGGTTTTACGTGTGCACTTAGGTGCAAGGAGCTCTTTGCTCTCAGGAATCAAATCCAATCTCTGGAGGCTCGAGTAGCAACTTGGAGGACATAAGTAAGACAGAGGTACATAGATGAGACCTACAAGGATGTAGTACGGAAGTCCCACCTCCAGGCTGGCAGCATCCCTGTTGACATGGAGGAGAGAGGTGGCGTGACAGGAGAGCATCACCCTGGTGTGGCAAGAAGTGATCCTGTAGCTAGGACCTGTCCTCCAGGTGATGTTAAACCCTCTCGCACCGAGGAGATTTCTCCGGGGCCATGTGCCCAAGAGGGAAGTGTTAAGGCAGCCTTTACAGTTGGTGATTCAATCATTAGGCATGTAGATAGCTGCATAGCTGGTGGACGTGAGGATCACCTGGTAACATGCCTGCCTGGTGCAAAGGTAGCAGACCTCACGCGCCACTTGGACAAGTTCTTAGATAGTGCTGGGGAGGAGTCTGCTGTCTTGGTACATGTTGATACCACTGACATAGGAAAATGTGGTAGGGCGTTTCTGGAGGCTAAATTTTAGGCTTTTAGGTAGCAAAGTTGAAATCCAGAACTTCCAGGGTAGCATTCTCCAAAATGCTTCCCGTTCCATGCGCAGGACCCAAAAGGCAGGCAGAGCTCCAGAGTCTCAATGCGTGGATGAGAGAATGGTGCACGGAAGAGGGTTTTGGATTTGTTAGGAACTGAAGAACATTCTGGGGAAAGGAGGTGCTTTACAGAAAGTATGGGCTCCACCTTAACCAGGATGGAACCAGGCTGCTGGCATTAACCTTTAAAAAGGCGATAGAGCAGCTTTTAACTAGGTAATAGGGGAAAACTGACAGTCGCCCAAGAGCGCATGGTTCTGAACAATGTATCCTTGAAGGATACTAGCAAAAGATTGAAGTTAGGGCATATCAACAGAGGTTCCAATAAAGACAAAAGTAACCCAAATGCCCTTAAGTAAAGAGCAGACAGAGCTTAAAGAATCCAAATTACCCCTGCCTACCAGTAGATTAACATGAAGAAAAAAAAACTCTAAAATGCTTGCATGCAAATGCTGGAAGTTAAAAAAAAAAAAAAAAAAAATATGGTAGAGTTAGAATATATAGCACTAAATGAGAGGTTAGATATGATTGGTATCTCAGACAACCAAGGACACTGTGGTATCTCAGACAACTAAGGACACTGAAGAAGGACAACCAGTGGGACACTGTGATGCCTGGGTACAAACTATATCGTAATGATAGAGCAGATCAAATTGGTGGATGGACTGCACTCTGTTAGAGAGGGCATTGAGTCACAAAGGATTAAAGTTTTGCAGGAAACAAAATTCACTGTAGAATCTCTATGGATTGAAATTCCATGTAAGAAGGGGAAGGGGATAGCAGTGAGGTGGGGGGAGGGGGGGTGTACTATTGACCACCTGGCTAGAATGAACAAATGGATGATGAAATGTTTAAAGAAATCAGGGAAGCTAACAAAAGTTACAGCACAGTAATAATAATGGGTGATTTCAATTTACCCCTGTATTGATTGGGTCAGTGTCACAGCGGGACATAGTAGGGAAATAAGGTTTCTAGATGAAATAAATGGCTGTTTCTTGGAGCAGGTGGTTTATGAACCGACCAGAGGGGAAGCCATTTTGGACTTGGTCCTTAGTGGAACACAAGATCTGGTGCAAGAGTTAAGGGTGTTGGGGGCCACTTGGCAATAGTGATCATAGCACGATCACGGTTATTTATTTATTTTATTTATTTAACAAACATTTTTATACCGCACTTTCCACATGATCAAGTGCTGTTTACAAATAACTATATTCTGAAAAGTACATTAAACATTGTCTTATTCAGTTACACGGAACAAAGATTTTATTTATTTATTTTTATTACAGTTGCTTATATACCGCACTATTCGGTATCAGCGCGGTTTACAATATAACAAAACGACCAAGACAACAATCTGTTTGGTTTTACATGGAACAGGAGTACCAACTTGTCTAACAGGGTTGAACTATATACATGAAATAATAATTACAAAGATCTATATGAAATACAATGATCACTTTAAGACGGTATGTGCCTGATCTGCAGGAAGGAGGCTGGGACTATAAGAACACTAGGGATGGGTGTTTTCTTAGCTGGGGTTACTTAGATTCCATTGCTGGCTGGGTAGAATTGGAGGAAGAGGTGAAATTTGATTGCCTTCCTGAATTGAGATAGGTCTACAATAGCTCCAATGTCTGGTGGTAGTGCATTCCAGCATTTGGGGACGTAAAGACTGAAAGCCTTATTTGCCGTTGTGCTGTTGCATTTAGTCAAGGACTTCGGGGTTATTAGTAGATTTAGGGTTGTTGACCTTCTGGATCTGTTGAGGGGCACTGTGTGGATAAGCTCAGTAAGTGCAGTAGAGGAGAGGCAATTGATGGCCTTGAATGAGAGGATTAAAGTCTTGAATATAATCCTTCCGTGTATAGGTAGCCAATGAAGCTGTTTTAGAATAGGAGTCACATGGTCACTTCTGGAGGCTCCGTGGAGGACCCTTGCTGCGGCATTCACGGCCAGTTGTAACGGGTTCAGTGTAGATTGAGGGAGACCTTGTAAAATGGAATTAGCAAAGTCAAAATGAGGCAGGATTAGTGCTTGGTATATTGTCCGGAAATCATCTGGGTCCAGTAGGGAGCGCAGATGCCTGAGTGAACGGATTTTGAAATAAACAGCTTTGACTATGTTGCTTATGTGAGATTTCATGTCCAGATGTTGGTCTAGGGTGACCCCAAGGTATTTTATTGTTTCTTTGGTTTGCAATTCCGCTTCCTTGACTCTTATATGGGATGGTGGAATAAAGTCGGGGTCTCTTGAGATGAACAGTACCTCCGTTTTTTTGTGCTGGATGCAGAGGTTTTGTGATTGTAGCCAATCGGATATAGCATTGAAACACTCTACAAGTGGTGTAAGGTCCATTTGAACTGTCGAGAAAGGCATGTATAAGAGAATGTCATCCGCATATATCAGACAGTTCACGTTAAATGATCTAATGATATTGCAGATAGGTTGCATGTATATATTGAACAGTAGAGATGACAGAGAGGAACCTTGAGGCACGCCTTGTGTTTGATGGAATTGTTTTGATTCTTCTGATCCGGATTTTACATATTGCCATCGACCATCTAGGTAGGACTTGCACCATTCGAGCGCAGTATTACAGATTCCCTTCTCTTTCAGTCGCCCGAGGAGAAGCTCATGATGTACCGAGTCAAAGGCCGCAGCAATATCTAAAAAGATGAGCACAAAACCTTGTCGGATGTTATCAATGCCTGTAATTATATTGTTGAAAAGGAAGGTGAGAAGGGTCTCGACTCCATGATACACTCTGAACCCATGTTGGCAGTAATCTAGGGGAGCTGTGGAGTCTGTATGATCCTGAATTTGCCTTTGAACCTCTTTCTCAATTATCTTTGCTAGGAGCGGAATACTAGCTATTGGCCTGTAAGAATCGACCCTTTGGGGGTCAAGTTTGGGGCTCTTCAATAAGGGCCTAATAGAGGTTTGTTTGAGTGCTGTGGGGAAGGAACCAGTAGTGAAGGAAAGGTTTATTAGTTTTGCGATGAATGGACTGAACTCCCTGCGTAGTTCCTTTACCCAAAACGCTGGGCAAGGGTCAGTTTGCGCTGTGGAGGTATTGAGAGAAGCTATTGTATCTTCAATGCTTTTTCTGGATGGTGTGGAGAACTTGAGTATGGGGGTTAAGCCAGTAGGTTCTTGAAACGAGGCTGTTGAGATTTTGTCGGTCTGTATGATCTTTGATTGGAGGTAATCAGCGAATTTTTGTGGGTGAATATCCACGTGTTGCTCAGGAGATGGTTCCTTTGAAAGGGCTTGGACCAAGTTGAAAAGATCCCGTGGTTTGTTCAGGATCTCTTCAGAGTGTCGGTGTGGTGTTGTTTCATTTTCATTGTGATTGCTTCTCTGTGCTTTGATAGGTGGAGTTGGTAGGCGGTCAGATCTTCCGTGGAGAGCGATCGGCGCCATTTTTTCTCAAGCCTGCGTAGTTGTGTGAGAGGCTCTCAGCTCTTGAGAGAACCATGGGGGCTGCCTTTCTTATTCTCCTTGATGTGTTATTGGATTGTGGGCGTTGTGAGATGGCATTGAGGTTGAGATTCCAGGAGGAGACTAGTTCTTCAGGATCAGATGTGGTTTTGCTGAGGAAGGAGTGAGTTTGAGAGAGGATGAACTCTCTGTTAAATGTGCGAAAGTTTCTTGTTGACGTTCGAGCTGTGCTGTTAAACTTTCGGTTACTATGCCGCTGGCTATCGCTGGTGGGTATCTGGAAAGTTATAAGTTTATGGTCCGACCAGGGTACATCAATAACCGACATCATTGGGTTGTGGTTTTGCTCGAAGGCCGACTGAGGTGCGAACACCATGTCAAGAATATTACCCTTTATATGTGTGGGATTGTTGATGATTTGTTTAAATCCCAGGTCCTCAATGGCCTCGAGGAAGGCAGTTGCATGACTTTGATGTAGTGATGGGAGATTGAAATCACCCATAATCCAGATAGGTGTATTAGGGTTGTGGGCGTTAGCAGCAAGGTCAATAATTGTGGGGAGGTCCTCAAGAGATGAAGACGGAGTTCTGTATAATAGACTGATAGTGCATTGCTGGTTTTTGATGGATAGACAGTCCAGGTTACTTGTACTAGAAGAGTCGGTTATGTGGAAATGAAGATCTGATTTGGTGAGTATTAGTACTCCACCTCCTTTCTTGTTTTCTCTGTGTCTTGTATGTAAAGAGAAGTTAGGTGGTAGGAGTTGGTTGAGGAGGACGTTATCCTCCGAAGATAGCCAGGTTTCCGTGATCATAAGTAGGTCCAGGTCATAAAGGGAAATCATGTCTAGGACAACGGGCCATTTCTTGCGTATGGAACGCGAATTTATCATGGCACATTTTAGGTTATGGCAGATCTTGAGTTTCTCCTTGTTGGGTGTCCTGGATAGTTGGAGTGGTATGTGTATAAGGTGGGAGCGGCGCGTGTAAGTGTCGCTTCCTGGGTGGGAGAACTGGGGTCCAGACCATCTTTTTCCATAGTTGCTCAAGATGGGGATATAATTCTGAGATTGAAAGAGTGCATTGGAGGTTCCCAGCCAATGTGTAAGGAGATACAGGCTAATAAGGGCCAGGAAGTGAGAAGCCATATTGGGTGTATGAGAGTGTGTGATTGTGATATGGTGATGAAGCAACTCTCACAGCAATTTACACAGCAACAGTGGGACGAGAAGTAATGCACTAATGAGGAGCATTATGCAGTATGAGACATGTAGTAAGGGGGTAGTGAAGTCATAGATTGCACATGCAGACATGCAGTAATGGGGTGGTTAAGTCATACAATACACAATAGGTAAGCACATAATAGCAGTAGGTGCGGGTATTCTAACAGATTAAACATTAGAACAATGCCGCAATGATACAGTCATGAGATGATGTGTTAATGCGATCGTACTTTAACAGGTTAAATGCAAAAGTGAATGCTACCACGAAGGAACAGGCTGGTAATGAAGTGTAAGGTTATTATGATCAGTACCTCGGAGGGTTAAAGTCGTGTCCCTGGGTAGAATATTTCTCTTAAGTGGTGCTGTGGTTCAAGGTTGCAGTGCTCCGTCGTCGTATGTAGCTGGGGTGAACTTGTCGCTGGTTCACGATTCCTTGTTTTTGAGGAACGATTTCTGGCGCTAGGTGTAATTCGGATTAGTGTAGCCTTTCGCCCTCGTCCACGCCTAAGGGCCACGCCAAAGGGCCCTCAGGCGCGGGCGCACTGACTGGCGCAAACTTTTAAATCCCTCTCGGTGCGCCCCGATTGGGCGGGATGTTTCTATTTACATTGATGAGGATCCAAACTTAACATAACTATATAGAAGGATGAGCGTAGATCATTTTTGCTCTTGCAGTACAATCGTACTAGGGTGGGTGCACCCTTTAACTATATACGATGTGTGAGCATACTTGGTATTTTGTTTGCTCAAGCAGCCTGCTGCCGGTATGTTTCTTTCTTATGTTTGAATCACTGTTAGACTTACTGGTTGCTCTGCTTTTTGACTTGTTGTAACGTCGTCTTGCATGTCAGCGTTTGGTTGGGAAAGCAACAAAGGGCAAGAGTCGTCGGTGGGTGTAAACGAATTTTTATTAACCCCTACGCGTTTCGGCCGTAGCCTTCTTCAGGGGGCACACAGCTAAATGACATACAACATATAAAACATATAAATATATTAAAAATATTAAAAACATATTTGCCTATGATATTGGACCAATATTATAAATAAATACATAAAAAACGTATTCATGTACATGTGCTCACAAATCCAAAAGTATTTAAAAAACATACATCTATAATGAACGAAGAAAAAAAAACAGGGTGGAATCACGGAATAGATAAACAATAAATGTTCAAATAAAATAATGTATATTCAAAAATATATGATAACAAACTTGTTATATGATATGGGACAAAGGGAGGGAGGGAGGAAGGGAGGGAAAGGTGAGGACAGGGAGAAGGGGAGGGAATGGGAGGAGGAGAAGGAGGGGGAAGGAGGGAGGGAGGGGCTGAGGAAGGAAAGAGGAAGGAGGGGAAGGGGGAAGGGAGCAGGGGAAGGAGGGGGAAGGGAAGGGGGGAAAGGAAAGAGGAGAGAGGGGAGAGGAGGGGGGGAAGGAGGGGGGGAGGGGGAGGGGGGAAGGAGGAGGTAAGGGGAGAGAGGAAATGGATGGGGAAAGAGGGGAGGAAGGGGGGGGAGGGGGGAGGGGGGGGAGAGGAGGAGGGGGGAGAGAGAGAGGGGGAGAGGGGGGGGGAGGGGGAGGGGGATGTGGAGGAGGAGAGAAAGATACTTGATTAAATGACTTACATGTGTATGATCGATGAAATCTGCAAACCGTAAATTATATTCACCAAAGCAACTAAGATACAAATAACATATATTATGAGTATTGTTTGATGGATAGAGGAGGGGAGGGGGGAGGGGGGAGGGAGAGGAGGGGAGGGGGGAGGGGGAGGGAGATGGAGGGGACAGGGGAGGGGAAGGGGGGGCGGGGTGAGGGGGAAGGGGACTTGTGTGTGCACTTTAGCCAAACAATCTGTGAGCCTTAAAAATGAGATGTTGTAAAGTATGATAGGTCAGAAAATGGCTTTATAATAATACTAGATAATAGATTGTACTTAAAAGCAAAGTGACAATAAATTTTTGCTAAGAAAATAAAGAAGATTCACTTCTTACTTACATATAAACCTTCTATTGTGTGTCTATATCATCTGCAAAAACATTGTAAAAATAAACATATTGGAAAATTCATCTATATAAACTATTAAAGTAATTTTTGTGTAATTTGAAAAATTATATATACGTGAAAAATATATATGTTATGTTACTTAAAAAATATATATGTATGAAAAAGATATATAAAAATGATTGAGGAGACTATTATAACGATAGAACGATACAACGCAGTGTACTCAGACTTGGTACTAAATTTTATTCAGTGAAAAAAGGGGGAATGTTGAGTCTAAAAGCCTAACTTTGATTATGAATCATTTTATTCAAAGGGGGGAGGGGAGAGGGGGAGGGAGAGGGAGATGGGGAGGAAAGAGGGGGAGGGGAGGAAAGGGAGGGGGAGGGAAGAGGGGGGGAGAGAGGGAGAGGGGGAGGGGGAGGGGGGAGGGGGAGAGAGGAGAGGAGAGGGGAGAGGAAGAAGAGGGAATGAGGGGAGGGTAGGGGTGGTGGGTAGGGGGTGGATTAGATCAATTACGCTATGTTAAGGCTTAATAGAATGTTGCATCTTTTGTGGCAATTGTGTTGTAATGCTCATATGTAAACCTGCTACATGCGAACTTCAATACGATCCTGAAGATGGCTAAAAAATGTGTATGAATGCTCTTCAAAAAATATATATATGTATATAATAATTATTGAAAATCAGTCTTAATAAAAAAGTGAATGATGTACAGAGTCTAAATTCAAATTAGAAGAAAAAGGTTCTTGTTTTGAGCCTATAAGACTAATGTGATGCAAAGAGAAATCTATATTATTTCACAAAAAACGGACCTAATGAATACAATGTAGGAGATAGATAGGCAACAAATATAAAAAACATTAAATCGTTGCGAGGACATGACTTTCGAGATTTATATTAGATAAAAACGCACCTGTTCGAATCGTGAAAAACTTGTTCTTGGAACAGCAAAGGATATGTCAACTGAAACGGTGTCTTTAAAAACGCCGATTTGCGCGCCAATTTTGAATGACGTCAAATAAAGGGGAGGAACTAAATTACGTCAATCCTGACTATATTTGACCAATTGAATTAAAAAAGAGAGAGACTGAAGACACTTATAAAATGACTGCGTAATCTTTTAAAAAACAGCTAACTTGTTATGCACCTTTGTAAAACTTCTGTATAAGAAACTAGTACTGTCTATGGGATCTGTTAAAAGAAGAGGCACATTGGCTGCAAAATAAATATTGTAAAAGGGGGACTGGATTTGAAGGCAAAACTTGTTTTGTTTAGTGATGGGTACAACTATTTGAATGCATTGTGAAAACTGAAACAAAATCTGTTAAGAACTGCGCCAAGTATTTTTAAAAGACTTTAAAGGGACTAATTAGAACACGATCTAAAGAAGACAATGATGTATGAACTCAATTATTAGCTCTAAAAAACGGTTTAGGATGACGTGAAAAGGGGATAAAAACTCGTAACATAAAGACAAGGTCATGAAGGTATCTTGCGGCAGGGAAACGTGAAGAGGGGGGGGGGAAGGGGGGAGGGGGGAGGGGGAGAGGGGGGGGAAGGGAGGAAGGAGGGGAAAGGGAAGGGGGAAGAGGGAGGGGGGAGAGAGGGGGGGGAGGGGGGAAGGGAGAGGGGGGGAAGAGGGGGGAAGGAGGGGGAAGGGGGGAAAAAAGAAATGCATGCTCGATAGGGTAATTAATAACAAAATGTGTAGTAAATAAGGGCATTGATTACTATCATTATAAATAATAAGATTGCTATTAAAAACTAGTGACAGAAGTATAACGTTAATCAAATGCTTTCCAAC
Organism: Ichthyophis bannanicus; assembly: GCA_033557465.1. Taxonomy (NCBI): domain Eukaryota; kingdom Metazoa; phylum Chordata; class Amphibia; order Gymnophiona; family Ichthyophiidae; genus Ichthyophis; species Ichthyophis bannanicus. The sequence continues at coordinate 1,007,412,466 of CM066033.1, forward strand.
TTTAAAGGTTACAATTATATTAAAAACATATTATAAAATATATTATTAGATGCATAAGAATGAATAAGCATATAAATGTGGACATTGAGGACCAGTAAAAATAAGCCAAGTATTATAAAAAATCGTGAATAATAAAAACCCATAAAATACTAATAATAACTAAAAAATGATGCCTATGAAAATCATTGAATCTAACCATAGCTGAAACAACATAAATGTACAAAGATATTGCTTATATAATGAACAAAAAGGCTTGATAAAAGTGTGATGACCTTTTACACAAGGTCATTACAAAATATATAAATCATCGTGTGAACTAAATAAATATAATGAATAATTTAATGAAAAGACAAATGAAACAGATATAAATTACATAAATAAAAATGCATCATTGAAAATTAGATTTACGTTGTGACTCTTCATTTGTGAGCTTAGATAAATAAATAAATAATCAGATAAATATTAAAATCTTATGTTTAATTAAATACAAATAAAAAATGTGAATAAAATTACTTTCATAAAAATATCGTTAGCATCCTGTTTTCTGGATTAAGGAACAATATTGTCTCCAGACTATTAAATTCGTAAATGAAAACGTTGTTCCCACTTTAATAACTTATTTGTTATAACATCGTCCACTCTCTCCAATTATGAACTATGGTTCTAAGAACAGATAAATTTAAGATCTGTAAGACATTTGTGCATTTTTTCCAGTCCAAATGAGATATCCTAATGGCTATATCCGAGGACCTTTCTTACTATCATCTCTACTGTGGTTCATATTATCAAACGCCGGTTACTGTATTTGTCGTGATGTTTTTCCCACTGTATATCAAACTACCTGGGCCATAGTATGAGATAAATGGCATTGATGAAGTTGTTTTTTTTCTGGTTTGCAATTAGTACTACACTTGTTGTAGGTATACTTTCGTTCCTGTGGGTTGGGGTTGTACCAAGGCATTCCTTGAAACCACGATTCTGATGAATGCAAACGGAGCAGTTGCCACAACTATAGTGCCCTTTAATTGTGGAAGTTGGTTTAATTCGTTTGTGGGAGTGACAGAAGGTACCAAATGGTGTGATAGAAGATTAACAAAAAAAATTTTTGCGTTGTAAGCTACCATGGGGCGTTTTGTAGCTAAATGAAGGAATAGATGCCGAAATAATAGGCCATTCTTTACGTAACATATCAGGCAATTGCCCTGGAATGTGAAGTGTAAGTAAGTGCACACACTATTCTATCACCCATTTTTTTCTTTCTCTGTTTTCTAGTAAAAGTTGTTGTACGTTTCTTACAGTATTTGCTCGATATAGGCCTAGTTATACAATTTGTAGCCGGTAACCTCTTTGTTGAAACCTAGTCTGCATGTCTTCAGCATGTCGTTGAAAAAATCTTCATCGTTGTACAGAAATCCTTTTCAATCTTAAGGAATGTACTTATAGGTAAATTTCTTTTCAGAGAGATGTTGTGGCAGCTGGCCATAATTAAGTAAAATTATTACGTTCACGTAGGTTTTTCTATACAGTCTGTTGTGAATTGGTGGTTGAGATGAACATCTTTTATTAATCAAAATATCTAGATAAGGGATGGAAATCAAAACTGTAGGAGGCCTTCAAATTGCGAAGATTAGGATCTTAAAGTATTTAACCAATTAAAGAAAGTCCTGAAGATTGGTTTCTGTACCTTTTCCAGATGATTAGAATCATCGTTCTATTTATTATCGCTTCCAGTAATAAAATATTTGTTTTAAAAGGATGGAATGATTAATGATAGAATAGTGTTACTGTTTCAAAATCTTGTCACGTACAAGTTGGCGACGTCCCTTGTGCCGGGCATGGGGGACGCCCATCGCTACGCCCCTTTTATTTGCCCTTATTTTATGTATAAAAAATCACCATTAAAACTAAAAAATTCCTCAGTCATAATTATAGTCTAGCCCGATTTCTGCCAAGTAACAGGTAGGTATAGACGTGTTGGTTGTTCGCTCGCTATCAAACACATTGGCCAAGAGCTTCTACTGCTGCCTGTTGTGGTATATTTTGTATACCAAGATCCTTATATCTAAAGTGACCAAAATCAAATCTTTATGAGATTCCTGGAAAGTCCTGAACAGGCTGTTTAAAAACTCATGTGAGTAGAGTCTCTAACCATTATGATGTTGCTTGAACGACAAAAGGTCTCAAAAATTAATATCTAGTAATCAGAAAGGAGGCTCACCAAAAAGGAGAACCTCCCTCTCCCCCTTACCCTTCCCTTCCCTTTCCCCCTCCGTCTCCTCCTCTTTTCCCCCCCCCCCTACTCCCCCCACGCCCCCCCCTACCCCCCCCTTCCCTTCTCCACACCCCCCTCTTCACTGCTTTCCCGTGCCGCAAGGATACTCTTCAATGACCTTGCCTCTTTAATGTTACGAGTTTTATCCCCTTTTCACGTTCAATCCTAAACCGTTTTTTTGCTTTTAGAGTCTAATTAACTTGAGTGCATACATCCTGTGTCTTCTTTAGATGCTGTGCTTGTTCTAATTAGTCCCTTCTAAAGTCTTTTAATAATACTGGGCGCATCCGTTCGTAACAGATTTTTGTCTATCAGTTTTTCACAATGCATTCTATACAGAGTTGTACCCCATCACTTAAAGAGCAAAAACAAGTTTTGCCTTCCAAATCCACGTCCACCCTTTTACAATGATTTATTTTGCATGCCAATGTGCCTCGTCTTTTAACAGATCCCATATAGAGCAGTACTCAGTTTCATTATACCCCGAAGTTTACAAAGGTGGCCATAACATATGTGTAGCTGGGTTTTTTTTTTTTTTTTTTTGTTTTTTTTTTTTTTTTTTTAAAAAGATTACGACAGTCATTTTATCAAGTGTCTTCAGTCTTCGCTCTTTTTTAATTCAAGTGGGTCAAATATAGTCAGGATTGGAACGTAATTTAGTTCCTTCCCCTCTTATTTTGACGTCATTCAAATTGGTGCGCGCAAACTCCGGGCCTGCGTGGTTTTTTTTTTTCTTTCTTATTTTTTTAATTAAAGACAACCCGTTTCAGTTGATCAGATCCTGTTCTTTTGCTGTGTGCCAAGAACAAAGTTTTCTTTCACGATTTCGAACAGTGTGCTGGTTTTATCTAATATAAATCTTCGGAGAAGTCGAGTGTCCCCTCCCAGCAAACGGATTTTTTAAGTTGTGTTTTTTTTTTTTTTATAGTTTTGTTCGACTTATCTATCTCCCTAAACATTGTTATTCATTAGGGTCCGTTTTGTTGTGAAGTTGAAAATAAATATACGATTTCTCATTTTGCATGCAACATTAGTCTGGGTTATAGGCTCAAAACAAGGAACTGTTTTCTTCTAATTTGAATATTAGAGCTCTGTACATCATTCACATTTTTTATTAAGACTTGAATTTTCAATAATTATTATATACAATATATAGAGTTTTTGAAGAAAAAAATCGAGCATAGGCCTCATACACATTTTTTAGCCATCGTTCAGGATCGTAGTGAAGTTCGCAGGTGTATGATTGTAGCAGGTTTACATTAATGAAGCCATTACAACACAATTGGACCCACAAAAAGAGTGTTTTCTGTTGCAACATTCTATTAAGCCTTGTAACAGTAGCAGTAATTGATCTAATGCCACGCCCCAAATACCCACCAAAAAAAGACAAGAACGAAGGAAAGAGGAGTAAGATAAGAGAGACAAATGAAAAAAAGAACAAGACCAAGGAGAAAGTTATCACCCCTACCCTCACTCTCATTCCCTCTTCTTCCTCTCCCTCTCGCGCCCCTCCCCCCTCCCCCTCCCCTCTCCCTCTCCCCCCCTCCCCCTCCCCCCCTCCCCTCCCTCTCCCTCTTCCGATAAAATAGTATCCCCCTCCCTTTCCCCCTCCCCCCTCTTTCTCTCCCCATCTCCCTCTCCCTCCCCCCTCTCCCCTCCCCCCCTTTGAATAAATGATTCATAATCAAAGTTAGGCTTTTAGAACCTCAAACAGTCCCCCTTGTTTTCACTGAATAAAAATTGTAGTACCCAAGTCCTGAGTACCCAACTTGCGTTTGTATCGTTCTAATCGGTTGGGTAGAATAGTCTCCATCAATTCATTTTTTAGATATCTTTTTCATACATTATATAGTTTTTAAGTAACACTAACCATATATATTGTTTCACGTATATCTAATTTTTCCAAATTAACACAAAAAATTACTTGTAATAGTTTATAATAGATGAATTTTCCCCATATGTTTATTTTTACAAGTGTTTTTGCAGATTGATAGCAGATGAAGATAGACACACAATAGAAGGTTTATATGTAAGTAAGAAGTGAATCTCTCTTTATTTTCCCTTAGCAAAAAATTCTTTATTGTCAACTTTGCTTTTTTGAAGTACAATCTAGATTATTCGTAGTTCTTATTATTATAAAGCCCATTTTCTGACCTATCATACCTTTAAACACAAGATCATCTCATTTTTAAGGTTCACAGTATTGTTATTGTGTGGCTAAAAGTGCCACACACAAGTCCCCTTCCACTCACCCCCTCCCCCGCCCCCACTTCCCCTCCCCTGTCCCCTCCATCGCCCTCCGCCCCCCTCCCCCCTCCCCTCCCCTCCACCCCCTCTCCCTCCCCCTCCCCCCTCCTGCCCCCCTCCCCTCCTCTATCCATCAAACCATACTCATAATCTGTTTAATTTGTATCTTAGTTGCTTTGGTGAATATAATTTACGGTTTGCAGATTTCATCGATCAT